>CM035794.1:56350512-57053012 GCA_020466265.1 Siphamia tubifer | reverse complement strand
ATTTCAGTTGGTTCAAATTTGTTCAAGTGTTTATTCAGGTTTTTGTAACAGGATGGTTTGTTAATATATATATTATCATGCAATTTAACTTTTTTAAAAAACATAAAAATGTACAGTTTTCATTATTTATAGTTAATTCTGATTATATTTTACTGGTCTGATCCAATTGAGATTTAATTATTCTGTATGTAGAAACTGAATTAAAATAATTTTAAACCATTAATATCTTAATTGTTATTAATCCTATGGGCCAGATTGAACCCTTTGGCAGGCCAGATTTGGCCCCCAGGCCTTATGTTTGACATCTGTGATCTAAACAATTTAGGAATCTCTTCATCATATGCTACATTTACATGGTGTTTTTTAATTCAACTTTTTTTATTTGGAATAAAATAATTCTGAATTAAAGGTATTTCTTTTGTGTTTACAATTCCAAATAAAGGTTTCCATGGAAACAGATGTATTCTGCTGTAGTTAATTCAGCTTTAAGAGCTGGGGGTACAGATGGTTCTGATTGGACAGAACAGCCACTTAATGTCTGGATATCTACTGGAAGGAAACGATTGCATCCACTTCATGCTTTTTGTTTGTTTCAACTAACAACATGGAAGACCAGATACATCATGCAATTTTTTATAAATTTTTGTGATAATTACAAAGTAGCAGTTCGACCAAATCAACCATAGGATTGCAGTGTAATCAACATGAAATGTGTGCGTCATTGTGACACGAGACCAGGAGCAAGTGCAGAATGACATGAATAATGTTAAAGTGGAATTAACTGTTTACATGTCAGAGTAATTATCAAATTCAGAATTGAGATCAGAACAAACTAGTAACCTTATGTGGAATTAAGTTTAATTCGGAATTATCATTTTCAACTGGATTTAGGTGTTTAAATAGTCATTTTAAAGCGGAATTAACCCTTATTTGGAGTTAAACGGGAATATAAACTTTCATGTAAACAGGGTAGTAGTTTGACAAACTACCCAGCATCTTGCTGAGACCCCCCACGAAGCTAGAAATGGCCCTGCAAGAATGAATGAGGTGAACAAATGAATGTGGAGGATGAAGTGACAGCTTTTCAACCACAGCAAATCACAATAGTAGGCACTTATTGTGTGTCAGGGGTGTGGGTTGGGGGGCGGGTGTGTGTGTGTGTGTGTGTGTGGGGGGGGGGGGGGCGGTGCAGTCCCTGGACCCCTCCCGCCAGTGAATCCTGCTCACATACACCGTGACCAACACTCAGCCACTCAGACGGCCGGGCAGCCTCCACGATACAACCAGCCCAGTATTCCACGCACGCACGCGCACAGCGGCGTCTCATGCTTACACCTGCCCCGGGATAGACAGCCGTCTGTCGGTCAGGTCACACAGCTGCATCCGGGTGAAGATGCTAGAAAACGGGAGGAAGGTGTTCAAGGAGGGTCTGCTGGAGAAGCGGAGTGACGGTCTGCTGCAGCTGTGGAAGAAGAAGCACTGCGTCCTGACCGAGGAAGGAGTCCTGCTGCTGCCGCCCAAGCAGCACGACCACCCGCAGCACCTGCACCAGCACCACGGCACCGGAGACACCGGCAAAGTCAAGGAGCTGCACTTCGCCAACATGAAGACCGTAGACTGCGTGGAACGAAAGGGCAAGTACGTCTACTTCACCGTGGTCATGGCGGAGGGGAAGGAGATCGACTTCAGGTGCCCGCAGGACGAGGGCTGGAACGCGGAGATCACCCTGCAGATGGTCCAGTACAAGAACCGGCAGGCGATCCTGGCCGTCAAGTCCACCCGGCAGAAGCAGCAGCTGCTGGTGGTGCAGATGCCCGGACAGAAGAGCCTCCGCAGCGCACCGAATGTTGCGTGACCTGCAGTGACCAGCGCCACGGACAGTCATGCTCCATCTGCGGTAAGACAGGCGACAAACACAGAGACACAGGGGCTCCCCAGGTCCGGAACTACCTGGGCATCCGCCACCCCCTACCCCTACCCCCACCACAACATCGTTTTGTACAAATGATGGATCCGTTTGTGGCTTTGTTGCCTTCCCTGGATCTATGAGGACGTGGGTTCCAAACACATGTGACCCACAGTGGATGTTCTTCCACCATTTGAATGGATTTGGGCGGAAAGAAAACTTGGGGAGTCCCTGCTGTTGGCCTCTGTGTACATCCTCTGATGGGGGGCGGGGATGGTAGTGGTGGTGACAGCCTGGATATACTTAGGCTTTCCGTGCTGGTTTAATATTTCATCCATGGAGGCTCTTCTATAACATCCACATCCCACTGACACGATACGCACCACGCGTAATAGTCCACAGTGGAAGGTCCAGTGTGTGGTTCTGGAGACCAGGACATAAACGCTAAACAGCTCAGTTTACTTTTATTCTCTCGTTCTCCTTTTCTCAAATCATCCCAAAGTTTAGTAGTGGGTTGTATCAGCAAAGTCGTGTGTGTGTGTGTGCGCGCGCGTGCGTACGTGCGCGCGCTTGAAGCTTTACAGGGTGTTAAACCCTCAAACAGCTCATGTGGCTTTCAGGGTTTGACTGTTTTGTGGACTGGTTGGACAGCTGATACTTTCTGATTGGCCTTTAAAAGTTCAACATAATACAGATTAATTTCATTATTAATGATCAACCGATATTAATAATACATATTATTTATAGTTAAAAAAAATACATACATTTACTAAAAAATAATGTTAAAGTACTGATAATAAAAAAAAGACAAGTAAGATAGAAGAGACAATGTGAATTTCCTATCTGAAAAAATCCCAATTGTGGGATCAAGAAAGTACTTTTCTATTCTATGCTATTTCACATAATAAAACTTACATTTAGATACAAAGCAAATAAAGTCTTCAGTGCACTTAATTCTTAATTCTAATACACATCCAGGTGAGCTAGAACAGGTATCTCCAAGAACATGGAGGTGTTGTGAACTTAACCTGTCAGTAAATCATGGCAGGAAAAAAAGAGCATATCTAGGCAACAGAGCGACACATGAAAAGAGGGAAATATCAGCCTGATATATCAGTCCATCATTATTTAACATTTACTCACCAAACAATAGCAGTGTTAATGCTTTATAAGGGAACACTGTAATACCACTAAGATGTGATACCTGCAAGTTCTTCCAGATATAAATGAGGCTAAATTGCTTTGTCCTGAGGTCAGTGGGATTCAGGAGCAGCCACGTGGTGTGATCTTGCTGGGGTGTAATGAACAGCCCCAGGTCCTGTTGTATTGAATCCTTCTTTCATATGACTTTAGATTCCTTTCACCTCTCGTGTTGGGTACCATCAGTCAGCAGTCTGTCTAATTGATTGCATCCGCAGGTTAATTGGACACAGAGCTGGAGGAGGAATATCGGCCCAGGCTGCATCTTTCCCTGCTGCTTCATCACCCAGCTCCATCCTCCAGGATGACCCCCTTTTTCCACAGAGCTGCACCCTTTTCAGTACAAAGACTTTAAAAAACAAAATGAAAAAAAGACTCATGGACAAAAAGCATGTGAGAAACCAGCTGTATTCCACCATGGGATGGGTTAACCCCCTTATTTATTAGATGTGTATATATATTTTCTATAAAATGTTATGTTGTTAATGAATGTTCAGTGTGGTTGTGATAGGCTGGAGCAGAAAATACTCACACTTGGAGGTTTGTAGTCCACATGATACACAGAAACTCCAGCGCAAACCACTTTCCATGTATGATGTACTAGGATGGTTTCTGTAAATTGGTCAGTCATCATTATTATTATTAATATTAATATAATTATAGCTAAAACTGTCCATGTTGTCATTCTCCAACTGAACCAAAGACTCATTTCATGTTGTTTCTCCCTATTGTGCAGTGTTCAAACTCAGAATATACAGTAGATATATAGTGAGAGACCTGCTCAACTTTGATTTATTTAGTTTTCATCTGTATGTCGATTCATTTCCTTTCTACTGTTAGTCATTTCATTTGCCTATAGTGTAATATCTGACATTCTGATGAGTCTTAAAGTCTAAACTGATTGTCCCTCAGTTCTTTTTCAGTGGTTTTAGGCAGAAACTGTAGACAAAGAGGCTGCAAAAACCATTGGCGATGGATTAATCAGATATTTAGACATAATCTCCTTCATTCTTTCAGTCACAGATATTGTTAGAAATATACTTTTTATTGCCTTCATCAAGTGATGAGATGGATCCTGCTGCTGTTGTGTTTATACTGAATGAATGAAGGTAGCATTCATTAAACTTCAATCACCTTGTTTAAGAAATTGCATATTCTGCACACAAACACATGTTGCGATGGATTTTGATAAAAAAAAAAATACCACTTGGAGAAAAAGTTTATACAAACCTAGGGTACCAGTTTCCAGTATTAACCCATAAAGGTGCAAACATCCACCGTCAACCAAAAAGCACCTGCTGATCTAAACTGTTTGATCCATTAATTCTATCAAAATGTATAAATATTTGGTATAAAATACAGTTTGTCATCTTTTCATGGCCATCATCATCCATTTGGATGTTCAGAGGCTCTGTAGTTACTGTGTAAACACAGTCATCTTCTACAGCATTGATTCACCAGTAAAACCCATGCATTTGGATCAATGACGGTGGATGGACACACTTGGTTTATATTCACTTAATGATAGTGACATTTTCAGTAAAAAACTATTTATTCATTTTTCCTCTGTTTTGATATAATAACCTTTGAATTAACTGAAGTTTTATGAATATATCTGTGTGATCAGTCAATTAAACATAACAAAATAGATGATTTCCAGTGGGAAAAATGCAAAATCCAGAGGATAATATTATAATAACTGACACTGGAAAAAAAACAACTCAGTCTTACCAAGTGGGTTTTTTTCTCATTTCTAGTCAAAATATTTCATCATACTTAAATGAGACATATTCACATAAAGAGTAACATCTCAGTGAGATATAAGAACGTATATTTAGACAAGATTACCAACATAATTTTCACTTGATCCAGTGACATATTTTTTTATTTTTGTCTTAATTCAAGATTTCTTCTGCTTAGTTTAAGTTAAAAAATCTGCCAATGGAACAAGTGAAAATATCTTAAATTTTCCTCTTTAGGTGATTGTCTTATTTTAAGTGTGATGAGATATTTGAACTACAAATGAGAAAAATACACTTGGTAAGATTTAGGGTTTTGTAGTGTAGGAAAAATTGAATAGAAAACCTACAGATATGGAACTGGGTCCTTATGGTTAATGCTAAACTTGGAGTTGCTGATATTTAGCTTTAGCATAACTCGTGAGGTGAGCATGGAGGAGGTCCTCAGATCTCAGTCTTTAAAGCTGACTTTTGGAAGGCTGTGTAGCTTCTCATTTGTTCAGGTCATTGCTCTTCTCAGTTCAACTAGACTGGTTTGCTCTCACCTTTGGAAACAAACTATGTATTGGAAATACTGGACAATAACACTCCAGTGAGTCTAAAAAACGTCTCTAATGCACTTGTTTTTTAACAGGTCACATCCCTGTATTTCCAAATTTGACCCTTATCTCTCCAAACACTGTGTTTTTAAAAATCTAAGGCTCAAACTAGTACTACACTGTAAAATAAAAACTAGATGAAATATATTTCAGATTAAGTCAGAAGTGTATTTTTCTCATTTCTAGTCCAAATATAATATCACTTAAAGAGTAATTTTCAGTGAGATATAAGAATTGGAAAAAAATTGAAAAATCAGATTTCCCAAAATCCCCCCCCAAAATTTTTAATGCTTGAATTAATAAATAAATAAATATGCCAACAAAAGAACATGGAAATAATTGTGGTTAGATTTCTTGAAATAAGATTTTCAACATCAATTGTCTAAAAATAAGTTCTTATATCTCACAAAAAATGACACTTTCAGTGATTATGTCCTTTTTTAAATGCGATGAGATATTGTGACTAGAAATGACAAAACTACACTTGGTAAGATTTAGATTTTTTTCCAGTGTGGTAGATGAATTTCACTTGGATATTACACAAATATTAATGAGCATTAACAACAAATGCATAGACAGTATTTGTAGCTCCTCCACCAGCTCCAGGTTCTCATCACTATGATTAAAGGCTTTATTTTTTCCAGTTTTATATTTGGGGTAACATTACTTCTCTACAAATGAAGCTGTTTAAAGTTAAGATAGAATGACATTGCTGCAGCTTGTCTGATTATTTCTGCCACTGGAGAAACCTCTGAAAACACAGCGGCATCTTTCTTCTCCAAGTTACACACTGTAAGGAATGAGGTTTTTTTTTTTTGTAGGTTGCATATGAAAACATGTAATGATTTCAGAGTAGTTTTGTCATCTAGAAAGGACGTGTTGTTGCCAGGAAATGTTTTGTTTCAGTGTTATTTCCTCTGTGCTGGGAGTCAGTCCCACTGCTTCACCCTCTTGCCAGTGCATCAATGCCAAACCGACACATACCTCTGTGTTGTTGTCATCTCCCACACAGGGTAATAGCGGGGCCCTTTATCTAATTTGACTGGTGTGATGCTCCTGACATGCCTTCCTGTTGCCATCATCACACACTCAGTTATAGCTGTGCCCTTTGTAGCCACTGTCCAATTTCTTATTTCAGCGTGAGATCTATTTTCATACCTTGAAAAGATACATTCCATTAAAAAAACAAAAACAAACAAATGACAGACTCTCTCATGTGCTTTCTTTCTTTCTTCCCTTTCACCAGTTTGAAATAAGATTTGGAGTTGGGGGGGGGGGGGGGTGCTGCGGTTGAGCGGGGTCATTTCACTGACTGGTTTAAGTAGCTGCCGCTCTGTCGATCACTTGCCTTTCATGCTTTACAACTGCTGGACCTTTCACCCCCATGTTTCCTGGTCTAAAAGTAGAGGCTGTGTGGAGAATTAGGTTTCGCTGCCAGTTGTTGCTACTCAGATAAAGTGCCAGAACCTAATGTCAAAAGCACACGTGGCTCTTGGCTATTCTCCTGTCTAAAGCTGAGCTAATTGAATTATACTTGGTGTATGATGGCATCCTTTCTGACACATGAAGGGGTCAGAGTTGCAGCACAGGAACACTGGTGAAAGTCTGTGGAAAAACTGAAAATGTGGACCTGAGAATTACCCTCTGCCAATGGTGGACTCTAGGTGACCCTGGGGGAAAAAAAATAGTTTGAAAAAATCTGCAAAAGGAACAAGAGAAAAATGATCTTGGCCACATTTCTCAAAAAAATATTTTTAAATCTATTGTACATAGGGTCTTATATCTCACTGAAACTCTTTTGGTGACTGTGTCTTATTACTCTGCCAAGGAACGGCAGAGTAGTGTTTCTGCATTGCTATATTGAAATGCAATAATGCAAATTGCACATGTTAATGTATGACAGTATGGCCATTAAATAGGCATTACATTCTGTAGTCTTAAAAGGTCTTACATGTAACTTGTAGGAACCCTCAAGTAATTTTTCTTTTTTTACTTGATTTAAACAAAAAAATTTTAAATTAGCAATGGTAATTTTTTTTACCAGTGAAAATTATGTTGGTAAGATTTCTTGAAACAAGATTTTCAAGATCTATTAACTACAAATAAGTTCTTACATCTCACCAAAAAGTTACTCTCTAGGTGAGTATGTCTTATTTTAAGTGTAATGAGATATTTTGACTACAAATGATAAAATTACACTTGGTATTTCCTTCTGGTCTGTATGGATGACCAACCCTGCCATATTGAAAAACAAATACAGAAATATAAAATGGCTTCATACATTCATTTCTGTGCCATATATTTATTTTGCTCTTATTTATTTATTATATTATTGCTTCTTTTAATTTTTATCCCTGCATTTACTTGTGTGTCATTTTCTATTTGCATTTCCTTTTCTTATTTATTTCTATATTTTATTTTCATCTGATATCTTCATCATTTTATAATTGTGAGCAAATGCTACTTATGGAGTTTTGGGTGAAACAGTGGTCTGATATGTCACTGTTTCTAAATTGCTCTTTTTCTGGACTATTTAAAAAGAGGCAAACAGTGAGAGTATACCCACTTCTCTTGTTTTTAAGGAGATTTCATATTACTGTATTCAGATTTTTAAGGAAACTTTGTAGACGTAAACATTTTCATATGTACTTATTTCACTCTTCTTATTTTATTGGTCCAGTCCACTAAAATGACTTTGACACCCCTGATCTAAAGCATAATGTCAGGAGTTCAAGCTGCAAAAGGAAAATTGGCAGCTATATCTGCTAACAGATATATATGTTATTTACTGTGTAGACCTTCCACACACTGAAGTAAACATCAATGAGGACATGATAAAGTTACAGCCTTTCTTGTTGTTGTCATTCCTCCAACATGGCGGTATGTTCCTTTGAACTCCCCTTCAGCAGCTGTTCTTCAAACATTACATAAGAAGCCTGTGTAGCGCTGTCTTGACATGAGGATTGACCGCTAACTTATTCCTCACCATCAGAGGCTTTTTTGATCTTGCTCAGAGATGAGGAAACCTGGTGCATGTGATCTCTCACTGACATAGGACTCACTATCAATGCAGATTTGTTGGGTTATTTGTGTCATTGTGGAATTAACTGTACAACTGTACTGTACAATTAACTCTGACATGTGTAATTCTGATATGAAAACTAAAAAAAAAGGTGAACACAGTTGCATTCTTCAAGTAAAAAAAGTTATTTAAAAGGGAGTTGTTTATTACCTCCACCAAGGAGGTTATATTGTCTGTCTGTTAACTCAAAAATGTATAGATGGATTTTGATGATGTTTTCAGGATGTGTTGTAACTGTCACAAGGAACAAATGATAAAATTTTGGTGGTGATCTGGAAGAGATCCTGGATTGTGGATTATTTAGAAAGTTTACATTGTGGTACATGGAGAATAAATTAAATAAGTTTCACCACTGACTTAACAAAAAAAACAACCTTTCATTATTGATTGATACTCATTTACATATACATTGTAGCAGCCCTTGGCATCAATGAGACAGCGTAGAGCTCTACCGGTACAAACTTTATTGCATTTTCAAGCACCGTGAAACTAAAAAAAAAAAACACATAATATTAATAGGTACAAAGTTCAGTTTTCTCCAAAAACACACACTTCATTATACTTCCAACCATAAAACTCCCAATATCATCATCCATTTTTGTATATGATTAAACAATTAATTAAAGCAACACACAAATATCAAGAGAATGAACCAACCTCGCTCCGCCTACCAAGGGTGCAAACTCTTCAAAAACATAAAGAAGGCCACAAGTGCCTGGCCCAAACTGCATTTGAATAACAAAAAACATTTCACATCAATGTCATGCTTATATGCATAAAAATGAACCAAAATAAAATGTCAAACATTTAGACTTACTCTGCTTCTCTGCTCTGCTCCACATAACCTCCTCTCTGTGTGATCACCCAGGTAAGTATGGCAAACCAGCACAGGTACTCAGCTTGTGGATCACCCCAGAACATGAATGGTTCATTCAACTTACTCAAATGGCCACTAACACATTCTGATATGTGTTAAAATTGCACTTTTAACAACTATATTTTCTAAATGTCCCCCAACAACTCCCTAACCACACCCCCTAGTTTGATGTTACAACTCAACCACTCCCAATACCCACCCTAAAAGAGTCTAAGCTAGAGTTGCCCTATTTCACTGGCATAGTGTGGAAGGAATATCAAAATGAGTAATCTAATGAGGTAGCCAGGGACACCCTGTTTTGATAACTTCTCAAATGATTTTCCATGATTAATCTGATCAAATGTCTTAGAAGTATACAGGAAGCACAAAAAAATGTTTGAGTTCTGAGTGTGATATTTGTCCAATATTTACTTAAGAGCAAACACACACTTCAGTGCCATGTTCCTGCTTGAAGCTAAACTAATTAGATGTAGTATACAGATATAACTCCAAATCAAATCCATTTTAATTATTACATGCTATAAATGACAACCTAATGTGACCCAATGTCTAACCGTTCTTCTATTATTATTACATTACTTCACTGCACCCCAAATGAGTGTGTGGGTTTTTATGAGTTGATGGTAAATATTACAGGATGTGAGCAGTGCCAGGCTTCAATAGGCTTTTGCTGCTTTGTCTGAGCAGCTCTATCATTGGCGTTGTTTGCAGTCCTGTCCATGGCTTTAGATGTTGAAACAGCTGCACTGCACACCCCACTCCTGTGTTATAGAAACTCATACAATCTGTGGGTTTTGGCTTTAGTTGTGAGCTGAAGATGTTGGCTGCTTTTCCCAAAATGTAATGTAGTTTTGAATAAAATGGTGATATATGACACATGTAGAGTTTACTAATGTAACAAATACAACATGCTCAAGTATACTGTACTGATTAAACATATGGCAAATGGACTGTACTTATATAGCACATTTTATACACTAGTTGGTGCACAAAGCACTTTACAATTTCTCACATTCACCCATTCACATACACCAGTTGATGGCTGCTGCCAATACACCAGCACCGCCTGACCCTAAGCCTTTCTTTCTTTCTGTGAGCATTATTGATACCCTTTCGTCTCCAAAAATAAAAAAAAGAAAGAGGACAATGTACTTTGTATTAATGATGTCCTTTGAGAGTGTTCTAAATAAAATTTTGAAAAAGACAAATCCCTTAAAGAGATATAAAGAGATTACATTTAGCCGTAGAAAATTTTATTTCAGCGAATTCTATCAAGAAACTCTTCACTTGTTCCATTTGGGAGATTTTCTTTGTATATATATATATATATATATATATATATATATATATATATATATATATATATATATATATATATATATATATATATATATATATATATATATATATATATATATATATATATATACAAAGAAAAAAAAAAAATATATATATATAAATGTATATGTAATTTGCGAGATTTCTCGTCACATTAAAATTCTGTCTCGCGAGATTTGTTATTCGGCAAGCAGCCAGAATGATGAGGGCATATTCACATTGCACTCAGAAAATCCGGATTTAGGGACTTTCCAGGAAAGTTCGAACCTTATTGACAAGTGTGAATGCTCCCCCGAACCTTGGTCCGGACTAAAGACCGAGTCTTTAGTCCGAGCTGAGGAGGTAGTCTCGGTCCGGACCAAGGTTCGCTGGTGCACAGTGTGAAAGGTCTGTTTAGGAAAGTCCGGCCTATCGGACCAATTACGTCACAGTCACGTGCGCGGAATCTAGTCAACGTCCAAGCATGAGTCGCGACAATACATGGGGAGACGGGAAAACCAGGTATTTCATTGAAATTTGGTCGGATGATAGTATAAAGACTGAATTAGAAAATACTCATAAAACTAGTTACTAGGTCAATTTCCTGCAACAGTGTAGCGCGCTCATCTACGAACCAATCAGGGTCGAGTATAGAGAGACGCACGCTGTACACGCATTGACGACATGACGTTCTAAAGTCCGTTGGTCCACTTGATTCAATACGGTGTGAATGAAGACTGTAAATAAAGTCCGGATTATAAATGCAGTGTGAAAAGGCAAAAAAAGGTTCTGGTCCGAACCTTGGTCCGGACTTTACTATGTGAATACGCCACACAGGTTTTACTATCGACAAGTTTTTGACCTGTTTTTGCTCTACTTCCTGAACTCCTCCCACCAATGCGTTTCACTTCCATTCTGGCTCCTCCGGTTTGTTTTGCTCGCTCTGATATTAACACAGTGACTCAGTGAGAAAAAGGATTGAGAATTTCAACAGGGAAAGTGGTTCAGGAACTACGTGTGCTGTCGTTGGTTGTAAAAAGTCAAGAAAACACCTGAACGAGTGGATAGATAGAGTGTTTTGACCACAAACCTGCAACGAAGAGACAATGTTCATGCCTTCCGTGTATCTAGGATAAGCTCGCTTTACCCACAGAGGAGACAAATGACTGAGCGGAACCCTGTCTCTCCAAAGAAACGTAAACTTCAATCTGATGGTAAGTTCAACAACTTAGCTATGAAACTGACAATACTGTTATTTGTGAAGAAGTTATCACTGCTACCGGTGTTTTGCTATAAAACTGATTGGAGATGACACTGTTCACCATATAAACTAATGTTCTTAGACAGTAGAGCTAACCACTGATGTATGTGTATGTTGGGTTGATAAATAGTCTACAGTGTTCTGTGTGTGTAGGATTATCAAACGTCCCTTGAAATTTACTTTCAGAAACACAAAACATAACTGGAGATGTGACTTTTGGTCCAAAAAACTATTCGAAATTCGCTGGAAACTATTTGAATATTATTCAAAAATAGAAAGTGTTTCCACGACCCACAACTTCTACAGTCAAGTGCCAGATTTGATTTTGAAAAAAGGAGAAATATATTATTTTATTTATTTTATTTTAACTTTTGTAACATTTTATTTTAGGTTCAATTTGTAGAGGAACACGTTCATTAAGAAGTTTATTAAAAGGAAGAAGTTCATTAAAACAGAATTATAAAATCCACGTGCAACCCAGTTAAATAAATCTGTTGTCCATTCATATAATTTTTAATTTAGTTTTCTTAAAATCTCTTCTCGTCTCATGAACCCTGTCTCATGTCTCATGTTTCATGTCTCATATTTCATATATATATATATATATATATATATATATATATATATATATATATATATATATATATATATATATAAATAATTTAATTAATTTGTTAATTTTCTATTTTATTTTGCTTAATTCAGGCAAAAAAAAAGATAATGGAGCAAATGAAAATCATCTTGGGAAGATTTTTTTAAAATAAGGTTTTCAAGATCTATTGTCTCACTTGAAAGTGACTCTTTAGGTGATTATGTGTTATTACACCAAGGGGAGAGGGGTATTTTGTTTGAGTTGGTTTGTTTGTTGGTCTGTCTGTTTGAATGTAAACAGGTTTATGCAAAAACCACTGGACCAATTTCCATGAAATTTTCAAAAAAGGTCCAAGGTGGTCCAGGTGGTTAAATTTTGTAGGTCAAAGGTCACAATCACCAAAAATGTGTTTTCGCAATGATAAGAGATAGGGCATCAGATCAAATGTGTGCAAGTGGGTGGGGTTTGTTGTGTCGGGCACCACTTGTTGAGATATTTAGACTAGAAACGACAAAAAAAAAATCACTTGATAAGATTTGGATTATTTTTCCAATGCTGCTGTGTGTGAGATACGCAGACTACATTACATGGTATTCTAGGATATTACTTTTATTATGGTTCATTTCTGCGTTTGTAGCTAAGCCATCTAATGCCCTCATATTATTTAGATGAAAACATGTCATGCAGTACTACTGATGCACTATGTTGATGTACTATAATTGGTTACCATGCCAACATTTGCAGAGCCTCGGGGTGAGTTAATGGCCGTCCCCATTTTATTTTAGCATTTGCTCCCTTGTTGTAAACTTTTCAGACAGACTCAGACACTGGTGAGTGCTGTGTAAGGCCATAATTACATCCTGGATGCTTGTTCTCTGGAATGGAAGCACTCAGAGAACACCTTACTGAGCCACATCAGCATCACATCCATAATCATGCAGGGCTCCAATGATGTGGATGCAGAAGTGTTTGTTTCCCCCCTCCTCTGATCACTTCTTTATTCAATGCACTTTGTGAGGAAATAACAGGCCCACAAACAAAGCTCCACTATTTTGGGACATCTGGCATCAACCCGACTCCACGGGCTTCATTAGACGGTGAAACAGCTCATCAGCACCGAGAACGGAGAGCAGATTGTTCACACACTCACTGCTTTGTTTCCTTCCAACTGTGTAGGCGGAGGATAGATAGGTATAAGATTGCTTCATGGAGGGTTTTTTCAGGCTCTGATTCAGACTCTGTGCGCCTTATCTTTTCCCCTTTGTTTCGTGAGGATTTCTGATAAAGTTTCAGAGCTCCACTGACTCATATTATAAAATTGTACTTTTCATTGTTTTGCAGCAAAATCTATAGAAAATGAATAATTCATACTTCAGATTCACACTACCCAGCATTAATAAACCATTATACTTTTATGTGATTAGCCATTAGCGGGCTGTGCAGTGTGATATAGGGAAATAAAAAAAAACAACAACCCAGGAATACTCTGCCATCTGCTCAGTAGTACACACACGGTTTTAGACTTTCTATGTAAATGACCCAAATGATAAGAAACAAATGGAAATCTTGAGTGAGCCAAGCTGTCTTTTTGAGGAAATGTCTCATGTTGTCAATTTGCCCATTTCAGTCAGTGTGTAAATGCGTGGGAGCAGATTGGAGTTCTGTTGTGCATAGTTCCAAACATGTCTTGGAGGCAAAGCTGCCGAGGTGTGCAAGGTCACCGTCAGCCATCTGAGTGATTCATAGATGTAGTAGTGTTTCATTTATGCAGGTCCTTTTTTGATGGTATTTGTATTTTAGATATTTTGTTTGACTGAATTTTTTTTTTTTTTGGCAAGGCTATGGAAGAATCCTTATATTTAAAGGAGTCATTCCATGGTTATTTCATTAATATTACTGTGTTTTCCATTGTTAATGAATACATTATGTGTTGGCTCTATTTTAAAAAACCTCCAGGTTGAACAACAGAGTGTACGGTACTTCTGCATATATGTCCAGATAGATGTGATGACGCGTCTCTGATTGGCTCACAATGCGTGAAGGAACACTTCCCCCTCTTTACCTTTATCAGAGTAGCATCCAGCTAGGTCTGGTGCCGTCTGGTGCCATCTTCTCTTGTAAATGCTAATGCTAATGCTACTTCAGATTTGCTGCAATGGGGGATGGGTGTAACCTCATGTGGGTGACGCTAAAGTTCATCTGTCGTCACTTTTTCTGGGTCCCTTGTTCCTCTTGTTGTTTTTTGTGAATGTGGTATGCAGCCAGTGGAGGTGACAAACCACTTTCAAAGGCAGCATGTGTTGGTAAGTTGGGGTGACCCATCAGATTCCTAAAGGAGCGTGGAAAAGTGGTTTTCAGCGGAATGACACCTTTAATATGAAAGATGTACCACTTAATGTTGACCCTATGGTAAAATGCCACCTACTGTACACACTGGAAAACAAACAAAGACACAAATTTGGAGTTGTCATTATTTATACGCTATTATGCTATTATTTTACTGGTCTCACCCACTTGGGATCAAATCAGGATGAATGTGGCTCTGAAATAAAATTAATTTTACACCCCTGATCTAAATAATAAAAGTTGTAGTTTTCATTACAATGCACTGGAAAAAAATCTAAATCTCACCAAGTGTATTTTTCATTTCTAGTTCAAATATCTCATCACATTTAAAATAATACATAATCACCTGAAGTAATTTATGTTTAGGCAATAGATCTTGGAAATCTTATTTGAAGAAATCTTCCCAAGATAATTTTCACCGGTTTCATTGGCGTTTTTTTTTCTTCTTCTTCTTCTTTTTGACTTTAATTGAAGCTAAATAAATAAAATCTAAATCTGCCAATTGAACAAGTGAAAATTTTCTTGGGAAGATTTCTCTATCTATTGTATAAAACTAAGTCCTTACGTCTCACAGAAAAATTACTCTTTAGGTGATTATTTATTGTTCTAAGTGTGATGAGGTATTTTGAAGATATGAGAAAAATACACTTTGTATGATTTAGATTTTTGCAGTGCATGTCTCATCAGATGTACAGAAGCCACAGTGTTACTGCCTTGCTTTTATTACCCCTGCACGTATTTTCAAGATACTGGGTTAGAGGAGTCGTGCATGAGGTGAAGGACAAACCTGTTAAATTTTGGATCAGATCCAGAGAAGGAGGGGGAGTCCAAGACAGGCTGTTGGATTGAATTTACAGGTCTACGGAATTGGGGTATGTGTGCTTTTCTTTCTAGGTAAAATAATTTTGGTTTTATTTTGTTGGTCGTCTTCCTTTGTAGTCGTATAGTTTTATTCAATCATTAATTATTTTAAGTGACAAACAAAAAAACAACATTTCCATTGTTCCATATACAATGTGACTAAAAGGGTTTAGGCTGAAGTAAAATGTATTATTATTATTTATATTTAATATCTACATTACATTTAATATTTAATATATCCACAACAAAACAAACAACAAACAAAATTGTCGATACAATCACTGCTAAATATACAATAGAGGAAAATACATTTTAATTCAGGTAAATCATGTCATTAACTCAACTACTAATACAGATCAGTCTTTTGAGAAAGGCATTTCTTAAGTTAACCCTGAGCTGTAGATGTTTAAATAATAGTTAATTTGTACTTAAAAAAAACAAAAACAAGTTTGGGTTTGAGAACAGGCTTTATATACAGGCAAAATGTTCTGTGTCAGATCTGGAATTATCTGAAGTCCTCATGTTGGCTTATGTCTGAGTTCATTTCCACTCATTCACCTCCAGACAGTTTTAAAAAATTATATATATATATATATATATATATATATATATATATATATATATATATATATATATATATATATATATAAAAGCCACATTGGGACTTTAATAGCAGTCATGGGCAATGTTTGTATAAACGAAACCAGACTGTGTACATGTGTGATAGACTATGCATGATGGAGCGTTTGTGGACTGTCTGTAGATTTGGCTCTCATACAGCTCCCTGACCTTTGACCCTCTCTGTAGCTGCTGGCTTTAGTCCTAGCTCACCTAGCTTTCTCTCTCTAATGGGTACACAGACACATTCGCACTGCAGCACCTGTTGCCAAACCCCTCCAGCTGAGGCAGCGCCATGAGTCAGCCTGTTTAGTTCAGCCTCTTTCAGCGATTAGAGCAGGAAGTCAGTGATAAGAACATAAATGTCACCTTGGCTTTGGCTACTTCTTAAAACTCCATGAACCCTGACCGACAGCTCAACTAAACTGACTGACATACAACTGAAGACTGCACTTTGTGAGAAACTGATCCTGGTTACTTGATAATTTTTATTCCTGTTTAATTCCAAATAAAGGTTAATTCTGCTTAAAGATGACCATGTAAACATCTAATTCTAGTTGTAAAGGATCATTCTGAATGAAACATTTTTCCAAATATAGTCACTGGTTTATTCCAATTTTAATTCCTTATTTGATGATTCCTCTGACATGTAAACAGTTAATTCTGCTTTAACATTATTCTTGTCATTCTGCACATGGTCCTGGTCTAGTTACAATAAGGCACATATTTTGTGTTGATGACGCCCATATTCCACACTACCAGCCCAGCATTAATTTGTTCCATGTTAATCGTTGAAATGAATGCAAAACAGGAAGTGGACAGGAATTGTCTCCTCCCAGTAGACATTAAGCGGCCGTTCTGTCCAATCAGAACCCTCTGTACCTCCAGCTCTTAAAGTCGAATTAACTAGAGTGGAATACATCCGTTACCCATGTAAAGTTTTATTCGGAATTAACATCTCCATGTATACACAAAGGAAATAGCTTGAATTCATGTAAACGTAGCCACTGTCTTTGTTGGTGTAGGGATGGGGATTGATAAGAATCTAATGACTCTGATTCCATTATTTAGTTTGCTTATTGATCCCATTCTCATTGGATGAGGAAATAAAACAATACAAATTGATTTGAACCGCCAACCCTTCAGTCACAGTACGACCTGTTCTACCAGCTGAGCCACAGCTGCCCACTATTGTCATAGCCTGTTGTCAAGTATACTGTACTAACCTGTACTAAGTTGCTGCTCTTTTAGTCAGGCATTACCAGTGACATGATGTTCTTCACATGCTCTTTTAGCAAGAGTAGTGACATACACTCATTCTAATATTGTTAGAGAGCCTGATTGCTCACTTTCCCCTGTACGTCGCTTTGGATAAAAGTGTTTGCCAAAAGCATAAATATAAAAATAAATATACTGTCCGATTACCTGGGCTGTGACGGACTGGTCACTGATCCCAGCAGCAGTCACCAGTGTGAGATGACACGTCATTATCATCACATTACACTGTTGATGTTTTTTTCTGGAAGTAAAGCTGTAAAACACCTGTCCACTAATGAGGACAGAATACATTGTTCAGGAGGATATGAAAAAAAACCCACTGAAAACTAATGCAATTGTTACCTAATATTGTAGAATCTAAATACAATTTGTCGCCACATAAGAAAAAGTTTGACTAAATACTCTGTAGACATGATGACATGTACAAAAGTGCATCAACAGGAGATCAGACCAAGGATAAAACACATCTATAAATACATAATAGTGTTTAGTTCAATGACAACTGACACAGAGAGTCTATTAAATACTATAACAGCAAACAACACATTTAATTTAATTTACAAAGTGGGTGTGAATCTCCATGGCTTCTTCAGTCTGTTGGAGAGATTTAATGTCACCATTGCGGGCGTGGGAAACTGTTTTTTATTGTTTTATTGTTTTGTTCTCAACACTTATAAAGTAAAACCATGAGGTCAACAAGAACAGGACCAAACATTTCTATGACGTTTTTACCCACACACACATTCACACACTGTAAATATCCATTCCTTATGAGCATGAATATGCAGGTGGTGTGAGCTGTAATTCGTCTCATCTCAACTGAGGAAATCATAAATACAATAGTAAGTACAGCTAAATAAAGTAAAATGCACTGCAAGGAGGAGGAGGCAGACATTTCCACATAAGTACATATACAAACACACACAATGTATTGCACTTGCCGTCTTATAAAATACTGGCCAACAGTCTATCTGTGGCAGGGAAGAAGCTGTTAGAAAAGCAATGTGCAAACAAATACAGTCATGTGGACAAGTAGACTTTATATACAACCATCTACACATACAAGTGACACAGCGTCTGCCAGCGATAACAGCAGTCGAGCGGCAAAGTGAGCTCAACCTCCACCTTGCTCTCTCAAGGTCACTGATAGGCTGCCAACATCAGGCGCAGCTGTCTCTCAGCTAATCACTGACCTCAGCCTGTGTCCTTCCACACTTCCTCTTTTGCATGAGATAATGCCTCTGTTACACTGGGATTATCTTGTCCCTGGAGCCAAACAGGAGTTAGAATCAATGCAAATAGGGACAGTGCAGCACTTTACAGGCAGATTGATCTGGAGAAGAGATTGTTTACCTGAAGCTGTTTGGCAACTAAATAATACTGTTTTTGTGAGGTTTCCTTTGAACAGCTGGTTTTCAGGATTTTAAATTTTTTTTTTATTAATGTACCCAATTAAAATATCCATATGACTTTGTTCATCCCCTTTGTTTCAAAGCAGCACATGGCCTTAGGTATGATGTGTGTGGAGTTTGCATGTTCTCCCCATTTGCACCAGTTCTCCCTGGGTACTCTGGCATGCTCCGCCCATCCAAAGACATGCACTAATACAGGGGTAGCAAAAACTGGTCCTTGAGGAAAAGTATTACACATGTTTTAGATGTTTCCCTCTTCCAGCACACCTGATGGTCATTATCACGCTCCTGCAAAGTTTGATGACTGATGATGAAAGCTTGAAGAGAGAAAACATGCAGGATACCGGCCCTCAAGGGTCATCTCTTTATGTCGAGACCAACCGACCAACCAACCAATCAGACAGCCAGCCATAGTTATTTGTAGAGCCCTTTATAACACTTAAAGTGACTGTCACAACTAGGGGTGGGCCATATATCGTTAACAATACTACTGAGGAAAAAAATTATGGATGGTAAAAAAAAAAAAAATGTATATTGCGATATGCTAAATTAGTGATGTAATGCCACCACAAAGTGGACATGTGTTCATGTGTATCGCACAGCATGACTCATCAGTGCATTGGGGTTAAAATGGCTGAATACTGGCTGAGTACTGCAGCTACTGTCTATGAACTTCCAAAAAAAGGAGCCGCTTCAGCTGTGTGGATACAAACGAGCAGACATGTCACAAACCACTGTCGTATGCAAGGACTGCAGGAAGCCTGTAGCAATGAAAGGGGAAAATACATCAAACGTATTTTACCATCTAAAACGTCAGCACCCAAGTCAAGGAATATCTAAAAGTAACACCACAAAACCAAAACAAAGTAAGTTCACTCAGCAACGCATCACCCACTCTTTAGTCAGTTATACTCCATACGACAAAAAGCTGTCATTTAGAAATATTTTGGGTTCAACAAAGATGATATTGAGTAAAATAACATGAAATGCAGTATCACAGATCAGCTAATGTTGCTTAGCAGCTGTGTTTGCTGTGGTGCTGCTGCACTTCTGTGGGTGGGGGTGGGGGGGCACAGACTGGACTGTCCCGACACCCCATAGTATTATAAGGAGCATGGAAAGTGACGTATGTAGTTACAGACTGAAATGGACCCCCCCCAACCGAACTGTGTGCATGGCTGCCCCCCCTGTGAATTTCCCCACTGTGGGACTAATAAAGGTTTATCTTATCTTATTTAATGTACATTTATTGTTATTGGTTAAACTGCCCCATTTATTATGATATTGATTTGAGGTCACAACCCACCTCTGAGATTATGACAAAACAAGGATACGGATGTGGTGATAAAACGTAACAGTAATTTATTAACCAAAACTAACAAAAACTAAACACAACAGGTATCAAAAGAGTTGAGCAGAGGAGAGCCAGATGGACCAGGGCACTGCAGACCAAAGTGTTTTCAACAATATCCAAACATATAGTTGAAAGCCAGTTTGAATAATTGCGTTTTAAGCACAAAAATTTTAAAAGCCAAGGCACTCTCTGATAATATTTAAATACATTGACTAATTATGGTATGTTTCAATGGACCTCACTGAGCCTCAACATACGTCAGCCTGCTGGCCTTCATCAGGGAGTTTGTTCCTAACAAAGCTATTTCAAATTTATAAGAGAGTGCCTTGGCTTCTGTGTTTTTAGTGTTTTGATGTTCCCTTCATGAAAGATCACCTCTTTTACCATTTATCATTTTTCATTGCTGCCTGGAAGTCCATGAAGTCATTGTCCACATGTCCAGGGTCGTATTGTTCTAGAGCCTTGGCGCACCCACAGAGAAGGCCTAGGTATTGAAAATGAGAATCGGTTCACAATTAACTTACCTGGTCAACTCTTTAAAACCTGACGTGTGATCGCTGACGCATTCTGTGCATGTGCAGTATGGGTGGCTGGAACCAGGATATGTGAATGGAGCTGAGCGTGGAGCAGACCGCAAGAGCGAAGAGTGTTTTTCAAAGGCCAGAGTGACATTTTTGCTTTGCTCCCGTTAGCTCTGATATGCTCTCACTACAAGTCAAGAGTGTGAAGTGATCAGTATTTCCCAGGCCTAATTTGATGGAAAAAATCTCAGAAAATAATTTCTTTTGAAAATTTGACTGAGCGTGGAGCAATGTCACCTGAGTGGCATGACAATAAAGGTGAGCAGAGAGTGGGTTTTGAGCAGAGCTGTCAGGTGCAGCTTTGAGTGATAGAGTGAAGTAGAGAACACCCACATAAGCAGGGAGTGGGAATTGCTCGGTGCTCGGCTCCGTTCACATGCCCTGGCTGAAACTCTGTCACCGTTTGTGTATTTGGAAAAATTCCAGTGGTGTTTGAAACCTGAAACGTTGTGCTTTATAGGTTTTATTGGATCATCACAGCAAATTCAGTCAGGTCTGTACTTGAAGCTGGAGAAGAGCCATTTTAGCAGTTTTATAAGATAGTAAATGATTATTAGACTTTCAGATATCTGAAAAAAAGGAATTTTTGGAAAAATGGGCAAAGAGACTTACTCCAAACATAATTTCTAACCATTTAGCTAGTGAAAATAAGAAAAAAGTCCAGGTGGACCTAGGCTTTGGGTTTAATGTGTTAACTAGAAAAGCCCTTGGAGAGCACAGACCTCTGCCAGCACTATACCAATATATTAATTTAGAACAATTTCTGTCAAAACAGCCCTTTCTTCTAATAATGAAGAAGAAAAAAATCCTGGATCCAGGCGGTGATATGGATCACTCCCAAAATCAAATTACTTGCCGCTGTTGTCATTCTGGATATTCTGTAAACATTTTGTTTGAATCCATCAATAACTTTCTGAGTTATGTTGCTAAGAGTCAGACAAACAGATGGACAGACAAACAAAGCCCAATGATTACATAACCCCTACTGGTAGAGGTAAATGTATATTAAAGACAAAACAAACAGAAAACATTCAGATAAAACTGTGCAAACGGCTATATTCTTACAAAACAAGCACACAAACAACAACAGAAAGAATAAGACAAGTTCTATATAGAAAGCAAATGTCTTGACATAAAACAATCTCAGCCTGAAAGATAAAATCTTATTGTTTTAACACTTCCCAAAAATGACTGCTGGATCTGTCAACACATAGACGGAGAATAATAGAAGAATTTGAGGAGACAACACAGTGAGACCTGATATAATGCTTACCTCAGTGTGAAAAATTGCCTTATTGGAGACAGGAACTGTGCATTAGGAATGATTGTTCACCCTCAGTTGGATTTCTGGGTTTGATAAGACTTTCATTCTGCCTTCCAGTCAGAAACATACAGATCTGACCATTTTTTAAAAATCCATGGAAGATTTTGGTGAATAATTCTGCAAACACTTTGCATGATTACAGCAGGAGATCTGACTGTTATGTTACACCTGTTCAATTGGCAAGTTTTTTTGCTTGAATTAAGCAAAAAATCTGCCAATGGAACATGTGAAAATTATGTTGAAAAGATTTTTTGAAATGGGATTTTCAAGATCTGTTGTATAAAAATGTAATTACCTGATTAATTTTTAAAAATCTGATTAGTCACAGGTTTGCTGTGGATTAATTTCAATTAATCACAATTAAGTTGATCTATATTAATCATGTTTCATTTTGCATGATCACACAGACATGAGAAAGAACCGAATATAAATGTACTTAACATGTTTGCTGCAAGTGGAGTGACTAGAATCCCTCAGTAGCGTACGTTTCACATCAACATGATATAGTTAAAATGTGTAATCTGTTTTCCTAAATCTGTTAACTGTGTTATGTACTTTATTAGGACTCAAACAGGTGTTGCATTATCATTAAGGAAGCAAGAGTAATGTTATGTTGTATAATGTGAGAAGAGGCTGGGATTTAATAAGTTCTCTTCTTCTTACTCCTTTTTGAGCAGTACATACTGAACGTATATACTGTTATTGTTAGTGTACATGGCAATTGCTATAGCATCTTCATTATCTTTATTTGCTCCGCCATTAGGTTCTTGTACATAAAAAGTGCTTCATTTTTTGGTTTTTGTTTTCCTGCTCAAAACAAATAAACAAGGCAGTCAGAGACAGCAGACCTCCGCCAAGGCTTGCGATATGGAGTCATATGACGTCAAAACATGACCTGATGGAGCCATAGGTGTTGATCCATCTGATATCCGAAGGCGAGACGATGTGAATGCAAAAACCCACCAGATTCTATCTTGTCTGAATCCTGCGATATTACCACTGATGTGTTGTAGCGGTTGGCCTTTAGTGTGACCTTGACCTTTGACCTTCATTGTTCAAAAGCAAATGGGTTCTTCCTTGACCCATTTTATATCATTCCTGAAAGTTTAATCAAAATCCATTCAGAAGTTTTTGCGTAATCCTGCTGACAGTCAAACAGACAAACAAACGAACCCAAATTTAATACCTCCTTAGCGGAGTTAATAAATGAATGAAAATGAATGAATGCTATGTTTTAATTCGGAAGTGGTTCAGTGAAAGAAAACTCCTTCCTGCAGAGTGTGGGTAATGCTTTATGTCAGTCGAGTGTTCCATCACAGGTTTTTTTGTCCTATTTCCGCAGCATCCTGTGTAGTGTCTTCAGCCTTTATGGGTCGGTTCTGCTGCCTGTCACTACTGGACCAACTGCTCATTTGCACATGCATGGCATTAACTCTACTCAGACAAACTGACCCAAATGTGTTGCAAGAGATGTTCAGTAATTCTGTATGCGAGAATGACATTCAAATTTTTAATCCGATTAATCATGATAATAGATTAATCTGCGTTAATTCGGACAGCCTTATTAAAAATAAGTTGTTGTATCTCACTGAAAAGTTACTTTTTAGGTGATTATGTCTTACATTATGTGTGATGGGATAAAAATTATGACTAGAAATGAGAAAATTTCACTAACTAAGATTTAGATTTTTTCCAGTGTGTGGTACAAATGATTGCATCACCCTCAGTATAATATCTCTGGCATTTAACTCTATGAGGTTATTGTCCTTTATGTGCTTGTTGAATGTAAAGTTCATAGAAAAAACACAGACTTGATTACTTAACCAGGTTTAATTATTGATAATCAGACTGTCTGCTCTGCTGTGTCTGACCCGGTTTAGTTTTTCAAACCCAAACACCAATGACACTGATGCGGGAACAAAACTAGGGAGGATGAGTGTGTGTGTGTGTGTTTGTGTGTTAGATTAAGAGAGTGAGAGAAGGGGGGATCATGTGGTGATGTGTCCTTTAGGCTGTGCTGGCTCATTGACAACAGTAGCTGACATGACATTTGCCAAATCTGTATGAATACACAACCTTTGTCCTTGAAAGGCAACAACAGACCTGACATTTTCCATTCAATCCTCTCCAATTACAGCTAATCTTTATTGCCTTTCCCGGCAGGAGGCTCCTCTGCGGTTTGCGTCTCCTCAGGATAGACGCACACATTGTTCGTTCTGCTGGAATGTGATTGAGCCACAACACAAAGTGAGTCAGCGCCCTGGCCGATGTAACACTAGTAAGACTGCGGCTTTTTACTGCATGAAGGTGGAACTATAATATGGGTGTGTTTGGTTTTTTTGTGTGTGTATTGAAAGTGAGATACCTCTTTTTGACATTGCCATGTGCCTGTTTCAAGGCTGCACATTGTAGAAAGGTAAACCAGCCCTGGGTCACATTCTTATTTCGTTCTCCTCATCTACCGTTGTTCTGCTCTGACTATTTGTCAAATTAAAATAATTAAAAAAAAATTGGGTTACTGATAAAGATCATACAGTGGTCATATTAAATCATGTAATCTGAAAGAAATCTTTTAACAATCATTTTAACAGTTAATCATTAAGCAAGGGATAATGTATTGCCCACGATTTACTATCAGAAAAATATTCCCCGATGGGGCCGAACTCCTCCTACTCCTCTATCATTTGACCTACATTTTAGAGTTTTGGTCTCCCTGTCTACCTTTACCCCGAGAATCAGAATCTATGCTCAGATTAGCTCTATCTACCCTGGTTGCTCCACAATATGCCTCCAAACTGGAAGCATCAGAATCAGGAATAGAGGGATGATGAATAGTCACAAAAAAGTGTAGAGCTTCAATTCCTTAAACTTTATGATCTGTGGCATTTGAAAAGTATCAACATTTTTGCAGCTTTTTGGCCAATTTTGGAGCCATATTGTGAAGCAAGAGGTAATCTGAGTATATATTCTGATTCTAACGGAAAAGTTATCTAGGGAGACTAAAAATCTAATATAGGTCAAATGATAGAGGAGCAATGGAAGCTAACAGTTGCACCAAACATAACTTTGTCAAAAAAAACAAAACAAAAAAAAAAAAAACATTTTGTAAGGCCTTTACTTCATAACTATTAGGGGTATTGGTCTAAAACAGGAGTCAGCAACCCTGGTTCTGGAGTGCCGCTGTCCTGCATGTTTTAGATGTTCTCTTTCAGCACACCTGAAGGACATTATTAGTCTTCTGCAGAACTTGATGATACGCTGATTATTTCAACCGGGTGTGTTGGAAGAGGGATATGTCTAAAACATGCAGGACAGTGGCACTCTAGGACCAGGGTTGCTGACCCCTGGACTAAAACTTGGTATTATTTCATAAGCCCATAAAAGGAACTTATGTTAGTTTTTGGAGAATTTTCTGAAAGAGTCACCTGGAAAATGTAAGTTTTTCTAGATACTTTGACATGGAATGACCCTGCACCCTCATGAAATAATCCTAATGAACATTTGAATAACTGTATTTTACACCAATTATTGGCAGGTATTGATGGGAT
Organism: Siphamia tubifer; assembly: GCA_020466265.1. Classification (NCBI taxonomy): domain Eukaryota; kingdom Metazoa; phylum Chordata; class Actinopteri; order Kurtiformes; family Apogonidae; genus Siphamia; species Siphamia tubifer. The sequence continues at coordinate 57,027,117 of CM035794.1, read as the reverse complement.
TAGTGAATCAACAGGTATTAAACAGTTATATCAGTAGATGGTTTTAGTCACCAGTGGATATTTGGGTCATTATGGGTTAAGTCATACAGTATGCATGAAAAGTAAAGCTTGAAAAGGAAGTGAATTATTAAGGCAGTAGTCTAATTGTCCAGGTCAAGGGCTGAACAGCCACATGAGGGCCTGCAGAGGACAACCTTCCTAGTATCTTCAGACACGAAGAACCAGCCATCAGTCTAATCATAGTCCTCAATAGTGGCATTATGTCAAAGCTTTCCTCAGACACCAAGTCATGTGTTTGTATATCAGTCAGTCATGTGATGATCTGAATGCTGTAAGCGTTTCAGCGACTGAGACATGCAGAAGGTCAGGGAAGTAATAAGAGGAATCCTTTGTTGTTGAATTTTGGGATAATTATGTTGATGTTGGTGATTATGGTTTTCCTTGCAGAAGAAAGCATCCATCCTCTGAATCGTTCTGTTTTTAGTTTTCTCTTGATTGTGCTTAATGAGTTTTCTGGGTCAGTAGGAGGATTTTAATGGATTTTATGTCTCTGTCTCATTTCACCAAAATACAAAGAATAATCACTGGAATATGTAACTTTTTTTTTTTTATCCGGGTTTAAAAGTACAAAACACAACATTGATGTAGACTCATCCTTAAAGGTGTCATACCATGGTTATTTGATTAATATTGTTGTGTTCTCCATTGTTTTTGAATGCATTGTGCATTGGTTCTATTAAAAAAAATGTCCAGATTGCTTTGTTTCCAGCTGTTTTTGAAGGGTAGAAAAATTACTTGAGGTTAAACAACAGTTTACCGGTACTTCCACATACATATCCATGACGCGGTAATGAGGCATCTCTGATTGGCTCGGAATGCGCGAAGGAACACTCCCCCCTCCCCTCTGGTTCTGTGTGTGTTTATCATCCCAGAGTAGCATCCAGCTAGGTTTCATGCCGTCGCTTGTTTTGAAAACATGCAGGGAAAAAGACAAGGCTTTATTTCCACAGAAAGCACATGAACCAGTTTGATCCGCCATTTTTTCAAGTTTATGCAGCAGCTACTTTGGCACCGTCTTCTCTTGTAAATGCTAATGCGACTTCAGATTCGCTGCAATGGGGTTGGCCTTAACCCCACATGGGTGACGCCAATGTCCTCCTGGCATATAGTGGACAGGCTTTTCTGAGTCACTCGTTTCTCTGTGTTGTTTTCTATCAATGGGAAATACAGCCAGTGGAGGTGACACACCATATTCCAAAAGGAGGAGGAGTTTTCAAGGGAATGACAAGAATGTGGGTTTTTCCTTTTGATGTTCACTTGTATGTCATTTTAAAGGTGCTTTTGTCAGTGCCGAAGGTTCTGTCAGGGAGAAAACTTGCAAACCTACCACACTTCAGGGTCCCACTGGTAGCGATTGAACTTTTATGTAAATCTGGCAAAGCTAAACACATTCGGTACTGTACAGGAGACACGGCATGGAGCCGAGTGATTGGCCAACAGTACTTTAGCCAGTCAGGGTGCAGAACACCGTTTGCGTTCAATTGCGCACACACAAAAAAAATCTGTGAACATCAAGGCCACGAAAGGTGAACTACATTATAGCGAGGGACCACCATACCACATTCCACGTCCTTTTGAATCTCGCCCAACATTGGTTGGGAGGGATTATTGTAATCTGTGTGTGTGTGTGTGTGTGTGTCCGCAGAGACATATCATGTCACCCTATAACTCAATGAATACTTGAGATATCACCAAGAAATTTCCTGGCCATATACATATAGCTAATGTGCATCAGTTGCAATGATCCATTTGAGTAAAGGTCAAAGGTCAAGGTCACAATTAACTAAAAGATCAAAATCACATTATTGGTTAAAACTCAAGAACGAAGGGTCGCAGAACTTTCAGATTGGTACCAAACGGTGCGAAATGAAGATTTCTACAATTCCCAAAATTAGTGTTACCGCCTACGACCCACAGTTTTTGAGATCTTGGAGGTCAAAGGTGACATGTTGCAAAATTAACTTCTGTAACACTGTTTGTATGTGTCAAGCATAGACATATTGCGCTATAACTTAATCAATACTGGATATATTATCATAATATTACATGCAGTGATGCATACATACACATGACGAAATTATCAATATCGCAAAAGGTCAAAAGTCAAGATCACATTCAGCAGAAAGGTCAAAATCAAATTATTGGCTCTAATTCAAGAATGGGTTGTCACAGAAACTTGAGATTGGCACACAATAAGGGCGAGATTAGGCATTCTCTGAATACTTGTTCATCATAGAAATGCAAAAAGGCCAAGACAACTACATAGTGGGAACATGACATTAGAAACTACATTTTAAAACACAGCTGGGATGGATTTGATATGTTGGAATATACCATAAATCATGTATGAAATATTGGATTGGATTCCATATTTGTTTTTCACAAATCCTCCATTTTTTTTCTCCAGTTCCTTTATCATTTTTCTGCTCATGTTCATAACTCTTGGTCTTCTGCCTTCCTCTCCTGTCCTTTGTTTTTCTCACCTCAGTGTAATCTATGTTCATTTTCTTCACCTATTGCTCTCTGTTTCCTCTTTATCTTCTTATCTATCACCCCCAAAAGTGCACCTCTATGTTTTCCTCTTGAATCTTTCCTCAAGATGACTTTTTCTGCTCTCCATCTCTTTCTCATCACTTTTCTGACCTTCTCCCCTTCCTCCTTAATTGCATCCTGCTGTACTTTTGCACTCCTCCTCGTGCCACTCTTATCCATTCTGTCAACCATGTCATTTCTCCTCTCTCCGTTTCCTCTTTCTTTCTCTGCCCATTTTTGTCCGTTCCTCTCTTCTGCTTTAATTTCCTCTCCTGTCGTCTCCTTTCCTCCTCTCTTGTCGTTCCCTGTCACCTCCTCTCTCATTTTGCCCCACCCCCAATCCCACCACCTCCCCTCATCACTCGTGCAACGTTGCGGCGAAGGACAGTGATCTCATTGACGTCGCCTTGGGATAATGTTTGTGGCACTCTGGGGCAGTGGTGAGCAATCGTGCGATGCCACCAGGCGGATGGGGACCCTCACAGATGACAGAGAGGGGGAGGGGGAAGGGTTAGTGGGTGATCTGTGGGTAGTGAAGAGCACTGAGTGAATACAGGAAAAGAGGGATGGAGTAAAAAGGACAGAGAGGCTTCTTTCAATGTCACCCCATAATCCAACACACTTCATCACTTCCTCTTTCTGTCACTCTGTTCCCCCGCCCCCTCCGGTCTGTCCTCTTCTCATCTCTTCGCCTCTCTTACCCCTTACCTCTTAATATTCTGTCGGGCTGCCTCACAGACAGGTACATGCTTTTTTTCCTCTCTGGAGCGATACTGTCACATTTATGAATGTTTCTGGGACAGCACATTGAAAAAGAGACTGACTATGTGAATTTAAATGTTGCCATTGTCACTGTGAGAGCTGCAGATCCTGTAAATTGAGTTGTCGCTCAAACCCAGTCCGCTCCATAAACCCTGAATACTTTAGATTTCACCTTTAGAGTCTGCACTGTGGTAATTAGTTACAGACGTAAACTGTGTGGCAGGAACACTCAGAGATTGTCATTAAGTCTTTAATTGGACTGAACGGTTGAATGGCAGGCTGAATCTGTCTGTGCCACTGTTTGATGAAAAGGAAGGTTGAGAGTGAGAATTAAAGTCGCCTATGCAGAACGTTGACAATGACTATAAAATAGTAGAAAGTACTGTGGTAAAAAAAAAAAGCTCCAAAACATCCCGTCAATATAGCTTGGATAACACATACATAGATAAAACAAGTTAAATATAAAATGGAAGCAAAATGTCAGTATTGCAAAAGTTTTAAAAGGTCTGGGAAAACAGGTGGGGTTTTAAGAAGAAATGGGACAAGAGTCAAGGAGGAAGCCTGTCTGATATACAGAGGCAGGTTGTTTCACAGTCTAAGACTAAGAACAACAAAGGCTCAATGTCCTCAGATCAAATCCAAATTACATTTATAACAAGTCGTACCAGGCACAACAAACCCTGCCCCCTATGCACACATTTGACCTGATTACCTAACAGTGAAAACACATTTTTGGTGACTGTGGCTGTGACCTTTGACCTACATTCACCAAAATTGAATTGGATCTATTCTGAACTACTTCGCAGCTTTTCTGAAAACTTCATCAACATTTGTCCAGTAGTTTTTGTGTAAAGCAGCTTACAATCAAACGGACAAACAAACTGACTCATAAACAATACCCCTCTCCCTTCCCGGGGGTTGGATAAAAATTAGATTAAAAAGAATCCACACTAATTCTTGAAGCTTCCGACAAAAGAATACACTAAATGTCATAGACGTTTCTGTGTTTGTTGCTGCTGCCGTAATGTGGGTCTGTGGAAATGCTGGGACATAAAACACAGAGTGAACATTTCATTTAGGTTTCAGTTTGATGTGTGAACAAATGAACTGTTTGTGGTGGAGTACACCCCGAAGTTTTCACCCTGAAAACAGTGATTTCAGGTTAGAGTGCGGCTCATTTTGTCTGTCTGAGCCTAGTCCACATCCAATGGATTGCTTCTCGAAACTGACCTGAGGCCGATGTGAATTAAAATATTTGTGTCTGAGCCTGAGGGACGCCCGAAACTATTTAAATCACACTATTGTCAAAGGATAGGCACGTTATCAATAAAATAGGATTTTGTGTGGGTGGAAAGTTTGTGGTTTAATCCACCAACTGAAAACAGCATCCTGAACTTATACACAGCACATCAGCGCTGCAAGGAGCTCATGGGTCCATCAGCGCCTGAGCCCATTTGGACTCTGCTCCGAGCCTGACCCAAGGCCGAGCATATATTCTAGATTTTTGTCCGAAACCGAATGAGCCCATCGGACTTTGATTGGGTTTCCATGCGTGTTCATGTGTGTAATCATAGAAAGGCTGTAACACTTAGGCTATGGCTCGAGTTTTCCAGGTTTGATGAAACATCGGTGCCAAACATCATACACAGCTTTAAGGATGGTTAAATATAGAGAAAAGTTCATTTTGAAGCTGCCACAACTGTCCCACTGGGTCCTCATGGGTTAAACCACTCACCTGCTTTTCTATGTGCAGTCAAGTTGTAGAAACTTGTCCATGTCTGAAACTCATGCTGGTCCTGTTGATGCCTGAGGCAGTGACACAAGACTCATGACCAAACCCAACTCAAAAACACAAAGTGGACAAGGACAAAGACAGCTTGTACCTCAGCTAATGATATTTTCTATTTTAGACTCTGTTTACACCACATCACTATATCAAAAATAAAACACTGCAAATACAGCACAACAAAACCTACCCTCTCAAACATTTTAACTCTTAATGGTCATCTCCCTCTCAAAACATGAGACTATGGGTTTGACCTTTCAAGGTCGCTCTATGTCAAAGCTAATGAATTTATTTTCTGTTTGCAATAGTACCAGATAGTTACTATTACTACCTATCTATTCTGGATCACTTCACACCCTTTCTTGCGTAAAGTTGCTGACAATTAAACAACAACAAAAAAACAAAAACAAACCCCGCTTATCCTTTTTATTGGGGGGGGGGGGTAAAGCAACTCACTCCTAAAGAGTGGAGCTGCAGTATTAACCAATAGGGCTTGTCTGTATGGAGTTTTTTTGTGCTTGAGCGCTTCACTGCTAATCAACATCAAATATTCCAAGCGTCACTCAGGGATGTGCAAATGTGCAGCCACCTAATGAAGCAACCGTGTAATTCAGGCTAATCCTGCATTGTTCATTTTACATTATTTGAATCTTTATTATGAGCAGTGAATGGTAAAGAGGAAGCCTCTCACAGTGACAGCATCATTGTCTTCATGACTCATCATAACAGGTACAAAAATATCTCCAAAAATTACACCTACTGCCAAGGAAATTAACCTATTGCCACAAACAAAAGTGAGTGTTCAACAGGTGAGAAATGAAAGGTTTCAGTTGTGGTAATCCCCTTCTTACATTCATCAGTTTGGTCCAGATGGAGGTGATCACTGGGCAGTTTCCATTATATTTGTGATAATCCGTTTTATTACAGAAAATGGGCTATTTTTAATAGGTGTAAATGAATAATAGTTAAAAAAAAAAATTAAGAGGAAAGCAGATTCTACCACAATATATCACATGTTCATGCCAACCTGGATCTACTGCAGGTTAGACACCATCTTACATACCTACGTGACCTATGTTTGAAGTCTCTACAAAAATGAGTAAATTAGAGGATGATGTTTTCTAGCATTTGTTTTCCCTGTTCACCCAGATACACACACAAATCTAGAAAAAAAATCAGTTTTTCCACCTTACATTACCACGTACCACAAACCCAAACCATCACAAATGTTTTAGCTCTTAATGGACATCTCCCTCTCAGAACAGACTGGTCCATACAGATGGGGTCAGAGTTGGCAGTTTGGGTGGAACCATCAGCAGACACCCACATTGGTGTTATTTATCCCTCATTGTCTCTGTCACAGTGGACAGTCTGCCTAAAAGGCTCCCCGTCATTTGAACAAAGGCCATAGTGTCAGGCTTTTGTCTCCTCTTGCTCAGTTTCAGTCATTTCAGTGACATTGACTTGTGAGTGAAGAGCCAGCGTTACACTACATTAAATACACCTTCTGTTCATTACACATGCTGCTTCCTCATATTCAACCTCTGTCTGCTGACTGGGAAAGAAAATAATAGAGCTAAAGCAAACAAACAGCAGGTCTTCTTTACACATAAACTCACATCTTTGCTGCCAGTAATTATTCAACAAATCTTGAAAATTGATACCACTTCATTATAGGCTATTTGTTCAATTTATGGTAATTGTAACTAATTGTTTTTTTTGCCCTTTTGATTGTTACCTATTATAACTAAGCTGGATTTGTTAAACATGCTCACATATTTACCATTCATTTAATTAATGTAATTAATTTATTGATGGTTTCTCATAGCTTCTATTTATTCTTTAAGTATGCAGCGAAATGCATATTTAGGTTTTCCAACTCAAAATACCATTTAGTTCACTGAATTTGCTAAATGTAATTGGAAAATGTTGCCTTATTTTATTAAGTTTTTTTTAGTTACATTGGTTGTACTTTGTTTCTTTGTATGAGCTCTACTTATTAATTTAGTACATAGTGAAATGCATATTGTGAAGTTTTCCCAACTAAAAATATCAATTATTTATATGTTGCCTTATTTATCGATTTATTTACTTAGTTATTTATATTGTGGATTATATCTGATGAACATGAAGAGATGATAAGACTACATTTAAACAAAATTTTTTTATAAGTATTAATAGAATTAGGGGACCAACAGGTATTAAACAGTTTAGATCAATACATGATGTTTGGGTCCTTATGGGGTAATTTGGTTTATTTTGTATTGAGTCGCCCAGAAAAACAATAAAGATAAACTGGTTCTGTTAATATTTTTGTGTTTTTCTAGAAGAAAATAATACTAAAAAACACGAGAGGGACAAAAAAAACCCTGTCCTTCTGTGGACATGATATTCAGCATCTCTGTGGCTTCCAGTGATGTTTGAATGCAGGGAAATGTTTTAATAAAACCATGTGAACCCTCAGGTCAGCCAATCATAATCCAACTGGCTTTTTATAACCATCACACAGCACCTCCACTGTAAAAAATCTGCCCTTTCCCTTTTAATGGAAAATACCAGGTCAAATGATAAAACAATTAAAAGAATGAAGAAGGAAAGCTGTGTAACTGTCGGGAATCAGTGGGAGCACATGTTTGACATGTCATTTTTAAAGAGCAATGACGCTTGAGGTGCTTCCATTTCATAAAGTCAGCTGCTGGAGAAAGGAAATGATGCAGAAATTAACCTTTTCTATGGATTTAGATGATTTATTTAAACATGTCTTTCCACTTCTGAAAATCTGCTCTCCCCAAATAGAAAAACTTAGAAAGACAAATCCACACTAAAATTAAATGTATCCACCAACAATCAGGCACATGTCAGCTGTTTCCCAAAACAATGCGCCTGTTCACATTAGTTTTTATTTCTGTTTAGTTAAGAATAAAGATTAGTTCCTCTTTAAGATGTCCATGTAAACACCCTATTTCAGTTGAAAATGAAACGAAATTCCGAATAAAGTCACTTGTTTATTCCACTCTTAATTCCAAATGTGATAACTCCTCTGACATGTAAACACTTAATTCCACTTTAATAATATTCCTGTCCTTCTGCACATGCTCCTGGTCTTGACACACATATTTCACTCTGCCAGTGTTAGTATGTTGATTCAGTCGAGTTTCGTCATAATTATTACAGAAATAAATGCAAAAATTGCATGTAGTTTTTGGTCTTCCATGTTGCCAGTTGAAACAAAAGTAAAAACAATCAGAACCTTCTGTTCCTCCAGTTCTTAAAGCTGAATTAACTAGTATGGAACATGCCTGTTTCCTATAGAAACCTTTATTCTGAATTAACATTTCCATGTAAACGTGAAGGACATAGCTTTAATTAGATGTATTATTTTATTTTAATTATTATTTGTATTTATTTTATTAAGAATAAATAACTCCGAATAAAAAAAAAAAAACACCACATAAGCAGAGCCAATGTCTATAAAACAGATTTCATGCTACTTTTAACTACTTTCTCAGAGTCTCAATCATAAGTAACTGTAAATGAATCCACAGCACGACCCAAACACATTTATCTGTAAATCTGAGAACACTCACTGAAATTGGTTTAAGCAGAAATTCCAAGCTTTGACTGGTTTCAACTTATCATGAATATTTGATTATTAAATATGAATATTTCCTACAAATTAGTCTTATACAATATGTTTGGCTTCGGGGCAGCTGTGGGTCAAAATGAACACAGACGACGCTGATGCCTCAGGATCAAACTATTTAATTATTTAATATGTGCACAACATATCAAACAAGACAATTAATTCACCTTCTACACATCTTTTACACTTCTATGAAATACTCCTAGTGATGGTTTGGTCAGACTAATACCATGTCCACCTTCTGTGGTTGCCTTTTCTTTTACCTCTCACTGTAGTTTAATGATTCCAACATCTATTTTTTTTTTTGTCCCACTGCCACCAGGCCCAACAACACTCCCTGACCAGAGCCCTGCAGATCTCCAAAGACCCCGTCCACCCAATGTCTGAGCTATTTTGGCTTCTGTAGGGAAGTGCAGGATGACAACATTTAATAAGACTTTTGTCCCAACCACCATCCGGCTGTTAAATAAACACTTTAAATAGAGAATGTGCAATTAATGGGCAGGGTCATTTCTATTTAGATGTGCAAAAATATGGTCTATTTATCTATCTGGTTTAAAAGTAGTTCGAGGCCACTAGGTGCACCTCATTTTATATCAGTATTTTAGTATTTATTTAATCTGTTTTTAATCATGTTGACTGTGCATTGATCAATTCTGCAGTCCATCTATCTATATCTATCTGTCTGAACTGTTCCTTGCCTTCACAAATGTTAATGATAGATATACTGGTCAGCCAGTATATCGTTGTTGTATAATATATATATATATATATATATATATATATATATATATATATATATATATATACATATGTGTGTGTGTGTGTGTGTGTGTGTGTGTGTGTGTGTGTGTGTGTGTGTGTGTGTGTGTGTGTATGCAATTTATTTTTCTTTTATTGCAATTGGTATTCTCTTTTTCCCGACCATAATTTACTGACATGCGAAGTCACTCATCATGATCTAATAGTTTAATACAAACACCTTTAGTACACAACCAGCCCTGAGGTAATTTTGGAGGCTTTATATCCCATCTGTCTGTGCTTTAGTAAAGATCATCATATCATCCAGGTTTTACACGTTGTCTTCCTCACTAAACATGATCCTTCTGAACTCAGCTCTGCATGTTGGATTAGCTTGTGCTAGTTTTAGTCTTCATATACTTGACAGAAATACGGAAAACAAGGGTCTGGAACAGGTTTTCAAAACATAACTTTTTGTTGTATTGACTAATGAGTACAAAAATAAACTAGTGTCGCTTTACAGCAGATGAAAAAATCTGGAGATGTGGTCTAAAACAAAAGAGGCAGGAGGCATGTGAGCCGTTAAAGGACCAGACAGACTGTCAACAAACATAAGAGGAAGGGTGGACTGTCAACACCATCACATAGGATGGGATTTACGAGAAGGAACAGTTATGGCAGGGTTCTATGAGTTCACCTGAGATAACAACTGGGCTCTGTCTGTCTGTCTGCCTGTCTGTCTGCAGTTCTTTATTTATTTAGCACTGCTGTGTCATATGTTCCTTCTGTCAACTGTTACGTTTTCCTGAGGTGGGAGGAGTATATATATATATATATATATATATATATATATATATATATATATATATATGTGTGTGTGTGTATATTACCTTACATTCTTGTTTTCACCTTGTTTCATATATTGTTATCTCTTTCCCGGCTTGGTTCCTATGTTATATTTTCAACATGTTATTTGTTTTATACATGATTTAAAATGACAAATAACCTGGTGTATTCAATTTTAACTACAAAAGCCCACCTTTAACCTTGAAAACTCAATGGTTTGACATATATTGTGTAATATTGACTGAATGTAAAGCACGGTTAGGCAACTTTATGTATTTAGTACATTATACAAAAAGGAAATTCAATCCAGAGGCAAATGAGAAAGTACATAACCAATTAATATAAAAATAATGAAAACATAATTAAATTTAGAGTGGTGTATGTGAGAATAACCTGATTGAGTAAGAGAAAATCACATCTTTATATGAAGTAACAAATTAAAGTTAACATTGATGATTCAATTGATGGCTGACTGATATGGATTTTTTTGGGATCAGCTTTCGCCGATGACTGAAAGAGCCCCCCCCCCCCCCAAAAAAAAAAAAAAAAAAAACAGAAATCTGTGTGGACAGTAGTATTTCCAAGAACTTTGCTGGGAACTTCACCTGTGAGTAAATTATGTCAGGGAAAAAGAGCATACCAATTCCAATACAAAAAAAATAAATTACACATACTGCATGTATGTGTGTGTGTGTGTGTGTGTGATATAGATAGATAATACAATACAAGACCGATATACTGGGCGACCAGTATATCTATCATTAACATGTGTTTGATTTTGACTTTGTCATTATTCTGATCTGATTCAAGATCTCAGTGTCATTTTTGAATGCAATGTTGTCATAAGTAATACAATAACCAGTCAAAAATAAAAGTCAAAGTGTAATAAATCCTTTCAATCCCTCTATCAGATAGATTGCCCATCCCTCTCTTAGTCTCCTCTAATTAAAGCTTAGAGTCTGTATGGGCAGCTGGTGTGTGTCTCCTGCACGTCCATTCAAATCACATCACCGTCACATCGACAACCTTCCACACACATCTGTCCTCGTCACTTTCTCTTTGCTTCAAATTACTCTTTGGCCTCGGCTGGAAAAATAACTGCAGACCCCCGCCTCCACATACAGACCAAACCCAAGGTCCAAAGCGTCCAGTGGAGGATATTACTGTGTCTCCCCTGAGGAGCTCATCACACTAACACAACTCTGACCACATCCTCACAAGTCATCGCCTTCCCTGTAATGCTGTTGTGTGGATTTATAGCTGCTGTGTGTCTGATAAGGAATTAATGAGGGTGATAAAGTAACTGTGGGCCTCCATACTTCCTGAGTGATCAAAGCAGCGTTAGAAGACTGCTGCCGTGAGTCACAATGTGCCTTCATCCTCACTGTGCAGAATTTCCATGTATTTTTTAGCATTGTTTTTCCATTTTGGGGGGATTTTGCCTCATTAAAAGACTGCTGCAGAAGAGTGTGTGTCATATGGGCATGTCCTTGAATTTATAGAGCTGCAGTTATTGATTATTTTTGCAATTGATTCATCTATCAATGATTTTATTCAATTTGATTTGATTAAACAATTATTGGAATAGGAAAAAATGCCAAAAAAAGTAGAATTTTTCGCCCTATGTCCTGTTTTTAGGACCAGTTTCATACAATCACATATCTACGTTCTCCAGCCCTTTATATTATTTAAAAACTTTTACTTGGCAGATGATTGTAGGCATTAAGTCAGTCCCAATACTTGAAATCCCTTTTCTTATTTCTTTATTTGAAAAGTGTTGTACATGTAAATATTGATACAAATCCAATAATAAATGAATAATTTCAGCTGTTCTAGTGTAATTTAATCTTGATATCAGTATTCCAGTCTATTTAAAAATGGGTTTATAACATCAGATTCTACAGTAGAATACATTCACACATTGGCACCCACTCCTCTATGTTTTTACGTGGTGGTTTTTATAGTTGGAGACAGAAAACACATTGCTGGCTCCTGCCTTTAGTTTCAGTCTAACATGAACTTGTGAACAGTGAACTCATGCTCCTCTCATTGTACATACAGTATATCCACAGCTGTTTTTTCTATTCTTTATTCAAGAGAGCTACGTTTTACGCTTTCCAAATAACTCAGTTTGATATTAATGGTATCAAAATAACAAAACAGGAAGTGAAATTAAAGGGATATTACAGGAGCTTATATATACATGTATATAAAAACAACACGTTAAAGAATTAGAGGCTCATCCTAATTCCTAATTCCCTCCTTTTGTTCCTATAACTTTAAAAACAAGTTGTAAACTGTAACCTATTCCACCAAAATAAAATAGAACAAATCCACATTTACTCAGCTGAATATGTCTAGCAGCGGTAGAAACTAAAAATGAAGCCCTATGGCACAGTGAAATAAGATAAAAGCAATAAAATATTCAGCAATAAATGTACTGTAATACTGCATAGGGGTTATGGAGGAGTGTTATAGCTGTGGGGTCTTGGGAGATAATTAAGATTGGACTCTAAATGTAATTATTACTATAACCTGATGACCTAAAGGTGTCACATTTACAGCAGTAGAACTGTAATGGAGCAGTTAAAGTTAGGTTTTATATAATAGTTATATTTAAAGGCAGTGTGGTTTTCTCTGAGTTACATTTGATTGACAGTAGCAGGAGAACTCTATATGATTTATGTAATGTTATATTTTAAACACGTAACACTTTTGCTTTTGTCTTGATGGGTCACCGCACTGATTCCAGAATCAGAGGATCTAGAGCTGAACTTACAACCTGAAATACCGCAAAACCAGGTCATTATTTAACCAAACTGACGATGATAGGGTGACCAGATGTTGTTTTCGTTACATAATAACTTTAGTCACGACAACAACGGTGGCACACACTGCAAGTTCGCAATAAAAAAACATCATTCACAGTGTATTATTAGCTCATCTGTCATTTCGCTTCTTCCATGTCATTTGCATATATGAGAATATTGTACTCTCAACAGCCAAAATGTCTTTTCACTAACAAAGCCAACAGGAGCTTAGATCTGTGTTCCCCCATACAGTATTTGTTGTTTACATTCAACATGAATTGCCTAGAATGCTTTGAGGTGGTATACAGTTAACTCCAAGTGAGATATACTCTACTTTGGAGTGCAGCATTAGCCTGGGTTTTACAGCTAGATCTGTATACATCTTCCTTTTATGACGACCATTGAAGGAGCTGACAACCTGCCTCTTCATTACATTACACATACAGCTCCTCTACGCCCCTTTAGCGTCATTGTAGTCTGTTGTAAAATATCGATTTGAGCGCAGCCTCTGCTGACCGCTGCACAGACACCACTAACTAAATGCAGAATCCTTCAAAAGGATCCCAGAAGAGGGCTGTTAAAACATGTCTCTGCCATCTTCGAACCACTAGTAAGTGTCCGCGACTGCCTCAGAGATGAAGAGTTTTTGATCTCTTTGATATACGGAGCTGTATTCGTGGCTGCTAGCGGTGCTGTAGCCTGTGTTCCACTGCCTCAGGGTTATATGCTCACCAAATGTTCAGACTGCAAACACACTCCTCTGATCTGCCCTTTTCTTCCCTCCTCTTCCTCCTCTTTCCTCTCCCATCTACCTGTCAAACACTGCAAGCTCTTGTACTTCCAGCCAACACAAATGCTATTTGGTCCTGATGGACAGAGACAGCTGTAGTGGAAATACAAAACGTTTAAGTGTGTGCAAATGCATTCACACACACACACACATACACACACACACACATGGCAGACTGTTTATAGATGGTGCAACCAGAGCTGAGGGGCAGATTAACGACTTTACTTCCCAATTAGCCCACTCAGCAGGCGAGGAAATGGCTCTCACTGGCCTTCTGCTTCCTTTATTCTTTGTATGTGTGTGTGTATATCCTTTCATAATTATGTGTGTGTGTGTGGGTCGGCTCTCTCTGATCTAATTCTGAAGTGTTCACTACTGCTTGCTGACAGGCGCCCGCTTGCCAGTGGCAGTCACATGTTGCCTTCACTTCCTGTTCATTTAAAAGCTGACAGGGGTCTGGAGGGCACCGGGGTTTATGTGTCTGCCTCAAGAGAATTTTTAGTTGTGTCTGTAGTTGGTTAAATGCTGTGCAAGTGGTAGGAAGCAACAGCATTGGGATTAACCTACCATCTGACATCTTTAGTCTTTTAAACCTTGACAGTCAAATTCACAGTGAAGTTCACATAAACAGGGTTTTTTTTTTGATTAGCTTTTCTTTTGAGATTTTGAATAAAAGTGACATAAACTGGAAATAAATCTAAGGCTCCATCCACAGCAATGCAACAAGGTTTAATTTTGTACCAGATAGAAAAAAAAAAATTGCGTCCACACTGTGAATGGAAAACAATGAAACCCATGCTGAAAATGATGCAATACACATGCCACACCTTTAGTTGTGCTGTGACAGTCCCACTGGAAACACCAGAACAATAGAAGAAGTAAAGCGCATGTGTATACCAGCTTAGACTGGTGTGAAACGCACCCTGGAAATAAACAACAACAACAAGGCATGTGTAGGCGTCTCTGCTGCTCGGCTTGTTGGTTTAACATCAGTAGATTTTCCTGCAATAACACCAGTAAAGGGGCGGCACGGTGGTGCAGTGGTTAGCACTTGTGCCTCACAGCAAGAAGGACCCTGGTTCGAATCCCACACCAGGCCTTTCTGTGTGGAGTTTGCATGTCCTCCCCGTGTCCGCGTGGGTTTTCGCCAGGCACTCCGGTTTCCTCCCACCATCCAAAGACATGCACTGATAGGTTAATTGGTTAATCTAAAATTGGCCATAGGTGTGAATGTGAGAGTGATTGTTTGTCTATGTATGTCAGCCCTGCGATGAACTGGCGCCTCATACAGGGTGTACCCCGCCTTCACCCATTGTAGCTGGATTAGGCCCCCAGTGACCCCCGTGACCCTAGTGAGGATAAAGCGGGTTCAGATAATGAATGAATGAACACCAGTAAAGTTAACAGTGACTGGAGCTCTGCTACTACCACTACTCTGGTGTCCACCATGATGGTCACTGTCTTGTTACGAATTAATGTTGCGCGTGAAGATGCTATTTGTTGTGGTCATGTGGTTGTGAAGTAGATGATAGGCATTTTACTCTATTTTACTTGTCCACACAGCAATGACACTGTTGCCAAATCTTTCCACTCTGTAATCTGTTCTCAAAAGATATCGTTTTGGGGCACCCTGTGTGGACGCAAGGCCGAAAGGATAACAAACTGTGTTGGATTCACTCGAAAACATTGCTGTGTGGGTGAGGCCTAAGACTTTCATAGCTGTATTGAAAAAAAAAAAAAAAATGGTGCCACACATTTCACCTGATTTTCCCCATCTCTTATCATTACCAACAAACGCTATCTAGGGAATCGAAATGAGTGAACTGAGCCAGGTCCAAACTGTATGGCAGTCTGTTGCTGCGAACATCTCTGCCTCGGATGCCGAATGATGATGAAGATGATAATTGCGAAAGCACATTTTTGCTTCCTGTGACCTTTGACCTCTATTCACCAAAATTTAATGGGACCACCTTGCACTTTTTCTGAAAATTTTATGAAAATTGGTGTGGTAGTTTTTGCATAAAGCTGCTTACAATCAAACAAAAACACTAACCTTTCTCCCCTTTGGGGGGAGGAGTGAAAATCTTACAAAGATCATTTTCACTTGTTCCATTGGCAGAATGGCTCATTGTATGAACACAAAACATTTACTTGTAAGTTGTCTTCCTGTACTTTCTGTTCCATCAACTTCCAAAAACCCTGAAAACTGATTAGGTGTAGGCTATTCCTGTGCAGATGGCAGTGAACATCTGTGACAGCATCAAGCTTCACCTAGAAAAAAGCACAATATAAGGAATCAAACGACGTTGGACAATTAATTTGAAGGAATTAGTAGTACTAATTATTCCAGGCACATTTTTCTAAGACTCCACCTGCTTCACTTTCATCCCTATCACACTCATCCTACAGTCTGTGGCTTCGTTTCCTAATGCTACAACAACTTGTCACTATTGATTTAAAAGGATGAATTATTTCAGGGGAGCTAGTAATTTAATTTGAGTGCATAAATGAATATGGTCCTGGAACAAATTTCTGCTAATAAGAGTTGAGTGTTATTTCTAAATATTCTGTCTGTGTTTTGTGAGTTTCCTGACTCTTTATTACTGAACAGAATGGAATAAATGAATAGAAGGAAGTCTGAGGTGAATGATACTGTATTTACTTTTTGATGAATCACACCTTTCCTTAGTGCACATTTCTTTTGAAGCCTTAGCTTAATGAAATAGCACAAGTGTTCCAAACTTCCACAGCTCGTTGCCCAGAATAAGGCTGACTCATTTAACATGCAGCTGTGTTTCCACTGAAAACTCCTCATCTGTGCTCCCTCCTCGTTTTTGTCTCGTCTTCCCTGCGGGTATTCTCCTACCTCATGAGGATCCCAATCACCCCTGTACTGTCTGCTTGACAATGCTCTGTCAAGCCCCCCATTGTTGCTATAGAAACCATTGGCCATGGAAAAGTACAAGCCACTCTGGGAAAAAAGGACAATAAAAGGTAGTGTTAGTCAGCTGTGCCACAAGGCAAAACAACTGCTAAAACAAAGCAATTCCAAAAAAAAAAAAAAAAAAAGGGTTTTGTGCTATTTGAGAGACCACAATAAATTCTTTTTTATTCTGCTGTGGTTGGTTTTATGGAATTTAATATTTTAGGACGTTTTAGCACTTTAAGCATTAACAGTCAAACCCTACACCATTAGTCACACAATTTCCCCAAAGTAACAAACCTTAAAGAAACAATATCATTTTAGAAAGCAAAAAAAAGTTGAAGAGTTGACACATTCAGAGATAAAATGTATATTTTTTTAGCTTTTCAAACATCTAAATAGTTTTTAATCCATTAAAATATAATGGAGCCTTTTGAGACCAAAAACAACCATAAGTAGGAACAGGGGCGTCACTGTCAATTGTGAGCCCCATGAAAGGTAGAGGGCCCGTTCATAAAAGTATTTATCAAGTCAATCTGTCATAGCAGGGTGTGTGTTTCTGTGCGTGTATTGACAAAGAGAAATGTGCAAAAATCTAAGACATTAGGAAGAATGACAAATCGGTATCTGACATCTGACATCGGTATCTTTTTAAGACTCAATGTTAGAAAAAAATAATACATTGTCATATTTCCCCCCAGGATGTACCTAATGATTAACTCAGATAAATGCAACAAAAATATATCCTGATGTTTATACGTCACCTTTTGTCAAATTAGGTAGGTGTCCAGAGAACGTTACAGTATCACACATCTACTTAACAAGTTTACACACCGACGCTACGTTCAGCTTAAGAACCTCTGGTTGTCTCCATCTGCTCTGCTGTAAAAGCCTAAGGTTTCCTTCGATGTCACTGATTCTGGCCTCTGGGTAACACCTGACAGACACCCATGGGTGCTTCACATCTCTGATTATAGAGCTTCCATTGATAAGACTGTCGGGTTCAGTGGAAGTGACGCTGAGGAGATCAAGCCTATTACAGAGGTGAAGCTCTTGTTGCACGACGTTTTTGTGTTTAGCACCACGTTTCCCCCGTACTGTCACAAATTCATTATTGATCTCTCCCGGCTGCATGGGACTCACTGGGGGGCTAACCTGACTGTAACTGTGCTGAGCATTAACCTCCAAGCTTCAGAGCCATGCTTCCACAGTAACTCCAAAACCCTGGCCTCCAACCCTGACACTAAACTACACTTCCAACAGCTACTTCTATCCTCACTGTACATACAGCACACTGAGCAGAAAATACGAGAAGAAAAAGGAGGGCTAGCCATGGCTAAGGAAAGCTAGGCTAGTAGAGTTAGAGAGGAAAGTTGCTATCGGATAAACAATACACTCACTGGATGTGACATCATGACGTAATCTTGTATGTCACTAACACTAAGTTAGCACATCATAGCTCATATGTGACCCACCACCACGAAACCAGGCATAAGTGTCTGGAAATCAAAATTGAGTTATCTGTGTAGATTGGTAGAGTGGAAACTAAGGTTTAAGATGGTGAAAAAATTACGTTTCTATCATAAGTAGAACCAAAGTTATGGTCATTTTAATATCCACAGTTGGACCTATTATGCAATTTGCATATTTTTAGATATTGTCCGTTAAAGTTTTGGACTGTTTTGGGGTAGGAAGTCCTTAGCAATGCATAATAATTCATATCCGATTGACAAAAAATATTCACAGATGTTAAAGGACACTCTGATGGACATGTCACAGAAGTTCTATATATTGTAATAATAGGACAGAATTGCAATGTATTACAATCATTTGGCTTACGCCATTGGACAAGAGCATTCAATATAAGCTTTTACCTCGTACCGAACACTTGGATGTTTACGCACGGAACGGAGACCGGTTTGTTCGGCGAAAAGAGGTGGAAGTCGTCTTTGTCTTTGCTCAGCAATCCTTAAACTTTTGTCACCGCTTAAATAATTGACTCAATAAACACCTTTATTGATTGGATTTCAATGTAATGACCACAGGAACTGAACATAGAGGTGTTACGGTACCGTTTTTTGATATGGTGTAAACACAAATAAGAAATAACCTTCCAGCCTAAATTTGGCTGTAGCTCTGAACGGCTCAGCGCGACTTATGCCTGGTTTCGTGGTGGCGGGTCACATATAATCACGTCATATTTTATTTGCATTAGAACATCATGTGTGTTAAACACTATGAACCATTACCTGCTCATGTTTGATTAACCAGGATCTTTCACTCCATTTCCAGCAGTTTCCTTTTCATGTCACAGCAGGGTGGCCACAGCTGCAGCTCACAGGATGAAAAATACTGTAGCTAAATCTTAATCAGTGAAGCCAATTACCAGCTTCTGACAATAAGACTTCTGAGTGCTTGCTCATACTGCAGCTTCATGTAAATCATTTCATTCATAATTAATGGTTTTTTTTTTTTTCAAGCTGTGAAATATGACCTCCATTAGCATTGTGTTTAAACAGATTGCTTGGTATAAACCTGGTTCAACACCAAACAAAGTGAAAATCTTTTCATGCAGCTTTTAGTGTAGGGAGACAAATATGGGATATGAGTTTGTATGTAATCAAGTGAATGTCCCATTAGTCTTTTTTTTTTTTTTTTTAAGCGAGGTTACAGGAGTTACAAATACAGGTGTTGTAGTGAAGTTAGGCATTTCAGTTACTTTCATTCATGAAAAATAATGACAGGAAAGACTCAAAACCAGCTCACAGGCTGCTCATCTGTTATGCAGCTACACTAGTCTATTTAGGCCATCTTCACAGGGATTTGATCAATAAATAATGGCTTTCCCCTGTTTCAGAGTAGTTTAATTTTGATCACATGCTCTCAGTGAGGAGTATGGCTACAGCTTGCGAACTCATTTACCAAACACTCACTGTACCACAAATGCAGTATTTGTACCCACATCGTATACAAACATACCACGAGCTATCCTCTATGGGCTTAATCAATCTGCGAGGTAGTGATGTAACTGTCAACTGTCCTAATTTTTTTGCAGTGTGTGTTTTCATTTTGCTCATCTGTCCTAGATGAAAATAGAAATAAACATAGATGCATTAATTAAAGCTGGAACTGCTCTGTAAATTGAACTTTTCAGCTTTAGGAGCCAATTACAGACAATATGACACAGTGTCACATTTTAAATTAAGCTCTTGAAGCCACAGTACAGAGCAGAAGAAGCCTAATGACCCCCCACCCCCATAATCTGTATACAGTAAGTATCAATATTAGGGAACATGTAAATTTCTGTGCCTCCCATCACTGGTAAAAAATTCAAAATCTTACCAAGTGTACTTTTCTCATTTCTAGTCCAAATGTATCACACTTAAAATAAGACATAATCACCTAAAGAATGACTTTTCAGAGAGATATAAGACCTTATTTTTTTTTTTTTACAATAGATCTGTAAAATCTTATTTGAAGAAATGTTACCACGGTGACTTTCACTTGTTCCATTGCCAGATTTTTTTTTTCAATTCAAGATTCTTATTTTTTTGCTTGCTTAAACCTTGAAGAAAAAATCAGACAAATTCAGGTCATCAGATAATATGTGCATTAAGTTGCAAGACTGTAGCCTGCAGAATAGCAGATTGCCAACCCACTCTGTAGATTATGTTCCAGGTTTTCCACCAGGTCTTACTTGCAGGCTTAAAGCATCACTTGGTTATTTATTTTAAAGAAATGTGCACACATTAAAACTAGTGACACTAAAGACACTATTTAGAGCTTCCAACCTGATCTTTTTAGGTATGGGTAGAGGTAAAGTTAAAGGAAAGGTGGGTGGGTGGGTAGCGAGCATGGAAGTGGGGGAAAAAGCAAAATCATGGATGAAACCATTGATCTGTGGTTGAGCTGCAATTGATTTGTTTTCTTTTGAATGGAGCTTTATATCCAGTTACAGATGTCACTGAGCAACAATGATGGTGTGTGTTTTAGCAAAAAATAAAGCCCTTAAACGTGAGTTCCTGGGTAGATAATGGGGCACGGGTTTGTAAAGTGGATGATACAGGACTCTGTAACACTGGTACTTCTGTCAGTCCACCTATAGTAGACACTGTGTAGATGGTGAGTCTGAATATTAATCATTATTTTTACCTCCGCCAAGGAGTTTGTCCCTTTGTTTGTTTGTGTGGCTGTCAGCAGGATTACGCAAAAAGTTCTGAACAGATTTTCATTAAACTATCTGAAATGATAGATAATGGATCATGGAAGAACCCATCAGATTTTGAGCAATGAAGGTCAAAGGTCGCACTAAAGGTCAACAGCTAAAATACATCAGTGGTAATATCTCAGGAATCAGACAAGATAGAATCTGTTTTCTTTTTTTGCATTCACATCGTCTCACCTTCGGACATCAGATGGGTCAACACTTATGGCTCCATCGCATCATGTTTTGATACCATATCAAGCCTTGGCAGAGGTCTGCTGTCTTTGACTGCCTTGTTTAGTTCTGTTTTTTTGTCTAGTTGAGTTTAGCTGAAATTAGATGATGCTTTGCTAGCACAAAAGTCTCCTTAGTTCTTTTCAAAACCCTAGTAAATGTGCTGCAGTGAAAAAAGAGGGACTGATGTGGTGGAAAATGACCATAATCATTCATGAACTATAATTAACAAATGGCTACAGACAGAAGGGACGTGTGTGTTGATTGGCTCACATGATGACAGTAGATGCTTCCACACAGTTTATATACATGTATGTGGTACAGTTACTTTCACTTCAGACAGAGAAAGTAAATTAAATTGTCCCCAAGGATCAATGAAACAGTGATGACTACCACCTGCTGGCAGTGCACCTAGAGTAGATCTCCATCAGGGCTCCATTTAAGGCAGGGGTCTCCAAACTATTCCACAAAGGGCTGGTGTAGCTGCAGGCTTTTGTTCCAACAGTAGCAGCACAACAGACGTGAATCAATTAACCAACTCCATCTTCAGAGAGTCGATTGTGAACTCTTGGTTAGTTGGAACAAAAACCTGCAGCCACACCGACCCTTTGTGGAATAGTTTGGAGACCCCTGTGTTAAGGGGTTCCACTGTGGTGCCTGCTCTACAGACTACCACACTCACATTCTTCTCTTTATTTCATCCAGCTAATACCCAAATCCAGACTTTTAACACACTGATCCTCATCACTTCATGTACTGTGAGGTTTTCTCCTCTGAGGTTTTGTGTTTATTCTCTTATGTTTATTCAATGTTTAATAAAAAAACACCTTTACTGCCTTCAGCACAGTTTAAGTCTAGTCATTCACTCCATCTTGGCACAATTATCCTGTACACTAACACAGTGGAAGACCTCAGTGTCAATATCCAATGAATTTGTGAATCCCATAGTTTCTCTTAAGTAGTATTGGGTCACTTTAAAAACATGAACATTAACACAAATCTCTCTGCCTTAGACTGACTGGTTCAGACCAATGTTGGCACATTTCATCAAAGTCTGCCTTTAGCATCTATTTACTCTGTATACTTTTCTCTCATTTCACTGCCAGCCTTCAATTTTCCTGTCACTTTTTTCAGGTTTGTGTGTTGACAGAGTCTTTTGCTTCAGGGAGAAAACATCTAACAAGGGCATCATTGTGTGAGCATTATCACTGTGCAGCATCACTTTGATGTGCAGCCATGGTTTTCACTGTCACCGCTGCTGTTTAGGTTTTTCAGTTTGCAGTTTTCACTTCCCTATCCCCTTAATGACTCGAGTCACCAGAGTAGGGTGGTAAAACAGTGTCTTTGAAGTGGAGTCGTTTTAGAGGAAGAGTCTGATGATCAAACTGAAGTGTGATCTCAAGACTGTAGTAGGACATTAAAAAAAGCATCGCATGAAGGACACACGATATTGTCAGTTTGTTGTTTCATTCAACTCCAGACAGCTGCGAGTACCGACCACTGGAATAATTTCTTACATTTCTAAATAGTGTATTGGATCTTGGTTCAAAGGTGCAGCAATTGGTATCAAGGAGATGTGCATTTCTCTGACTGTTATTGCAGACTGCCTTAATTTGAGTTTGTCATTTTATTCCATATGTGCAAATGGACAAGCATCAGTCCTGGTGCATCTACAGCAGGATTCTCAAAGTAATTTCTTAATATTAATATTAATATTGGACAAAACTGACACAGGGTGTACTGTAACTGCAGTACAGTTTAGCAGATTAAAATCCTGATTATATATTTTTCCAGCTTTTGTTGTAAATTTCCTTCAGCATTTTATGTTTCATATGTTTTAAACCAGGAATAGAGATAATCCAGGGATAACTGATTGTGAATTTTTTTGGGTTGATAATGTTTAACTGATAGTCTGTGCTAATGCTCATTTTATATTGTGGTTATGTTTTTTTTTTTGTTATATTAATTGGGTCGTTTGTGCCAGTGAAAACAAAAACAAAAAAAGGAACCATAAACAAACAGGATCTACCTCAAAAATATGCCTGACCCAAAACCATGCTGGCTGATGTACAAGTCATGTAAATTCTTTATGTGGACAAAGCCCCTGTCTGACTTGTCAATTATCTAAGAGTATTGGAATATGCTGACTTCAGTAGGACTCAGGAAAAAGAAATTATATATATTATTTAATTATTTGAATTTATTTTAATAAAATTGTAATCAAATACTTTAATATATGTAGTTATTTAGAACATTTGTATTTCTGAAAGATTATACTGTAAATTGTATGTCTTATCAGTTGTTTAAGGGCCTCCATTTATAAGCCTGTTTCTGGGGTATCCTATAACAGAATATATCTTATAAATGAATTGTCGATTTTAATTGTTTGTAATAGTTCCTTAACCCTTGTGCGGTCCTTCGTAAAAGGCACACTGGCTGTGTCCTACAATCGGGTCTTAAAAACCCAGATTCCAAAGTTCAGTTCCATAGACTCATCACCCCACCCCCCAAGGATATATTACTGTTTTCAGTAGTAAGCAATGGCATCCTACAGTACGTATAAAAAGGTACATTTATGAACCACCGGGTCTCTTTGACCCGAAGGACCGCACAAGGGTTAATAAATTTCTTGTAAAAACAAACAAAAAAAAAACTAAACTAAAATTATCTCACCATCACCATATCATTCCCTGCTTTCAGTGAATCATCAGCTGGAAGCTCATGTCATTCATCAAACTGATCCGAGCTGTTCGTTCGATGCACTTCTATTTTAAACATTAATTCTGAAGAAAAGGAGCTGTTCATATTAAAATTTATAGTAGCACATTTTGCTTAATTAGCATGGCAGAATGGACCAGTCTTTTGCCATTGCTCTACAGTTCTATAATAGCAGTGTGATGAGAGAAGTTTCTAGAACATTCAGTGCCTGTGGGATTCACTGTGTGGTCTCTGGTTGGTCTATCACTTCCTCCATAATTCACTGTCAGAGCAGGATGGAGGAAACAGCAGCCCAGACACTAGCCCTGTTAGTATCTAAGTGTGTATAGACTATATATAGTGTGTGTGTGTGTGTGTGTGTGTGTGTGAGTGTCTGAATGTGCCTGGTAAGGTAATTAACATTTCCTTAGCATCAGCGGCTAGTGCTCAAGGCTAAATGATCCAAGGAGATCTCACTGATGCTGTAATAAAGTCCAAACATTTCTTCACCGGCAGTGAATTGAAAATAACAAAACGACACCTGTAAAGGAATGAATGGACATCTCAGATGACAGTCATCAAGTGCGTCCTTAAAACATAATGAATATCAGCAGATATTTGCCACAGAACATCCATTTAGGAGCATGGTGTTTCATGAAAAAAAAAAATCTAGTTAAAATATTACTGAACTGCAGATGTGTTTGTTGTTTATCAGAGTTTTCACTCCAGAGGAAAAACCTGATGTGATGTGTATATGAGTTGTCAGGTACAGATGGGCTGGACTGAGTTCACGCCCTAATGTCAGGATGTAGCAAACGGATGACCTTAATCAGTCAACTCATCTAATAAAATGACATTAACTACTGAAATCTGCTGCCACTGCATTTGGTGTCGGTGTTTTTAGCTGCATTAATTATTTTTCATTGGAAGGCAGACAACATCTGTGAATCCTAAAAGGACATATACTTTTAAAACATGTATAACGTCCACTGTTACTCAACTGTTTAAGAGCTTTGACACCCATGTGAAATAAAGAAATTGTGTATAGTAATTGTACTGTAAAAGATTAAGGAATAACCTACAATTATATTTAATGATTGAGAATAAAGAACTCTAATGCTGTACCAAAGGTAGGGAATAGAAAAGAAGTCAATGTATTGTCGATATGAACTGAATCTATTTATAGCCACAGCCTGTTGGAGTTATGTAACCACTAGAGGGAGTAGTGAGTCACAGTCAGTCTGCTATGGTGAGGAAAGCGAACAAACAAAGTGACCACATGGTATGAGAATCACTCTAAGAAACTGCTTTTAAAGTGAAATAAAGTCACACATTTCTGAACACTATTTCACCACTGGACACAGCTCTAAATGAAATTAAAGGAGTTTGATGCTGCAATATCAGCATTTCTTCGACACGGGTGAGTCTAATTATGAGGCTTGTGAAAGTTTAAGGTTATTAATTGATATCTAGAAGTGACTGTTTGTTGATCCGCGGTTCATATTTAACTGTGACAATTCTGACATTACTTGGATGATCCCAAACAGACCTTGATATGACCTACTGACCGCAATGACAGCTTCACCTGACATTTGACCAATTTATTGAAATATGGTCCCCAATAATCAATCACTTTGGCTGGTCAATGTAATAGGTAATGTTACATTTTCAAGTAATAACAATTAGACCAATGAACTGGGATAGGGGTACACCGAATGTGTGTGTGTGTGTTGGGGGGTCATGGGTCACATATGTCTGGTGAATTTAAGATGAGTGGGCTAAGTATAAATATATAAATAGGCATTTGAGTTGAATGATACATTTTGCTGGCTCCTTCTACAGGATGTTACTGGGGGCTCCTTTTTTACCTATTTCTTTTTTCTCTCTTTTCTTGGAATGTACAGACTGAAACCTGGAGACTTGTCCTAATATATACTGTTACTTGCCAAGTTGCCACTTGTTAAGATTGTTTTATGTTCTGTTTAAATGATGTGAACTATGATGAATACTCACCTGAATAAAAATGTTAAAAAAAAAAAAAGTATAGAAAACAGAGGGGAGGTTTTGCTGTGGCTGTTTTCTGTCAAAGCTATAATGTAAACTATCATCTGAAACAGTGAATGAAGAGTATAAATAATCCACTCACTATGTAAGAGAGAGGGGCCTCTGTATAGAGTATGAAACACACCTGAACCGATAGAACTTGACCCGATCCCGGCCCGATACAAATTACGCCCAAACCCACCAGGTCCTGTCAGGTTCAGTCAAATGTTCCCAGTTCTACCTCTGCATGTCCTGCTATTTTTCCTCAAGAATAAAAATAGCTCACCAGTGTGTAATATGAGAGCTGATATTTAGACGTTTCCCATGGTTTTCATGAGAAAAATCACTCAAATCATTCAAGTTCTTAGATCAATATATGGCCTTGTACTAACAAAAACACTACACTTTTCATTCATTCCAGATTTTCAATTCTGTCTGTTTTCATTGCACGATACACAGGAGTTAGTACTTGATTGCATAACCATTGTTATTGATGACTTGCCAAGATCAATTTCACTTGTTCCATTGGTGGATTCTTTTTTCTTTATTCAAGCAACAAAAAAAAATCTGCCAATGGAACAAGTGACAATTATCTTGATAAACTTTCTTGAAATAAGATTTTCCAGATCTATTGTCTATGAGTCAGTTCTTACAGTATATTTCACTGAAAAGCTACTCTCTTATTTGTAGTGTGAGATATTTTGACTCATGCAATGTTGATTCCCCCTCTGTGGGGTTAAAAAATGAAAACAAAATGCAGACAAATTAGAAGGAAAAAAAAAAATCTTATTTGTTACCTACTTTCCTATCTGCTCATTTGTTGTTGGGTTTTTTTTTTTTGTACCGTTTTGTTTTTTGTATATATGTATATGTATAGTACTTCAATTATTATTATTATTATTGTTATTATTTTTATTACTATCATCATTTTTGTACTATGCACTCTATTGCTATAAGATGAATTCAGGTTATTGGGGAAAAAATCTAATCAAAATATACTTGGTATGATTTAGATTAAATCCTCATTTTTTTTGTCTGTTTTAGTTTTGACATCCTGTGTCAGATTACAAATTCACAAAGCTTTCACAGCAGCTGTCATGAGATTTGAAAAAGACACTGGGTGAGGGTGAGGATTAGTTATTTTCAGCAGCTTTAAAATCCTCTCAGATGACACTATTGGGGAAAAAAAAGAAAAGATGCAGCTCATTTAGTGATCTTTAGATACTGGCTTTGACAAAACTGATAATACACATTATTATTATGGAGAGGCGACTCATGGGATCAGTGCAAGAGCAGTGGTGAAGCTGTTTTTCTTGACCAATACTTAACTCCTACTACTTCTCCTTTTATACTGGAAAAAAACAACAACATTAAGACCTGGCTTTTTTGTTCAGTGTGAAATCAGCCTTCATATCCAGGTCAAATGTTTCTGTCACCTACAGCTCTTTGCAGTGATGGAAACATGACACCTGCACATACAGCATGGTCTGCTTTTCATCATTTCCCAGCACCATACTATGAAACATGTTGAAGTTCCAGACATTCACGTGTAAATATCCTGGCAGGAACATTATTTATTATGTTTTACAATTGGAACAATGTGCTTTGAATGCAGTGCTGGTAAGATAGAGAGATAACATTCTCTGATTGAAAAGATAATACTTTATAAACCATTACCTGTTCCACATGCAGCATTTTCATCTACACTGGTGAAAATATAAACGTAATACATGGAAGCTCCAAAGATAAGTCCAGGATGCATCTTGTTTTTTAATGTAGAGTTTATTACCCCTCCCCATGAAAGGGGAGAGGGGTATTGTTTTTTGGCTCATGTTTTTTTTCTGTCTGTCTGTCAGCAACTTTACATAAAACTACTGGACCAATTTCCATGTAATTTTCAAGTGCAAGGTGGTTTATCCCTGGCGGGGTTTAACACCCCCACTGTTGCGACACCCCCACTTCTACAACCAGATGATTTCATACCCCTCACTTTTTTCTGAGGTTATATATTGTATCGTTCACTGGATTCAGGAAATGGACGGAGAGTTGGTCTCACCTATTTTTTTATTGTAGGATAAACGGTTACTGTCGGTCACAATAACGCCAAACAAACATCAATTACATTGCAGGGTCATTACAATATCTATGGTTTAAACCGTTTACCCGCCCTGACGGTACACCAGCATGACAAAAATGAAGCGCACCTCAGTAAATAGCTCTTCTTTGCAGTGTTAGCAAACAGTCATCAACCAGTAAGTAATGAGAAATTATGCCATTGTTAAACAAAGTTAACTAAACTATGTCTTTCTTTGTGACATATACCCTTAGCTGACAGTAGGAGGAGCACTTTTAGATGTTTTGAGTAGGGGTAGGGAGGGGTAGGTTTTCATTCTTATTGTATTTCTGTCAAAAGTTTTGTTCTTCTTGGAATAAATGTTTAATTGTTATTATTTTTGTGCATATATTACATTTTTAATATAGAAATGTCACAATTAATGGATAATTGTTGATTAATTTTACCGGTAATCGATTGAGAATTTTGCCACAACTTAGAACACCTCCACATTTTAAATGGCTGTGACGCCCCTGTGGTTTAGAATAGATCCCAGTAAATTTTGGTGACTATAGGTCAGAGGTCACTGTTACCAAAAAAAAGTGTTTTTGCAACAAGTGGTAGGGCAGATCAGGTGAAGTGTGTAAAGACTGGGGTTTGTTGTGCCTGACATTAAAGCATCTGCTCAGCACTGAGGACTGAACAGGAGTGAGTCCAGATCATTAATTGTCTGTCACATTTATTTCCTATTGGCAGGTTTGCTTGTACAATGCGTCTGTAGATTATACAATAGCTGCTTCACTTCACACTGGATTGGGTTCTGTCTGTTCTAGAGCTGCATAATATATTTCTTGAGCATCATTATCACATTTTACATGTGTACAATAGTTACATCACAGGCACACACTGCACGCAGCGATCCACCAATCAAAACCATTTATTGGGCAAGTTACTGTTTTTGGTCATTTCCACAAACATTAAATATGGGGCCAATCCTTTGCCTCAGTGAAGTCAAGAAGCATGTTGGTTTTTAAAAACACTTTTTATAAATACTGTGATTCAGAGGAATTCTATAGAAATGTTGCTGCTATAATAGTGACTGTGTGATTTGTTGGTGGATGACCTTATAACAATTGTTTTATTGAATGTGTTTACTTTTTAGTAAGTGGTGCTCAGATGTTTTAAGGAACGAGGTGGTACACGATGTCCAATGACACACAAGGTTGAATATTTAAATTTCAGAGTATCTCATTTGGTGTCCGATTAAGGGTGAATCAATTTGCTGAAACAGACCCGCTCGTCTACATGGAGTGAGTCGCTGATAACAAGTTTGAAAAATGATTAACGAACAAGACAAAAAAAATACAACAAAAAAACCAAAATGAAGACTTGGTGCCAAAAACATGCTTTAAACTCAGTACATTGAGAATACACATTTTGTAGCACAGTGTACAGATAATCTAAAAATAAAAATACAAAACATTTAATAACAAGCATCTGGACCCTGAAAAAAAAAGCGTTTAAGTTTATAATTAAGACGTTTCCAAACGTAGTGACACCCTTGATCATCAGTATCGTGTGTGTGTCATTTTTGCTCTTCAGAAATTCATCCTGTGGCCCAGAATGAACCTTTAAGAGGACCAGTTTTGACCCATTGACCAGGTATTTGACACCTCCACACATTCCCTGGTTCATTTGTTGTGTATGTTTGGAAGATTTTGCTGCAAGTGTCACATTGACATAATCATAACTAAACACACATACTTCAACTCAGTGTGAAGCTCGTGGTCTGATCTGTCACCTGACATTTCTGCTTGTCTCCAGGCTGTTTGTTTGGTTCAGAACCGCAGCTCTCGCAGTATAGCAACACTCATCTGTTTTCTCAGTCATGTCCCATGATTCCTGACATTGAGCTCTTATTTCCCCATATATCATTTTCTGTGATGAATGATCTGAAGGTGACCTCACTACACAGTTTCTGCTCAATATCAGCCTGTCAGTGAAGGGCATCGTTTTTCAGACTCAGTGTTGGCAGCAAAGGAGGTTTAACAATTTTTCTATCAGTGTTATTTTTAGAAAATTCCTTGTTTGCTGTTCATAATGTTATTTGTGTTTTTCCTGGGTATTGTAGCAGAAAGTGAAAGACACGAATGAGGGTGTTAAAAAAAACATTCATTTTGTGGGCTGGTGTGACTGAAACCCTATTTTTCCTTTTTAATTTTACTCTTGTCTCATCATCTGAACCCACTTTATCCTCACTAGGGTCACAGGGGTCTGTGGGGACCTAATCCAGCTACAATAGGTGAAGGTGGGGTACACCCTGTATGAGTCTCCAGTTCATCTTAGGGCTGAACATGTATAGACAAACAATCACTCTCACATTCACACCTATGGGTAACCTATCAGTGCATGTCTTTGGATGGTGGAAGGAAACCGTAGTAACCGGAGAAAACTACATAGACATGAGGAGGACATGCAAACTCCACACAGAAAGGGCTGGTGTGGGAATTGCACCAGGGTCCTTTTTGCTGTGAGGCACTAGTGCTAACCACTGCACCACAGTGCCGCCCCTATTTTACTCTTGTAAGACTAAGATTTCATCTCTAAGAAATGTTTAGGGATGTCCAAATGAAAATGCTTGAAATTGGCTTGGCTTTGTTGTGTTAGTGACAGAACTCAGTAATATTAGTGTGATATCTGAAATGATAGAACTATTACAATTGCAGGTTAAATGGATTAATGTGGATAATCCTTCTAAAACAGCAGAAATGGCATTTGACATGAGAACAGAATCACAGTGGGATATCTCTGATCCTTTAATATATTTTTCACCTTTTGAGTCTTTTGATGAATACAGGCTTATTTTTTGCATTGAAGGGTTCTACTGAACATCAAGTATTTCACTTCTGGACCACTGCAGAGTCCAAATGGCAGAAGCTGCATTTTTTGCTAAAGATAAAATGTTTCTGAACATGCAATGATAAATGAATAATTTTGCTGCAACAGAGTTATCTGGTGTAACCAGATACAACTGTGCATGTGGTTGCTGACAGAGAAAAATTTTATATATTCTTCCCATTAACGCAGCAATTGTACGTAACTAATGATAGTTCTGTAGGAGCTGACAGGTGAAGGCAAGGTACTAGGACATAAAGCATAAATAAAGCCTCTGTGTTGTGCTTCATGTACAGTGTGGCTGATGCATGTTTGTTATATGGAAACAAGTGAGAGAGACATTTGAAGAAGAAACTGGCACTAAACCACTGATCTCTTCCTCTAACCGTGTAATAATAAATGCCATTTAGCTACTTATTAAATATTAACTCATGTTCTGTTTGATAACAGTAATGAGAGCCATCAAATGTACAAACACACAAATAATGCATACCTGATCTTATTAGTAGGGTTGCTAATAGACTGTAATTTAGTAATGCTTAGATTGCAGCTAAATGATGCTAGTTATTCTAAGAAATCACAAGTAAAATCCATAATAGAACCATCCAATGGCCCTGTTAGTGTAACCCCCTAAACACAACTACAAAAGCATTGACTTTCAGGGAGAAAAAGCTGTTTTGTTTGATTAAGAACACTTGTAAATGGCAGTTAAGCTAACACTGGTAAAACACAAATGTCATGGAAGACACTGAAAGATTCATCTGTCAATAACGGTAGCTGCTCCCTTAATTATGCAGATTTTTTGTCGCTTCATACAATATAAATGGATGAGTTATAGCACAATTTACCATGATGCTGTTGACACAAAGGAGGGGGGGTGTTCTATGGAAAAATGGACTTCAGTACTGGTCCTCAAATGGGTGTTCAGTTTATTGTAGAGTTTGATACCGTCACATTGGGTTTACGTTTCACAACATATTGCACTACACGCTATACCCTCATGTTCCCATCTACTGTATGTGCAACCTATGAAAACCACCTATGTGCTGACTGTGAAGCAGACTGAAAAAATATAATTCCCATTAAACAGAATAAATAAATATTCCGTGAAATTCCTGTAATGTTTGCATGTTTTTTTGCATCCCTGCTGCATTCCAGTCATGAAACATGCAGTGTCTGCCAACAGTACAAGGCACAAAACAAGGTGACATATTTGTTGCTCAGTGGTTCAGGCAGGGAATTTGTCACTCCTTAGGGAAAACCTGCTTTTTGTTGCCTTGTTCCCCAAAGCCGTGTGCATACAGGAAGTGCAAATGAATAAACAAAAAAAAAAAAAAACAGGTTTTGAAGAGTGAGTGTTTGAAATCTTGCCTAGTATTCAACTCAAAAATGATTTAAAAGCTGAAAATACTAAATAGTGAAGATACTCTGATGTAAAGATGTGCCCTGCCTACAGACTGCATATCATACAACTCTGAGCTCCTTCATTAACTGCAACACTGCCTCATCTAGAAATGCAAAACAACACAGCATTTTCCCACTTGTGTGTTTGATAGCAGCTCCACTGCAGACATTGGACTCCATCCGTCTCCCCAGAGGCCCTTGCTGCTGCGTTATCGTGCATCATCGATTGGGCGCGGGGGATGAAGCTGTCGGGGGACCACCCATTTGTTTCCCTGCTTTTGTTGTTTACGATCAGTGCGATCCCCCCCATCGTTCTTTTTCTCCAGTACTCACTCTCTCTCTCTCTCTCACACACACACACACACACACACACACACACACACACACACACACACAGAGAGCTTCCAGTCCCCTTGAGGAGATGAGGGTGAGCCTTGCTGTAGGCGAAGTGACACTGAACACTGAGCTCTGGCTTATTTTTTTTATGCGTGCTACGCATTTATGAGTGCACCTCTGTGTGCTTTTGTTTAAGTGAGTATATGCACATGCGTGTGTGTGTGTGCACGGTGAGCGTTCTACATTTATTTGCATCTGTGTGTATATGCATGTTCAGCTATGTGTATGGATTTCCTGCCTGTTTGCATATTTTTTACATACATGCATGTACTTGTCCCATGTGGAGATGTGTCTAAAAGTATGTGTGTGTCTGTATTTAAGGTATATTTGTGACCATTGTTATAGATTCAATGTATGCTCTGTGTGTGTGTGTGTGTGTGTGTGTGTGAACAGTGTGCCTGTCTCTCAGAGGATTGACAGGAGAGCCAGCACTGAATTTAAATGCAGGTCATCATGGAGTTTGTGGATTCAGGTTCTGTCTGTCTGTGCTGCTCTGTGCTCAGGGTGGAAATCCCTACCAACATGGCATGCATACCGATACAATCTAATAACCTCCTCCCTCCCGCTGCGATCGAAGCCCCACAGCTTCAAGACGACTGATGGTGCGCCTGATGGACGTGGCAGGTGATCATGCAAAGCTCCTGTTCCCACATTTTGGTGTGTTGCACCGGGGCAGATACTTGGATTGATGTTAGAAAGTGTGTGGTCGACATCCTCTTACTTAATTCCTCCAGCTCACTCATTATAACATGGAAGCAGGTCTTTGATTATTTTCAGTGCTTGCTATATAAGGATAGAAATATGGTGTGAATGAAAATGAATGATAGGTGAGTATGCGCTTGTGCGAAGGATGACACCAAAAATGTAACATTTCAAAAGAAGAGCTGGGTGGAACTTGCGTAATTGTAAAGTAAAAAATGTACAGCAGCAGACTGACCTCTGCAACGTTATTCATTATTCTGGTAGAAAATGCCAACACAAGGTTCTGTATCTTAACAAGTGTCCTGTCCACATTATTATTATTATTATTATTATTATTATTATTATTTGCTCCCAATTGAGTTCATCATTCCTACATGTGTATAAAAGTCATGGTTGGATTAGATGCTATTCAGAGTTTATCATCAACTGGCCTGTAACACATGAAAAAAGCATAACCACATGCGGTCTCTTACATTTATTAAACACCTCTAAGGCTCAGAGGTGACCTCTACCAGCCCTTGTGTAGCATATCCTGACAATAACTTGACAATAGGGTGTCTATTCATCCACATTTTGTTCAGACAGTCTGGTTTTAGAGGCGTCTGTTCAGACATCTATCAAGCGTCCTCACTTTTTACATTTTGTCCTCCTTTCAGACCCTCGTCTATCACTGTTTCATCAATCATCACAAATCATTTGAAGATAGCCTACGGGGATCTTGTATACAAACATTCTTGCTGCGTGTGCAGCTGATGATGCTTTTGCAGCCCCTGATTGTCTGGAAGCTGCTGCTGCGCTCACACGATTGACTGATTTTTGCTCCTCTGAGCCTTTATATAAAAGAATTATAGGCTTATTACAACAAAATCATTTAATTGAAATTGAAATGTGATTCAGTATTTCAAATAAATTAGTACTGTGGGATTTGTCCTTGGTGAATTGGCAGAACAGTCCAGAAAAAAGACCAGAATAATGGACGAGCCTAAATGATATATGGATGAGCAAATGAACATTCTACACTAATGTTTTGTTGTTTAGTAATGTTTAATTATGTTTTTTAACCCAAATTGCTGTGGATAAGTTTATAGGCCAAATAGAAATTATATTGTTCACTGTCATTTTTCAACACAATGTTTAGGTTTTTTGTTGAAGTTCCTATGGACAAGCCAAGGCCAGTAGAAGGTTAAATGACAGTAGGCCGACAAGTTTCTTTATTCTTTTTTAAATGTTTCCCTTTTTTCCCTTTTTTCCTCTTTATTTTGAAGTGAATAAATGTGGGCCTATATAATGGCATGGGAAAGACAGTGTTTTTTCAGTATCTATAGACAGAAACAACAAAGGAGAGTGGATGTTTGTTGTTTTTCATAATTTAAGGGTCTCCTCACACACAGACAACACATATTTGGGTTGTGAAAACATTAAAAAGTGCATTTTGCATGATTGGTCCCCTTTAAATTCCAAGACCACAATGCTGAAATAACAATGTATTTTTTTACATGAAAGAAGTAGTAAGTAAACATTTAAAAATGTTTGATTTTCAATATGAAAAAAAGGTGGCTATGGTTAAGTTGGTAGAGTGGATTGTCCAATGACCAAAGGGTTAGCATGAGTTGCAGGCCATTTTCATTCAATGTTAAATCTACATGTTACACTGTAAATATGTATACAGGTTGATATATTTTAGTTTTTTACAGTATTGTTCTGACAACCACACCTGCCATTTTCTGCTTTAAAAGCAATGGGATTTTTTTTTAATAGTATGTATATGAAAACTTGTGTGAATGATCCATTCTACTGTACTGAATTTCCACAGAAATAGGTTCCTTTAGGCAGCATTTTGAGAAGAACATGAAACAGTGTGAAGCCATGATGAAGATGGAGAGACAACACACCAACTGAATGAACCAATCAACCCTGAGCCTGGCATTGTCTCAGCTGAGTGTGTTTTCATCCTTCTTCCAAATAGGAGATAATTAGTTGGGCTTCATTTGTTTAAAGTACCTTTTGCTAACCATAATGATATTGTCTTTGTGGTGTTCCAGTAACATAGATGCTTGACTCGAGGACAACAGTAAATGTAACAGTGCACTACAGCCTTTTGGTTTCACTACTGAATGAGGGTTACTGTTCATTAATTAACACCAGCTCCAACAAAGGATTTCATCTGTCACACATATAAAGTGGAAATCTGCTGAAATTTAAGTCAGTCTGTATTTTTTTCCCCCTGTATAAGTATTCCGTGGGTGTGCAAGGATCCAAAATATCCTATTTCATACATTTCCATGCAAATTTTACAGATGAGTATCTGCTCTTGATGTGAAATAGCTTTAAACTGGGACAGGTTATACTTTTAGGAAAGAGACAGGGAATTAAATAATTCTGAAACAAAGGTACCAGGCAGCTGAAAAGAAAAGCAGCTGGAAAGACTGAATACAGCATCAAGGCTTTGGGTTTTTATTTTACAGCTTGTACATGTACATTAATATTTATAATTGGCAGATGTTGTGCTTTATTTTCAGAAAGAAAAGAATAGCAGAACTGTGCTTGTTTTTCTTCATTACTGCCAGGGGTGGATAATCCCAGGTCCATAGAGTAAAAGTCCTGCCATGTATTTGTTCCAGTCAGTCACAGAACCAGCCTATTTTGATGAGCACCACTCCTCATCCAGATAAATGGATTAATTAGTGGAATCACCTGTGTTAAGTGAGCAGGTAGAAAAAATAGACGGCAGGACTTTTGCACACAACAGACATGCCGTTAATGACCTCCGCCAAGGAGGTTATGTTTTTGCCGGCATTTATCTGTTTGTCTGTGTTCAAGATAACTCGAAAACTTATGGACGGATTTTGATGAAATTTTCACGATATGTTGGAAATGTGAACAGGAAGAACTGATTTCATTTTGGGGGTGATCGGGGTGAGGGGGTCTACATTGGCAGAGGTCTGCGCTCTCAGAGTGCTTTTCTAGTTTAAAAAATAGTTTAATTTGTTTAGCTACAGTGTGGTGTTGTGTGGTGCTCATTACAGGTGCCCCAATGGCATGAAGAATGGGTTAAATACAGAGGACAAATTTCATTGTACAATGTATAATGACAAATAAAGTACTTTACTTGACTTTATCTGGTATTTCTCTTTCGTTGTGATGCTGGAGTCGTAGGTTTCAAAAAGCTTGTCTACCCATTTTCTGGAAAATATAAAGAAGCTTGACCACAGAGACATGTGCCTCCCTGCTCCCACAGAGGATAAATCCACCACCGACTGATGCTTTCAAATCCCTTTTGATGTGATATTCACATCTGCTAAGTGTAATCCTCTGAACAGTATCTTTGGTATCTCTTCTCCGCAGCCATGCTCTAATCCAATCGTCTGGTTATAACAAAATGCTTCTGCTTTAGGCCCCCAATTAGGCAGCTTAACTGGATTTTAGTGAACACATATACTGTCCACGGTCTGAATGGGATTTTAATTTCTGACTGTGTCACAGTGGAGGGTTTTACTGGTGTGGAAGCCTTGGTTACTGAGGCTTCCTGCATTACTTTGATTAATAGATGTGATTATTTACCAATCAGTTTGTTTACCCCCAAGTATCTAATTTTTGCTAATGTGTGTGTTTTGACCCAGGAGGTGGCTCAGCTGAGTGATTTTACATTTCCCACAAACAATAGTAAAAGTATAATTTATCTGAGGTCAGTCTGGCAACATGAAGACAAATGCAAGGTCAAGCCTGATGTGACTCACTACAGGTGTGTGGACATAGGCTATTATTTCTGAGGTTAAAACAGTAGGGATGACTGCCGTCTTCCTTTGAGGTTGGTGAATTACTGGTCTTTTCTCAGGCCTGGAATTATTTGAGTAGATGGCCATTGTATTTCTGTAACTTCACAAAAAAATCTGTTCTTGTTTGAAGCATAGCTCACTACTCACCCGTCTGTCAGTGCTGTTGATCAAGCTGATG
Source organism: Siphamia tubifer (assembly GCA_020466265.1). NCBI lineage: Eukaryota > Metazoa > Chordata > Actinopteri > Kurtiformes > Apogonidae > Siphamia > Siphamia tubifer. The sequence continues at coordinate 56,989,642 of CM035794.1, read as the reverse complement.
ATTTGAGTTCATTGTGGTATTGTCTGTCACTTTCCTAAATAACATGCATGCATCCAGCTGAACAACACCCACGATATGAGACATATACTGTAAGGGTTGAAACTGTATGTGTTTTGGGCACAGGGTGCATTTGGTGAGCGGCAAGTTTGTGTGTGTGTGTGTGTGTGTGTGTGTGTGTGTGTGTGTGTCTGTGTGTGTTGCCAGTCAGTGAAATATTTGGGTGAGTATTTTAATGGTTATATACGGTACACACACACAAATATAAAATGTACTACAGTCACAAAACACATGAGAATTCATGGATTTAGGATCTATTAATCTATATTTAAAAACAATTATTTAATGTGTGCTTTTTCTGTGTTTACAGGCTATGGTACTGGATACAAAACTCCAAGATCACACGGACCATTAACGTTTGCAAGAAAAATGTGGCTGCATTGTCCTACAGCTGGAAATGGAGGAGGGAGCTGCCCGAAGCACAGGTTCAAATGAATTTGCCAATCCACCAGCTCATCACAGAGTCATGAACGTGGTGGGGTTCTCATCTCCAAACGTGGAACACGTGATTGAGCAAGAAAGGGAACTCGCCAAAGGCTTCTCAACAGATAAAAAAAAGCTGCCAAGTTTTTTTTTTGTTTTAGTAGTATATGTTGTCATATAATATATACTATATGTTATATGACATATTGTATATGTTATATGACATACATGTTATATGACGTATAACATATATGTCATATAACATATAGTACGTTGCTCTGATAGTAATATATATTTGTTGACAGCATGTAGTACAAAACTATTTGTATTTTTTTCTTTTCTTTTGACCAAGCTCATCACCATGTGATGGAATTAACAGCTGATAACTAAACTACCTAAAGTTTTGTTACTATACAGTTGTCATTATATTTATCCATATATTCTATAATCTATATGTATCTTCAAGGATCAAGTCTCTTAACCAGAGGTCAAACTAACAGCCATGGGTGTCACAGTGACTCCTTGTCCTTAATGAGGTTTTCCAAACCGGCAGAGGTTTCTCTGTGGGTGGACTGTGGCTGTGGGCTTTGACGTCACACTGATTGTGTACAGCCTCTGGGATACGTGCTTATGGAAACACTCTCCATCAATACGCTCTTGTTGTAAAATAGCCTGGAGGTAGCCATGATACAGTAGCTTTATCAAGCCCTGTTTTTCCGTGCCAAGGCACAACACAAGCTTCCTTTCATGTTCCAGTTTTAGTAGAGCCGAATTCTGCCAAAGACAGAAATACTTTTGATGCGATTAAAACAACAACAACATATTGCCTATCTTCTTTGTCTCCATGTTTTTTTCTTCCATAAAATTGAAGCTGCAACAAACTGAGTGTGAATTTTTCAAATGGGCTGTAATAATTATCTTTGAAACATTATGGATTATTTATTAGATGTTTGTCCCCCTGCTGACTTGACACAGTTAAACAGCTAATTAGTATTTGAATGAAATGAGTAAATATGGAATCAGGGTTCCCACTCCAAGTCAGATTTTTCCATGACCAACAAGTAAAAATTCCATTATCTTTCATTGAAACAAATGTCCAATCTAACACTAAAAGGACATTTTAACTGGTCAAACTAATCCCAGTGTCCTCCTAATATCCATGAATCAGCCAGTAGTAGTGTAAGTTCATCACAGTTAATTCCTCTAGTCCATGATTTTAATTTTTACATGAGAAACCCACAGAGTTATTCTTCACTATGAGGTTACATAATAGGTACATCAATTTGAATTAATGCACGGTTGTATGTCCATCTACATAAACCCTAAGGCAAAGGTTACATTCTAGAATGTTGTTTTGGGATTTATAGAGAAAACAACACGAACGGATACATGCTACACATTTGATTTTACATACAAAATTACTTTCCCTATCTGGAACAGCCTTGAAAATTCCTGATATTCCAGAAATTTCCTGACCCATGTGGAAACTCTGTGAAATGTTATAGATGGATATTTTTTTAATGTGTATAAGATGTGTTTTATATCTGTAATTGGCTGTGTTCAGTGTGAAGAGCTACTTATCCATGAACATTTTTCAATAAGAAAATCTTTTGAACTATGATTTAAAATAGTCACTGGAGTCATGCTGAATTTTGCTTTTAAATGACACGCTGAGCAAAAATGATTTTTACCCCTGTTCTGAAGGACCAGACTAAATGTGTCTGCCTTCTACATGTGATTCACACATTACATGTGTTTCCAGGTAATGAACTGTACAGGTGGTGGACCACTGTGAAGAGTCCTCAGACAGACTGCTGTGTCTTTTTAAGAAGAGTGCAAGAAAAATATAACTCTTGCTAAGACAATCATTGTATTTTGTGGTGTTAGATTTAAAAAATAATACAACAAAAAACCTCAGACACAAAATTTCAATCACATGATCATGTAGGACATGTAGATCAGTAGTTGTAACTTGTTGTTACTGCTTCTCCTAGTTTTCCTAAACCACATGTTAAAGAGATAGTGTTGATCTTAATGACCCATGCATGGAAGTATTTTAAATTTGACAAAAAATCATACATTTGCATGAACTTGACAATAATGTGTATCTGTTGGAGAGGTTACTGCCAGGCTCTATTTATTTTAATCCCTGTTTATCGCGCTGCTAAAAAGGTTGACAGGACTTATTTACTGGTGATATTGTACAATATGATAAAGTAAGCAAGTTGGCAAAACAAAAAGTAGTTATGTGACACCTTAAAAGGACACACACAGAATCACATGACTTGTAAGCAGAGTCAGAGGGTTAGGAGGCTCACTGGGCAAAGCTGCCAAACTGCAGTACTGCAGTTTCCTCATTTATCACATGGTGCACACTAGCCATTGCAAATACAGCAGAAAAGTCAGCTAGTCAGTAGTCAGCAGAAGCCAATGGGTTCAGATTAGTTGTCTGCTTCATGTGCCAGTGAACAACTTTAAATGAAAGGGTGCTATGTTTGGTGTCTAGTGTCCAGGTCTAAAACAGGCCATGGCCAAGATAGTGTGTATTTCACATCTTTACTACCATTTCTGTCTACAACTAACATATATCTTGAACCAAAACTGAGTTGTCAAGTGTTTACAAATCACAGTATAATGAACAAATAAAAAGCAGAATTAAAATCTCTATTTACACCTGAGCAATTCCTGTTTTAGTATACAGAACAGTTGAGTCAATAGGTAGATTTCAGTCATGTGACTATGATGATGTCGCAACTTCAGCTGGAGGGCAGGAAGTAACCATGTACTACAGCATGTTGCTATGAAGAGAATTGAAGAGATTGTGTTTATTGTATGGATTTAGATTGAGTGTGGAAACAGATACATACAGTTAGATAAAAATGTATTGGACGTGACCCATATCGTATGAAAATTAATGAGTTTTTTACAGAACCCAAAGATTCACCAACAATGGAGGCTGCGGATATTACTAACTACACCAGCAGCAGATGAAAGTGTATGAAAGTTTGGAGGCATATAACGTTTTTGTCAGTGGGCGGGTCCACAAACTCAGTACCAAAAGGCTCTGCAATAATTATTGTTTGGTCTTCACCAGGGTGAGTGTTTTACTTGTAAGGATGTAACGTCAACATGTATTGCATGTTTGTGAACATGCAACGCATCTTGATGTGGCTAGTAAACCATATTACAACAGTTTAAGTGAACATTTAACTACAACCTAATGATATATAGCACATACATTAGCATTAGCATTAGCATCAGCAGACTGCTACTCCCAACCCCAAACGCAGATTTCGAATCCACTTTTTACAGCATTTCTCTGTGAGCTTTTTCCATTTCTCACCTTTGCGAATGGTAATCTTTGGTAGTCTAAAAAAATGTATTTCCTTTTCTCAGTTGGAACGATTGGTGCAGCCGTAAACCACACAAAACAGGTATTTTCCCAACAGAAAACTCACTTGGCTTCACTTCCTGCCCTCCATCTGAAAGTTGCGCGCTGACTATATAACAATGTGATGTCACGTGAAACCAACCTATAGACTGTGTCTAATATCACCACCCAAACCTGAAATGTTGTTTTGAAAAGATTAGTTTTCAATTTGTCTTGTGCCACATTGGTTTTTGGAAACTGGAAGAGACCATATTAGATATGAGCTAATTCTTAACTTATTTACTAACGCAGTAAAACAGTGAACATGATGTAATAAAGCATATTTATAGTCTGGTTAGTAGAACCAATAAAGAACCTGGAGTAAACAAAAAAAAACCACAAAAAAAAATCATCCACCTCAGGAGGTAGTAACATGTCAAAGCCTGAAAAATGTTCCATTTGACCTGAGATCTGATTAATGGAGGACACTGCGCGGGCCATCAGATCACTTATTAAGGTTATAAATAAAATTAGTCCTCGGCACAATTTTGGAGCCAATCCAAAAACTTTCAATGGTATTATAACTTTAAGATGAGGGGCAGCCATGGTTGCCCAATAACTGAAGGGTTGGAGGTTTGAATCTGACTCTGTCCTAGTCATGTGTCCTTGCTCAGACACTTCTGCCTACTGGCCTCCAGTGCTGCTCCTCACACTAGTGTACATTTCAATGTTCAGTGGTGGCTGTACAGTAGGTACAGCTTGGCAGCCGTGGTTCTGTTGGTCTACTTCAGGGAAGCTATGGATACATATATAGTTTACCACCACCTGAGTGTGAATGTGTGAGTCAATAAATAATGGATCCACTGTACACATCTTGAGTATGCATTTAGAGGAAATTGAAATATAAATCAAATCCATTATTATTATTAGTAGTAGTAGTAGTCGTAGTAGTAGTAGTAGTAGTAGTAGTCGTAGTCGTAGTAGTAGTATTAATAATAACACATAGATTCTTGTACCTTGGTTTAGGGCACTGTCACACTGTATCTGAGTATATACTGTATTAGGATATTATTAGGATATTAGGCATCCTAATGCAGTGTATACTGTATTAGGATATTTTTCTTGCATATGTTGCATTCATATTCACATGGCTCAAGTACGAGTGGATGCTATAGAGCTGAGACAGTAGTTGGTGATGTGGAAGGAATTCATCTTCTATTAGACAAACACAGACATGACAAGCCCTTACCTATTCGTGCTGCCTGTGCTGCGTGGATTTAAGACAACAGGAGTCAAGATACAGACTGGAGTACATTTTGTGAAAACCCTCTTGGTCCCATATGTCCCCACTTGAGAAACTGGTGCAACTACTTTGAAGCAAACTAGATGAGTAATACACTACTTTGCCAAATATGCAGTTCCTTTCAAATCCTCAGGCTGATAATTTCAGTCAGACTACCATGTTGCCACCCCTCAAAGCTTTTTTTGCATTATTTTTAAATTTGTTGTTGCTTGTCAAAAGTGTCCCTACTGTACTAATTCATCACCATGCAATTATGGTACTGTGTTCTCCTCCAAAAGACTGACAGCACTGACAGCTTGTTGGTTGATCCCTCCAAGATGTCTCTGAGGATGTGGCTTAATTATAACCTCTTTTGATCCACCAACTCTGGCAGAGTCTGGTTCTCTGTGGAAGGAGAGTCATCCATCTCCCCTGCCCACATTTTGACACTAATTTGCAATTCAGAAGGTTTCCCCTATGTACTTTAGAGTGTTTTGAATGTATAACCAATCTACAAAGAGTGTGGATGCAGCTGGTGAAACATATTACTGCAGATACCTGCAGACTTATGGAAACGGTCAAGGTTGTATGAAAATATACATTTTCAGACAGGATTTATGTTCTTGAAAAATAGACAGTTATTTTTTGTCTACTCATTTTGAACTGAAAAAGGAAGAAAAAAAGAGTGAACAGAGTTTTCATTTTTCATTTGGGTTGAAAGAAGCAAAAAACCACTGGGGTGGGGGTGAGGGTCATCGTAATTGTTTAATAAATGAATAAGGACTGTCACATGATTGATCTATTTTCTGTCTGTCTGTTTGTCAGTCTCTGTCTGTCTGTCTATCCGCCTGCCTGCCTGCTCTGTTCAATTAGATAACACGATTTGTAGAAGATAAAATATGTTATAGTAAACAAAATTACCCATTATATGCTATCTAACACACTCTTTACTTCAGATATACACACACTTTAGCATATAGCACACCCTTTTATCTACTGTAATTGTCACATTATGCACAATCCTTTGCACAAAGTAATAATAGTTTCTGATGTGTTCTAATATGCCCATCATACTAAACAAAAAAGATATCTATTAGGTGGGGTAATGGAACAGACTCACACCAAAGACAGAAGACCAAATACATTAGCATAAAGTGGCATATAGCATGCTAGGTAGCCTATTACAATGAAATACGTTGCGCGGAAACTAATGGGGTAACAGGTCAGGTCCAGGTCCATCTCTTACCAGATTCTGTGGTCTGTGGCACATCTGTGAACATTTGATGTGTTTCCACTACTCCCTCTGCAGGACCCATGTCCCAACACACTGTCCATCAACACAAAATATGGGACTTTTTTTTTCTGTGGACGCCATTTCTGCTGATGTGGAGCACCACTTTATACTGTGTCTGTAGTTTGTTCAGCTTCTCTGAACTTCACTGAATGCCCAGCTCTGCCACAATATGTTCAGTACATCCTCATTTCTACAAACCCTGTCGACTTCCTGCTAAACAGTCTTCTGTCCAGACAGTGAGGAGAGCGTCAGCTGAGTAGAAATGTATATCCATGTTCTTGCTTCTTTACAGCTAATACTCTTTTATCTTTGTTTTATTTTGCTCCAAATCTTAATTCTGGCCCCTGTTGGCTCATCATTTTGCTTGGGCCAGAAATCCCAGGCCTTTAGTATGTGAAAGCAGTTATCCCCAGTTAGCCCCAGTTGACCTGGCTTTAGCCCAACAATGTGAAAGCGATTATTCAGTCAGTACTTATTCTTATGAGACACTGTCAAATATCCAAACGTGTCCTCAGCTTCAGATGGCAGAACATCACTGTGCACATGGGGATCTGATGTCAAACTGTTGATTGGGATGCTACAATATCACAGCCTTGCAAGACATCTGAAACCTATCTGACCACCTGAGAGTTCAGGTAAATAAATCATCAGTTTATGTGCAGAAAACCTTGACTTCCAGCTTTCTAAACACAAAAATGAATCAGTTTGTAATAGAAATCTGTCCCCAGAAAGCTGTGAGAAACCAGGCTGACTAATGTGCAAAACTGACAGAGAAGGTGGCCTGCTGCAGAGAATTCACTCTCCTCCATCTTAGTCACTGGTACTTTAAGAGTTCAGGTCCTTTACCTTCTGTCTGTGCCCTGCCGTCTTCCAGAACCATGTTTGCTGCACCGATGCGTGAAATTGTAAAATGGCTAATGACATTTTCCTTGCATAATGGCATCTCTTGAAATGGTGCTTACAGCTGCTGGTCCTTTGATTGAGTGTGTGTGTGTGTGTGTGTGTGTGTGTGTGTGTGTGTGTGTGTGTGTGTGTGTGTGTGTGTGTGTGTGTGAGAGAGAGAGAGAGAGAGAGAGAGGGCCATGTCTGATGACACACATCCACCATTTTTCAATTTCTGTAACCCAGACCGCAAAATGCGCTTAATCCAGGTTATAAATTTAATTGAATGGATAACTGTGCCCTTTTTGTAATACTACTCTTTACCATGTCCTTGACTTCCAGGCTATAGATGGATAGATAGCTGTCTAGTTTGATGAATATCTACTCACTCCATCTGGAATCTAGTTTGTCCTATAGGAAGATAGCCTTTAAGAATAATCAGAATATTTTGCTGATAAAATAAAAAGGTTCTCCTTATACTCCCCTTATTATTTCATCACATTGATATGTCTTTTTTATAATGACCTAAAATTGCCATCAAATTGTATACAATGGATTTGTACCCATTAGGGCATTAACAGAAACGTCGACTCCCGTAGTACAAGTTGACTTAAATTCGGAGAAGTCGACAAGTTGCATGTTATTCTTTCTCTCCCTTGGCGCATAAACACAGACCAGTCAGACCTAAACAAGAGGAGACATGGCTGCTGTAGGTGGGGGTGGGTCTGACTAAACAAAAGAGAGTGACAGACACTCATCGCATGTGTGAAAGTCCTTCACCTTAGATGAAAAAACATGGCACAGTGACCTGCACAATATGCAAGTCCAATTTAAAATACAACAAAAACACAAGCGTCATGTACAGCATCTGAAGAGGTATCCACTAGTTAACCTGAGTGATATGAGCAGCAGTGCAGACAACACGCATTATGTAGGGTGACTGTATGTCCGTATTTTGTCCAGACGTCTGTCACACATCCACACATTTTACATTTTATCTTTAGGACACATATGTCTGGGATAAAAGGAAATACTAACTTAATGTAACAGTAAGACATAATGAACATTATCAGCTGATAGAGTTCCTGAGGATAAGACAGTGTTATTTTGACTGACAGAGTTTTGTAAAAAGGATAAAACTTGATAATTCCATAATACAGCTGTCTGAAACAATGAACTTCAAACTTTACTCAGTGAATGATGCTGCATGTGTTTTTGGTGACTGTAAGTGTGTTTTGGGATGTAATGTGCCCCTGCTGTTGGGAGCAGGTTTCATTTTTGAATAGTAACACGACATACTCATGACAAGATGCATTTAATATTCAGAAATGAACTGTACCATTACTATCAGAACAAGATTTCAAAAGATTATGATTTTGTTAATGTACTCTAACAACCTTCATGCAATAAGTAACCCTGTTTACCAACATAAACCTCTCTATTTGTGATGACATTATTATCTCCTCCCACTAATAGTGGTGCAGCCTTGGCAATGAAAATATATATGAAATCATTATATACCATTTTTATTTTTAACCTCTTTGTTTTGTCTTCAGTTTTAATCTGAAAAATAAGTGCGTCACAATTTGGCACAGCAGAATGTGATGCGTGTCACACACTGTGTGGACATGTGTTCATAGTAGACAAAACTGTGTTTTGTGTAGTTTAAATGAACAAAGGCACTAAAGAGCTGTGCAGTCAACACTATAAAAAGACAGTGGACTATAAAAGTTTCATTCATTGACATAATTAACTGCTAATATTTCATTTTCAGCATGTGACTGTGTGTTTTTGTCCATACAGTCGGCCTGTGTGTGTTTTTTTTATGTAAAGTTGACCATAAGCCTGCAAGTATTTTTAATTACTAATGTTTTAAAATGTAAGATTTAGATCATAATCTATATTCTAGTACTTTAAAATTTGCCCAGTTGTGAAACCAGATCCAGTTAATTATAATGTATATGAGTGTGTGTGTGTGTGTGTGTGTGTGTGTGTGTGTGTGCATGACTGTCCACTGCAGAGAATAGCTGTGTTGTTTTGCAGTGTTTTGGGGTGAATCTTGGCCTTGCCTGCGGCCATGTCAGCCAATGCTATCGGGCTCAAAGAGTAGCCTCTCTTCACACGAATAATAATTAGGATACTCAGTGCCAGTTCACAAAGAAATGGACCATCTGGGTTCAATCCTTCCAGCTTCACACAGTCCCTGCTGTCCAGTGTGTGTCCGTCTGATGTGCTGCAGACTCTGACCATGTGGTGAAATGGCTCTTTTTATAGACTGTAGAGCTCATCTACAGAACTACCATACACTGTGAGGAGCTGTGATGGTCCCACCAAAGAGGGCTGTTTGTCTCTAAATAGAAACGATTATACTCCATATGGACGTGTTGATGTGTTCATATTATATAGTGACTTTGTTTTACAGCCTATCAAATTTAAGGTTGAATTTTGTTTTTTGTTAATTATCACTTTAGTTGTCTGACTATTATGCTGGTGTGATTTTGTTCTAAACAATTTTTTTTTTGTATTTTAATTTGCCAGCTGAACATAACAATAAAGCTGAACATCTTAATAAAGACTAGTGAGCAGATATGTGACCTTTATAATCAACATTTTCATTCCCCCATAGGATTTAAAACATTTACTTGTGCTTTGACTTTTTTGCTCATCCAAAACCTCAGCCATATCACAGCCTGTTCACGTCTGTTTCATGCAGACAAAGCAAATTAATCCCGGCACCTTTCTCCTCAGCTGCTTGCTCTTCCTCTTTCTTGGGGATCCCTTGGCCAGACGGGATACATAATCCCTCCAGTATATTCCAGGTCACTGCTCAGGAGTTTCTGTTACTGGAAGAGTTTATGAAGCCTCCACAGTGACACAATGAAGAGACATCATGATCAGACATTCAGACAACTTGCAGAAGGGACCGACTCCCAAATGTCTTATAAATGCAAAAGGAATAATGTCTGTTCTCAGATTTCTTCTGGATATGTCAATGCCTCGGTCATCCTTCAGTATTTTGCTTTGGCTTCTTTCTGACTGACATTAGCACGTACACGTACATGTGCTTAAGGATCTGGTGCTCAAAGAGGACTTCCTGTATTAAATTTCATGTCTCAGCAGTACCTGAAAAACACACCGCCACCAACGTCGCAGTTTGCATTTTTCTTTTTTTAGCTAAATGCTTTTACTTTGTATTTATATTTAATATGAAGCTTTGCTAAAGAATACAGACATATCTTGAAACAAGTGGTTCCAGGCACAACAAACCCCACTCTTCACACATATTGTACCTTATTTTGGCATCTATGTAGCTGATGTCATCATGTCTATGCATGTAATTATGTCAACATATCAATTACCTCTATATATGTTCTAAGTCTGAAGTAAATTAAAACAAACTTGATGTTTTAGAAACATTTCAAATGTTGCTGATTATAAGTAAATGGGAGGAAAAAAATAATTTTTTAAAAGTTCATAAAATGTTGTTGGGTTTTTTTTACTTTGTCCTACATTTCTCAAAATGTAATAAGATCTAATCTGGGTCACTAACAATCTAGAAACCCAATTTGGTATGAATTTGATGGTTTAGATGCTAGTGTTAACAAAGAAACAAAACTAGAAAAAGCACTCTGAGAGCGCAGACCTCCGCCAAGGTAGACCCCCACCCCAATCACCCCCAAAATGAAATGAGTTCTTTCTGTTCACATTTCCAACATATCCTGAAAATTTCATCAAAATCCGTCCATAAGTGTTCGAGTTATCTTGAACACAGGCAAACAGACAAACAGATAAACACCGGCAAAAACATAACCTCCTTGGCGGAGGTAATGAACCAAAACAATACCCCTTGCATCCCCTTCAGGATAACACATTTACAGAAAAGTCCATGAAGTTTATTTTTAATTTGTTCTCCCAAGCTTGATAGGATTAGAAAAATAAAAGCTTGTTAAAAACACAAGACGAATAATGTTTTCTTTCTCATGCCACATTGTAAATATCACAACACTTACAAAGCCTTTTAATAACCAGAGGATGATGTAATTATATCAGAAGGAAAAAGGTGTCACATTAAGTTCGTCAAATATGTGCAATGGAACTGAGGCTCATCTTTTCCTGTTAAATAAATTCTCTGGCATCTCTCACCTTGTCAAACTGCCTGCTGGCATAAGCACTAATAAATTAACACTCTAAGCCTGCCTTCTGAATTCTTGCCATGCATGTTCTCATTTAGCTTCCATAAAGAGTATTCCCTGCTGAAAATATTGACCCTTGCTTTCCAAGAGGTCTGAAGTGCAGAGGTTGTCATGAAATATTACACCACATCCAAGCTTCATTCTTACTCATGTGGATGTTCAGGATTAAAGTAGGTGTTGTAACCCATCCATCCATCCATCCATCCATCCATCCATCCATCCATCCATCCATCCATCCATCCATCCATCCATCCATCCATCCATCCATCCGTCCGTCCGTCCATCCGTCCGTCCGTCCATCCGTCCGTCCGTCCATCCATCCATCCGTCCGTCCGTCCATCCATCCGTCCATCCATCTGTCCATCCATCTATCCATCCATCCATCCATCTGTCCATCCATCCATTTTGTGCTTCCAATGATATTAATATATATTTAGAAAAAATACTATTTAAAAAGTGTTATGTTATCTCTCATGTTTGTCTTTATGCAGGATTATTCCAAAACATATTCAGGAAAACTTTTCAGATTTTTATTAAACAGTAGGAATGTGTAGGACATTAAAATGTTATTATTCAGACATTGAAGTATTAGGATGAATTGTTGTAATTAATGCTTTAGCATAGGTTTAATTTGTTTTACTTTAATAATGGTAATATATTTTTGTGATCAGATTTGTCTTTTACCCTGTTCTAGTTTAAATAGTTCGTCAGTATGATGAGATTGTTAAGATAGAAAATATCTGCATCAATTCAGGATTTGACTACAAATATGAATATAATTCAAATGTTTTCAAAATTTGAGATATTCAAATGAATATGAAGCAGCCCTTAAGATTTGAACCTGTTATTGTTTGTATGTGTTTGCTTGTGTGATGAGATGGATTAACTTATAGGCCAATGAGGATGTAAAGCAGACAAAGAGAGAGAATGAGGGGGTGGGATGATCTTGACCCAGGAAGCACGAGGAGCACTTGTGGAAAAAGCAGGAAAAGCTGAAAAAAAGTTTAGTTAAAAAAAAGGGGGTTTGTTAAGTCATGTTTGTAAACTGAGCTGATGCTCATGGAAGGTATATGGTGTCATATGACTGTCAAAAATATAAATACAGACATGAGCAGCACAGGATCAGGAATTGAGGGCATAGAAACATAAAACTGAGAGGTCCAGTATGTCAAGAGGAATCCCCACCCCTGAGGATTTAAGATCTGGGTCTGTTGCACTTTCACAGGAATCCTCTGTGATTTTCAGGTGTATGATGGTGTCAAGAAAAGAATCACACTTGGCATGAGAGGCGACATGGTGCTCAAGCTGTGCAAAACTCTTCCACCGGCCCAGAACTATAAAGTGTTTACCGACTGCCTGTTATCTTCTCTGGTGTCTGAGCTTCTTCAGTGGCAGATCTTCTACACAGGTAACAGATACGAACACACACACACAAATATTTCACCCTCTATAATAATCTCTATTATCCTCTCTTGTTTTTGTTTCTAACCAAATGATTAAAAGTAAATTTAACAGAGTGATGAAGTCAAAGCAGCAACAGTGATGTGGTGTCATGGTGGCTGATGACAAGTCACCACTTCCTGTAACCTTTAAAGGTGTCATTCCATCATTATTTCATTAATATTGTTGTGTTCTCCATTGTTATTGAATTCATTGTGTGTCTCTGATTGGCTCAGAATGCTTGAAGGAACACTCCCCCCTCCCCTCTGGGTCTGTATATTTATCATCCCAGAGTAACATCCAGCTACGTTTTGTGCCGTCAGTTGTTTTGAAAATGTGCAGGGGAAAAAAAAATCCATTTTATTTCCACAGAGAGCACATGAACCAGTTTGCGGCGCTATTTTTTTCAAGTCTGTGCAGCAGCTACTGTGGCGTCGTCTTCCCTTGTAGATGCTAATGCTAATGCTACTTCAGATTCACTCCAATGGGGGACGGGCTTAACCCCACGTGGGTGATGTCAATATACCTGTGACATGTAGTGGACAGACTTTTTCTGAGTCTCTCGTTTCTGTGTTGTTTTCTATGAATGGTAAATACAGCCACTTTCAAACACAGCATGTGTCGGTAACTCGGGGTGACCCATCAGATTCCAAAAGGAGTGTGTAAAAGTGGTTTTCAGTGGAATTATACCTTTAAATTAAAGTAACAATGTAAGTAATACTGTACATGTAAGAGCATTTAAAAATGATGATCTCTATGTATGCATCTCCCTGGTGCAGCATCAGGGAGGAATGGAAGAGGAGAGCTGTGGTTACCTACAGCCCACAGTACAGGAAAAACACATTTCCACAATCAGTCCAGAGCTAAGCTACAGCCTGGTGTGATACCAGACACCAACCAGACCATACTTTCTCCACAACTAGGCCTCCGGCAGGAGGATGCATCCCTCTGACATGCTACAATGAATGACACACCAAATCCACATAGAGGAAAAGGTATGAGAGCGACCACACAACCTGAGAGATGAGGCATGCATTGGCACAGGACTGGAAGGAGTGTGTGACCGCTCAGCTGATTATAAAGCTGCACTAGAGCATGGTGTGTCTAATGCATCGTCATAGTGACAAGGAGGGAGACTGCTTCCAGCTACAGCCACACATGCAATACATCAACAAAACATCATACCTTGTTTGCGGAATGACAGATGTTTCTTTTATTTAGTGTTCCAGAATCATGATTCCAACTTTATCGCTGTTACAGAAATGATCCCACACTTTTGTTTCTACAGACATTGTTCCAGAATAAAGGCAAAATATTCCTGCAACAGAAGTGCTGTGTAAAAGGGGTGTAAGACTTGACTAGTAGAAAAAGTCTCATAGGTGTAGGGGTTCAGTTGTGGTGCTAGTAGTGAAGGTTTTATCTTTTCTCTTTGGAAGAAGCAACTTGAATCTTATTTGTGCAGTGAAAAGACAGACCATCCCCCCATATTTATGTTAATGTTTCTTTTGTAGACCATTTCAAACAGTAAGACGAGGATCATGAGGTATATTTCTGTATAAGAACCTAAACAAAACAAAGACAACACTCCTGTTTTACAATTTTCATTCACTGATGATGATCAGACAAACAAATATCTAATATATAAATACAGAAGTCAGTCTGCACAGCCTGTAGCTGCAGATGTAAAGTACTACTCAGCTGAAAAAAGACACACATTATCAGTTAGCCTTCAGTAGATAAATAAATATTAGAAAAATAATTCTCTGTGAACATCTGTTGCCAAAACATCCAGGCTGTTAACTTGGCAAATGGAGATGAAAACATTTGAATGTGTCTGTTCTGGGCGGTGACGACCTCTGCAAAACCCTTGTCACTGATTGATGGAGGCTGCTGGTGCCCAGACCAGTCAGCCAGTGGATTAAACTGGATCAATGTGACACTGATGGTGTTTTATGATGCCAATAAGATGCTCTCTCTGTCTCGCTCTCTGCCATAAACGTAGACACTCAGAGTCTCAGTAATGGACTGGGCTGGTACTTGTAAAGCCAAAACACGCTCGCTTTGGAGAAATGGGCTTCTAGTGTCTCTCTATGGGTTGAAATGAGTCGGATTCAGCTATTTTGCAGTTTTTTGTGAGCTCCACATGGTGAGAATATATTCTAGATGCTGACCTAAAAATCTATCTTTTTCCTCTCTGCCACCTCCCTCTGATACATTATGAATAATGGATCACATTTATCTCTTACTTGAATATTTCCATCTGACATGGGCTTCGAGTGTGTGCACCAATGCATCTGTGTATATGGAAGGGAAGTGCTTTTTATGGTGCACAGTAAAGGAAGATATCTACTTTAACATTGTGCTTGCACTCTGTGATGCATGAACATATTAACAACCCCTTGTGAAGTCGACCATTGAATGTCACAGTCTTTGTCTGTACATTCTGTGAACGCAGAATGAATGAACCAATAGAACAGCAGTAGCTTTTTCATTTGACACTTGCATTAAGTAAATGTCTAGAATATTTCAGCATTTGTTTTTCCTTTTGACAGATGACAGCACTCTCTTGAAAAAGGAAGAAAAGAAAAAGGAATTCACCATTTTCAACTTCACAGCAAATAATGTAACTATGCAAACTGCCTTGACAAAATCTATATTTCTTTTCCTTTATTCCTTACATTGTGTAATATTTATTCAGGAAATTGTTCTGGAAGCTTGAGGGAAACATTTTAGTCCTGTTTCTGTCTCAGAAAATCTCATTCAACTTCCAATCCACCATGAACCACAACAGGAATTTCAACGATTCAAATGTATGATTGTGAGCTGCCGACAACAGTGGTTTGTCAAAAAAAAAAAAAAAAAAAGCTTTCTTGTGTTTCACTTTGTAAGAAACAGCCTTTGCTTTTCCAAAGCAGTCGACTATTCCCCCATTACCAGCTGACTGTGCATGGATATCAAATATTCTCTTTGCATGAAAGGGAAAAACTTTAAATGTCTAGAACTTTAGACAGCGCTGTGGTACATCATAGGTTCCCAGACTGATTTTTTTAATGCAATGTGTGATTAAAAATGTAGACCAAAATCAGATAAGGGCACATGCATGTACTGTAGTACACACATGCAGTCATGAGAACACTCATTGATTCCTTGCAGAAACATGAACATCACAACTATGTACCTTTATATAACTTGAGAAACATTTTAGCATAAGTGACTCAAAAAAACTGAAGAAAACAAGGGTGATCTATTAATTTAGCCTAACTGTTCTGTCAAATATACTGTATTAGAATAGAAACATTTGCCCATATAACTGTAAAAGAACCATAAACACACTCTAGTTTGACAGTTGAAACAAGCTTTAAGGGGAACTAGGCAGGATTCTACTGTTCTGGTTCTTATTTGCTGGTTTTGTCACATTTTTCTCAGGGGAGGTCCCCCAACAGTTTCATACTATATAATTACTGTTGTAAAATTCACTACTCATTCTTCATCTTCAATTTTGCTTTGATTTTTTAATGCAGCTGGTGATGAGAAGGGAAAAACCAGCATACTACTGGAGTGGAGCGGAATGGGAAACTTTAACTGAACATTGAAGTGTCTGACGTCTGTTTTACGTCATGCTGGTCTTTTACTCTGCGGCTAACATTAGCAACAGTGCCAGTAGCAACTAACCTCAGACCACTAGTGTTTATTTGAAATTGCTCATGGGCTTTTGCACTGATGATACAGGGTCCATAGTGATGTTATGTTTTTTTTGTACTGTGTGATGGATGTTATGACTCCATTATATTTAAATTTCTCTATTTGGGGATTAATAAAACGAGCATTATAGCAATTAGCACACTATCATCGCAAAGCTAACATTTACTGTACAAAAGACGCACCAGCTAAGCTCAAATATCAAGGCTAATTATTCTGCTAGTCGCTACTCAGATGAAAGCAATTACACATGGGTCATATGATGAACACCAAAATATCTGACAAAACCTAAATTAATCTGACACAATTCTGTCTAGTAATAAAGCTAGTAAACTGAACAAACATAGCCTACGGGACACAAGCAACCAGGATTACTGGTGCATATTTTAACATCTATGCTAGCCAAGAAACATCCAGATAATGTTCATCAAATAAGTTCATAAACAAATTAACACTTTTATGACCAGTAGCATCATCATAAATCCACTGAAACAGGTTATAGATGATTTATCTGAGTCGAATTTTTTAAAAATGTAATTGAATCATTTAATAAAAAATTTAAAAAAAAAAGATGTGGCAAAATGTTGTTGTATGTATGTTTTGTGATCATAATTTGTTTGGTGTGATAGATATTGGTGGTTATTTGGAGTGCTCTGAAATTGTAGTTCAGCATCTAATAGATCAGTTCAGGTTTTTTTTTCAATCATCCTTATATATATATATATATATATATATATATATATATATATATATATATATATATATATATATATATATATATATATATATATATATATATATATATATATATATATCTCCTTATATATATCCACAATATGATTCTAAGCATTTAATTACTTCCACTAAGTTGTACCTCATCTATGTTGTTAAATTATGTTCACTTATATCCACAATAGTTTCCCTTAATAAAAAAATATTAGTTGGAAGTACTTAAAAAGAAGAACATGTTACAGCAACTTGATACATTTGAGTAAGTAGTACTATTCCTGAAACTGTGAGTATTCACAACTTAATATATTTAATTTTTCTGAACATTCAGGTTTACAGTGAAGGAATAGTACCCGATAACCAAAACAAGCCGAGTCAATTTGAGACAATACCATGTAGTGGAAACGCAGCATTACATTTTGTGCTTGAACATTTTCCTTAACCTTAACTATAACAACATGCCTAGAACACACTGTAACCCCAAAAGGAAACTAGTGCTAACCACGACACATGTAACCATAGCAATTTACATTATGAGGTCCTGCATTTTTCCTTAAAATTAAGTGAGTGTGCATACAGATTCTATGTCCCCAAAATACTAGAAACATGGCCAAATGCAGATGTTAAATTATGTTGCTGTCTTGTCATGAATGGATTATGTAACTGTGACATATTACATGATTCAAGGATGAATTGTGATGTAGGTGCAATAAATTAGGTCATATTCACAGCTCTATATATGACGCACAGTGGAAGGATTTATGTATTGTATTAACACTGTTGTGTCTATTTTTGTCAGCACTTCATAAATTCAGTTCATATTTACCTGACATTTACCTGACAGCTCATATTAAATAACGCAACTATCCATGTGCATCTTGTACATCACAGCTATTCGACCATAAACCCTCACGAAAACTATTAAACAGCCATTTTAAAATAGTGAGAACCAGCTAAAAGAAACTCAGGTTCAATCCCTATGAGGGCTGTCAATTTGAACATATTAACAGATGAACCCATCATTATGATTAATCTGATTATTATTATTTTTTATGGAGTTAACTCATCCACATTCTGAATGTATCTATGCATTTAATTTGTTCAAGTAGACTTCGTGTCGCACATAAACAAATGGATCTGGTAATGACAGACAGCAAAACCAACTCATAAAAATGGAAGACACTAAATAGCACATTGCCCTCTGGATGGAAAAATGAGGACAAAAAAACCCCCCCAAAACAACACTGTACCATCATAAAGCATTAGATGCATTCTGCAAGAAGTAGTTTTTACTTAAGCAGTTTCATCTGAAAATATCATATTAAGTACTTGCAACAAACATGTTAAGTGCATTTACAATATTCCCTTTCTTCTGTTTGCTCATGCAAAATGAAACACGGTTAATATAGATTAAACATAAATGATATTTAATTGTAATTGATTTAAATGAATCCACAGAAACCCTTTGATTAATCTGATTAAAATTTGCAATCATTTGACAGCTCTAATCTCTATATATAGTGGTGAAACACAGTGGACACACAAACACACATATTTCCTGTGTTGTGAGACTGCAGGGTCAGTTTATGCATTGGCAGAGTGTCACACAGTGTCTGTCAGGAGGCACTGGTCATGTCAAAAGACTTTTACAGAGCTAGAGTTTACTGCAGGAAAAATGCTGCCACTGCCTCAGGGGAAATAACACACCATCTAAGAATTCCACATAATGTCAATAGTTTCACACCAATACATCCATTCATGAACCAACGCTAAAACTCTCCACTTACCCATCAAAACATCCCAATAAGATAATGGAAATACTCATTATGTTAACTTAACTAACACGATAATTAGCTCATAAACTCTTGTAAGCAATAAGCAGGCTATCGTGTGATGTGAAAGGTCTGTTTGACAGTCATCCTCAATGATCACAGCACAGACAAATTACAGATTATATTTGAAATGCACAATTTAGATGTGTCAGCAACTACATGGATGATATTTGACATCTGGTGGTATTTACTTTGATTGTGCCCTTCATAGAATCTTCAAGCAGACTTGGCCAGGTGTTGTTTTCATGCATCAGTTTGTTGCATCATTATCATATTCATAGTAGTTACCCTGCAGTAAGTAGGTTAAAGCTGTGCCTCTATGTATGGTTACTTACTGATTCACTGACAAGTATAAGGTAAAGGCCACATTAGTCCTTGTATGTGTCTTTGTTGTGTCTACCTAAAATGTGTTGTTATTTATAAATATAACATTTAATCAAATATGTTTTTATTGAGGGGGGGTGCAGTGGTTAGCACTCGTGCCTCACAGCAAGAAGGACCCTGGTTCAAATCCCACACCCAACCTTTCTGTGTGGAGTTTGGATATTCTTCCCATGTCTGTGTGGGTTTTCTCCAGGTACTCCAGTTTCCTCCCACCATCCAAACACATGCACTGATTATTTAATTATTATTGTTATTTAATTAAATTCCGCCTTCACCCATTGTAGCTAGATTAGGCCCCCAGTGACCCCTGCGACCCGAGTGAGGATAAAGCGGGTTCAGGTGATGAGTGAGTGAGCAAATGTTTTTATTGTTGTATGCACTTTAAAACCACTGATATGTGAAGTTGGCATGTGTATCATTATGGATTTTGGTGATTGAATTTTGTCCTTTGAGTGACACCGTAGCTCCACAAGAGGGTGGCCTGTAAAGGTAGCCAGACAGGTGTTGGTAATTAGGAAGCTGCTTTGTTTGAGCCTGAGTCACAAAGCTTCGTCTCCAGGCCAGTGGCGGTTTTAGAAATTTTGCCCTGGGGTGGCAGAGGGGGGGTGATAGGTCCAGAGGGGGGGTGGAGGTGCGGGGAGCAATTTATGGGAAAAAAAATAGTTTTAACTCCCATAGTCATATAACAATTGTTTGTAACACCAAGGAAAACTGATTACAATACCTAATCAGTGTCATCTATAATTCCATAAGAATTCCTTCAGAATGTGAATGATCAACATCCATTCAGATGCCATATCTATGGTTATTAAGGTGAGTGGTAAAATTACTGGTGCCAAACATAATATAATTTCTGCACTGTAGGAGCCGTTTCTTTATTTTCCATTGAGTTAATTTACCTGCCATGTCTAACAATCCCTTTTGTATATTGGTGGTTTTGAATTGGGCTCCCAGTCAGCCACTTCCTCACATGCTCTCCCAGTTTACTCACCTTTGACCTGTAGAGGGCACAGGTGATGCTGCTCCTCCTCTCCCTCATCCTGATGCTGCTCACATGCCTTGTCTCCCTCCAGATGCTGCTCACACTCCTTCTCTCCCTCCTGCTCCTGCTGCTCCTCCTCTCTCTCATGCTCCTTCATGCTCACAATCCTCTCCCTCTGGTGTATCGTCTGTCTGCCCTAACACCCCTGTCTGCTGCCTCTTTACTTTTTTGGGTGGGTGAAAAAAAACCCAAAATACTCTGCTGTCTCTTACCTGGATAAGAAATTAACATGAACATGAGTAGATTAATATTAATGTAAAATTAATGTAGATGTAGCTATGATCTGTACATTTAATTTTACATTCACACACATCTCTACAAGTTACTCGCTCAGGGAAAGATGTAAATAGAATGTTTATGTGTGTTCCAGCGATTCAGCGAAGCAAGAAGTCTGGACAGGCTGAATACAAGTGTTGCATGTGGCGATTTTTTTATTTTATTTTATTTTTTTAGAGTATGCAAGTGAAGTGCGCAGCCAAATGAAGTGCCGCCGCGTTCGGATTATTGGCACTTTATAGCTTTTGCATACAGTTAAACCCGCTGCTGTTATTTCAACCTGCATGCAGCCTGCCCACTCTGTCACATTACCCCTTTCCCCCAATCACCACCAGTCAACTAGAGACCTCTAGTAACGGTGAAATAGGTGTACACATGCACGGACCAGCGCGCTGTTTCCAGTCGCTAGTGAGCAATGTTTACTATGGTACTGACATTGGGTTCTGATGAACAGCAACATCGCACATGCTAACACATTTTAAAATTAATCTACTACAACTACTCCAGAGCAAAGACAAAGCTGCTAGCGCGAGGTTTGGAACTGGTTGTTAGCTATGTGACAGGAACACGAATAGCGCGCCATGCTAGCTGTGGTGGATTACCGGGTATGCTAAAACCAAAATAAATAATTGGATTCCAAAATTGTGACTCCGTACAGGGCTATATTGGCTTAATTTACATGCAAAGGGTTTCAATGATTTTGACCAACCTCTTCCTCTCTTGTTCATTGCTTTCGCGCAACTGAAGACGTCCCAGCTAACTCTTCAAGAATTAGAAACTGTGTTTCTCACGACTGGCAGAATGGGCAAAACCATTTCGAAATTCTAGTGGGGGTGTGGTCGGAGGACGTTTTAAAAAGTAGTCTTCTTGGGTGGGTCAAAGAGAATAAAGTAAGCGCATTTATGTGAATGAACCACTATGTTTGAAAAGTAGAACTGATACTTAAACTGGAAATAAAATGGGGTGGCAACTGGGGAGGCAAAATATATACCTAAGGAGGCAAATGCCACCCCATGCCACCCCGTAAAACCGCCTCTGCTCCAGGCTCCATGAACTTCTGCTTCATTTGTGCACAAAAAAAAGAACTTTGATGCCAGTTTAACAACAGAAGAGAAAACTATCAATCTTTAAGCATCCTTAGTGAGTGCAGTTAGGTATGTTTGTTTCTTTTTGTTTGAAACATTGTATCTGTATTTGCAACTTTGTGTCGCTGTGTCTTAAGCTCCTTTAGTATGAATGTTTAATATTGAGGCACAAATTATGAAGCATGAATCCACATGTGTTTGTTTCCACATGTGTTTGTTTTGTTTTGTTTTGTGTTTGAATCCACATGTGTTTGTTTAAAACGTGTTTGTTTTATGTTTGCATACCTTGACACAGTTTTCACGGTGCTATGGTGAACATGATGATTCTGCTGCGACTAGAATGAAAAGACACTTTATGCATCAGTCGAGGCTCTCTTTGGGGATCCAAGGGTTGCTATAATAAGGTAAGGGATCCAAATTGTGAAAAGCATTGGCAAAGCACCTGTTTTGGTAGCAAATCTAGGGGAATCCCTCCATGATTTTAATGCAAATCTAGAATTTGCATATACTTGTCAATAACAAACAAAATGTTTCTAGAAATTATTACAAAAACAAGTCAAAGATGTGACATGTTTCTTCACACCTTAAATTAAACTGTATATAGAGTATATTTATACCAATGGATTGTTGTATTTATGTGACCACTAGGCAGTGTCCTATGGGGAGTAAAAATAATGCTACAAGGCAATCAGTGCTTGACATCATAAACTGTGCAGAAAACAGGTAATTTCTGAATTTTTTTGTCTGTTTTTTGTTTAAAAACAGAGCTAAGCTAACAGAGCTATAAAAAACAATCCGCTGATGCTTTTTTGGAAGGAGAAAAATTGATGATACCATAAAGAAGATTGGTGTAAATAATAAGCTTTATTACTACTGCTGTTATTTTTCTTAACATTCAGGATTTCCCCCCAAAATCGTACTAAACCTGGTGGTCGAATAATACCACATAGCATGGATGTGTGACCAGAGATGATGATTTTAATAGTCATGTCCATATGGACTATATGCATCATATCAGGTCTGAGTTGGTAAAATTAAGAAACCAAACAAATAAACAACAAGCTATTTAGTCGGAGCATTAGTTTCCATCAAAACAGCCTTTTTTTTTTTTTTTTTTTTTTTTTTTTTACAAAATGCCAAAATTTGGGAAATCCTTTCTTAACAAACTCACTAATACACAGATTTGATTTGATTTAGCTGGATATACTGGGGCTACTAAAGCCAGTGTATCCATACCACCTTTGTTTGCAAAACCAGGTAAATACATAGTGTTCAGAAAAAAGTTAAAATGCATGATTTTATTTATTTATTTATTTATTTATTTATTTATTTATTTATTTATTTATTTATTTATTTATTTATTTATTTATTTTATTTATTTATTTATTTAGTTGCTTGTCTTGAGGTCCATGGTCATCCCTAACTTGACACATATGGTTAGATGTAAAAGCAGAACCAAAGAATGAGAGAGAAAAGTAGAAAGAAAAATGAAACTGGAAAAAGTTAAGGCTTAAAAAAGAGAGAGAGACACCGATGACATAAAATCAGCTGGAGGGAATCAAAGTGGGCTGAGTGAGTGTCACAGCTGTGGTGTCACCCACAGCCCCTTAGCTGGGGCCTAGCATTAGATTAGCATTTTGATGAGACATTAATAACTTTCACAGGTTATCACTACTGAATATTAACAGTTACAATAAATTCAAGACAATGCAGGTAAAACTTACATCTGTAAGGAGATATAAAAACCTCCGCCCCCCTCTTCCACAACCATTTCAAGCGTTTTTATTTTGTAATCAATGCAGTAGACCCTCCTCTTCCACTACATAGCAAAATGGCGTCCATGTATAGTGTATATATATATATATAGTATATATAGTGTCCACCGTTCCACACTCCACATTTTGACATTACAAGTACACTATCCGGGTACTTTAAGTGCACTGCATTTTGCTACGGTTGAAAGTGTGAACGCACTAAATGCCTCAAATAATGCATTCAAAGTGCTCATGTTTTTAGAACACACTGATTGACTTTTGTATTCTCATTAAACTTATTCTTCTTCATGGTATTCAGCCAATATGGTTATTCAGCCCAGAAATGCTCATTCCAAGGTACATGACACATGGAAGTATGGAAGTAGTGACACATGACAACATTAAAATTGGATTAACTTATTTATGTTCTTAAAGTGAACATAAATGAGCCTTAAGACTGAGCCCGGCCACTATGAAGAAAACTAATTGCGGCTGCTTGACTCCATGACCTAAGTTTTTCACTTATTACCCAGCACTCCCGCCCATAGGTGCAGGTTGGAATGTAGACAGATTAGTAAATTGAGAGCTTCTCCTTTTGCCTCATCTCTTTCTTTACCACAGCAGACCAGTGTAGCATCTGCATTACTGCAGACATCGCCTCAATCCACCTGTCAATCTCCATCATACTCTCGTTTGTGAATAACATCCCAAGATTCTTTAACTCCTCTATCGTAAGGTAGGACTTTCTCCCTGACCTGGAGTGACTATCCCATTAAGATGATTTTGAAAAAATAGTATAGTAATTACAAATTGTTGATTAATTTGATTCATCTTTGTTTCCTGAATGTTAACTCCTCATCAGCTTCCCTTAATATTAGTTTCCCCCTTAATTCCGATGTGCCATTTAACCACGAAGACTCTACTAAGTTAAGTTTAACGTCTATTTTCCACAAATTTGAAAAATGAAATGATCCATTATACGTCTAACACAGACTCTCCAGTCTATTTTTAATCTCTTGCTGTATGTGCTTGGTGTTTCTTTTCATGTATGCTTTAAACTTTCAGCTTCACGTATGTTTGATTTGTCCTCTGTGGAGTACAAACCAAAAGGCAAAAAAAGATGCAAAATGGCTGCACATCTCATCAAGTAAACCATATTAGAAAGTGAAAGGAATCAGATACATAATGTTTGTTTTTCTTTTTTTATTCATACTAATAATAACAGTGGCCATAAACCTGGACCTTTATAATCCAAACGGCTTCCAGAGACAATTTGACTGTATTTCAGAAACGGACGCACATTAACAAAGACACTCCAAAGCACTGCAGATTATTCCCTATTATTTCTTCAAAGAGAACGCAGAATCAGTTCCTTGCGTCTTATGAGGAGTAGAGCCATCTTTGTGTATAGAGTCTCTTGCTGCTCAGTCTAATTCATGTGCGACAGGTCTTTTTCCATCCTCTCCTAATTGTGTCCTTGGGCCCTGACTCCGTCCCACTGGGTAATGAGAAGTTAAAGCAGGGGTTTGATGTTTTTATTTTATATCAGACAGTTTTATCATGTGCAGATACTACTTTTATGGTGATTAAGAGGAGCTTTCTCTGCATGTCACACTGTCCTTCAATTATCTGCATTGCAACTCCCACCACCACTACCATCACCATCAGTCCTCTACCCCTCCCCCACCCCATCACATACCAAACACCCTTAAGGACTTAAAATTTAATATTTGAGCTATTGCCATAAAGCAGTTACATTCCCCTTCGATATTTTTTTTTTATTCATAACTCAGGATCACTCAATGAACATTTTTCAGATTACACAAATTAGTCTGAAGGTCCTTTTTATTAAAAATTAATTTAAAAGTCCTACTTAATTAGGAGTGTAATTTGGGTATATACAATTCATGTTAATTAATTTATTTATTACCATTTCAAATTTAAGTACTATAAAGGCTTTACTCTGGTGGACCAAGGTGCAACAGCCCAAAAATGTATTCACTATCCCGGAAAAATTATCCACCTTAGGAAAAAGGGAAACAGCCCTAGTGAATTTTTTTGGGGGGGGGTTTCTCTTTCTTTTCTTATATGTATAATTTTTTTGGGCTCTTCTCTTTTTTTTGGTTACACTGACAATGGTTTGGGGTGCTACACTTCTGGGCCACCACACTTTACACCCCAATAACTAGAATAAAATGAAATAAAAAAATTAAGTGTTTTTCAGTGGAATAATAAGAGATACAGTGTCATTTATCGCTGATATGTGCTTTTGCTACTGCTGTGGTTTTGCTAAAAGTGGAAAAATGTTAGTATAAATATCACATTGGGAGAAATATTGCCTTAACTGACTGTTGATGCCTCAAGTGCATTAAAGTGCAGGCAGGCAGAAATTAGAACTTGATGATTAATCAAATCATAATAACAGTAAAAGTCAGTTTATGCAGGTCTATAGTAGCTATATATATATATCAAATTTGAATTCTACACACCAGCGTTGACTAAATCCACACCAAAACCTATGTGTAAAAAAGTTTCATAAAATGTAGTTGTAAAATATAATCTATTGGATGCATTTACCAACCTTTTATCACCATGTACAAAAATGTCACACACCTTTTCACCAAATCTGACAGTACATTTTAAAAACATATTTTGATGAATGAATTAACAGTATAAAATCTGTACTTCAGGAAATAGAAATAGTTGGTGTGTATTTATGTTTTCATTGACACATTATAGGGATATTCTACATTTTGTTCAGTATGATCTGACTTTAAATCCATTTGTTTCTAATAGATGCTGTTTGACATTTGTCATAAATATCCTCTCATTCCTACTGGAACAATACAGTATAAGAAAGCATCTGATTTTCTATGACTAAATGCTTAAGAAAACAAGGATATAAATGTATATAATATCTATATATTAATGTGTAACTCATATCTATGGTTGTCTTTTTCATAGTCTTCCTGTCCACATAAAATCCAGACTGATCACATCATTGTCTTTGTTTCTAATTCCTCTGTGAAGTTGAGGCTTCATCTCTGCTTACAGTGTTTCCCCAGATGTCACTGTCTGACAGGTATAATCAGTTTACAGGAGGTAGATCTTTGCCCTCGCTTCACTCCTCACAGATTATTCTGTTGAATGTAATCAATTTAGAAAAGCATTTCAATTCCCTAAATATTGATTTCAGCCACCGCACTGAAGCAGCCTTCATGTTTGCCTAAATACAGCAACCTACTAATCCATAGTAATTTAATTTAGTTGTGGAACAGATTTCCTCTATACAGGATAAGTGTGATTTAATCTGATGATTTTCCTTACATGGACATAAATATGGTAATGATGCTGCTGGGAAATTACTGATGTATGAGACATTAGACTAGAGAAATGACTTGTGAGCCAAGGTACCCAGACAGAAAATAATCATATATGCTGAGACATTTACTAAAGATTAACATTGACATATATATATATTTTTTTATTTTTTCCCCATTAATTACACAGTGGGGATGTGAGGTCACATTGGTTTTGAATAGGGGTTGGTGTCCACAGGCAACAGTTTTTTGTGATGCCAATGGCCATGGTCTTACTTTCAGTGGGCTTTTCAGATAAGTTAATTGTACTCCTGTAGCTGAAGGTGAGGTTCTTCTATAATAGGCCTAAATCAGATTTGAGTTATACGTTTTTGGATTTAGTTCTACTTAACACTGATGAAAGACTTAATAAGAGGATGGCAGCTGATAAATCCTGCTACTTAACATATTCAGAGGCCACATTTAATGTTTGAAATATGCTTGAGGGTCACTCCATATCAAAGCATCCACACCCCCACACATGACCCTCTCAGAAAAGATGAGTTTCATTCAGTTGGTCGGGGTAGACGGTTTTATTTAACAGTTTCCAAGAGAATAAAGGTGTTATTTTGATGTTGTGCCGACACGCACATAATGGGGGAAAAAAGCACAGAACCATGTAGAAGAAAATGTAAAAGAAAAGCAAATCGGCGGGAACTCAACTTAAACTTTGCTTATACCGGTGTGTGTGTATATGTGTATGTGTATATATATATATATATATATATATAGTGTGTATAGGGAAAAAAAAACACTGAACTCAGACAAGTGCATTTGGGTGGTCGGGCAGAGGAAGGTATGGGTATAACTGCAGGACACGTGCACTTGTACCAGCACAGAACCACGAGTCCAAGAGTATTTTTCTACACAGACAGCTGTACTTCTACTTAAGTACAGAATGAGAGTATTTTTTACCATCTCTTCTTATCTGTTTGAACTTGTAACGGAATGATAGCACAAGTGAACCCAGATACAAGACTCTGAACCAGTATATCAGGTCTAGTATGTTTATTAAAAAACAGTGTAAATGTTGGTAGATCTACTGAAGTCTGGCTGAGCACTGAGACCTGATGTATTATATATGATATAAATTTAAAGTCATAAATGGAAATTGATGTTTGAAAAAAAAAAAACTGGATCAATTGTGTTTTTCAGAAGGACTGATAAAGGCTCCAGTTTCAAAGAACTAGAATTTTCTGTCAATGACTTAATGGCTCAGTCTTAACATGGATAAGCCCCTTTACCAAAATGCATAAACACGACACATATGTAGACAGCTCAAAAAAATGGAGTTAAAAAAAACCCTTATAAATACACTTATAATAATATATAAATAATACCCCCCCCCCCCCCCCCCCCTCGATCACACCAAAATCTAATCATTTCCAGATCTCCCCATTATCATCCTACCCTGAAAATGTCATCAAAATCCATCCATTACTTTGAGTTACCTTGTACACAAACAAAACAACAAATACCTCCCTGGCAGAAGTAATTATGCTTTTTTCACGCATAGCAGCATATTTGAGTTAATAATGTGCTTATAATGTGGCCCCTGAACTAAAATGAGTTTGACACCCCTAATTTGAAGCATTAAAATGGGATTTTTTTCCTTCTATGCAAGCCATTAAAAGCCTTTAGGACTAACGTTACTGTATACAGACACTAATTAAAAGTTTGACTCTCAGGTTTGTCTAAGCCATTAAAGAATAAAGTATTGAAGCTGCCTTTGTTTTTACTCTCATTCCTCAAAAATCCTTTTAATCTGGCTTTGAAATATGAGGCATGTTTTTTCCATGCTTGGCCTACTCTGCTCTGCTTCGCTGTGACCCTTGATGAAATCAGGGCTGCATTCAGAAACCTTATGGCCATGGTGCATGTGGTTGCCATGGAAATCGCAACACTCAAAAGGTTGCAGAGAAGGCTTTGTTTTATTAAATGGCTGCGAGGAATGACAAAACATGTGGGCGTCTGGAAAGAAGGATGTTCGATCAGGTTTTGATTTATTCACGGTGGCTCCTGTTGAGGCAATTTTTAATGGAGACAAATTGCTGAGAACAAGGTTGTTTTGTATTCCCTCCCAAGAGCCTGTTCTTTTCATGGACACGGCTGAGGCTTTCATTGCTGCAACATTAGATAAATTCATGAAAAAGCAGACGGCTGCCAGAAGCTTCCTGCCTGTGCTGAACAGTGTGAGGTTTCGTCTTTTGATTGAAAACCTTGAGCTCTGTGTAACACTAAAACCCAGCCACTGTCTTTGCCTGTCAATAATTCTTTTGTCAACATCAGTGAACAAAAAGAGACCAATAGCTTTTGTTCGACAGCTAGGCGTTTGTTTTCCCGTTATCGGCATCGTGGCAGAGAAAGGCTTTGAGAAGGACGTTTTTATGAAGAAAAATAGCAGTCTGTTATGAAGTCTTTGTTAATTGTCAGTTTCTTTTAAAATGTGTCTCCCGCTCTGTGGCCTTATATGAAGCATGAAAGATTCACAGGACAGACTAAATGGCTCCAGAGGGGAATGGTGTACCCAATGACATGAAAGTAAATGTAAAGGTGATCGTAACCTCGTGTGGTCTCTGTACAGATATCAAAGAATGAATAGAAATAGTCTTTCTGTCAAAGTGGAATTGTTATCGGGTGTAAGTTATTAAAAAAAGGCTAAAAATACAATATTATCGGATGAAGATTTTTCATAATCATTCTAATAAGAGTCCAAGAAGGGAGGTTCACCAAGGATATTATGTTTTTACCAGTGTTGGTCTGTTGGTTTATTTGTTGGTTTGTGTACAACATAACTCAGAAACTAATGGATGGATTTTGATGACATTTTCAGGGTACGAACGACATGTGCCTCCCCCAATTAGGACCAAAATCTAATCATTTGGTGATCTCCCCATTACAACCGTACCCTGAAAATATCATCAAAATCCATCAATTACTTTTTGAGTTACGTTATACACAAACCAACAAACCAGTGCCGGCAAAAACATAGGGACCACAATGGAAATAAGCCTCTGGGATTTTGTGTGTTATCCTTGACTGTCTTGATTATTTTATATGGTGTATGGCACAGGTTGTTGTTACAGGTATTATTTCATGAATAGTCAAATAAATTCAATCAATTAATCAAACATAACCTCCTTGGTAGAGTTAATAACTTTATACCATCATAAGGCCCATGGATGATTAAACCCATGTCAACCCATGGCATCAATCTCTATTGTTTTTCATTCACAGCTGTGTTCAGTAGTGAAAACAATTGCTTAGATTTGTTTTTTTAATCATTTCACAGTCAAAGTTAAAGAAGATTGTGAATGAAAGTTTATTTCATCATGGAAGACCAGGAAAGTGACTCACTACTCCCTCTAGTGGTCACACATATTCACAGTGACACATTAGTGGCTGTAAACAAATTCAGTAACAGTGCTTTAAGTTACTTTAACCAGGAAAATACTACATTGACTTTATCCTCATCATGTGAAGTCTATTAAGAATATAGTCAATGTTAATTTTTTCCCATCTACAATTATTACCAAATGACCTCTGCTGCAATTTCTTTTGTAGATTATAATTTTGCAGAGTAAACTTTTGCACAATATACAATTTTTTTTAACATGATTGAAAACATGAGCTTGATATGTTAATATAGTTTTCCCATGTACAGTATCTTCATTAATTTGGAACAAAAACATCATTGTCACCATTATGGAGGTTTTTTTTCTTTTAATTGTCATATTACATTATCCATACATAGATGTGTGCGGTCGGCAGCATATTACTGTATGTCTGTATAATCTAAGAAATAAACAATGCAACAATTCTCCCTCATTACATTTTTGTGTTAACAGATATTCACCATGTAGAGTACAATACACACCTGATTGTACAGGTAAAAAATATAACAAGAGAATGGAGGAAGTACTTTTCCTGGCTTCACCTCTGACACTCTTTACCAGAGACGTCTCCCTAATTATAGCGAGGAACATATTAGAGGATAATTTATGTTAATTATAATTCTTTGTTCAACATAGAAGAGAACTTAATGTTTCATCAGTCAAAGCATCCAGCAAAAAAAAAAAAAACTAACAATGAAATGTATTATAACTGACTCTAGCAGTGAAATTGTATAAAAATTGTACTTAAGCTGTTTTTTTTGGGGTTTTTTTGTCCCTCTGGTAATGAGGGTTATGTTCCCTTAGTCCTTGTCATTATATCCTGCAGCTAATGGTTAGTCTCTTGACTGATTATTTTCACTATTAATTACTCTTTGAAAGAGAAGAAGTAAGAGGGCTTTTATTCCCCACAAATAAAAAGATCAAAGTCTTTAGAGGTTTTTCTAACTTATATGTGGAACAAAGATGAAGACTAGAATTTGGGAACATATAGAAGGTCAGATGCCAAAAATAAAGGGGAAAAAATCACCTCCCATGATGTTTTGTGGTTTTTATTTTGACTACTACATTGCTTTTGTTATTTTTATTTATTCATTTTACAATTACTGTTTCTTTGTACACTTTGGAGACTTTTTGTTGTTAAAGGCACTACACAGAAGTGGCTTGAATTGGATTTTATTGTGATTATATTATTGTATCATTTTTATTTTTTATTTGAGAACTGTTAGAACTGATTAAAAAGAAAAAAAAGAAGTGATTAACAGTCCCAAGAGATATAATAAACTGATTCTTTTCTCTGACACACATCAGGAGTGTTTTAATGATGTTAACCCTATAATGCCAAACATATCATATTTGATACATGACTTTTGAAGCCCTCTACGTGATCAGTGTGATACATTTTTCTTTAAAAAAACCCCTGATGTATACAGTGTGATACATGCAATACACAGATAATCCACCAAGGGGATGAATTAATTCACCAGGGACCTTTCCTGTGACACTACAAGACTGTCATTAATGAGGAAGAACTTTGCAAAGTTGAAATGCAAACATGGGAATTAATGAAACATGAAAACATTATTTGGTTATTCAGAAGGTCCAGTGAAGGCAATGAGGGCTTTATAGGGTTAATATTGTTTTAATGTGCAGGCTTTTGTAATTCTATACACAATCCTAATGGAAGATGAGACATGATTGTACCACATTGTCTAATGCCTAGTGTGACGAGGGAAAAAAATGACTCATTGATTTGAGGAGTGCACATTTACTGATCAATACAAGAATCATTACTGTTGTCATGTTGCATGCTGAGGATGATGCTCGGTTGAATAAGCAAGTAAACATTCCCAATTCATTAACAGATTTTTTTTTTTCTTGGAACAGAGGCAGTTTGGTTTCTGGGTAAAAGAAGATTGATGTATTCCCCCTAAATACACATACAGATGAATGTCTCTTGCTCTGGATTCTTTTACATTGGACATAATTATTGTGCGTGGTAAACAGTCATGTGTGTCCACCATATTTCCACAGATGAGAACCCTGGTAATTAACAGACTCTCCTGATGTGGTTCAGAGGTGGAAGCAGGGCTGAAAATATTGCAGAGAAAAATAAATAGCTCCATGAAACTCCTCATGCGGTAGACTTTTGGTGAAGGCCAGTGTCGAGGTGACGCATTGCTATGCACACAGCGCCCCTTGGTTTTTAATTAACTGAAACTGCATTGGAACGCGCTATGCATTCAAACCCAGGCCGACCCGCAACCCCACACCTCCTCCCTTGTCATCAGGGCAAGAATGATGCAATTTGTGCAATTTTATGATCCACTGAATGCAATTACTGGACCTGTCAGTGTTTTAGGCATCTTTTGTCTGTGATGTATGCACTGTGCAGACTCAGCCTCTTGTCGTCTGTTTACAGACTCTGTGTCTGCTTCACACAAGCATACACTCGCATATGGAGACGCATGCCATGAGAGTGATTACGACTATAGTAAATACTAAACAGATTGAAATATATTCCTTGTTCCATGGAGACTTCCATTGTTTATACGAGTCTCAATAATTTGTAGCTTTGGTTGGTTTTACAGAGCTGTCAGCAAATCCAGACACTCAGTGTGTTTGTTTAGTTCGATTAAAAAACAACTAGAGCTCAGACATTACTGTCAAATGCTAATAAATGAAAATGTACTCTTTTATTAGAAGTCGGACACTCAAACCGCAATTTTAAAGGACGAGTGTCTCTTTGCAGGGAGACATAACTTCCACAGGTCTTTACACGTTGCCTGGCAACTACTCAGCCAGAAGATAGCCATTCTCATAACCCTCCTCTTGCAAAAACATGAATGATCATTTTTTACTACTTTGCATTTTATATGGAGTCAAAAAAAATACTATTATACATGTTAGTGAGGGTCAGATCTGTTGCTGTTGGACACTCAGACAGCTGGTTGTTGAGCTATAGACAGACTGTATGACAGACTAAAGCATACATTGAATATGATCTATATGTCCACATGCTGAATTCCCATTTCCTATTGCTACTGAAAAGTGATTATTATAGACCTAATTCTTTGTCAGTACATTATTTCTTTGTTTTCTACTCTAGTGATTCTGTCAGTGCTGTGTCAGTGTTTCTGTGCCATTTGCTGTTAATTCTAATAACCTACTAACTTTAATGTTTGTCTAAAAAACTGTCGACATTAGAAAACCAGTTATCAGTCTTCCTGTTTTTGTTTTTTTTCCATCTCTTCCATCATAGCAGTGTGTCTGTCACCTCTTCTCTCCAGAGGAACCACTGTGCTAATGCTCCGTGACAGGCCTCCATCACACCTCCAACCTGTCTCATTAAAGTCAGCCAACGTTGGACACTTTACTCAGAGGTCACAGGGTAACGGCTCCTCTGAGCCTCATCCTCCCCATACCTGTTAAACTTTACTTAGATGTTGCTATAGAAACGGTTGGATACCCCCCCCCCCCAAAGAAAAGACATACACACACACATATGGCATGCTATTTTATCCCAAGAGCTAAATGACAGGACCAAACACTGAAACAAACTTTACAGTCTGACTGCTGTGTCTGTTAGTGGATGGAGGCAGTGAGTGTGTTTCCTATCTTCTGATTTTCTCACATTTTCACACAATCTGAGGTGTGAACATACTTGGAAACAGAGCGGACTGACACGACTGCCAATTGCAGCCACTATTTCTATTCAATCCATCCCTGTTTCCAGTTCTGTAAAGTGGAAACAAGGAGAGCCAAGAGTTTAAATGAGGAGGTGGGGAGTGAAAATACCCACTTACTGTCCACTTGGGAAACTACAGAATAGAGGAAGAAGAGCAGAAGGAAGGAGCTGTTACATGTGAAGCTCAGGTGGATTAATTTGTGTATATGTTGAATTGCACAGGATTAAATGTGTACCTTCTTCAAATGGATGTAATAAGATACAGTAAAACAAACATGCAGGGGTCTGTCAGGAACTCAGAAAGTCACTGACCTTTTCTACACACAGATGACATGTGAGGATGGTCACCTCCTGGGTGTGATTTGCCGCGGGTGATGTCCACCCCCTCCCCTGTGGTTTTGGACATCACCATTAGGGTCCATCGATTTTACTGCCCACGTGCACCCGGGCCCTGCGGGGATAGGATCACACCTCAACTGGCGTTCACTGACATCACCTTCATTGCATCGTGGGGTTTCTAGGAGACCCCCTGACTCGCGTGTGCGTTCGACTCCTGTGTTTCAAGATGGGTCAGGTGGGTTTCCGACATCGCAGCTGACCCCTGGTGCCTGTTGTACGTGGGCTGGTCCCCGTCGACGTGATGCGATTGGTGTGAAAGGGGTCCCGTCACTCCTGAGGCATCCTGTGTGGGGGGGTTTGGGTGCAGGGCACTGTAAAGCTCACTGCTGGAGCCATGAGCCACCTTCACCCTTCCAGGCTGACACAGAACTGGTCGTGGCTCCAGGGGGGTATGCGCCCGGCAGGGTCACAATCCAGACCTGGGGGGAGGTCCCGCGAGGGGATCCTCCCAGCACTGAGTGACCAACCGTGACCCGCTCAAGTTGAATCCAAGGGGGGGGGGGGGGGACTGCGTGAACTCCACCCGTTACCTCTCAACAGTTTCACATCCTCTTGAACTCTCTCTTCAAACTTCTTTTCAACTTTCCCTTCAGGTACTTGTTGACTGTCGGTCTGTTGTCAGTATTTAGCCTCAGATGGAGTTTATCACTCGCTTTTGGCTGAATTCACCAACAATCAGACTGTACACATTAAAATGAAATACAAAATTGAAGATCACAGGAGCCTATATCAAATACTGTACAGATAAAACGTTCTGAATAATAATACATCACAAAAACTAATAGACCAATTCAAAACTAGAAAAGCACTCTGAGAGCGCAAACCTCCACCAAGGTAGACCCCCCCCCCCCACCTCTTTTAATAACCATTTAAAGCCATGTGTGTTAACTTGTGTGTATGTTCTAAAGCCAAAACCTCTGATTGATGTAGAAACAGCAAGCACATTTGTTTGATAATAAATGGAATGACTAAACTCCTAATCATCAGTGAAATTAAAGTTTTTGTATTATTTATATTTTCAGAAAAATTGCCAAAAAATTCACAAATTCTGCGAGGATATGGAAATTCATTAGCACAACTGTATATATATTAGGTTCATCAAAATTAATCCATTAACATAGATTAATCCATCATCATAAAAGGTAAAGTTAAAGTACTTTATTTGTCATTATACACTGTACAATAAAATGTGTCCTCCCACATTTACCCCATCCTTGATGCCATTGGAGCAACCTGTAAGGAGCAGTGGGCAGCCATGTGCAGGACCCCTCTCCCACTGCAGACTCAGGCTAATGGTCACAATTGTGACACCCACAAAGTAATTAGTTTTGTGTGATTTGTGTTTTTTTTTGTATATATGTACACCTACATTTATGATTGAAGTGAAAGAGTACAGACATAGAATTGAACCATCACCAACTATGAACAGTAGGGGGCAGTGTCTGTTGCGTCCTAACTGTTACATTCGTAGAGGAACTGAGTTTCTAAGCGGGTTTCCGGTAAGACGCCATTATACGATCGCCTTGCAAAGAGACGACATCGTTTCTCATTCATTCCTGTGTCCTGCTTATTTCAGGTTAGTAGCAAACTAAAACACATTTTGTATATAACCTACATGATCCTAAGAGGTTAGTTTCGGTTTAATGTGAACGTAATGACGTTTAGTTTTGATGTGGTGACATTAACAAGTATTACATGTGGACTCCTGTATATGTTGCTTATTAGTTTTAAGCCCGTTTTATACACTTTATGAACAGAGATGAACCAGAGTGGATGTATTAAGAAATCGGTTTGGTAATTTATGTTATTACTGTTAACAGAGTGTTTGTATGGTTTATTGTAGTACAAAGTATTTGGTCAGTATTATTAGCTTTAAGCTAACTGTCTACTTTCATGGAACACTTTAGTAGTGTAATTAGTCACGCTAGTGTCTAACCGATGTATATGCAGTTACTACAAGAATATTAATACTGTGATGGCAATACATACTAGAGATGCTACGGTATTGAACTGTAAAGTAAAAAGACATGGGAAGATAATGATAAATATAATATGCTGTAAAGGAACATGCCAAGGAGAAAATATGGGTTAAGGATAAGATGTGTTATGGAATGTGCATTAATTGCAATGACAATGATTGTGATATTGTTTATGATTGTTGACCAGACAAAAGAACAACATTGAAAACACAATGGAAAAAGAAAACAAAAGAAAGAGACAGAAAACAGGTTTTTGAAACTAATAAAGATTTTACGATCGCCTTGCAAAGAGACAACATGGTTTCTCATTCATTCCTGTGTCCTGCTTATTTCAGGAAAACATTTAAACTGTCAGCGGGTACCCACGCCGGGGCCTGCAACACAATCACCTGGCTGAAGGAGTTTACCCTAACATGTTTTTGGGTGATGGGGGAAACCGGAGGAAACCCATCCAGACATGGGGAGAGAAACATGCAAACTCCGCACAGAAAGGCCTGCACGGTCCAGGAATCAAACCTGTGTCATCTTGCTGTGACACAAGAGCGCTAACCACTCAGCCATCACACCACTGTCATGATTAATGTGATGCAAAATTTTAAAGCAACTAATTTATCTGCAGTGAAGAATGACTCAAAGTGTCTCTGGTAATGCATTTTGGGGCAATTTGTCATTGTACTGTACAGTTACAGGCACATATGCTCAAATGGACAGTTGATCCAGTAGGCAGCAGAAACCAGGGATAAAGATGGAATATGCTAAACGCCACATTGGTCCTCTGGATGGAAATATGCTGACAAAAAAAACCCAAGACAGAATAGTCGACTGAAAAAGTATTATCCACCCTGTGCATTAATGTGAGAGGCATTAATGCAGAGGAGACATCAGTGGGGAATTCTGCTAGCACTTCAGCTAACACGACACCCAGCTGGTGACAAACATGTGTGCACATATATGCCCTTCTTTCTCTGGTGTGATAGCTCATGCAAAATGAAATGTGATTAATATACAATGGTGGAAAAAAGTTTTCAGACACCCTTCAATGTTAACCAATCTGAAGTGTTATTATGAATTTATGTAAAAAATATTGGTTTTTTTTTTTTTTCATTTCAAAACGTTGTGGCTGCATCAGACAGACACAAACACATGCAAATTATTGTTTTGTTTATTGGTAAAAAGAAAAAATGACTAAACTAGAAAAACACAAGGAAAGACCCCTCCCATCCTGAATCGACACCAAAATTGAATCATTTGTTCCTTGTGCCAATATAAACAAATCCTTCCACAGATCTTGCTAACAGACAGACAAATAGTCGACAAACTCCAATGAAAACATAACCTCCTTGGTGGACGTAACATTTTTATTGTTCTTTGACTTCTGTGAAACAGTGCACACTCAGAAGGAGCATGTGTTTTTGGAGAATAGAACAATACTTAGCTGAGTTCACTCATTTAAGAGCAGTTCTTAATGCATGGAGCGTCCAAAAAATTTTTTTTCCCCCACCACTGTAGATTAAAATGTAAAAATGTAAATTCATCTAAATTAATCGACAGAAAGCCTGTAATTATTCTGACAAATTTTTTAGATAATTTGACAGCATTTACAGCTAAGGACCAGAGAGTACAAGATACACTTTGAACATATGTCTGGGTACAAAACACGAGAAGATACAGACCGGGTGAAATACAAGATATTATTTATACAGTCACAAAACAAGGTGGCAGGCAGAACTGAAAATGATTATAGTCTGGCTCACTTACATAAATTGCTTTTCATCAATATGTCAACATTATCGTATCTCAGGAGAAAAAACAATAAACTGGGGAAAAAATGTCAGAATGCAAAGGTAGTAAAATTAATACGTAAATGCTTTGACAACTTTTTTTTGTCATTTAGCTGATGTGTCTGACAGCTAAATAATAGTAACATCAGAAAAAACACTGAATTGTATTTTAACAGTCACTCTTTCTGAAGAAATGCATAGAGAAGTAATCATTTAGTGATCAGTATAATGCTGAATGACAACAGCATTTAACTGTTACTTTTGTCCATGACCAATATGGTACTGTTATTGGTACTGAGAAAAACCGTGCACCTACTGTAGACCTTTTTGTCCTCACTACCGCTGTTTTTTTTATTATATATATTTTTTAACACACCAACAGAACCTATTGTAAACTGGAAAAGCACTCTGAGAGCAAACCTCTGTCAAGGCAGACGACCCCCCCCCCCTGAATGAAGAGAGGTCCGCCAAGGAGGTTTTGTTTTTGCCAGTTTGTCTGTCTGTCTGTCTGTCTGTCTGTTAGTTAACAAGATAACTCAAAATGTTGTGGAAGGATCTTGATGAAAATTTCAGGGTAGGTTAGTCATGGGGAGATCTGGAAATGATTAGATTTTGGTGGCGATCTGAAAGACATTCTGGATCACTTTGAAATTTTACATTGTAAATGGAGAATACATTTCAGTTGCCTGTGCTAATCAAAATTCTGATTTCAGATTTGGTATCAGTGTTCCAGTTTTGTATGAAATCAGGTGTTTCTCACTCAGTTGAAAAATCATTGTTGACCAGTGATTCAACTGAAAGGAAAACGAGTGTCAAAAATAATGTTTTTTATTCATTTATTATTTTTTATAATCAGTTGTAAACATTTCAGGACATGTTTTAGTCTGATGGTAAATGTGTAACTGATCAAGCAGAGTACTGTGTGGGTCCCCTCTTGTTTTAATGGTTTCCCACCAGTATAATGTCTCAGTTCCCAGTTGTGTGTGTGTGTGTGTGTGTGTGTGTGTGTGTGCTGGGGGAGTAGAGGTATTGACTGATAAGGTAACAGATGGGGTATCTGGTAAAGAGGAGGATCCAACTTCACTCAGTATCATTACTAAGTGTTTCCACACATGCAACTATATTTTATAGACTTAAGAAAATATAAAAAATACAGGGAAACAATAATGGACATTAGTTGTATAGTTTTGTTCAGAAAACAGAGGTTCTGAGTTACACTAATTGATATAATTGCCTTGATACTCATTGAAGAGGTTTAAGCTTAAGGGGATCCAGTGTCAGGGACGTAGGCAGGATGTAAAGAAGGTGCTGTGCAAAGTTTGGCTTCATGTTTCCCCCAAGGGTTTGCCCCTCTATGAGACGTGAGACCTGTGACACAGAGAGAGAAGAGGCTATTGTCCATAGAAAAAGGTAGGAGTCTTTCTAAATGTATGTGTGTGTGTGTGTATATATATATATATATACTACTATACTATATATTATACTATATTGCAAAAAAGTAACTGATTGATACATCCTTTATTATTATTATTACCCTTACAGGAAGTGTCTTGGTTATAACAGCTGTTGGAAAAGGCTGTCCATCCCAGTTGCCAGACAAACGATGAACTCACCTGTCTTAAAATATACTTCAGTCTTCTGTAATTGGGACTGAAGTCTCATGCGACAGTGAGACTTATGATGACTTGTGATTTTTTTATTGTATTTTTTTTTTTTAACTAAATGTATGGTGTAGATGTGGCACAGCACCCCAGCTAAACCTTACCAGTATGAAGGCTTTTGTCCAAAATGTCTTTCTTCAGCACTACCAGATATTGGACAAAGAGACTTTGGACACTTCCATGCTCCAAAGTTTGTGGGAACAGTTTGAAACAGAGCAATAATTTAACATTTTTCCACCCAAAATGTTTTATCTCCCCATATGTTGTGATACATAATATTAAAGTGCTCATTAAAACCTACTCAAATATCTATAATATGTACATATACTAAGTTACTCTGCTTATACGACAGATACTGTTAAACACCAAATGTGGTAACATGTTACAGCTTGATTGGACCCATTTATTATTTTTATTAGTCGCATGCACCATGCACTGTTGCCTATTACACATCAAAGTTACACATCATTTTGCTAGCGAGAATTAAGAAACAAGTTTCTTTAGCTGCATCATATGTTGTTCTTCAAGAAAAAGACAAACTGCATTTTTTTAAAAAGATCTGTGCTTTAATAATAATAATAATGGATTAGATTTAAATAGCGCTTTTCAAGGCACCCAAAGCGCTTCACATTAGTGTTCCATTATTCATTCACTCTCACAAGCTCCCTCTGGTGGTGGTAAACTACATATGTAGTCACAGTTGCCCTGGGGCAGACTGACAGAAGCGTGGCTGCCATTTCGCGCCTACTCTGACCACCACCCAACATTCATATTCATTCATACACCAGTGTGAGTGACACTGGAGGCAAGGAGGGTAAAGTGTCTTGCCCAAGGACACAATGGACTGACTAGGACAGAGCGGGAATCGAACCGCCAACCCTTCGGTCAATGGACGACCCGCTCTCCCAACTGAGCCATGGCCGTCCCATTAATGTGAGTAATGTTTCAAAACAATATTAATTCTGCAAATTAGCACACATTGATCACAGTAATAATTTTAGTGCCCCTCCCTTAAATGTATATTCAATTAAATGAGTTAATGGTTTATCGATTTTATCGTGTACAACATTCTCGAATGTAAAAAATAATGGGATGAAAGGAAGTGGAGAAAATACTGTAATGGATCTACTCTGAGCTGAAATTGTTGAGTTCAAATGAAAAAAAAGGAAAGGAAAAAAATTAAAATGCAAACAATGGAGAAAACATTAGTCTGTGATTTGCTGTGTTACATTAATCTTTTGTTGCTCAGATTTACTACAAAGCAGAAGTGTTAAACACATGCAACTGACCTTGACAATAAAAGTCTGGGGGTATTATGTTTTCAAACAAGAGAAATAGACTTTGTGTAAAAGAAACTTCAGTTGTTGAACTCGGATGTTTGACTTCGCTCACAGCTATAACATAGTATCAGGTTTAAGGCTCAATGGATGCATATAGAAAGAGGAAGGGCTGTTGTTCCTAATATACAGAGGTCTGTTGTTAGCCGCTGGACTGATGAATAAACACAGATACATATACACAGCAGAAGGTCAGATGATACCCACCACGGCACACAGTAACAGACTCCAAAGAACCGACACTGTGGTGCTGCTGATACCGGACGATGTAATGTGTTTTGATAGATGCTCAAGGCTGAACAGGAAAGAAAGGCGGGCAGCGGGTGGGAGGTGCTACTGCCACACTGAGTTTGTTGCCTTGTTTTAGAACAGTTGTCTGTTTGGTTTTCAGTCAGTGGCACAGCAGCAGCCTGGATACAGGAAAAAGAAACGGCAACAAGCACCATAGGTATGAGTTTAGAGGAGAGGTTTAAGAAGTCTTCTGTAATCAGGAACCATCTGGATGTAGGAAATTAACATCTTTCTAATCCACATGTATTTTCTTTGATTGAACAATTTTTCACAGGACCACTAATTTTGCCATTGGAAAAATTATATATATAAAAAAAAAAAACATTTAGGGCTGTCAAAATTAATTAACATGGATTAATGATGTATTCATAATTCATTTGATTAATATTTTAAAGCAATTAACCCATCAGTAGTAGAATGACTCTGAACATGTCTGCTTTTGGGCACTTTGTCCAACTAGAGTTAGCATGTACTAATGATCAGTTGATCTGGTAATGACAGGCAGCAGAACCAGTCCTTAAAGGGGTCATTCAATCATTATTTCATTATTTATTACTGTGTTCTCCATTGTTATTGAATACATTGTTGGTTCTATTTTAAAAAATGTCTGGATTGCTTTGTTTACAGCATTTTTTGCACGGTAGAAAAATGACTTGAGGTCGAACAACAGAGTTTACCGGTACTTCCGCGTACATGTCCATGATGTGGTTATGAAG
The DNA here is from genome assembly GCA_020466265.1 of Siphamia tubifer. NCBI lineage: Eukaryota > Metazoa > Chordata > Actinopteri > Kurtiformes > Apogonidae > Siphamia > Siphamia tubifer. The sequence goes on along the minus strand of CM035794.1, from coordinate 56,947,297 downwards.
CGTCTCTGATTGGCTCAGAATGAGTGAAGGAACACCCCCCCCCCCCTTCCTTCTAGCTCTGTGTGCGTTCATCATCCCAGAATAACATCCAGCTAGGTTTTGTGCTGTCGTTTCTTCTGAAAATGTATTTCCACAGAGCACATGAAATGGTTTGCTCCGCCATTTTTTTCCCCCCACATTTGTGCAGCAACTACCATGGTGCCGTCTTCTCTTGTAGATGCTAATGCTACTTCAGATTCGCTCCTATGTGGGATGGGCTTTACCCCACGTGGGTGACACAAATGTTCTTGTGACGTGTAGTGGACAGGCTTTTTCTGTGTTTTCTATGAATAGTAAATACAGCCAGTGGAGGGGACACACCACTCAGCAAATGCAACGTGTTTGGTAACTCAGGGTGAGCCATCAGATTCCAAAAAGAGCGTAGAAAAGTGGTTTTCAGCAGAATTAGACCTTGAAGGATGGAAGACACTAAACAATACATTGGCCTTTAGATGAAAATATGAGGACAAACAAAAGCATGAAGGAGCAGTTAACCCACATTATGTATTAGAGACACTCTACTCACAGTTTTCAATTCGCAGAAGAACTTCCAGATTAAAATACATTAACATGAAGCATACATCTCTCGGGGATTCAGCTAGCACTAGGTTAACATGTTGACCAGTTTGGACAAACGCAATCAGTGGGTCTGTTTGCTCTTGGAAAATAAAATGCCACCAATATTGATGAAAAAATTCATATTTGGATTAACCAAAATTAATCCACAGCAACCCCGTGATTAATCTGAATAACTGCACATAGGACTTTCATATTTGTTTTCATCAACATCATCATTTGATTCAGTCACCCCCGACTTTTCTGTCCAATGCCAATGCAGTTTATCACATGCATGTTCTGTTTGCAGATTTTGGTCCACGATTTTAGTCCAAGTGGACTAAAAGACTTTCCAGGTGTGAATACACTTTAAGTGGAAAATGTATCATTGTTCTGCCATTCGAGCCAATATTGCTTTACATAAAGGAAAGTGAGTGAATCAAGGATCAATAAAACCTTTAATGAGCAGTTTAGCTGAAGAATTCTGCAATGGATAATTTACATTTAGGTCATATCTGTCATGTCTGAGCTCGAGTTTGAACCCAAATGCACAACTCAAAAACTTGGATGTTTAATGATAAAATACAACATAAAACACTAATACAGACGATTCCTAACAAATATCAAAAGTATCAAATAAAGTTCACTCTTAATGAGGAAGAAACATAATGTGACAAAGTATTAAATTAATTCACTCTTGTGGAGGAAAAACGGTTAAATGGCAAAGTATCGAAGGAAAAACAAATAAAACTAGACAAATAATAAGGAACCACAACACTTCAACACAAGACTGGGACTGGCTTGGTTCTCTGTAAGTCAAGGTGAACTAGCAACAGACAAGGAGAAACGCCTACTATATATGAGGGAAGGATACAACAAGACACAGGTGACGCATATCAAGACAAGGAATAATCAGCACACACATGGGGAAACAAGGTTAAAGGTCAGACTAGAGACGGGACAGAACACAAAAGGAAATCTATCAAAACATTAAATACATTATAATTTCTTAGATATGACAGCATCTCATTTAGGTATTTATTTTAAGAACATATATACTGTACATCCCAGCATGGATTGTAAAAACATCTTTTATATACCATTAAACAGGAGTGCATCCAGTTAAATGGGAGGATTATTTATCTTTTTGTGACTCCGAAGATTAAAACAATGCAAACTATAATGTACTTCTGCTCTTCAGACCCACTAAAATCCTTATTTGCCTGTACTAATTTTTGTGCAATCCAGAATTTTGCCTGTGGGGTTGACCTGTGGTTTGGGGTGATTTACTAAGATCGCTTGCACAAATGACTACAGGTGCAAACATGTTGGAAACCCATCCTATGTAAATGAGGATTATGCATGCACTACTGGTTGTCATCATGGAGACAGTACACTGGAAAAACTGCTCAGTAGTCTGATCAGCAATATTACCAGATGTCCCACTGATGGCTACAGCGTCTGATGTGCTTATCAAGTTTTCATGATGATGACGGCGACATTAAAAGTTAATGCAATTCAACCTGCCGTGTTGTCAAAATGGATGCATGAAATGCCACAAATGGAAAACAAATATGGACCAGAAGCGCCTCAAGGATAGACAATGTGTTTTAACAAGTGTTCCCTCATTCTAAAAAGGTTCACACTAGGGTAAAAAAAAATGCATTGTCAGCATTTTGTTTCATAATTTTGATGTCTCCTTGTTGTGATGGTAACCGCAACCATGTGCATACACCTTCTTTTGAGACAAACTTGAGCAAAATTGTTTTCTGGTTTGATAAATCACTTTGCATGTGCTAAATTATTATAGTTATATTTCCTTTTCCCAGCACATGCACAATTTTATGTAAACACCCTATATTGCATATTAATTGTGGCAAACTGTGTGAACTGTTAATAAATAAATAAATAAATTGTACTTTTTTTTACGTGTGCAATGAGTTTGTACATGTTTTTATACACGCAAACATTTAGTAGATCTAGCTCATAGATTTTTAGCAGGTGTTAAGAAACAAACTGTGTGAACTGTTAATAATACTGTAAATCATACAGATGTGTTTAATCACAAACTTAAATATATTATTTCTGGCAGCAAACACATTAGACATTAGACACAAACTGATGCACAATTCAGTTGGGTTTGTTGGAGAGTCACAGGATGGCATTACAGGGAAAGTGAACACAGCCAGACTAAGGCTGTGCAGCTGGGCTATTTTTTTTCTGTCTTTGTAGCTCACACATATTTTTTTTCTTGAGTGTGATGGCAGAATTTTTTTCCTTCCCTTCCTGCCACTCTCCTGCTGTGATGCAACTAATTAGAAACCCTTCCCCAAGGTCAGCGTTTCAGTAAAACATGTCAACAGCTGCCACTGCTGAAGGACTTGCTTCTAAGTCACTACAGTGTAGGATGTTGCAGGTCCTAGTTTGGGATATATGACACATGAATCATTCTGTAGAATCACACTGCTTCATTTTCCTAAAATCCTTGCCTTGAAAAAGTTTCTGGGTAAAACCATGGTGCATTCCATTTGAGGCCCTTCAATGTGACTGACAGTGTCTGTCTTCCTGAAGCTCTGCTTTCATGCACACGTCAATCATTTTAATATGACTTGAAACCTCTGCAACTGGATGGGGATCAGTGAAGTCATTTATTTAAGCCATTTTTAGATGGAAGACAAATCTGTGGCTTAGATGTGCATGTGTTCATATGTAACAAATACATCTGTCCACCTCTGTTTTGACTGTGACAGACTCCATATACCCTGATGAGTTGTGTATGCTTTAGTATGTTAGTCAGATTTACTGACCTATCAGGTATCAGGGGGTTTTGAACTGACCCGGTTTTTCCAAACATCAGCTGTTTTCACACACTGCTTTCTGCTGGTGTTTATATATATATATATATATATATATATATATATATATATATATATATATATATATATATATAATATAAAAGAACTGTGACAGACATGGCTCTAGAATCGCTTCATATTTAATGACTGACAGTTCTGTGTTTTCCGCCAGCAATACTCCATGGAAAAGATTCTGCCAGTGTTATTTTCTCATTTTTTAAAAAATAATCCAGAAAGAATTTCTGTTCTTCTACTAAAGATTTTAATATTTAAGAATGTAGTGTCATATCCCTCTGGTTGTTACTAGGGAACCACTTGTTAGGCTGTGGTACAACGCACTCAGAGTAATGACCTCGGTTACGTCACCAGGACAGGTAATTTTTTAATTGTACCTGAACTTAGTCAGAGTTAAGTACTTATTAATTGAACTTAAGACATTTGAATGTAAAAGATCCACTGTGAACTTGACTTCGCCTTGTATTCAATATGTTTGGTTTTAAGTTACAATCATGCATTACCGTGCAAAGACAATATGAACCTTCAATTTTCTAAATATTCCCTCAGATGTTACTGGCTTCTGCTCATTAACAATTTAAAAAAACATTTTTTTTAGCAAAATTGCTTTTAAAGAAATAGGAACAGGGAATAAGATGTGTACCCTTTGGCTGGTTGTGGTTGGTCTGCTCCCTGAGCAGTGGCTGTGTTACTGTTAGAGGTCATGCATGGGCTGATGATGTCCTCCCCTCCTCAGGCTCTGTGTACTTGCCCAGAGTGTAATCTTTCCATAGAGTCCTCATCGATAATCATACACTAAAGTGTTCAAAAATAATCGCCTTTTTATTCGTGTGTCCAAAAGTTTTCAGAGTGTGACATATCTGGACAACACCTGGACATATCTTCTCATAAACATGTGCCCAATACTCATTTGTTGTAGTGTTGCTGTAAAATGATCATGTGAACTAGATCAGACCTACTGCTGTGGCCCTATAGTGGATTTGGCCTCTCGCTGTACAGCCACACTTTTATTCAGGTGTTTTATTGAGGCAAAAATTCAGGCGAGATACAAATGTATTTAATTCTGACTGTACTGGAGGGAAAAAATGGGTGTCAGGAGTGTCTGGATGTACTCTAAATGGTTCAAAAACAGTATTCAATTTACTTTTATTGAGACATTTAGGTAAGATGTAGACAAAAATGCATACAAGTTTAAATGGTTAAAATTCCTATGAAGAAATGATGTTTGAATGTGTGCATTATTTTGTTTAAATATATGCATAAATCAGATGATTTTTACATCTAGATTTCCACAAAACACAAAGTACAGGACGAGAACAAAGCTGTAACACATGACTAGACAATATTTCACACAATTTCCTTCTTTGAAAAAATATTTAACTTTCTTATTGAAGAGACACCAGAAGTGTAGATGCTTACATTTGCTTGGATGATTCATTTGTCTTCCACAAGAACAGTTCAAAGTGTCCAGATAGAGATCCTGTCCTAATACTTGTTGACAGATGGGAACATTTGCAGGTCATTTCATTCAACCTGAAGGAGGTGCATGCAGCTGTCCAGGCCATCTATGAAAATTCTTTTCAGTTCCAAGCACTTATTGCCATGATTATTCCACATAAAGAGGAAATGGCCTCATAAACTAACTTTATTTCAGGCTTCATAAAACCGCTGGCCTGTGGGACTGTGTGTGATGAGCAGTGCAGTTAACTTAAGGAGCAACCAGGTGCACCTTGAACTGTCTCGGTCATCAGTCAAGTAGCCCTGGGCCTGCACACCGCCCCATAAATTTAGCTAACAGAGCTGATTACATCCACCCCATCCACCCATTATTTCGTTATCTGGTAGGTATTGTCAAAGTGTATGGTAAATTTTTGTCACCGTATCATAAGTGCAAACAGTGATAGTCAGGTAGACAGGTAATAGATCTGCACCCTCTGACTTTTACCTGTAACAAAACAGTCTTTGTACCTCAAATTAAGTCTGTGTCAATCAGTGTGTGTCATTAGTTGTAAAGCTGATCAAACACACTGTCAGGATATTTAAACAAAGAGTCTAGTGTTTTAACTGTAACAAGTCTAAGTAGCAGGTGTGTGCTTGCTAACTATACCCAAAGCCATTGCAGGGATGTTTCCACTTGTCTGCAGCCTATACTGTTTTGGATTAAATACTGATATTTGAGAATTGAGTCTTTATCTGATTAATACATTATTTATTATTATTCTACGGCCCTCTAGAATGTTGTGACAGCTCCCATTCACTTTGAATGGAAGGTCCCAGCGTTCTGCGGACGGAGTTTTTTTTCGATAATCGCCCGCTGCGCCATTAACGCAGCCAATGGCAATGACTCTTGTCACTTCAGATTCATGGTACCATATCACTCCAGGTAGTTTGGCCACTTCAAAAGTAAATATTTGCTATGTTGTAATGGCTATTTTATCCAATCTGTTAGAGTAGTAGCAGTAATAAACTGTAATAACCCATAGAATAAGCGGGATAATGTATTGCCCATGCATGACTATCGAAAAATATAATATTTAATATATAGTATAATATAATAATATTTTTCTGATACATTATCCCTTACAAATAATTAGTACAGATGAATTGATTATTAAAATGATCATTAGTTGCAGCCATGATAAGCATTATGTGTCTAGAAAAAAGTCAGTGAATGTCTCCTGTCAAAACCAAAGGTGGTGCAGTCAAATATTGCATGTGTGATATTTTTCTTAGCTGGGCAAAATAAAGTGAATTATAGAAAAGTAGAAGGTATAAATGTAATTACTGTGCTGCCAACTGAACATGTGAGTGAAGAATGTTCTACTGATTGTTGTAAAACTGCAGCTCCAACTGAATACTTAGTGGTGGTTTCAAAATAAGTAGACATTAACATTCCCAAGTCTACTTGAAAATATGTCAAACTGTGCCATTTACGTGACAAAATAATCACACACAAAAGGCTTGAGCAACAGCCAAGATTCATCATGTTGTGAAACACTCAACACGGCAGTTCAAACAAAGACAGTATGAGAGCTGTAGTATCAGGTATAGTATTAGGGACAGGGATAAAGTGTGCAGGGGTAGAATTTGTTCTGGCTTTAAGGTAATAAGTCATGTGGAAATAATTATGCCAAAGGAGCAGTGTCCTATAAAAAGAGAAAATCACGTAAATTGCGCACAATAGAGTTAATACAATACACTACATGGACACAGTTGCTGGGAGACATCAGATGTAGCTCTCAGTGGACTTTTTGATCCCATTCATTTGAAATATCAGCTTGTCAGTTCTAAATATGGATCAAAATTAATGTCAAAAGAAAATAGTTTTTAATCTTAAGGGATGATTTTTCTTCCCGAGTATATGAGGTGAAAAAGTGCAGTTATATGTGGCTTAAAAGTATTATTACTTTTACTATTAAAAAAAAACTGGAACATTTAAGACATTTTAATGATGAAAAAATAATTTAAACAAACCTAAGGATTTTGTAAGCATTTAGATGATATATGTCAAAAATGAAACTATATTTATTACAATATGAAATAATCTTCTTTACAGTTAGGACACATGTAATTCAGGAGGTACATTACTTGTAACACTTTTGATCATGTAATGTATGAGATTAAATATATCCAGCAGCAATTCATATTTTTTTGTCATTTTTTGTCGCTAAAATCTTTGTTTTTGTTGCTTTATGCTGTTGCTTTTATTTTTATGATTCCAAAGCTTGGTAGAGCTCACTTTATGAGACGTTAAATAAAGTCTTACCTTTACCTAATGGTACTGTCGCTATAGTAACTTTAGTAAAAACAATAGTCCAGTCTACTTTTTCTGTATATAAAAGCACAAATTGTCTTTTCCTTCTTGGTGTCAGATGGCTGTTGAGTTTAAAAAGGTATAAAATCTCACTACAGATGGTGTCAGTTTGGTTCATGTACTGTAGATGTTCGGTTATTTGCCATTATATAAAGTAAGCTTGGGGCTCTTCAGAGTTTATAAAGAACATAAAGAAATGTTCCCTATTTCATTGATCTACAAAGTCCTTGTGAGAGTGTAAGTGCAAACAGGATAACACAGGGACAAGGTTATTGTTGTTATATTTTTAAGTTGTATTTTTTACTCTGTATACTGCTGCAAATATTATTGCTCCATCCACAAGTTTGCAGTTGCTATAAAGCTATAATACACGTGGTAACCTTTTGTCGCCAGCATCAACGCAGTGTTACTGTGGAGGGTAGTATAATAAAAATGTTCTTTCAAGTATTATTTTTATGGTAAACTGTGTTAAATTGGGGTCTGAATGTGGTGCTATCTCTTCCCTCCCACCTATGTATTCTTCCCTACATAAGCCTCCTCTCAGAATTGCAGCAGTTTTTGTGATTTATGAGCAAACTGCGCTGTGGGGTACCTTCTGAATTTACGCTGATAGCTCTTGGGACCGATTCAATTCAGGTTGGGGAGGCAAAAAAAAGGCTGCTGCTTTCCCATTACATGGTAAATCTCTAGAGAATGAGACAAAGGCGTGCAAGTCAGCACAAACGCAGATCCTCTGAAAGAAGCAATTTATATGCACTTGGTTTCTGTATCATACAGTAATAAAAAAGCTGATTAAGTGACTTTTTTTCTCACTTTTAATTGCCACTTGAATGGACCTATGTGCCTAAAGGACCTACTGTTCATGTTCAAAATGTATTTCAGAACATGTGGAGTGGCATGACTTTCATAAGGATATACAGGGGAACGTTCATAATATAGAGAATCTGTAAAGTAAAACATGTTTAAACTTAACTGTGTTCTACGTAGTGAACTAGACAAAATATTCTAAAGTTAAAGGTGGGGTGCAAGCATTTTTTACTATATTGCTAAAGATCCCCTTCACACCGCAAGTACACATACACACACACACACACACACACACACACACACACACACACACACACACACACACACATCAAACACATCAAACTTTTTTCACTTGTTCCTGGTGCCTGTTCTCTTGTTCTCTTGCTAACAAAGTAACAAACAAACCCACGGACACAGAAATGCAGGCGAAAACATCACCCCCCCAAATGTTCTAACATAATAATAATAATTTAAAAAAATAGCCACCTGTCGAATGGACAAAACACCATCCAATCATTTTAAGAGCCCACTGAAAACTGTGATCAAACTCACCTGTACTCCTCTTTGTGCATTAAACGTCCTACACTTACACTAAATGAATCTAGAGCTCAGGTAACTATATTAATTATATTAGGATATAAAGTTCACTGGAAAACTGTTTTGTCACAAACATAAACAAGTGGTGCCCGGCATAACAACCCCCCCCCCGCAACTAATTTTTGTGGACTTACCCGATCTCTTATCATTCTGAAAATCCATTTTTGGTGACTGCAACTGTAACCTTTGACCTATATTCACCAAAATTTCATGGGATCTATTCTGGACCACCTTGCACGTTTCCTGAAAATGTAACGTAGACTACTTAAAAACAGACAGACAAACCAACTCAAATACAATTCCTCTGGTGATCACTAGGACATTACATATAACATTAGGCAGATGGGTATAAAGTGGGGCTGTTCTGTAAGAGTGGGGGTGTTGAAGGAGGATTGAAGCCTAAGCCAGGGCCAGGCAGCAACTCTCAAGAAGAAACATTGTGTGCAACTATTCTGGAGGTGTGGTTTTGTAGGGATGTCTGAAGAAAGGTGTTTGGACTTTTGAATTATATATATTCAAAATGTAGTTTGCTCCATCCATTTTCAATCATACCGCTGAAAAGCACTTTTCCACACTCCTTTTGGAATCTAATGGGTCACTCCGACATGTTGCCTTTGAAAGTGATTTGTCACCTCCACTGCATACAACATTCACAGAAAACGAGAGAAGCCAGTCCATCTGATGTCAGATGGACTTTGGCGTCACCCATGCGGGGTTAAACCCGTCCCCCCTTCCAGCAAATCTGAAGTAGCATTAGCATTAGCATCTACAAGAGAAGACGACACCACAGTAGCTGCTGCACAAACTGGAAAAAAATGTCAGATAAAATTGTTCATGTGCTCTCTGTGGAAATAAAGCCTGTTTTTTTCCCTGCACATTTCAGAACAAGCGACGGCACAAAACCTAGCTGGATGGCACTTGGGTAAAGGTAAACACACATAGAGAACAAGAGGGGAGGGGGAGTGTTCCTTCACGCATTCTGAGCCAATCAGAGACGCCTCATCACCGCGTCATGGACATGTATGTGGAAGTACTGGTTGTTCGACATCAAGTCATTTTTCTACCGTGCAAAAACAGCTGGAAATGAAGCAATACAGAATTTATTTTTTTTTAAATAGAACCAACACACAGTTTATTTAATAACAATGGAGACCACAGTAATATTAATGAAATAATGATGGAATGACACCTTTAAGTTCTGTGGATGAAAATCCCTGGTGGTTTGGGGCCAGCTACCAACTGAAAAGGGATAGTCAGCTTTTCGTCACTTTTACCCTCTGAATTGAGTCATTGATTAGCAGTACTCTATTGATTTCATTGGCGATTTCCAGACTAAGGGTTTGGCTAAAATGAATACTTAAGATAATTCTTTGCATTAATGACTCACAATGTCTTGCCTGAAAGATTTTACAGTCTCTAGAAGTTTCTCCTCTTTTTGTCCACCATGTTGTACTATTTCAAAAGTTATGAAAAGAAACACAGTCCTTAACTAGAAGGATTCTCAGAGAGAACAAAGCTCTATCTGGTAGTGCTTCAGTCTTCTTTTTGATCCAATATGATTAAATCACAAAAACAAACTTCATATGTTTTCCTCCTTTCTCTGTGTATACTGGTTAGTGTAAGTGGCTGTTACCATGGTAATAGACTTTTTTTTTTTCACTGATGATGAAATAATTTTTTGCGAGAGATCCACTGAAAGATAATGACTATTAAAACCTAACAGTAGATGCCACAGTATATTATCATTTGTTGTGTTCAGTATCTAAATCTTGGAAGATATTTATTTAGGCTCTGACTGATTCATCACAAGGAACAAAATGTCTTTATCAAAAAGGCCTGCAACAGAAAAAAAAAGATTTGTGTAAGTCAATAGTGGCTTTTATATTGGACAGATGTGCAAAACTTTACTAAATGTCAATGTGTAAGTATTAGTATTACTAATACTTACACACACACACACACACACACAATTACACTAATACAGTATGATTATTACTAATACAGTATTAGTGTTTCTATTAAGTCACAAAAATGATGATTTGTTTATTTATTATTCTAATTCCATAATTATATTTTCCTGGTTAAAAAAGGAAATAAATAAATACAGGTATTCTGTTCCCATGGCACTCAGAGATTTCAACTGAGATTTCCAAAAATAATTACTCTTCACTTTCAACGTGTTAACGTGAAGATAAGTGACATTCACAAATAATCACAGTTTATTAATTAGATTTAGTTGAGCAGGTACTTTTCTTTCAGTCCTTATGCTCAGCTAGGCTAACATAATGCTAAATCCACATGAGTATAGAAGATAAATCCAAGTATTCTCATGCAAGTAAAAACATTGACTATTTATAAAATGCATATTCATTTCTTTAAGTAGCACATTATTATATGATAGACTCTTAACAGTTTTCACAGCTGCAGTGTTCTCACAGTTCAGTTTGCTCTGGTTTGAGTTGTTTTCTGTGACGTGTTTGCTGAGTGTGCAGTACTAGAGTATGAACGATTACAGCACACAGCAAAAGATCAGGCTACTGTGTTCAGAGCGCCATAAACAGCATGTCTTTAAAGAGGAGTTTGTCCACAATGCTATATGCGTGCAGCACCAAAATTTAATATAATAGAAGATCCCACTTTAGGCACATTCAAAGAGAACTGTAACTGAAGACATAATGTGAGATTTCTGCCAGAGGGTTTTCTGCTCTGCTTTGTTAAGGCCTGGAAATAAACAACAGCAATCCTAATTTAATTTTCGTCCTCATATTTGGCCTTGAGCTTTCACAATGTTGCAACAAATCTCAGCATATGTGCTTCTGTTGCTTTCTATTCATGTCCCCCAGCCAAGAGCAAAGCCAGTGCAGAGAGGTGGCAGAAAAACAACTCATTTGTCTTCAAGTTGTAATTTATCTGCTGTGACAGTTTTTTTTTCTTGAAAAACAGCGTCATGAAATAAAATTGTTACCTTTTTTAGATGCAAATGTTAGATTTTTAGTTAGAGATGAAATTGCAGTGCTACAAATGTAGCTCATGTCAGTTTGATGTGCATCTTTGCTTCTATTTTTAGGCTTTAACTTTAATGAGACACACTTACAGTAGATGACAAAGAGGCATGTGGAACACTATGCAGTAGACGGCTGCTCTCTCCTCCTTCAGCTGCACTGTGGCTGGTCAGAGCTATACACCGGTCACAGAAAGCTGTCGTCAGATTTTTAATTGCAACTGCAATGTCTATAATCACATCTTCCAGTGGATTGTGCTCATGTAAAGCCAGCAGCCATGATGTAGAGCCAGAGACTGATGGGCAGACATCGATTCTGTAACCTTTCCTAAATTATCTCAGCAACAGAAACTACTGTCTTTTTTCCCCCCACTCTCATTCCATCATTCCTTATCAGTTGTCGCTATAATGAGCAGCATGATTCGAAGGGAGAGAGGGACTCCCTGTGAGAGTCCAGTGATGGGCGCTTAGCTGGGATGAACTGCAGTTGATTAGCTGTGCAGACATCTTGGACAGCGAGGGCTGTGCTTTGATACTGGATGACAGAAAAGTAAATGTCTGCTGAGATAATGAGGTGGCCTCGGCCAGTCCTGTGTGTCGGGACTCTACTAATCAATGGATGTGTGTCAAAAGCCAATAAACCAAACTCTGTTGTGCAGATACATACATGCATTTTAAACCGATCCCAAAGAAAAAAGATGATGCATAACTGGAGACAAAAGTATTCTTCAGTGGGCATATGGAAGCAAGTTTACTATGCAGGAGATTTTCACATGTATTTAATTACTACTTGTACAGATTCAGGATGTAGTATTGGGGTCAGTGTCGCATGCACATACTGTATCATGTAGTTTACAGAAAATGTACACAAATGAGTAATAGAAATGGTAATTAATTTCCCCTGATAAGGTAAACAAACCACTCATTCCTAACAGACTGTGGTTATAAAGTTGGAATAATGGTTTTATTTCTTCTCATGAAATTGATAAAGTGTAACTGGTACTCGGTATATAATCAGTGTATCAGGTCAAAGCTGATTACTGATACATATAAATATGAATAAAAAAAAAAAAGTTTCTGAAAACAGAATTGCTCCAACTGTATGGGTAACAGTATATTATCATACATAGTTTTCCTCACAAAGTTGCTGCCCTTAAAATGTATGTACTGTTGCATGTAGTATAAATACAGCTGAGACATTTCATCAAACAGTGCATCTTCAACTTTGACCCTCTTACTCATACATCTGCCAAGGACAATACTGTGTAGACATCACCAGAAACAGCAAAATGCTTCTGAGAAGAATGTCCACATATAGCTCCTGTGTTAGAGTTCACTTTAGCTTCAACATTTCAAGAATAATTCTTCTTCTCCAGACTTCCAGAGTAAGAAAATGGCAGAGCCATATTTATGCTATAAAGAGCTAAACATAAAACAAAATAATCACATTTTGTACAATGTTTAACATCTGTTGATCAATCAGTAACAGTGGATGAATACACTGGGTTTATGCTCTATTAAGGATATATTTGCTTAAAGCATCAAGTGAAAACAGTGCTATTTTCTTTGATTTTCTTTGTTTCTGATAGAGCAACTCTCAGCTTTGGTCTGGATTTTTATGAACATCTATATGATCAGTAAATTAAAAGTATTTGAATACCTGATTTTACACAAAATATAGGAGGTAATTGTAATGATTCTGCTTACTGAGTGGACCCAAATGCACGACTCACACCAGAAATGTTTAACAGTTTAACAAAAGTTTATTACAAAAATAATCAGCTCTTTCTTCTCGCTCTGGTATGTGTTCTACTGCGTTGGGATCCTCCCGTCTGTGCGTACGTCTGAGACACAGCACACAAACACAGAGGTCAGGCAAAAAAGGTCCAAAACACAAATCAAAATCAGTCCAAAGGATGAGACAAAACAGATTACCATAGAGCAGAAAAAGGTTCAAAGTAGCAATTACATATCCAATGCAGTACAGGTGAGGGGCAGACAAGAACAGAGTAAAAAGAAGGCAAAAGGTCATGAAACAGGGGTGTGCAAAAACCAGACACAAAACCAGAATCCAAAAAAACCAAGAGACAAACGAGGTCAAAGCCAGTAAAACAAGACTAGACTAAACACTCATAAGTTATTTACCAAGGAAATATAACAAACTCACACCAAGCAGTGACACACAGGGGGGACACATCAAGGATTTATTGGTTTTTAAGAGTCTCTGTTTATTTATCGGATCTGCTTTTAACATATGAGCCCTCTGGGAACCTCAGGTCCTCAGGTCGTAACCTTTTGATTGTCCCTAGAGTGACCAATAAAACACATGGTGAGGCCTCATTCAGTGTTTATGGCCCCAAAACTATGGACCAGTCGATCTGAGGTCCACTGTGAGAGTTCATATTTTGAAGGGTAAACTGAAAACCTTTCTCAGGTTTCGTAATATGAGGGACAAATGAGATGCAACACCACTGAAGGTAAAATAATTTTCCTATAATAGTGTGAAATGTAACCTGCTACTACTACAAATTATTTAAATATTTCAAGGCATGCAGTTAACGGATAGAAATATTGACAGATCATGAAAATATTTAATATCCTACAAATAAGAACATTTTTTTTAATTGGTTCATAGCATTTTTATACTTTTTTTTAATTCTTAAGTGTTGCCTGTGTATGTCCAGTGTACACAGCAAATTTTGCAGTGTTAAATCAACACTTAGAGAGTTTATTTAACTTCTTCTAGAGTGTATTTGGTCCCATTTTCTCCAAATTAACACTGCAAAATTTACTGTGTATGTATGTATGTATATTATAACTGTTGGTGAAACATAATAGTTTAGTTTTTTTGAGTCTTTGTTTCAAACATGCTTCACACACATGATGTATCATAATAAAACACAATATATATTAAAAATAAGGAACAATGCTGCTGTGTGATGTTGCTGTTGCATCATGTGTTACTGACCTCCAAAATATTGTCAAATATTGTATGAATGGAGACACAGGATGTTCTCTACAGTATATTATGAGGATGAACAGCTCAAGGTAGTAGTCTAACAGGAAATTCAACACAGGGCTACCTATGTATCTCATGTTGGAAAAAAAAAAGTAATCTGCTTCAGAGGAAGTTATGTTCTGCTTTTGTAATAAACTAGGGGAAATTTGGGTAGCTACCATACACCAACCAATAATAATAATAAAAAAAACAAAAAAAAAAAACAAGGCACTTGTTGAGGCACAAAGGTTGGATTTCCAGGTCAGGGTGAAGCTTCTTCTTCTCAGAACTGAACTAGAAGATTAAAGGTGAAATGTGGCAATGGAACTGTACAATTGGCTTTGCTTTTTTCCCAGGGACTCTATGTTCTGCTTCCTTGTGCTGCTCTGAATGTGAAACAGATCTTCTGACTTTTACTCCATGTAGACCAATTATAACAAACAACACATTTTTACATTTGTCCTCCTTTAAAACAACACCTAACACTAGTCAGTTCCAGGGAAGTAATTCACAGGATGCAGATACTGGAATTACATATATCAACTACAGACAGGGTACAATATTAAAATGTGATTATAAAAGGCCATTTATCTCACACTCTCTTTTTGGAGTTTACTGTATACTACCAGATGAGTGAATTTCCTCTTTAACACTTTAGGTTTAAGTTAACACTCTAGCAGTGAAGATGTTGGTTGAATTCATTCTAAGTTGGGTTCATATATTAGCAGTGACACAGAATAGATGTCATTACATTCTGGGAATGGTAGGTCAAAGTAAAATTTTTATGAATTTAAAACTACATAAATAAATTCCCATCTACTTATAATCAACAAAATGTCAAATTCCTGTAACAATAAAAGTAGTAGTTAAAGTCTTACACAGTTGGGTTTATATATTTGCCAGTGACCCAGAATGGATGTGATTACATTTTGGGGAAAAGGAGGTAAAAGTAAAAAAAAAAAAAAACAAACAAAAAACATGCATTTTTATTCAAATCTTTTACCCTCTCCCATTTACTTATGAGCAAATTTTCAAAAGTCTCAAAAACATTTTTTCAATTTACTTCAAACTTGCAGCAAATAGACCTTTGTCACAACTTCTGTATTTTTTGTACCAGAAATATGCAATCTAGTGTATCCTACTTCTGCACCGTCTAATTTTATGGACAGTAAAACAAAGGCAGAGTATGATACCTGCGAGGCGGCACAGTAACTTCTCTTATGAGTGTCAGAGTGTGGAAACTGGACATAGCCAATGACAGCCAAAGAATGGTAACTGCAGTTGTGGCTTACTGCCATGGTTTCATGCTTCTGAAAGTTATGGTGAACACAAATAAGTAATTTTTGACTTAAAATATAGTTGCGACCCTTTCCCTTTACAAACAAAAGTAGCATTGTAAGGAAAGAGTTGAAATAGCAATAGAGCTACAATGGCAGTGAGTGAATAGAAGTTACTGCAACAGCAGTATGTCTCAGAAAACTTGTGCACAGATCAAACCTGTAGTTTGTGAGGCTCCTCTTTTTCCTTTGCGATCAGTAGCATCTAGCCCTCACAAAAACCTGCCCATCTACTACATTTGATACTATGACAAGCAAACACCAACATAAACAGACATTGCTAGAGAAAATAGTTAACTGATGATGATAGCATTTGGCAATGATGATTGGATGATCAGTCGAAAGGCTGAATCCTGTTTTGATGGATAGGTGTTTTCACATATCTATCATCACTGACAGCTCAGCTCAGTCCTACTGCGGACATTGCAAGCAAAGTCAAAACAGACTACAACCCATTTGTTATTCGCTTGGCAAAATTACTTGTTCATTTATTATACTTTAAATGAAACACACTCCTAGTATTTCCTTGTTTCAATTACCATCATTTTAACATTTCCTTGTTCAAATTTGTGGAAAAGATGCAGACTTGGTACAATAGAGTCACAGAGCATTTTCTTCAAAAGGAACCAAATTTACATAGAAATAAATTGACAAATTATATGATGTAAGCCCACTATGAGCTTCCTCTTTGGTCTCTACAGTATAACAATGTTTTCCAACCACTGTGGTGAAATCATCAGGTGTGCCATGGAAGATTATCCAGTTTCACCTGATTGGTACTGAAAGTGGGCAGCATGGTTTAGGTACGTACAGCTACAAACACCAATGATCCACTCTACAACAGTCAAAATAAACCAGCCCAGATGATGTGCTTCTATGAATAAAGCCCTCCCACACCCACGTGATGCTGGGTTTAGTGCGTTACCAACAAGGTATACAGATCCGATTGGGGTGGGGGGTTTTGCCTCTATAATGCTCTTATACCAGGGGGCTCAATCACTAAACCAGGGTATCCATCCAAAGGCTCACTGACGTAGCCCTCTCAGCTTTCTCATTTCGCCCCAAGACACAGTCACCCCCACATCCTTGCATCTCCCTGGAATAGTATCTGTTGAGTACTGCCAAGGAGTTCCCCATTCTGGCAAACAAAATTATTATTATTTTTTTTTCTTTTCTCCACAATCTATGTAGGGTGGGATTTTCAAGCATGACTGATAAAGATGACAAAAAGAGACTCAGCGCTGTCGAGGAAGATCTTATGTAGGTCTTTCTACAATTCCTGCAACTAGGAGTTCACACCAAGTAAGTAAATTGAGACTAGACTTCATTCAATAAATATACTTTTTAGTTTGATGGTGTGCATTGTTATTTATCTAATGCAAAATATGTGCAATGGTTCAGAATGGTTGGAAAACTGTTACAATCTGGACTTTTATTGTCATGTCTTGTGGGTTTTCTGTTCGTCTTCCTGTTTTTTTTTCTTTGTTATTGTTAGTATCTGGGATTTTATTTTTTGCTATGTTAGTTTATGTTCACTTTGTCTCATTTTACTTTCTACCACTGCTGTTGTCACACCCCTTTCATTTAGCCTCATGTGTTACACCTCTTCTGTGCACTAATTAAGTTCCCCTTGTTTCTTTGTCTAGTCATAAGTTTGTTTGCTCTCATGCATCAAATAAGCCGTCTTGTTCACATCTTGGACTCTCTGGATCTTGACTTGTTTTTGTTGACTGCCCCTTGTCTGTTTTATTGCATAGTAACTGTCTCCTGTTTCAGGACCCGGAACTCACACCAGTCTACGAGATTGCCTTATCCCTGTCGGCGCCTTTGAGGATTCTGGATTCATGGTTTGACCTCCACCTGTGTACTGGTTTTCTGGTTCAGATTTTTTCCTGCTTTCTGACTACGGTTTTGCAGTGTTCCCTAGTTGATGCCCTAATCGTGTATCACCAGACAATCCTCTTTACAGTAATGCATCAACCTGATTACCTCAATTTTTAGAATAAACCTGTTAAAAACGCATCTCTGTTTGAGAGTCTTGCATCTGGGTCCATATTGTTCTTGGTTTCGTATCAAAAACACTGCAGTACACAGTATATGAAGCCTTCAGAACCGTAGTGGGCTTCTATCTTGACAGTCCATACAATGGAGTTAATACAACAGTATCACTGCCTGCAGACACAATGGTAAATATATTTCATCATTTCCACCAAGCATCTTTTATTGGAAAGTATATTAATTTTGAAGCACAATGGTCTGCTGTCAAACAGAAATGACACGTGAAATGAGCAATAAACATGTTTTTCTCCTTAGAGGCATTCAGTGTTTCTCTACACAAAAACCATGTCTAACACAAGAAAAACTAACATGTATAAGTCGTTTGGTTTTCAACTGTCTGACGCACGTTTCATGGCAAGAAATTATCAGCCCTTTTTTTACACCACCTACAGCAAACTTGAATCTTTGATTGTATCTGTCATTTGGCTTTGAAATCATTCAGCCTTTTCAGTCAAGCATACTTTGATACAGGAAAGTAGGATGTGACGCAGCTTCAATTTCACAAGTAAAAAAAATCACAAAAAGATTTCTCTACAGACACATTATACATGTGACAAATGTGTATGTATGGAAGTAGGGTTGTCAAAACTAATGAATTAACACAGATTAACCATCATAATGATTAATCTGATTAAAAATGTTAAAACAGTTAAATCATCTGCAGTGCAAAAGGACTTTGAATCCCTGTGACAACACATTTGCATCTGTTTGTCAAAGTAGAGTTACTGTCGAGCATGCACAAATGATCAGTTGACCCAGTAGTCACAACCAGCAGAACCAACCCATGAAGATGGACGATGTTTAAGCGCAGCTTGACCTCTGGTTGGAAATATGAGGGGGAAAAAAAACTAAAACTAACATTGAACATTTGACTGACAAACTATTATACACACTATGCAGAACTTCCATCTTAACATATCACATTAATACAATGTACTGTACATGTTAGTTAGCCAAAGTGCTAGTAGCATGTCTAACACGTCACCCAGCTTGTGACAAACACGTTAAGTACACATATTCTTTTCTTTCTTGAGTCTGTTTGCTCATTCAAAATAAAACTAAAATGAACATTTAATTGTGGTTAATCTAAGTTAATCCACAGCAAACCTGTGACTAATCTGATTAAAATTGTATATCATATTTGACAGCACTACTATGTAGTAGGTTTGTGTAGTAGGTGCATTTTTTAAATTATTATTATTATCTTGCATTTCTTTGAGTTACAGTAGTTAGTTAGTTTGTCAGCAAGATAACTCAAAAAGTTAAGGATGGATTTTGATGAAACTTTCAGAGATGATTGATAATGCGTCAATGAGCTATAAAGGTCAATGGTCAAAGTCACAGTGAAGGCCAACAGTGGTGATATCTCAGAATCCAGACAAGATAGTATCATGTGTTTTTTTACATTCACTTCATTTTACCTTTGGACATCAGACATGATGACACCGATAGGCTCGATGATGTCACATTTTGACATCATATGACATCAAGTGAATGGTATATTTGCAAAATTTATAACCTGTGCCTTAAACCAGGGTTATTTATATATTTTCTTAAATCCGACAATATCTTGTGCCTCATATTTAACATTAGATCTAACGTGAAATTTGGTTGTTGTGTGACGTCGCATAACATCAGAGTGACGTCATACGTCGTTGAATATTGAAATGGCCATATCTCAAAAACAGGACAGAGGATTTCTTTAAAAAAAAAAGTAAACACTCTAAGAGATTGTTAATGACCGATAAAATAAATTGTTAGCAAACACGGAACACTAGTTTACAAATAAGTTACGAACATTCAGATCCAAACCTTGGCAGACTTGCGCTGCTTCAGGGAGGTCTAGTTATTCCTGTGTTGTTGATTTAGACACAATGATTGCTAATTGCTCCCGTAACATTGTAATGTCATAAAAGCTGCAATACATTAGTTTTGTGGTTTCCATCTCAACGGTCTTGGTTTTGGTTGGTTCTACAACTTAGATATGCAGAGAAAGTTACATCCATAAATAGGAGAAATAAGATGAGGTGCACCTTTTATACATGTGAGCCAGGAAACATTTTTTCTGCTATAACAAACTTAGAACACAATGATTTATGTTTTCAACTTAACTGATTTAATGCTTATATTGAAATACTTGCCACTTGAGAGCATTTCGAAAATTGAAAATTTTTATACCGATACATGTTGCAAATGCTAACGGTATATTTAATGATGAACACGAGATCCATTTTATGATTGAATTTTACTTTATAGTTTAAAGAAAAAAGCCATCATTTTTTTCAGGCTGCCTCAAAGCCTTTACCATTGATAAATGCCCAGTTTGTCCCAGAAGTCACACATATGATCCCTGGTTCCTACTTGTGCATGTGAACGCACTGTCAGGTTCATGACCAGCCAGCCACTGGTGTCAGTGTAACGTGGCCAAACCGGCAGACGCTGCTCTCGGCAGAACTTCGTCTGCTGGGTCCGTGAAGAGGGGTCCCCGTTGTAGGCGAAGGCACCCCAGTAGCATGTCATCCGATTGGACAACAGCCTCTCTGGAGCCGACATGGTGAAGTTAGCCACAGAGGCTGAGTTAAAGACGAAGGGCAGCTCTGCACCATGGCAGGGGTACTGGTAGCAGAAAGTCAGCCCAGACCAGATACGATGATCGGATGCAACGTGGTCAAACACATACATCCACATCGCACTACCCTCTGCTGTACCCGCACGTGCTGACCGCCTGGATGGACACAGGAAGATGTAGTCGGTCACAATCTGTCAAAAGAACAAAGAAGTAGATGGTCAGAATGAAATGATGGTTTATAATGGTGTGTAATAAACAGATTTTGGGTGATTTTAGGCTTTTCTTTTCTTCATCTATAAAGACCCAAACATCAATTGACAGGTGGATCGGTGCAGCGTCTGCAGTGATGTAGATGTTATAGTGGTCTATTACTGGATCCTACTCTTACTTATGGTCTTAACCTAAACGACAACATCCCAGAAACAAGTGGTTGAAATTAAATTCCTCTGCAGGGTGACTGGGCATACATTTAGGTTTAAGATGAGGAGCTCTGAGTACAGCTGTTGCTCCTCCACCTCCACCAGCTGAGGTGGGTCAGGCATCTGTTTCAGGTGCCTCCCAGATGTGTCCCTGGGGAGGTGTTCCAGGTGTGCCATGCCCAGATGAGGCCTCAGGGAAGACCTAAGACACGTTGGAGATACTATGTGTCTTGGCTGGCCTGGGAACACCTCTAGGTAAGAGCTGGAGGAGGTGTCTGGGGAGAGGAGAGTCTGGGCATCCCTGCTTTGACTGTTGCCTTTGTGACCCGGCCCCAGATAAGCAGAAGAAAATGGATGGAAGGAGACCCAAACATCCACCTGTGACCAGTA
The DNA here is from genome assembly GCA_020466265.1 of Siphamia tubifer. Taxonomy (NCBI): domain Eukaryota; kingdom Metazoa; phylum Chordata; class Actinopteri; order Kurtiformes; family Apogonidae; genus Siphamia; species Siphamia tubifer. The sequence continues at coordinate 56,925,843 of CM035794.1, read as the reverse complement.
GGTTTTCACTGACTAATAAGAACTGATTTTTTGTTTGAATAAAATTTTGAAATCCTGAATTAAGTAGAAAAAATCTGGAACAAGTAAACGTTGTCTTGGTAAGATTTCACTAAGTAAGATTTTAGATTGATTGTCTAAAAATTTGTTTTTATATCTCAATGAAAAGTTACTCTTTAGGTGATTGTCTTATTTTAAATGTAATGAGGTAGTTTGACTAGAAATGAGAAAAAAATGCACCTGGCAATTTTGGTGAACAAATAAACTTTAAAATATTTAAACTTTTGCAAGAGTCAAAACAAGCATTTGCATTAATATATTTCCTTGATTAGTTCCTTTTTTCTTTAAATGAACACAAGCTTGTAGTGTTTAATCTATGAAGGTAACTTATTCCATAGCCTGGAGGCCCTGGCAGAGACAGAATTTTCAGAATCAATTTATTTTCAGTCTGAGAAGTCCAAGGTGACCCATGCTGACCTGTCTAGTGCCATAAATGTCTTATTCTAGTTATATTTACAATTCACAATAGCACTCATCATAAGAAGAAAGAAGATAATTTAAAGTTTGGCTCAAGAGTCGAGCATGATGTGTTTACGTCTGCCCTTTTTTATTTATTTATTTTTTACCTCACTTTACACACAGTACTTTTTTCTGTTATTTTCCAGCTTATCAATGAGAAAACTCAAAGCAAACTAAAGCCACTGAGCTGAACAGCTGGGGAGGAATCCATGATTGGTCCAGCTCTTTTGCCCACATGTAGCTACCTGGGAAATAATTCTACCTTCATCTTCTATTGTGGTCAATAAAACCTGAATGAGGGGCTATAAATAGATTACAGATGCTGCCACTTTGCAAGTTCTTGAATTGTTCAGTATTGTTGAGCTTTTATGAAACATAGAGGTAGTTTTATTCTGCCTGTTACATGGAAACAGTACAACCTGCGCCCACACAGTTACGCATCTGGCTCATGGAAACAAACAGCCTGATTATGGGAAGCGGACAGACAGATACGCAAACACATATTTACTTCATTTCTTTACACATGCATTTGTTTCCACAAGAAATTTGGTTATAATCTCTGACAGGTACATGCTGTTTAGGAGCACTGATATGGTGTCACTAATGCACAGGGATATATGGCATTATTATATAATATGCTTTCTACTACAATTGCCTGGAAATAAACTTTCTTTCATATTGTGCTTTCATGTGACCCCCTTTGCCCTTCCTTTATCTCAGTTTCTCAATAGGTAATAATTTACTTCAACCTGTTTTTTCAAACAGTTTTCTTTCTGTGGTCATCAATCATCACAAAGTCTTATATAGACAGAAAACTTGCATAATTATTTTTTATAAATACAATACAAACTACAGATTGAAGATGTTACTCAAACGTTAATGGATGTACAGTTCACCTTGGTCTGTACATCAGTATATAAATATATAGTTCCTGTTGAGGTATATTAATTTATTATTTATTTAATTTGCATTAAAGACATAAATGTGTTTAAAGTATTTACTGCTACATCATGGCTTACATTGATACATTCCCATAGTATTTTTTCATGCACAGCAGAAAAAAATACCAGTGATATTCAACTAAAAGCAAAACCTTTATTGACTAAAAATGACAATGATTATACTGTAGCTAAGATGTAGTGATGAAAATCAAACCATTTTTAAATCTCTTTTGATTTATAGTTTGTTTAAATGCTATAAGAAGCTTGATAATGGGTGGTTTATTCTTACAAGTGCAGTTTTAAGAACATGAAAGTTAGGGGTGCATCTATACACTACCGACCCATCCCTATATGCACAGTATAAATGCCATATATACTGTATATATATATATATATATATATATATATATATATATATATATATATATATATATATATATATATATATATATATATATATATATACACACACACACACACACACACACACACATAGTCATTATCTACTGGACGATTCAACCTTCAACCTATGTACTAGAGTTTGTAAAAATCATTCTCCTGCTGCTGTTTAGGATGTTTGTTGTGTTTACAGTGTTTTCTTGAACACAGGGTGAGGGTTACTACATAATAACACACCAAACTAAATTATGAAAAAAGTTAGAATGTTAGGATGCTGAGCTTTCCACATCATGGTCTGTGATGAACTGGTTGACATTTGTGCCCCCCGCCCATCCCACCCCAGACCCCCTGAGATATGCAGGAGGGGCTTTCCAAGGCTGTGACTGCACATCTGCCCCTTGCACTGTGAACTGTGACTGAATATTAAACATGTCTGCATGTGTGTCAGCCCCCCCCCCATGACTCCCTTATGCCTCAACCTTGCACTTTACATTGGAAACACTTAGAGAGAAACCTGCTGGAGGCCTTTTTTCTCTCCTCTGTGTCATCATGCCATTCCACCTCTCCATTTTTACAGTGGAATAAGAAGACTTGAAGCACTAGAATAAAACAAGTTGGTAGAAAATATTACAGAGGCCAAAGAAAAAGAAATCAACAGAGATGACAGCAAAACCTATTTACACAAGCAGTCTCAAATTTACATTTTTAGAGCACAAATTATTTAGGTAAAAAAATTCCTGCAAATACCAAATTAATTATTTGAGCTTTGTATTTTCAGGTTATCTTGTGTATTACATTACAGCATATGTAGGAAGTATACAAATCTGTATAAAATTAAAAAAAAACAAACAAGTGATGCCAGCAAGGGTGTGGTCAGGGACAAGCTCTGCCCCCCTGTGAGATGCCCTGTCCAGCCTGCCAGGTCTGGATTCCCTTCATTCATAAGTCTATTTACTCATGAAAAATAAATGCAGACTTAATTTTTAGGGTGGTGCAGTGGTTAGTACTTGTGCCTCACAGCAAGAAGGTCCCTGGTTCAACTCCCATACCAGACCTTTCTGTGTGGAGTTTGCATGTTCTCCTGGTGTCTGCGTGGGTTTTCTCCAGGTACTCCGGTTTCCTCCCACCATCATAGGTTAATTGGTTAATCTAAATTGTCCATAGGTGTGAATGTGAGAGTGATTGTTTGTCTATATATGTTCAGCCCTGAGATGAACTGGAGACTCGTTCAGGGTGTACCCCGACTTCACCCATTGTAGCTGGATTAGGCCCCCAGTGACCCCTGTGACCCTAGTGAGGATAAAGTGGGTTTAGATGACAAGACAAGATTTGTTTAGATTAAAAAAAGAATGGCATTTAATTGCGATTAATAACTATTAATCCACATGAACCCTGTGATTAATCTGATCAAAAATGTTAATCATTGATAGCACTAACTGATATGTTTACATAAGTGTTAGGATAAGACTGGACCCAAGGCAGATTTATTGGACGTGTGTACATATTTTTAATGCCACACTGGCTGGAGGTGCTATGTGTTCTAGTTGTCCTTCCAACATGCATATGTATCAGTGTCCATTTCACCATCACAGGACGGTTGTGGAATTTCTTTGTTTACTTGGAACCAAGGATGAAATAATTAGAATTCTGAAGCAAGAAATAGCTACAATAATGCCAGGATTAATTAAATATTTCTAACAAAAAATAAGAAATACTACATAGTTGCTGATTTAACACATCACACTATTGTGTTGTATTTATAAGATGATTTCTAAGAGGGAATGAGTGAATAACTGAATGAACTGAACAGAGACAAGCTAATAGGAGTTTGGTGGTCAGAGGTCAAAGTTTAAGGTCACTGATATCAGAAAACACATTTTCAGCTCCTTCACAGCAGCTCGTCACAGACCTGCGCCTGTTTGTCATCATGTCGGAGCCTCCACATTGGACTGTTTCTAAATGTGTATCCATTAAATGTACCATTGTTAACACAAATGATTCGACAAGTGTCCACATTCGTCTCATGGTCAGTCAGTCTTCTCTGGTTGAGCTTTATCTTTCAGTTTCTCTGTTGATCCCCTTGTGTCACTGTTGATGTTGATGGCAGACAAGCTGCTCCTTAGTGAGAGCAGTTAGGCTGATTCTCAAAGAAACAAATTCTCCTTCAGCAGGTGGTCCACATGCTTCACCCATACAAATGATGGGGAAGAGTAAACACATCTGTCTGTCTTGGAGAACGAATGAGAAACTAGACCTGTAGCTCCCTCTGTAGGCAGAAACCAGTAGCTGTATTTAAGGAGTGATGGGGAACTATTCCAGTCCTTCTTTAACCAGCCTGGTCTAATGGAAATGTGGCACATAGTTGTTTTTCAACTAACAAGACCAATTATTTTCTATTCCCCATCAGCCTCATTAGACATACAGGGGTGGGAGGTGGTGACAGCTGGGTACCCGTTCCATGCAGACCTCCGACTGGGTGGGACATCGATCCATGCATGGCCACCCACTGTGTAAACCCACTGTTGGGTTATTACTAATGCATGTGTGTGGTTTTTGTGTACACTGGAGTATGAGCAAAATATGGAATGAAACAAAACTCTTAAAATCAGAATGTTAAGGGTTGCACCTGGCTTGTATTTTTTTTTCTTCATATTATATTCTTCTGTAATTAAAAAAATAATAATAATAATACAAAAATAAAAATCAGTGAATTAATTTTGCAGCAGTGCCCCGCACATTTGCATAACCTTGCAAACGAGAAGCTATTGGAAATGTGCCCAGCTGGAAACTGACAGGAAGTAGTTGTAAACCTGATGACAATAAGACAAAGGCACATCAAATTGAAGAATACTAATCTATGCGGTTTTGCTCAGACTGATCAAAGGAAACCTGTCATTTGAATAATAATTTTTAGAAACTGAAAATACCGACTTAAATTGCTTTTTGGCTGTTAGCTAACCATAGACCTGCAAGTGATTTCTAATGAGAATTCTCATAATAGCAGGCATGCATATCTAGTTTCGACATTTAATCATTAGCTTTTACAATTTACGATTATTTTTGCCAGGGCTTGATGTGCTTCTTGTTGCTGCCTGTTAATTCTAACCATTTGCTGCCAACATTATAGGCTTAGGAAGAATTGTAGCTCTTTGCTTTTAACATTTGACAAAGGGGTGTATTATGATCATTAGGACTTATAGCTTTTTTCCGGCATATCTGGTAAGTGGCTTGTCATCATCGCCTGGCACTAATAAGCATCTTCAGAGTCATTATTCTGTCAGCTCTGTCTGTGTGATTGAACCTCAACATCCATAATAGGTTTGTGGGAGTGTTGTGACTCATCAACAAACATATCCAGGTGAAAGGATACAAAGCTTCTGCTCAAGACATACAGGGATATAAATCTAAACCTTACCAAGTGGATTTTTCTCATTTGTAGTCCAAATATCTAATCACATAGATAGTAACCTTTCAGTGAAATATATGAACTTATTTTTACACCATAGATCTGGAAAATCTTATTTAAAGAAATCTCACCAAGATCATTTTCACTTATCATTATTCATTGACAGATTTATTTTGCTTGAATTAAACAAACAAACAAAAAAAAGATCATTGGAACCAATAGAAAGATGTTCCAGATATATTGTCTAAAAATAAGTTCTGTATATCTCACTGGAAAGCTACTCTGTATGTGATAATGTCTTATTTGAAATGTGATAAGACATTTTGGATTAGAAATGACAAAAATACACTTGTAAGATTTGGATTTTTGCAGTGTAGGGTTCAGTTTGCACAGATAATATTTATAAATGCTCTAATGTAATCATAAAAAATCGGATATCTGTGCAATTGCAAACATTACATTTAGCACAAAAATATTAACACATGAATGAATAAACTCGCAAAATCTGAAGATTTGCAAGTAAATAATCTACACAGAAATGCTGTGTGATTACTAGAGTCAGTTTAATGAGATGATGAAATGAGATATACTTTATTGTCCCTCACGGGAAATTTGTCTTGGGCAAAAGTGCATATAGTCTAACATCACATTTTAAAACACATACAGACAATACACAACCAGCATTGTACAGTCATTGAAAGAAGACCAGTAAGATTTGTACAGTCCTTAATAAGAACCATGGTACCGTAGACTCTACGGTGCCATTATTATTTTAATTCCTCCTATACCTATTACCCACCATTTGTGGCCCTCCACGGCGTCGAGAACCCCCAATAATAAGCAACAAGCACAAGAAGAATCAAAACAGCAATAATACAAGTAATAATAACTTATTATTACTTTAATAATGAAGCAACAATAAGTAATAATAAGTAAGAGAAAAAAAAAAGTGCAAATCCCCGGATGTAAGAGGGGACATAACTAACAGGATTCCAAAGACTACGATCTATGAGCCACGTTCCGGCTGTTCAGTAGTACCACCGAAGTGGGAAGAAAAGAATTTTTAAAACGGTTGCTTTCGTTTAAGAACAAAGTTGATATGAAAGTGCATTATTAAACAGATGACATTTAGCTCAACATTGTGCCTCTTAAACAGAGACCATGTAGTTACTGTACCTGACACCTGGAGGTCATAGTTTGAATCCCTGTTCTGGTCACTGAATCCTTGTAAGACCTAGCTATGGGTTTTCTGTCCACATTTGTGAACAAGGGTTTCACAGCTTTATAAAAAACAACAACAAAACAACAAACAAGGAGCACCAGGCACAACAAATCCTGCCCCTGGCAAATGTTTTAACTCTTAATGGACGTCTCCCTTTGAAAACCTGAGACTATGGGTTCGACTTTTCCAAGTCACTCAAGGTTAAAACTCATAATGTAATTTTGGAGTCTACATGTAGTTTCCCATCTGTGAACCATAGTAATTTAGTATTTATCACCACTCGTTTTGGAGTTACAACCATTTAAAATCACTCGAGGTCAAATGTCATGATACCATTTTGAAGCCCATGCCAGGTTTATTATCTGTAAGTAACAGTAACTAAGTCTATCTCCACTTGTTTTTCCATCATAGTCGATTTTTGTTTTTTTTTAGGTATTGACCAAGTAACCCCCCATCTCTTAGGTCCACAATAGATTAATATCTATAGGCACCAGATACAGAATTGAAAGACAAGTGTTTTGGTGCTCATTGGAAATGTGTAAGATGAATCAGGGCTCTAGAGTGCGACCAATTTGCGTCACACTTGCAACCTAATTTCTCACTGGTGCGACCAACTGTTCAAGAAAAAAAAAGTCCCAGCAACTCAGAGTCTCCATATCATAGTATACACAGGCCAGTAACGGTGGGCAAGTGTCAGTTTACATATTGAATGCTAGCGAGCTGGACGATGCACAATATGCCATACATTGTTAGCACATTAGGTGACAGTTCTGGCTCAGGTACAGTCTGGGGTCAAAGTGGGTGATATTCAGATCAATATGGTGCTAAACAAATGACAGTGGTTATAGACACTTGTTTTACATTGAGTGAACGTCCTAAGAACTCTTGTATGGCATGTATTTTTAATTTCTCTTGGCTATTTGGGGTGCTTGGGACCTGGTGAGCTTAAAAGCAAAGAATTATCAGGAGTTTGATTTATACTGGCTATAATATGTATACCATAGCTAGAATTATACTCTTCTGACATCATCTGGTGTCAGTATAATGTAAGTGGACACCAGGCCCTTGTACAGCAAAATGTGGTATTGTGGTCTAGAAAACAGAAAAGGTGAAGTCCACATATATGTGGATGCCAGGTCCTAGAAGGTTAAGGATAAATGATCTAACATTAAAGTGTGCTCAATAAATTTTGTGGAAAAAAGTAATTTTTCTCTATTATAACATGTTAACCTTTGAATTTGAAAATTATCCATAAGTAAAATATAAGTAAATTCATTCTAATTCAGTTCAGTTCCGTTAGTTTAAAAAATGCAACAAACAAAACAATCCAACTCAGTCCCTGGCAGTGACATACTTTATTTATACTAATAGTATTATAATAAATGATGATATATCTATCACTCAGTAAAGGTTAAATGAATGTTTAAGGAGCTGGGAGTGCAGTTACTTCAGGTTTTAGCACTGAACACACATATTACATATTGGACTAGAAATGCGTGTGTATTCCAGGATCAGATATGGCATCAGTTCTGAACTGTAAAACAATGTGAGATGGTGTCCAGGTCTTACCTGAGCCAACATCCCTCTGCGGTCTGCATCCTTGTACAGGGGCAGGTACTTGTGGAGGACCCGCAGAGCATGCTGTTTAAAGATGGCTGTTATGTACACAGTACTCTCCACTGCAGAGATGGGCTTGTTGAAAATGCCGTACACAAAGATCACCCCCTCCTCTGATGTTGTACCTACAGGACAGAACACAGACTCAGTCCTTGTTGAAATCCATTTGACATGTTTATTTGTTATGACCCCGGGGCATCTTATGACAATAGGTAATTATGCTTCAGTTTTCACCTTGCCTTCTTAAAGAACAGCATCACAGTTTTTTTTTTTTTTTTTTTTTTATTTGTTTGTCTCATTTTTTTAGGAACATTGCCCTAAGGGTGAATCATGGCATCACACAACATTATAATGAGAATCAAAGCCAAAATGAAATACCCAAGTGTCAAATGTTGACATTTTCAACATCTTATTTCCTGGATGTATTTCATTATCTACTGAAACATACAGTTTGACCTTAATAGAAGAGTGCACATGCAGATGGGAGCATGTAGGTTTGAAGAATGGAACAATACTTGGTCGAGTTCAATGATTGAAGAAGGATTCTTAAAGTAATATATTACAAATCCAAAAATGTTTTTCCACCACTGTATATATTTCCAAGCTCAGGTCAGTGTGTGCAGCTTCTACATTATCTATAATACATCTCATCTTTTCCTGTATGTTTTCCTGTGGTTCTTACCCAGCAGCACTGACTTCTCTTTTTGCCAGTGGCCCTTCTGAAAGGCAGTGACGGTCTGCTCTTTGATCAGTTCTCCATCTATATTTGGTCCCCATGTCTCAAAAACCTCGAGGAATCTGAATGGGTTCACAACCTTGGAGCCTGAAATCAAAAGCACATACATTTAACCAGGTTTTCAACAAAGAATGACTGATCATCATCTGTGTTACGGGGGCTTTTAAGTGTCACCAGTGTCTCATTATTCTGGGTTTTTGGACTACAAACTAAGCATAAAACACCAAAGAATACTGCAGCTGGTGATATCATCATCACACAGTCATTGCGATGGATCAATAAGTCTGTCACTGCTGCAGATTTATTACACTCATTCTGTGCTATGAGGCGCCTCTAATTGCCTCTGTTCGTCAGTTGTTATGATTTCAGGATGAAAACGAATGCCTTCTATAATCTTTTACAGATAAATATACTATATGCTGCCTTCTTATGTAACTGTGTGGGCAGCCTTGAGCAATGCTCTAAATTTTCTGTGCGTAGGCTGGTGTTAGTAGCGTCCTACTTGTTTTCATCTGGGCAGCGAGGACGGCTTGTGGAGTGAGAGACAGCAGGCAGACAATGTCGCTTACAGAGCAGTTGGTCTGTTTAGCAAACTCCTTCCCCAGTTTCAGAGCATCGTGTCTGAGAAAGAGGAGCAAAAAACACATTTATTTTCTTTTATTATTCATCCATTTATTTGTTTGTTTGTTTTGGATCCCCATTCACTGCCGCACACCACAGCAGCTACACTGTAAAAAAGAAATTTGGTATTTGTTCAGTTGAGAGACATCGTTATCGTTTTAACAGGAAAAAATATTCCCGACCATGAACAACATTTATTTTTACATCAGACCAACAACATGTTTAATACCTCAACATCTGACATTTCAACATAGATTTAATTTGCAAATGGTAACAACAGAATTGGATCATTCTAGATTGTGAATTTGCATCGTTCCTGTACTTGCACCTGTTTTCTCGAACTGAGACGCACTTGGGCGGTTGTTTGGCCCTTGTCGGCCACCGTACGTCAGAGATAATAAAGTTACCTTGAAAACTCCATGTATTTGATTTGTCCTACAGACAGGCAACAGTCTGATGAAGAACAAAAACAAACACCAGAAGAGGTAAGAGAAGGTGAGAGACAGTGCAGAAATGTCCTTACCGGGTCTTCAGTGGGATGGAGAAGGGTAGACTCTGCAGGACGGCCTGCTTAAACAGTGGCTTACTGCTCTGGATCATCAGGTGAAGACTCACCGACTGAGCTCCTGCACTCTCACCAAATATTGTCACCTGACACAAAACATAAGACAAGTCCAGATGTAAATCCATGGAGAGCAGCTTTTCATTATGGTTGCATAATGAAAACTCTGTACAATACTCTCCACCTGGAAAATATTAAACTGACCACATTTAGCTGATTTACACCTGTCCTGACTGTTTTGAAGATTCCTCGTGCATTGCTTTCATTCCAGATTGCATCCCAAGTCAATAAACAGCATGAATGTTAAAGTAAAAAATAGACGGTGACTACAATGAAGTCAGTGATTTTCACCCCCTCTTCAGCTGTCAACATGTACTATTACATTATATAGAATATGTATGATTATCATACTGAATAACCTGCTGGATCTCAGATAAATTTAGCATTTAGTGTATATATATATATATATATATATATATATATATATATATATATATATATATATATATATATATATATATATATATATATATATATATATATATATATAACAACCCCCGAATACTCCCACACCAGTCTACTGTAGTTTGAAAAATAATGATTATTCTTCCAGTCATTGGTTCAGATCTGCAGTTTCACAGGGTCAGCAGTTTACATTTTACAAAAACAATTCATATCCTGTATTTACACTATAGACCCAGAGCCGTGACCATAAAATGTAAAATTGGTCTGAATTTTTAAGGGAAATAATAGAAGAATAAATCTGTTTTAGTCCTTTTGACCTCAGTATTTTTACATTTTGTTTGTGCGTGTGTGTGTGTGTGTGTGTTTTACAAACACTTTTTGTGAGAACTACAGTCATAGTAAAACTTAAGAGACCATCAAAGGTCACCAAAAACAATGCTTATACTATCAAGTCTTAACTCTTGTGTTTACTGTGTGTTCTGTACTGTTGTGACTAAAACAGACAGAAAACAAAGGTGGTTTAATACTTTTTTTATACGACTTCATATTACTTAATTGTAGATGCACTTTTCACTGTCCACAGTGCAGCTGTGTTTTCCTACATGGTATTAACAATTACCAGCATTCAGTTAAAATATACTGTGTGTTTAAGATCCGATCTGTATGGCTTCATCTTCTTGACTATTACTTCTGTCCATGTTTTTACTATTATGTGTCTGTTTGCATGTCAGCAGTGTGAGTTTTTTGCGTGCAGGTTCCTGATAGACTATGGATAATTAAATGTTGGTTCTCATCAAAGGCAGGATAATATTCTCAAAATTCCAGTTAGTTAACATTGGGGCCAAATTATGATCCCTTAAACACAGGATGAGATGGATGGACATTAATGTAGCAAACACACGTATAGTGTTAGAATCTTGTGACACAAAAGTGTTCAGTGTGAATTGTGCCCAAAATATGATTAAAATATGGACTTTACTGGGGATTTAAATATCTCAAAAAGAACACAAATATCATTTTGAAGACTGAAAAGTCAAGCACAGCGCCCAAAACACAAGTCTGTCTGATACCTGCACTCAAAAAAATGATTCTTGGCCACAATAAACATGAAGCATTATTTTCAAATAAACTGTAACTGAAATTTATAAAACTAAAAGTTTATTTGATAATAATATTTAAACAGTATGTAAACATAAGTTTTACAAACTGATGTAAACAAATCCTTAAACTTTATCTGACTAGATCACGTAAGTAGACAAGTTTATTTGATAATAATATTTAAACAGTATGTAAACATATGCTTCAAAAACTGATGTAAAGAAATCCCTAAACTTTATCTGACTGGATCACATAAGTATACAAGTTTATTTGATAATAATATTTAAACAGTATGTAAACATATGCTTCAAAAACTGATGTATAGAAATCCCTAAACTTTATCTGACTGGATCACATAAGTATACAAGTTTATTTAATAATAATATTTAAACAGTATGTAAACATATGCTTTACAAACTGATGTAAAGAAATCCTTAAACTTTATCTGACTGGATCACATAAGTAGACAAGTTTATTTGATAATAATATTTAAACAGTATGTAAACATATGCTTTACAAACTGATGTGAAGAAATCCCTAAACTTTATCTGACTGGATCACATAAGTATACAAGTTTATTTAATAATAATATTTAAACAGTATGTAAACATATGCTTTACAAACTGATGTAAAGAAATCCCTAAACTTTATCTGACTGGATCACGTAAGTAGACAGTGGGCGTGTACCAGCATGTTGTCACCATGGTAACTTCAGTATTCTACGGGTTCGCCCACCCTGCCCTCACAAACTCGGCACTGCAGACCGCGGTATTCCTGACCGTGATCCTGACGGAGGAGTGCGACTAGTCTGCGGTTCAGTGAAAACGGTAAGTTTAATTGTTTGAAATATATTGTGTTAATGGTAGTATGTGATATTTTAGAATTATATTGATATATTCCTTTTCCCCCGAGTTTCTCAAAGACAATGTGAATGCTTTGGCATTTATATTTTCGGAAGTCTGGTGAAGTTGAGCACTAAAGAAAAAAAAAAGAGTTGAGAACGTGCCTGAATGCATGTACATAGCTTTTAGCATGAGTTAGTAGCAATGCAGTATGAAGCTAATACTTGTGGTAAATAACTTAAATAACGCAGCCTGAACTGCATTATTTATTGGGTGTCCTCGCGTCCGAGGCGAGGCTGGGTGTCGCATTTTTAATTAGACAGGACAGACAGGACGTCACGGCCTTAAGCTAAGGGCTAACGTTAGTGCTAAGCTAACTGTTAAGCGGCTAGCACCTGCTGCTGCACTTTGATGCTGGCTCGCTACAGCGGACAAACGGCCAGGTTATAGTGTTATAAAGGTTTCTCTTTGTCACGGTCACCACTGCTGCCAATGTGGCAAACTGGTTAACTTTGTGCGGCGCACTCTTAACATTAGTTACTGGTGTTATGCCGAGTTGTGCATCCATCCTCATGGGAGCGCATTGTATCGACTTCTACTTGTTTATACGGCAGTGTACTGATAAAAAACTAAAATCTTCGCGGGTGTTCATCGATTATGAGACGTGTAGTTTAGAGCCATCGGTGTTTGGATTTAAATTAAAACAGATAGTCTGTGTGTGTGTTTTTTGCTTATGAGAAATTATTTTATTCAAAAGTACTTGTAAATACTTTACCCGGGCATGGTTCCGTTAATGTGTTTCTAATGTTACAAAAAAAACCTTATTTAAAATTTAAATTAAAGAGTACGGTCTAGACCTACTGTAAGTTCCTTGAGCTGACTTGAGTTGTGTTTTGGCGCTCTATAAATGGGAGTGATTTATTAATTCAACAATGTAAATTCAGATGGGTGGTTGACTGGTTGTATTAATACTCTGAGAAAAACATACATTATGTTTGTGCCCAGCTAACAAAAACCAGATATAGTTCATCAGCATGTAAAAAATTAAAGAAGCAGTTATTTTTCAGTGTGTTCAAACTTCTTCAACTTAAATGTAAACTTTGGTTTATTTCAACCTGTCTCCTATCGTCATGTGTGCTTCATGTGACTAGTGAGGTGAAAATATTAGTTGTCATGTTGGCTGTTGTCCAGATACAGTCAGGTCACAGCTAGTAGCTTCAGATCTGTTAAAATGAAAACGAACAGGCATACTTTTGAGGGCAAAGTTAGTTCACTAAACTAGTTTTTTTTCCACCAAGACCACCTTACATCCTTACTCTAAATATCAGAACATATTTAAATTACATGTAAATGTGTTGTGTTAGCTTACCTGTTTTTAGCCGTCTTTGTTTACATGTTTGAGCTAATTATTTACACGCGTCTGCATGGTATTATATGGAAATCGATGAAAGCTCACCGGGTAACAGGTAAGCTAAAACAACGCATTTACATATTGTGTCTATATGCTCTCTGACATTTATACTAACGATGTGAGGTGGTCTTAGTGGGAAAAAAGCTTGTTTAGTGGACTAACTTTGCCTGTGAAAGTACGCCCATTATAGGGATGTTAAAAGGTGTTCAAAATCAAATTTGAATACCATTAACGATTTTTAACGAATATTCGAAAGGTGGGGGGGGGGGGGGTTCAAAAAAAAATTTTTTTTTTTTTTCTTAAAATATACTATAAGGTGTGTCCTAACCCTTAAATGACTATATATACACACAACACACCTTATAGTATATTTAAAAAATAAATACATTTCTATTTTTTTTCTTTTTTTAAATATTCGAATATGATTTTTATATTCGAATATTCGGTAACATCCCTAGCCCATTCACTTACATTGTAATAGGTCTGAAGCTAATAGCTACCTCCCGGCTTTGTCTAGACAACGGCAAACGTGACAACTAATATGTTCACGTCACTACTCACATGAAGCATAAGACGATAGGAGACAGGTTGAAATAAACCAAAGTTTCCCTCTAATACCGCTAGCATTTACAGTGTCATTATTGCATGTACTCTCACAAACACATGCACACATTTATGCAGTTGTTTCTTATCCAAATTGGGAACTAACAATGTCATATTTTTTTCTATCACTTAGGGTACATCATCATAGGGCCAAGTTGACAAAAATCAATCTACATTTTCAATGGGAAACCTCTCAAATTTGGTGAGTACATGTCATAGCAATGTTTAAGTGTAATTGAGCCATAGATTTCTGCTAAAATGTTAACTTAAATAACATTTTTTTTCTGCTTTCTTTTCTAGGTAGAACATGTGAATGGGTGTGTGGGAGTGTTCAACGTTCAGGTGTACAGTGGCATCCATGTTCAGACACAAGTTAATGTAATTTTGAAGTTTGTGGCAATAAAGTCGTCAGATCTATACTGTGTTGCTTTGTGATTTTAACAGGAATAGGATAATATACTGTATTTGAAATGCATTATTATTGTATATATACTTTAATGCATAGTGTTTATGTGAAACTTCACTTCACTTTTAACTGAATAATCACATAAGATTAATGTGAAAATTCACTTTACTTTTAACTGAATAATCACATAAGGTTAATGTGAAAATTCACTTTACTTTTAACTGAATAATCACATAAGGTTAATGTGAAATTTCACTTTACTTTTAACTGAATAATCACATAAGGTTAATGTGAAATTTCACTTTACTTTTAACTGAATAATCACATAAGGTTAATGTGAAATTTCACTTTACTTTTAACTGAAAAGTCACATAAGGTTTATGTATATGTTTGCAATAACTTTATGTAATTGATTCACACTGATTCAACATGGTAGAAACACATTGAATTAAATGGGATCCTTACATTGAACTTACCCAGCAGAATTACGTGGAAAAACTTCATGTAATTAAAATACTTAAAGTCTAAGTTTTTGGTATAATTATTTTTTTGAGTGTGTGTGTCACGAGTGGTTGATCAGATTTCAGATTTGAGTGACCTACCTTGCTGGGATCTCCTCCAAACACAGCAATATTCCTCTGGATCCAAAGAAGAGCGGCCTGCTGGTCCAAGATCCCATAATTCCCCACTGCAGAGGTATGATGGTCTTTTCCTGACACAAGGAACCCGAATGCACCTTTAAACCAGATCACATGATCAGTAACACATAATTGACTCCGTGAAGCCCTTCATTCGCTACCACTTCCACATTGTACTTCATATATTACTGCGCCTGTTTTCAGCAGAAAAGGAACGCACAAGAATTACGCATAACCCAGTCAGTGAAAATAATCCAACACACACCTTCAAATTGTCATTTGCCATTGTCAGGCAATTTCAGCGTAAGTTTTTAAAAAATCTACCAGCATATACAGTGTTTGTTTTTTTTTTTTAATGAAGAGACTATAAACCCTTGTTTAAATACACATTAACATAAAGTATCCATTGTGTTCAAAATGTCTACATATAAGAAAGATAGAATAGTGAATTTAGTCTAGGTTTGGGGGTAAAATGCATCTGCAGTGTCTCACCCAGTCGGTAATCAAGGTTCACAACCACAGTGCGGGTGAAGTTACTGATGAAGCGTCCGTCATACAGACGTTTGGAGGCAAAACCAGCAATAAAATCCCCTCCATGGATCCACACCAGGACTGGCAGAGAACTCAACAGAGGGGTGGTGAAGTTCACCTCCAGTGGTACAAAGATGTTGAGGTGAAGACAGTCCTCACTTACCTGTTGAGAAATAAAATGCAATAAAGGGTCGAGTGGATGACTTGTTTGATGAAAATATATGGAAAATAAATCATTCATTTGCAAAAGAAAAGGAATAACCTGTCGAAAATGTGACTCCACACCTCAAATTCCATCACTGTGTGGTTTGTAATTGTCTGCTAATGTTCAGAAAAGAGTCTTAAGGTCAAGCATGTCCAAACTATTCCACAAAGGTTTTTGTTCCAACCAAGCAGCAGTACATCAGACTGGACTTTATGAACCAACTGATCTCAGGCTTTAGAGTCCATTGGTCAAACTGTGAACTTTGGTTGGTTGGAACAAAAACCTGCAGCCACTCTGGCCCTTTGTGGAATAGTTTGGACATGTCTACTAGATCAATAGTTTGACTGGTGCTGACTTCTTTAGGTTAGGGTTAGTAGTTGGCTGGTTTTTAAAGTGCAGTGAATGTGTCTCATGCATTCAGCTGACAATTAACAGAATAACAAGCTCTTCTGACTTGAGAAGAGTAATGCATTATTCCAAACTGGTACAGGAATGTAACTACTGGCACACAAGAACAAATTTGTTCTTGACAAGCATGTGATGGTCCATTAAACTATTCAACAATATTTGAAGCCAATCAAATGACATTATAAAAAAAAGTAAATGTCGTAACAATGCATTTTTCACAGAATTCAAGCAGCTTATTTAGAGTTAATTTAGAGTGGTTTATCTGTATAACACCTTGAGTTGGATCAATGACAGTGGAAGGACACACTTGGTTTATGTTCAGCTGATGATGCAGTTTATTGAAAAAAAATATTTTTCTTCAGTTTTCTCTGTTGTGATGTAATAACCTTTGGATTTAGTCTGAGTTTTCATGAAAACCTAAATTGAATCTAGGAAAATGAATATAAAGAAACAAATGATTTGGAGTGAAAAATGCAAAATACAGAGGTCAATTGTCTAATAAATGGTGATAAATCACTTGAGGAAGATTAAATATAGAGATAAATTCATGAAGGATGTGACACAAAAGTAGCATTGGGTCTTTATGGGTTAAAAATCAACTCATTTGGAAATACATAGTTATTTACTGGACTGAAAACTAATGGAAAATGGATCTGAAAATAATGAATATGGTCAAACAAATGTAGCACAGTTAAAAGTATAATATTCAAATTTAAGATTACGTGTAACACTGCAGTTTTACAAATATTCGCGTGAAGTATGTGTAAGTACTAGGGCTGCACGATATCAGAAAAATGACATCTTTTAACCCAGTGATATATATTGCAATGTGAAAAAAAATACTCATGAGTATAATCTGTAGCACTGACGCAAAAGATTAGCGGTAGAGACAGAACATACTTTCAGTATCATCCTAATATATATATATATATATATATATATATATATATATATATATATATATATATATATATATATATATATATATATATATATATATATATATATATATATATATATATATATATATATAATTTAAAAATAGCTGAATAATAACAATAACAATACATTAAAATAAATAAATAATAAATAATAATTGTAGGACCTGCTTGCACACACGTACATTGCGATGTCAATGCTCAAACAATATATTGTACAGCTCTAGTAACTACAGTACTTGTATTCTAGTAAAAATATTAAATTGGGAAGGGTTATACAATTGAAACTAACATGAACCCAACGTCTGTCGTCTTTAATAATCATTTAATACCTATGTGTCCTGCTACAACAGTAAAAACAGCAGCGAACTACTTTAAAAATTAAGTCAATGAACTACATTAAAATTTTATTTTATTTTATTGTATTTTATTTTATTTTATTTTATTTTATTTTATTTTATTTTATTTTATTTTATTTTATTTATTTTATTTTATTTTATTACACCTAAAAGTAAATACTCCGGGGATAAAGCATGGGTGGGGCTGTTTCTTACTGTCCGTGGGCACTCTTCACTCATGGGTCCTGCACAGGCCTGCATACATGCTGCTCTGGGGAAGGTGGCATCATACACCCCTGGCCATGGGCTCAGGGGTCTGGGGGCCTTCCAGCGGTAAGCTCCAACCGGGGGGTCTGCATAGGGTATCCCATAGAATATGTGGGCTTTATCCACAGAAACCCCCCTGATGTGTCCGTCTTTGGTTAAAACCAAAGGTCCAGAGGCCACTTTTGTATCCTGCTTGACTGTTTTGTCCTTGGTTTCCTCAGTGATTGAGAGCACCTCTGGGTGCCCCGGTTCATTGATGGAGTTTATCTCAAAGTCTTGGTCGATGACGAGCGGTTTGTCTCTCACTAGCAGCCTGCGGTAGATGGTTCTCAGAAAGCTAACAAGGTCGATGTCATCATCATTTTTCCATGGCTCTCCAGGGGCCAGCACCAAACTTAGTGCGCACAGCAGCAGTAAAGTGTGCCAGCTCTCCATTCTGTGATAGAATACACGACCTCCACAGACCCTCCTGCTCAGATGGGTTGACGTGGATTGTGTCCCAACTGAGGTAGAAAAGTTGCAAACGGAAGCAGTGTATACTTGTGACTCCAATTTGGATAGTTGCTCATTAAGATTGCTCAGACAAAAGCTGCTCTGTCTGTGTGGTGCGTTCAGGGCCCACAACAGCTGGACATCCCAATGATGCAAGCAACTAATAGAGGACAAGTCGTCTTTCCTTTGCTTAATGTAATAACAAAGTCACACACAAAAGGTAAATGGGAAAATGTCAGCCAGTAGGATTCATGAAGGGGGACTTTTACACAGTTTGTCCTCAATTACTTCTTAAGTTTTGCCAGTTACTCATGGAACTTTTGTAATTGTCTGTAAATGTACATAAAGGTGCACACTGCCACCTACAGACCCTCTGTGGAACATTAAACACTCTGTTAGAGAGAGAGAGAGAGACACTGGGGTACTTTCATATTAAAGTGGGAAGAGAATGAATTATCAAAAAATTATGATCAACTTAAGTTTATTTGGTCACTGAATACAGGTACTCAGAAATTAAAAGTGTCATAATTCAATATCAGCTGGTTTTCAAACAAACAGTGCCATGATGACGCATGGAACTGTGAAAAAATAAAATAAACCCTCAAGGGCACCCAAAATGTTTCTAAGCCTAAAATTGATTTATTCATTTATTTAACAAGTTTTCACAGGTTCATAAAAGGCAACAGAGTTTGCACAAGAACTTGGAAGGATATCCTGTTAATAGCTTAACATGTAAATTGACTTGTGTATTATTTGACAACCTGACACACTCGGAAAAATTCTGATTACAGATATTGATTTTTGTTTCTAAATCAGGGAATAAACAAAGATTACACATTATTGATCAGTGCTTTCAAAGTTTTCCAGAGTACTTTATATTTTAACACTGTTATAAAGACATCTAGTGATCTAAAATGTTTAATAACTTCTGAACCACTGAAATAACAGATGGAAAATGTCATCTCTCATCTTTTCAGCAGTCAGCTAAAGTTCAGAGGCTCATTCACAGCCATTTTATGCAACATTGATTTCCCAGTAAAACAGATATAGTTTGACAAATGACAGTGGTTGCACACACCTGCTGATCAGCTCGTCATCATGCTCTCTGCTGAAGCCTGATAACGACCAACTGCTTTTAGTCAGGTGTGTTGGAGCAGAGCAGATTTGAGAACCATTACTTATTTATATATTTTGCTGAAAATTGTCATTTTCTTCAGTTTTATCTGTTCTGATAAAATAATCTTTAAATTGAATGTATGTTTTTGTGAACATCTCCATGGGCAGTAACAAGTGGTCAACAAGTGGTCCCAGGCACAACAAACAAATATTATTGATTTTGGCATTGATTCAGTTGATGTCATTATGTCTCTGCATGTGCTGATGTGAGAATATCAAATGTGCCAAGTTTATCGTAAATTGAAATAAAACTGATGGATTTTATTGGACATTTAAAGTTATGTAAATGGAAGAAATGATTTTAAAATATATATAATTTTAACCTACTTCTCCCAAAATGTAACAATACTTCTTGGGTTTTTTTTTTTGTTTTTTTTTTGTAGGGGGGGGCCAATGAGGAGAAATTAAATAAACTGTAGAGCAACATTAATTTGGACATCAGCACACAAAAAATATTAGGTCTTTGAGGATTGACAATGAAATGAGAGCCCATGTGTGTCCGTCATTATAAAGGAGGCGTGGTCCACAATGTGGTTTAAGGGTGGTTTGTCCATCAGCACCCAGACCTGCTCCAGGTGAGCACACACCTGTCTCTCATTAGGAGGCTTGTCCAGTCCAGACAGGCCTTCAGACACAGAATGGTTTCCTTTAACAGGATTATCCAAAAAATGTAAGAAACATTTTCCCCTTCTTTTCAGAGTGTGTTTCTATGTGGTAACTTATAATGTTTATTTGCAGGAGTGCTGTACAGGTTGTGTTTCATTTTCTCCTGCTGTTCTCTTCAGGTGAGTTACATTTGGTGCCATAGTCCACATGCATCTGATGTTACATGTTAAAATGGATTATTTTTCTTTCAGGATGCTGCCAGGATGTTTCTTTTTCTATTTGTTGGATGAGCTGGAATGATGCTCTACAGGGGTGAGCACTGGATATGTTTCTGAAAATATGGCTACTGTAGTTTGTAGTTGTAGATTCTTACTGATAAAATCTTAGTTTATCCACCTTAGATAACCTGGCCAAAATAACTCCCTATCTAGGTTTAACTCTGTAAATGCAGGTTCATTAACCCTGGTCCTTAAGAGCTATGGAAATCCATTAGAACACGTCTACAATCTGAGCCTACGTACTATTTCATAATGTGATGGAAGCATAATTTTTTTCATTTGTGGTGGAGAGCTACTATTCTGTTTTTTTTTGGTTTTTTTTAGATGTATTCCTCTTCCTCCACACCTGGTTCAAATAAGCTTATCCTCGAACCTGAAGGCAACCCATCAAGTGCAGTGTTAAAATGTTTCAGCTTATTTCCACTTTAACAAACTGAAATGGAGAGAAGGGTGTTATTTCTCAAACAACCATCAGTTTAATATAAAATAAAGCTTAGACTGTTTCAGAGGAAAAAGATCATGTGGTCGGAAAAGTCCACCTTGACCTTCCTCTTGATGGATGCATGGGTCTGGAACATAATTAAGATATTTACTCAGATGGTGACATTTTAGAGGGCGTTTAGTTGATTTCTTTTTTTAATGGTAGAAATGGGATGATTTTACCTGATGGGCTCGATGGTTACCATACAGGGTGTAAACATTTTCCTCTTTGTCATTGACTGATGTGATGTACAGTCCACAGAGCCTCAGTATAAACTTAACCCAGTGTAATATAATTTTTTTTCCTTACAATCCCAGTTTCACATTTACAAGATTTTTTTTCTCATAAGTACAAATATAAACTGATCAGATGTTATCATGTTGCAAAGTTTGTCAAAGGCCTGTGTTTATTTACTCTAGATTTAGATTTCAGCAAATTCCAAAATTAATTGAACTGATAACTTGCATTTGATTGGCTGTTTAAAAGCAAATGTAACACTACTTTATTCTGAGGTGAAATGTGATTTTGAGGTATTTCATGTGACAAAATGCTTTTAAAGTATTTAATATTGCAGCAGCAGTTTTACATTACGCTCTATTATGGGTCACTTTTTTTCTAAATTGTTCATACAAACATTGAGCCCTTGTATCAGATGTGTTTTAATTCCTAAGCGTGAGAGAAGTTATTACCCATCATGCCTAGTGTCGACAGTACAAGCCTGGAGGCAGTATTAGAACCGTTGGTTGGTCCAATTTCTAGATCCAGCAATATGTGTCCAAAAAAATTTATTGAATGTTATCACATTGTATAACATTAAAGAAACTATATTTAAAAAGTCTGTTGCATATGCGGTTTCTGAAACTGGCTGTTTAATATATATATATATATATATACACACACTGTGTGTCATGAAATTAAAGTAAAGGTATATATACTGTAGGACTGGGGCTAGTAGTTTATTAAAATCTGTATTTTTATGTTGTGTATATTTTTGTTTTAAGGGATGGTATTAACATATGGCTCAATGGTACTGCACTAACGTCCATCCAGGATGTGGGTAAATTGACCTCCCTGACGGTGCCTCCAAATGTGGAGAACATGCTCACACTTAAAAGTGGAGACAGTTTACAGAAATGGACTTTCACAATTAGTCCTCGTAAGTCTCACAGTTCATTATTGGATTTTTTTTTAATTACTATGAATATTTTTTTAATGTTGTCACTAATTTCATATTTCAATCCAAGAAACAAAGTCTTTGAAAGTGAGTGGCCGTCAGAAACCTCAAGAGGAACCAACAAGTGCTACTCTGGTAATATAGCATGTTGTAAGATTCATAGTCTGTCATTTTTAGGCACAATTCACTTTATTTGGTTTTCTTCCTTCAGGGCTTATTGACATTGTTGGGTCCAGATGACACGTTTGCCTGTGAAAATGAAACCTTGTACTTCCAACAGATGGACAACTTCTTTCTTGCCATTGGTAAGGTCACCATCATCATCATCTCACTGTATTTGTCTCCACGGACTCTTAAGACTCAAACTGGCACATCTCATCTAGGTCACACAGGTTATCCCTCACTCAAGCTCAAGTCCAGGAGTCCCACAGTGGTGCAGGTTTCCTGGGTGGAGAAGGATCCTGCTGTTGGTCAAAGCTACACTGTCAGACTCTTCCAGCCTGAGCTCAGTGCTTATGAACTCTTTGATGTGGGGTCGACAACCCAAAGCCACTACAGCTTCACCGATGTGGACTCGTGCTGTCCCTATGTGGTCTGTGTGGACATGGTGGGCAGTCAGTCCTTAACCTGCCTCTCCACTCTTACTGGTAAGGCCTGTATGATGCTGAGTCAGGACTTGTAAAAATGTACATTTTTAAAAATGACAAAGTACCTGTGGATTTAGCTTATCTTTTTTTAACTGTTTCAGGATGGCTTACAAAGAATTATGCAGTGCAAAAACACTGAACAATTTAAGTTAAACTGAACTGTCTGGAGTATGAAGTGAATCGATGTACAGACCCCCCTCCTAAAAAAAAAAAAAAAGGCTAAGATAAAGACAAAATGGGTTTACAATGATCTGACCCACCCAGATGGAAGCAGCTTAATCAATAGTTGCTGTGATTGAAATAAATGCAATATAACAAAAGACTGGGTGCATTAATTTGCACCCTTTGCTGTCCCCATTTTAAACGGACATGTCACAAAAGTCACGCACAGCCTTGTTTTTTTTTTTTTTTTTTTAATGTTTAAAATTTTTTTAGACTACTATGCTCTGTGGGCTTCTGGTAGAAACTATCTCTATTTTCATATAAATGTAGACAAGTTTCCTCACTACATGTATATTTTAGTGAAGCATTCTGAAAGCAGAAGACTTATGTCTTCATTCTTTTTGTACCATGCATCACTGCACTTGAGTAACTTTCAATTATTTAGGTTGTTAAAATGTTTTTCCTATTCTTTTGTCTTCTTCCAATTAGACCCAGATATACCCAAGGACTTTGAAGTGACCTCATGGAACAGTACCAGTATATCTTTGGCCTGGAGTAGCCCTTACAACCACAGGTTCTCCATGTTCCTCCTCACGGTCTTCTACCTCAACGGTACAGATTACATCACAGAGAAGGTGTCCGTCTGGCTTCAAGATGAGGATTTGGCGTTTACATTATCAGACTTGCAGCCCTGCACTAAGGTGAAGTTTGGCCTCCGACTGGTTTGCCAGGCAGGGGCTGAGACTACCTTCAGTAAAATGGTTCTGAATGATGGAAACTCTGGTAAGATCTGCATGCATTTAACTGACACGTGGTGAAAAGTTCTGCAATGCATTAGGTTGAATTTCTTTCACGAATTAAATATGTTGCAGATTTTGCCACATGAGTTACATGGTTATGGTATGGGGTGTACTTTTTCTCTTTACATTAGTTTAGTTGTTATGCCTTCAATCACATGCAAATCTGTACATGATTTGGTTCCTCTCAGTGGAATCTTGTCATGCTAATGTAGAAAGTGACATGCTTTTATAATCAGATCTTATCAAAGGCCCTTATTTATTTATTATAGAACAGGGCTGCATGTAGGGAACAACTAAACTGACATGTGGATTGATAAAACTATGTAGCATTTTAATGAAGGAAACCAACTAAAACACTTCCATAATCTGAGCCTCAATACAATTAGATTATGTATTTTAAAGCTACATACGACTTGTCAGTAAATTTTCAGCGAATTTTAAAAATCCAAGTCATGGCTTTAAGTATCAAATCTGTAAGTCTGTTTACTGACCTGAATTTCTTTGCTCACAGTGAACAACTTTGAAGTGCACTCCACATGCTTAACTTATTTACAGCCAGTGAGTCAGTCATTTTTGGAAAGTTGTCACAACATGCATCGTAGGAAGTGCAGCTATACACGGCTGCATTAGATGTTTATGGTAGAGTACACTAACAATAAATGTGAACAATTTCAAAGAATTTAAGATCTGTGATGCTTGGGCTCTGACCTGGGTTTTCCAAATGTGATAAACATTGGTTAAAGTCAAGCATCAACTAATACAGTAGTCGGAGTACTTTTAAAGTCACCTGTCTTGCGTTTTTGCAGCAGTTGTGTATGATTCACTGTAATGGCCCTCACTTTTTTTTTTTTTTTTTTTTTTTTTTAAACAAAAACCCTTTATCGTGTGGTCTTTATGCCAATCAGGCCACTCAAACATCGAGGCTTTGCATCAGACATCTTTTGGTCCTGACAACTACACCTTGAGCTGGGAGGTGAGGAACACCTCGTCCATCTCGATGTTCAGAGTCTACCATGAGGGGGCCCTGCAGTCCACCACACTCACCACTAACTATACTGTGGGAGGACTGCTGCCTTGTCACCGGTATCAGGCTGGAGTAGAGGCCCTGTGTGGAGATGGAGTGGTCATGAGTGCCAGGACAATGACTGTACATACAGGTAAACGGATGCATAATCATATTTCTACTGGCTTCCATATTTATAGTTGAGTTCTGAGTTTGTCTGTGTGCAGGACCTCACGGTGTGTCTCAGCTGCACTATGTCTCCGCTAACTCTACTGCCTACTGGAGCCCAGGCACCTCAAACCTACCAGCTGTGGCCTTCTTATATGAACTGTCCCATGAAAAGGGCCCTGCCATCCAGAGAAGTCATGTGACTGGTCCAGAGCTCCATCTGCCAGGACTGGAGGAAGGGAAGAACTACATCCTCGACATATGGGAGGAATGTGATGGACTGTGGGAATCTGAGCATTCAAAACTGTTCTTGGAGGGGGGGAATACATCCATAGAGATTATGGTGAGGTCAGCTGGAACTGCTGAAGATCCAGGTCAGTCTGAGGCTCCTGTGGACCAGCAGTTGTTGTACTTTGTCTTGAATATACCTCATGAAATCTGTCAACTGACATCTTTTATCTTTTTTTGTTTTACATTTGGTTTCAAGAAAGTTTTGCATTGTGTAGCTTTACAAATGACCTCACCAGGGTGACGATGCACTGAATAATAAACCTTATATTGATGTATAGAGTAAGTAGTGGTACAGAGGACCAGCCATACAAAAGTATTAGAAATCCTGTATTTTTAGATCATTTAGGTTTTAATCAAGAACAAATGGTAATGCTTTTCTCTTTTTCATTCCTGCTGTAGATATAGATTTGTACAGTGCTGGCCTCCGTCTGGTTGTGCCGTGGTCAATACCTGATGAGCTCCTGAATGGAGAATCAGAACCTCTGACTGAAATAGTGAAGATTGTCACATATAAGGTGAGTGATGGTTTAGTCACAGAAGAATTAATGTGTGTGTGTGGGGGGTTCTAAAATATTTTTGAGTCTCAAATACTCAAAGTATTGAATATAACCATGTACAATTAAACCCTTTGTCTGTATTTCAGATGGAGGAGCTCTTGGAAGATTTTAAGCCAACCCGTATCAAACTGGTTGACATTGAACCTGCACATCCTGGAACTGAGTTTCTGTTTTCATCTACTGATGCAATTAAAATGGATGACGTGCCCCTGTCGGTCCCAGATCAACTTGATTACATCAAGTCTCTGAATGCACCTAACATCACAGTTTTGGATGGAGCCATTCACTGGGATGGTAGGTGACATTCAGCTGAATCCATTTGAACTAATGATAGACTGACATTGGGCTGATGATTTTTCTTTGTGTTAAACCCTAAGTACTGAAATGCAGGGAAAAATAAAATTACCCCGCACCACTGAAAAGGGAGAAGGGTATTGTTTTTGGGTTGGTGTAATAGTCATTGTACATGAAGCTAGAAAATTTTGAATATTGTTGCATATTTGGACTCTGCACCTGCGCCTTGCAACCTTACATTTTATTTCTCCCTACCTGTTGTTTAATATTTTTAGTTGTTTCCTTCAAGAAAAGATTTTGACATTTATTTGACAGAGAGGGAAAATTATCAGTCATCGGCTGAAGAAAAACATTCTGTCCATCACTAGGGCTGTCATCCCTTCTCTTTAATATTCTGTATGTGCTTTTGTTCATCAGGTCCAGATCTGTGCATTTCAGAGAAAGTTTCATGTCCCTTAAACGCTCTTTGCATTAACACCCTGGGCTCATACATCTGTGTATGTCGTCGTGGTTACTACGATGTCAGCTCGGTCATTAAGCATCCGGTACCATCACATCCTGTCTGCAATGGTATTGGAACACTTTGTCATATTTGGCCTGAATTTGTAGCCGACAGGCACATTTCATAGTAGGAATCTTAATAAAACTTATACAGTAGTCTTTTGAAAGAAATGTCTTCACCAGTGACCTCAATTTGTCAATATTGCCATTATCCTTACCATACACTGCTCTGATCCTGTTGTCAACCAGAGAAAGGCCTTTTCAGTGAGTGCCGGGATAAGCTGATCAAGGGTGGAATTGCAAAGTCCTACCTGACATCTCGCATGGGTGGGAAAGTCAACGTAAAGCTGAACGATGGGCGCTGCAAAGTGGAGCAGACGGACATGTTTTATCAGTTCAGTACCCCACGGAATCCACATAAATGTGGAACTGAGAGTCAGGTGAGTAGACTGCCACCCATTGTTCCCAATATATCACTGACAGGTTTGTCACTATGCCTGGATGTTGAACTTAAACCCACCAGATTATCTTATCATAAATGGATCAAAGTGTGCAGTCTGGTGTACATAAATCTTTGGGGAACTTGGAAAAGCATCTGCGAAGGTTGTTTGCACCCTAGGCAGCATGTCTATGTAGGCTCCAGAAATGTTATCTTTGGGCTATCAGGGTCCAATGTGGGTTTGTCCAGTTTCTATGGTGGCTTTACATATTGGAATCTCTTTGAACTCCTGGTTCAGTACAAGAATTTCACAGTTTGACAAATGTCAGTAAAAGGCACAATTAAAATAAAAATAAAGTAAAGCAATCTACGATATGTGAAACCGAATTAAGTGGTGCTAACGGCATGAAAGATGCCTATTGTGTGAAATTATTCTATGGGCTCACCATGGAAACTCAACAAGTCCACATAGACATGTTGACTGTCCATAACATTCTGAGCAGTGACAGGAAATTTGGTATTCAGACTATCTCAATCCAGTGGGACCTGTGGGTATCTGACATGGGAAATGATGTGAATTTTTTGACTGAGCATTTAATCTGTTGAAGACAAATGGGCAGGAACGGGTATCTGAGCAACTTAGACAAGTAACCATTGAGAGGGTGAGGGCTCAAGATTTTGTTCATTCCCAGTGTAAAGACATTGGCATCTACAGAACAACTGGCTCTTAACAAATGGTGGATCAACCAGAACATGTCTTTAGTCTAAACCCTAAACTTCCAAGTTCTTAGTGTTTCGCACATGCAGAGAGAATCTGCATGTGCATTATTAAAGTCAAAATGTTGCAATATACTGGAAGACTTTTTTTTTTTTTTTCTCATGTATCTGTCAGAATTTGTCTTGGCTACATTTGAGATTATTATTATTATTAGTAGTAGTTTCACCATTAATTACAAATTGTTTCAATGTAACTGCTACATGTAAAACAGAAGAGGTCATACATTTAATTGTAATGCAAGTAGATCATGTCGAGCACTAAAGAAATTGACCAGTGATTTCTTTAGTGAGCTCTACACTTTTAATTGCTGTTCTTGTCTATTGTACAGATTAACCTTTTTATGGAAATCCATCTACTTTTTAAAAATTAATTCTTACCTTAACTGTCGGTTCCTTTGAGGCTATTCTGACTTTTCCTACCACATTCAAATATCTCCTGGATGTAAAGGGGGAGAGTATTGTGATAAAATGTTCAGTAGAATGTTATCTGGAAAAACGGTTTGTCACTGTAGAAGTTGCACATGTCAACGTATGCATCTTCTGTCTCATGTATTAGATGAACACGACAAGGTGTCTGTGTATTTTTGCAGGTAAATAACTCGTACATTCAGTTCCAAAACACCATGACTGTGACGCTGAACAAAGGACCAAATATTTCTCTCGGGCAACTGACTTTTATTTGGAAGTGTGCCTATTCACGACATTACATTCGCAAGGCTGAGGTCCGAGTGAATCCTGAGTGGTGAGACCTCATTAAATTATTCCTAAGAGTAATGTTTCCCCCTCAAATCAGATGTTCGTTTGTTTTTTGGTTTGTTTGTGTGCTGTTATTGCAGACGGTGATTATAAACAATGAGCGGAGGCTTATCTCTTAAACATTGTTCTGCCACAGGATCTTGTCGACCTCCGTAGTGGAGTATAACTCCTCGCTTCAACTCGGTCTGACCATGACCCTCTACGGTGACAACTCCTACAACCAGAGCTTCAGCAGCCCTATAATGTTGGGACCGAATGACACCCTGTTCTTCCAGGTGGCCCTTGAGACCACAAACAGTTTTACCTCAGATGTCCTCCTCTACTTGCATTCATGCTGGGCCACTGAGACCCCGAAACCCCAGGATGAGGTCAAGGGTCTTTTTCTTCAGAGTGGGTGGGTGACCATGGGACTCGCTCTTTGGTTCACACAGTACATTTATATGCACATCCAATTCGGGCTACTGGCATTAATCAAATTAAGAACTTAACTGGAGTTTTCCAGGAGCCGGTGTTTACATACAACCAAAAATTGTCATTATTTGTGTATTTGGATGTTAACAGTTCAGAAAGTTTAATTTGAACCCTGCAGGTGCTCCAAAGCTAGCTTTATATTCATGTAGTGTATTTCTCTAACCCATTTTAATTCCTGCTTAATGTGTTAAGTAACAACATTTGGACATATAAGGCCAAGACTTTACAACATTTCTCTGAATATACTGAAACTGTCAACAGCGGTGATACTGAAAACGCGTCCAGGCTGTGAGCTGATTAATTAAAAAGGTCAGTTCATGGGGAACGGGATAACGCAGCACAGCAAATAACCTAAAGGGGAGGAGGGTGGGGTGTGAAATGGCTTATTTGCATTTAAAGGGCCAGCACTCAAAACAACCTTTCTGGTTTCATTACTTGGCAATGGGGTTGAAGATGGACCTGTGGAGTTGCATTAATAGAGTTCAGACCCAAGCATAGTGTTTACACTTTATATAGACCACATGAAAATGTTCTAAGATGCACCATTCAATGTAAATGTGTGTGTATAGAGATGTATATTGTATTCAAATTGGTCCAAAAGACTGACACATTTGTTGTTTCATCCAGTTGTCCTGTCGACACCATGTTCAAATGGTTGTCTGTCAACGGCCAAGAGCAGGAAAGTCGATTTTCCATCCTGATGTTTAAAATGCCTCAAAACCAGCCTCTGTTCTTTCATTGTTTGGCCAACATCTGTGGACATGAAGAGGACTGTGCAAAGGTCAGAGTTCTTGGAAATGTCACGTTCACAATTTATTACATCTTCAATTTTTAAGATGATTCTCTGCATCCAGAATGATTTCAGGTTGTAAATGTGGTTTCATTATATACATGAATTGTGCTACCTCATTACTAACCCATAACCCAGTGACCAAAACAATCTAGTGATATAATTTTTGATCCACTAATCCTATTAATCATGTCAATAATTGGTGTAAAATGCATTTTATCTTGTCAGATATGACCCATATGGACATTAGGAGCCTTTATGGTTACCATGGAAATTATGATCTTTTATAACACTAACTCACTAGTAAAATCCATGGAGGTGGATCGAAGATGGACATTGGGTGTCTGTTCAGTTATTGATTGGCTGAGGAAGTAACTTAACTTTTTCAGTCTGATATAACCCTCAACTTTAATCGGAGCTTTACTAAACATCTACATGATCAATGAGTTAAATGTACAAATGTCTGATTCACACTGAAATGTACAATAGACAAATATAATAAATGGTGAAGGGGAGGGGGGCTATTGGGAACTACAAGTAGGACTGGGTCCTTATGGATCAAATATAATGTGAAAGGATTAAAACTGTTTCAGATTTAAAGTGATAAATAAATTGCTAGATAATAGTTTCACAATTTAAAATCTCTGCCTCCCTGTTAGCCCAGTGTTTCTGAACATGGTGGTATAAAGGCTTCAATCCAAGCAGTCAAAGTTCATGAGTCATGTAAAAGTGAATGTCATGAAATGAGTGGGAAGGTTTCTCTGTAGGTGGAGAATTCAACTCTTTCACCTATAAAACTCATACTTTTAATATGCAATATTGCCATCGTTCATATTTTCATTACATTAAAGTGCTAATTCTGTTTCGAGCGCAAACACATTTTCAGTGTCATGTTGAAGGTTTCTGCTGTACTGCCACAGAACTGCTCCAGCCAACAGCGTGTCAAGAGGTTGGCCAACCTCCTGGAGGGACGAGGGAAACGAGCAGCCATTGTGTCAGCTGGACCTCTGGTGGTCAACATGAAAGTGAACGCAGACAGGCAGCCATCAAACTGTAAGTTTGTCAGGGTCACAGTCCTGATGAGCCCTTATAATCATGCAGTCTGCTGTCATTGGATTATGTCTTTAAACACAAATGAAATGCATTTAGAGGTTTACACTTGATTCATTGTATAGTTTCTATCTTTGGAACTGTTGGTATCTGTGCAATGTGTCCATCACACACCCCCCCCCCCCTGAGGGGAGGGGTGTTTTAGTTTTATGTAACACTTTAACAGCAAAATATTGGGTTTATAGATAAACAATTACCCTGAGTGCATATTGCATTTTGGGAGAAGTAGGTCAGTTTTATTGTTTTAAAGATTTGTTTAAAAAAAACAAAAAAAAAACTTGTTCCCCTCCCTTTGACTTACAATGTGCAGAATTGCATAGGTCTATATTTAAAAAAGAATTTTGTTTCAGTTCACTTCAAACTTGGCACATGTATAGAGGCATTCGATATGCCGACATCATATCAGCAGGGTTTACGCCTGGCACCACTTGCTTTCAGATTGTCAATAGGGTTTTTAAGTATTAATTTAGAGGGGGGTTAAAAGGTCACAGCAACAAGTGTGGCCAATGGGACATTTATTAAGTTTAAATAATCGCAAGACAAGTGTCTGTGACGATGTATTGAAAATTGTCGTAACAATCGGGACATAATTTTGCGGTCTTGATTTTTATTTTTTAAGACATTTGATTTGTCTTTCTCTTTCTAGGGGAAGAGCATAGGGTGGTGATCTTCGCTGTGGCTGGAACAATTGGCTTTTTGGGATTCACTTTAGTTTTCTTGACTGCAACCAAAGCAGTTATGACTTACTATGAAGAACAAAGACTAATAAAGTGTTTGGAATAAAATGGGTATTTGTGTGCAGTGGTCATTTTATCAACTAATAAGACACAAGGGTTGCAAATGGTCATTTGTCTTTTTGGCACACGTATAGAAGGTCTTTCAAATAAAATGAGTGAAATCTATTGAAGTGAGTCAGTTTTCAAACATAAAAACTGAAGAGAGAAACTGGATTATTTTTGCACACTGGGAAGTTTGAATACACTTAAAATTCAAAGCCCCAAAATCTGCTGATCTACAATGTTCTACCTTTCTGTCACTAACCATATCAACGGTAAAATGCACTTTTTTTCCCCTTCAACATCGGGTGAGTTGTTAATGTCTTGTAGGCACATTTTTGTAGCTCTCTATATTTAGCTGAAAATGTCTTTAAATTTCCTGAGGTTTTATGAACATATACATGATCCGTGAATTATTTGTAGGACCCAGATTTTCACTGCAAAATTGCAAATAGTAATTCACGACTTGATACTTGCTTAACCAACACGGTTAAGGATTTTTTTTTTAAGCATCCCTCTGGTTTTCCCTTTTGTTCCTCGATCCTTGTAAAGTTAAGCATGGTCCTGCTTGGATAAAACACTGCCTAGTTGAGCATTCTGGTAATACAACTGCATACTTTTTACATTAGTTTTTTTTTCTTTCTATATTTTTTTTGATACTTCTTATTTTGTTTGAGTTTTGTATAGTAGGACCCCAGGAAGAATAGTTGCTGCTGAGGCAGTAATGGGGATCTAGAATAACAATTTGAGGTGATGTTCAACTGCCAAAATGAAAAGGGATATTTTGTCTGTGCAATGTCATCTGGAAGCCATGGGCATGGCTCAATGAATACGGTTCAGAATATCCATGGTTTTGTTTTTAGTGAATATGGTGAAATTACTTTGCTAAATGGGGGGGGGGGGTTCACCACAAAAAAAAACCTTTAATCTGAGTATACCCTTATTGATGATTCTATTAACGTTTTGTTAGAAAAGTTTCATTTCAGTGTCGTTATGGACATAAAACTATATTTCCGTGTAATGTTTAACAAAGGTTAACTGCAGTGATCCGCAGTGCGTACGTCTATCACGTCACACGAAGACGTGCATACGTCACTTCCGCCTTCACACAGTAATGGCGTCTTCCATAGAGCCAGACGGCGTGAGTAGTGCTCAAACGGAGAAAAAAGGCAAGAAGACCAAACATGAAGGTACATACCCGATGTTATGAAGTTTAAATTGTTAGCAGAAAGCTACTAGTCTCTTTAAGAGTTAAAGAAAATCTGAGGTTTGTCGTCCAGCTGTTATGTTGACATGTCGAGCAGAAATCACATGTACGAAGACCAACAGGCAACTTAATACTTGAACATAACTCAAATAACGACTAGATAAAGCATGGGTTGGTTGTTTACGCAGTCAAAAACACAATGTCAATTCCAGAGATTAATTCAAAGTGTTTATTTCTAGGTTGTTTGAAGGAAAACAAAGGGCTTTTGTGCTTGCTCTCCTGCTCATCCATTCATGCTCTTGACTGAGGTCTGTAACTGATTTGGCTGACTGGTCAAAACAAACCCACCCAGGTTCCATGCGGATTGCAGTGGGTTCTTAAACCAATAAGAAACCCCTAAACTAAAAATTATCATATTAAGAATGAAAGCAATACACTTGAAAAACGTTTTAATAAATTACTAAATTACTCATAGGTGTGAATGTGAGTGATTGTCTATATATGTTCAGCCCTGAGATGAACTGAAGACAGGGTGTACCCCACCTTCACCCATTGTAGCTGGATTAAACCCCCACAAACATAGTGAGGATAAAGCAGGTTCAGATGACGAGACTAAGCAAAATAAATGAACTTTGAACCAAATATGACAAAGGGCTCTTAAGCAAGCAGTGCTTAAAAAATATAGGACACAACTTTTCTTTTAATTATTCTGTTCTGCTGTTTCAAGGTCACAACGTCATAAAATTGCATTTTCAGATGTAACACGTAAATCTGGCTCTAACATTTACCTGATCATCTTCAACTAGGGGTTGGTTTTGAAAAGAAGAAACCCATTTTATGGAAGCATTCATTCAATATACTGATATTTGTGCGACCTTGTAGATATGTGTGGGCTGTTATGTAACTGGGGTCTGGGGGTCCACCATCATAGAACTTTGAGGTTCATTAAATTACTAAAGCCATCTGTTTATTGTGAACATGTTTATATTCATATAAAAGAAATTGTAAATTCAGACTCTGCCATTGAATATACATTGCTGCCATATATTCTGAATCATGTTAAAGTATTCATCCTCTTGTTCTTCATCACCCCAAAATATGTCCAATGCAGAGATACAAAGACAATCTACATGGGCGGAAAAACAGACCAAAAGGAAGTAATAGTGTCTGGTACCTTCTGCTTTAATGTTGTAATGCAGTACAATTTAAGAAAATAAAACATTTTAATTCCCATGCTTGTAGCATATTCTTAGTTGGGGGAAACAAATGTGGTTGGTCTATAGACTAAATATTTTTAGACCATCCTCCAGAAATCTACTCCTATGGTTTGACACCTACATAATTTTTGGACTAAACCACTGAAGTATCTACTTTTCATGCCTTTGTTTGGTAGTGGATGAATCTGAGCTTCTGACTGTTCCTGATGGATGGAAAGAGCCCACTTTCACTAAAGATGACAACCCCCGTGGTCTGTTGGAGGAAAGCAGCTTTGCTACGCTCTTTCCTAAATACAGAGAAGCATATCTCAAAGAGTGCTGGCCACTTGTGGAGAAGGCATTAGGAGATTCAGTAAGTATAGTGTCTGAACAAAATAAAGATGAACTTGAGAGTTGCAAAACAATTTGATGGTTCATCTTGAGATTAATCATTTGCTCCTGCTGTTGTGTAACATAGATTTTTGTCTCCTCAGAACATAAAAGCTTCTCTGGACCTGATTGAGGGCAGCATATCTGTCTGTACCACAAAGAAAACATATGACCCTTATGCCATCATAAGAGCTAGAGACCTCATCAAGCTGCTTGCCAGGAGTGTTCCATTTGAGCAGGTAATGACGTTTACAACAGGACTCTGTCAAGAGCCATGGTCACTTCCGCTCTTGTTTCTCCTCATGTAAAACCATTGGTAATTGTAGAAAAGTGAATCTTATCAGGTGGATACATTTATGGCAACCGAGACCTTGTATTCATAATATACTTAAAATGAGAGACTTTGCTTTTAATTGTTGCATTCTTATAATAACTGCTTCTTTTTTTCCTCTCCTAGGCTGTACGTATATTGCAGGATGATGTGGCTTGTGACATTATTAAAATAGGAACATTGGTGAGAAATAGAGAACGGTTTGTGAAACGAAGACAGCGGCTCATTGGCCCCAAAGGCTCCACCCTAAAAGTGAGTCCAGTGTTTGTGCAAGTCATGAATTAAATACCGCTTGGAAATCTTAATTTATATCAGGGAAAGCAATTTATTCACATTACTGTCAAAGCAATTCTTCTACTTTAAAAATGCCTATGGAACGTTATCTGTATGTATCTTGAGATGAACACCACTAGATGGCATTCTTTCTACTAAGCTGCCAAACTAACAAACAGTTCAGAAAACATGACAAGCCTTTGGTTAATCCCTGTCCTTCTCTTCAGGCTTTAGAGTTGTTAACCAACTGCTATGTGATGGTGCAGGGAAACACGGTGTCAGCCCTGGGTCCTTTTAACGGCTTGAAGGAGGTAAGAACTTCAGAGGCTCTGTTCTGTGTGTTAACAATGGGATAGTCTCACTATTACTTAAATGAAAGGAAATCATGTTTATTACAAAAGAAGTAAAACAAACTTTTACACACATGACGATTAAGCGGTGCAAGTTTCCACATACTACGAACAATATGAGAGAAGGGCTTTTCTTGTCTGTTATTCATTCAGGTGCGCAAAGTTGTTATGGACACCATGAAGAATGTCCATCCCATCTACAATATTAAGGTACAGTAATAACCAGCAGTATTTCAGCACCATATTTAACCTATAAACACTGCATTCATGCCCAATGAAGATGTCTTCCATCCTTGTTCTTGATTTTCTGATTGAAAAAAAGTTCTCTCTGACTTGGGGTCAGAACTGAGGGCATGTGTCACATCCTCATAGAGTTAAAGCAGTGTTCTGCACAGTCACTGAATTTAAATGTCAGTGTAAATGCAATAGTCCATGCTATTGTGTTGTCACAATACAAAATTCATCAATAGAAAGGAGCAATGAAGCACTTAGTTACATAGATTATTAGTGTGTGAAATAAGACGATATTACCCTTTATGGATTTAATAGAGACAAGACATTGTTATTTAGCTATTCTAGCTCCAATCAGTAATTTTACAACTACAGCTCATTAGTATAGGGATTCCCACTTGTCATCACGTCATAGAGCGCCTCTGTTTTGATGGTGCTAATGCTACGTACTGAACCTCCAATATCATTAGTCTCTTCCAGAAACGGTAAGAAACCAACAATGCTCAGGCATTGTTGTACAGTCGGATGCAATCAAAAACGTAATCCTGCTAAGGCAATATCCCAAAAGAAACAACACGGAGAAACACGTGGGTGTCTGCAATTAACAGGCAAAACGCTGACAGTGTTTGGCGTCCAATGCAGCACATCTGTTTTTACAGTCCTAATATTGGATCAGGTAAATTGCACTCCTGAAAGTAATTAAATAAGTTCTCTGCAAATATAGTTTGGCATTGGAGTAAATGTATGGATTTTCTGTTATCAAATAAATCCACCACATCTGTGTGCACTAGCAAACATTAGCATTAGCCTGATCCGGTCTAGTCAGTGAAAGGAACCCTGGAACTGCTGTGAAAGCTGCAGCACACTGACAAACTACTACTGAAATGTGTAAAATTACCCCATTAGGATTTTACCTAAAAAGTACTCAAATATATATTTTCAAAAGTACTTCATTGTTGAAATGGAAAACCTATTTAGGATAGATGCCTTTAAAGTGTATTGCTGTGAAAATTAAGGCTAAACTAGGGCTACATTTGTAAAAAAAACAAAACAAATTAAAGCTGAACTAAGATTTGACGAAACACAATTACATCAGAACTGATCTAAGAATAATTTACAACTAAATTAGGAATTTTCACGGCTGACTACGTGCAGAGAGGGTAGACTGTCACTATGGCAGACACACCAGGAGGATCACGTGGGTGGGAATCCCCAGCATTGTAGTCGTTTATTTAATATGTGGGGATAACTGTAAAAACTGCAGGTGTATTGCATCAATTCACCTGCAGTTGGTAATACAGACTCAAATAGACAAAAGCAGTTATGTAAAGTAATTATATGCATCATCATTTATATTTTATTCACTATTTAACATTGTTTTGAATATATGATCATTTAAGCAGGATTGTAACCCTTATTGCTTGTGAAACTTAAGTAAAGTTTTAAGTTTTTACAGAGGAACATTTTGTGCCGTAGCATTAGATCCTGTTGCCTTGTTAACAGTGTCATGTTATATTCTGATATATTATATCATGATCCTAGTATTGTAAATTTGTACTGTATTATGGGATTCTTGCCAGTACTACCCCTAATCATCATTATAGGTTGTAATTGTTTTATTTTTATTAATACCTATATTTGGACCGTTATCAGAAACCATGTTCAAAGGAAGATGTCACAGGTGCAGAAACAAATGAATAAAAAACAGAAACAAATTCAATCTTCTTTAAAATCCTCAAAGTTGCATTTATTTGTCCTCCATGGTGCCCTAAATTCTTCAGATGATGATATAAATGTTGAATTACTTTGGTCCCATCAATCCCCTTCAACCCGGTGTGACCACCAGACCCTTATGATCAAACGGGAGCTATCCAAAGACCCGGACCTGAGGGTGCAGAGCTGGGAGCGCTTCCTCCCAAAGTTCCGTCACAAGAATGTGGCCAAGCGCAAGGAACCCAAGAAGAAGACCATGAAGAAGGAATACACACCATTCCCACCATCACAGCCAGAGAGCAAGGTCAGCAACGTCAAATTTAAAATCCACACCCACTCTGCATCACAGTTTTTTTTCGTTTTTTTTTTTTAACCACATTATCTACCTTTTGGTTGAATAATAATGATCTTGCTTTGCATAATTTAACCAAAGGTGGCCTGTAATGTCCTGTATTTAGATACTGTTACACAACAATGAGCTAAAACTATATGTCAGTTTTGACTAACATAGATTGTGTCTGTAGGTTGACAAGGAGTTGGCCACAGGGGAATTCTTTTTACGTGAAAGTGTGAAGAAGAGGAAGAAAATGGAGGAGATAAAGGTGAGCTGCTTAAAAGGATTATTATATCGGTGTGATGAAATATTGGTCAACACCTACCAAGTTAAGTTGCACATTTTGAGTTCTATCTGATGTGATGTTCCTCTTTCTCAGGTTAAGCAAACTGAAGCACTGACCAAGAAACAGGAAGAACGCAACAAGGCTTTCATCCCTCCTAAAGAGAAACCTTTACTGAAAAAGACTACAAAAGGTATTAATCTTTTTTTTTTTTTCATTTTATTTATTTATCTAAAACAGGGACAATGCACAATACACGTTAACCTTAAACAGGAGAGCTGTTGTGTGCCAGGTTGTAGCTCTAGAGTTAATTTCTACCTGTCATTCGTGGGAAGGCTGATATCATTTAAAACCCACATATTAATAACAACTAAAGCAGTTTAACATGCGCTTCTACAACTCCAGTAGAAAAGCACTCCGCTGAGGCAGATAAGCTCCCCCTCCTGGAAGACACACATGTGTGCCCCCCCACACACACTGATCACCACCAAATTTATAGCACTTGTTCCTTGTGCCAGTATCAACATTTCTTGAAAATTTAAGCCAAATCATCCATAACTTTTTGCAAAAACATACAGTGAATATAAAAAGTCACACCCCTGTTGAAATGTCAGGTTTTCATGATGTAAAAAGTAACAGCAAGACAAATAACTTCCCAGCTTTTTCCACGTTTACTGTGACCTATAACTTTTCCAATGCAATTGAAAAAACAAACAGAAATCTTTCAGGCAGGTGTTGTAAAAATAAACTGAGATAATGCGGTTGCGTAAGTGTGCACACCCTTTTATAACTAGGGACGCTCACTCTTACACTCTGTCTTCACAACTCATTTCTGAGTAACGGAACATTTAACCTGGGGAGAAAAAAAGTGATTTAATTTATACCATGATACATATCAATATTGTTTGATATGGAAAAAACTGTTAGTGATGTGATTTTTATTCATTTTAAATCACCCAGCCGTATCACTAATCAAACATAAGAAACCGACCTAATATTCAGAGAATGGAGTTAATGCTCAACGTCAAACACTGAAAAAGTTATGTTAAAGCTCATGGTGATTTCATTTTGTGTTACTTTGTTTCATAGCACCAACAGAAGGAAAGCTGGACATTGAAGCCATTAAGGAGAAAGTGAAAAAAGCCAAAATGAAGAAACTGGGTGCACCCCCAGTGAGCCCAGCTCCTCCCAGCAGCACCACCAACAAAAAGAAAAAGAACAAAAACACAGGCTAAGCACGGACACACTGCTCCACTGGTGTAAAGTGACGTATCACTGGGCAGGAATACAGGACAATTAAGCACAATGGACACATTGACATGGGACAACACATGTGGAGCATTTATCAGAATGAATCCTTTGATTCATAGATGTTTTTTTTTGTTTTTTTTTTACCTATAGTTGATATGAGGGATTTCCCACCTTTGCTGTCCTGTATGTCATCGTCAGGAGACCAGTTGTAGGTCAAATTGTGAAATCTTCTTTTTCATTTGTCTATAAGTTTTGACTGTTTATGGTCAGTATTTATATGTTGCTAAATATCTATTTTTCATATTGAAACACCAGTGTGTGTTCAGGAGGCAAATGAAAAACTGAAATTAGAGGAAAAGATGGCGAAAATGATCTATAATCCTTTTATTTCAACATCAAAATAAAGTTTTGTGGATTTTAACCAGTTTATTACATAATTGTGAATGTGTTTGGTTTTCGGTCATTACACACACAACATCAAATCAAGTAGGATTTGTAACTTTTTCAAACTTTTGCAATGAGGAGAAGTTTCACATTCTGTATTCCTCTTAATCAAATTTTTTTCTTTTAACCCCCCCCCCCCCCCCCCCCCCCCCCACACACACACACACACACACACACACACACATACGTATGTCCAGACTTAAAATAAAAAATATTGTATTCCAGTCACCATAACTATTCATACCAGAAAATGTCAGGATAATGGTGGTGGACTACATATGCTGTAACAAAAGTGCAGATCAGGGCAATGGGTCTGATGACTAACACAACCACATGGTCTGAGCCCCAGCCCAGGGCAGGGTCCTGGTCTTGGTTCCAGTTGTTGCCTGAAAAAGAATAAAGTCAGAAAATATTGTAAGTTCACATTAGAATTTGCAGATGTCTTTGAACCCTAATTTATTTAGAGATTGCAAATTGCTCTGGATTGCTAATTATTTGGTTCTTTCCAAGATCAAAAGAAAACAGCTCAGATATAAAAGCATTGTAAGAGTTAATTTATTTTAAATGTTCATACATCTGTAGACATGCTTATTTAAAGATTTAACCATCTTAATTCAAGTAATCTTGTCAAGTGGATTCATCTTGCTGCTTGGATGAATATTTAGTTTGTTTTGTGTACCTTTTCCTTCATATTTAGTGTTTTTATCTTTTTTTTAGACACCCCTGTTTTACAGTGTGATCTTGTTTACTTTTAGTTTCATTCCACATTAAATGTAAGTTCAGCTACACTGTGTCTTGTTTCGCTACTTACAAATACTTAGAAATACAGACTTGACTTTTACTGACTTCTTTACTTTCACATACTTTTTTTTAAGAAGTGGTTAAACTTGACATAAGACAAATGCAGACTTTGCTTAGCTGCTAAGTTCTTGTGTATCTTTCTCATTTGTGTCCAAATTTCTCATCAAACTTAACTCAACTAAAGAGCACAAGTTACACTGTTTGACTTTTGTTTGTTTGTTTATTTGGTGGGTTGTTTTAGATGAAAATTGCAGCTTGGTGTCTCCATATACACATAAGCTGTGAAAATGGATCAAAAATGAACTTGTAGTTATGCAGGTTCTATTGAGCTAGGGACGAAAAGGAGTATAGGGGCAATTAGTTTGTATTGCTTTTCACGTCAGTTCAGCGATTGTTGATGACTTGTGTATCTGATTCTACAGGAAAAGGAAGTACGTCAGTGATGTCATCTATTATTTAAATGGAAACCAATTATTACCTCCACCAAGGTTATGTTTTTGCCAGTTTGTCTGTTAGCAAGATAACTCAAAAAGATATGGATGGATTTTGATGAAATTTACAGGGTAGGTTGGTAATGGGGAGATCTGGGAATGATTAGATTTTAGTGATGATCCAGGGGAGGGGGGGCACCTTGGTGGAGGTTCTGAATGCTTTTCTAGTTGCTACTGTGGTGTGGAAAATTCTTAACAGAAAATGGTTAACAGGAGATAATTCAAGTGTGACAAGATCTTTGAGAGACTGGATACTCACTGCAAAGTCTGTCCACACATCTGCCTTTACATCCAGAGCAGGCATCTCCTTTAGATTGATATGGTCGCCTTCCAATTATATTACCCCTAAGAAACAACATAGTATCATTATAAATCACAGCAGGAATCCAAAGGTTTTTCATTATCTTGTCTTTCATTAATGAATGCATAATGATAGGCTTATATGACACCAAAAACCAAATACTAGACAATAAGCACAAACAAGCCAATATACTGACTTATTTAAACAAACACATCTGTTGCTTTTTACAGGCTTTATAAATAAATAATACTGATTTATATACATTTAAACTAAACAAACTCGGTACTCCAGAACATCTCGGGGTTTTAGTTAAATATCTCATTAAACAGAGTTGTAGCCTTCACTTTTTCTTCCGTTTTCTATGGGACACTGTTAAAGTTTGTAAGATAAGGCTACTGTTATTTAATATGGTTTACCATTATAACCAATACTGATCATGGACTGATAATGGATTTTTTTGCCTGATACAGATTTTAGTTTACATCAGCAGTTAGTAAATCATGGCAGGGAAAAAAGCGCCAATGCAAGATACCAATACAAGAAAAAAAATTAAATATCAGCCAGCTCAGATATTGGTGTATTATTATCTCTGCCAAGGAAGTTATGTTTTTGCCAGCGTTTATTTATTACATTGCGGTAAATGGAGAATACATTTCAAAGTGATCCAAAATCCAGAATCTCTTCCAGATCACCACCAAAATGTAATAATTTCCAGATCTCACCATTACCAACCTACCCAGTACATTTCATCAAGGTCCATCCATAAGTTTTTGAGTTATCTTCCTAAATAACAGACAGACAGACAGACAAACTCTGGCAAAAACATAACCTTCTTGGTGGAGGTAAACATGAGAAATAATCCAAAGATATATAAGAATAGAAGAAAAAAGAACTGTAGGAGGAACACTTACGCTGCAGCATAGTTGCATACAAACACAACACCATCAATGGAATTAAAGGCAGTATTTCTAACACCAGTTGGACATCGCTGAACAGCACAGCCGACCTTGTCAGAACTCGCCCACACAACCTGGGGATGATGAACATGTTAACCTGTTATTAGAGTACCCTTATTCCTATAGACTCTGTTAATGGCACAATACATTTTCTGCTAAACTAAACATACCTGTGTGTAGTGACCGCAGACATCTGTGCATGTGTTGCTGCTGTAGTGATAGTCCTTCTTTTCATCCACCCAAAGTGTTATCGCTGCACTCACATCGAAATCTGATGGTGGATAACCCACCCATATGTTCTCACCTATGGAGGTGAAATTAGGGTGCGCAGGGTTGGGGTTGTGTTCAAATACACACTTTCTGGCCCACCCCAGAGCAGTGATGGCCAAACCACTGTCCCATGTCTGGACAAGCAGAGAAAGACAACATACAGAAAGAAAGTTGTTTATTAAATCATCTTTTATCAATGTTTTATTCATCCATTTATGTAGGGTTGGTTCCCAAATGCTGAACATACTTTAGGAATCCTAATACTTCTTAATTTTTATACTGCGTGAACATTTTAGGTGGCCTTTAGAGTTGTTTTTGCAGCATTGTAACTGTTTATTGTTGGGGTTCTACATTAACTTCTATTGTACTGGTTGTGAGTCGTCCTGTAGTCCCAGTTAAAAAGACATCAACAATTTATACATCATTGACAATTAATACAGTGACATTACAGTAGCAATATATAACAGTTAACACATCTAATAAGTAAAAAAAAAAAAAACACTTATGGTACACCATAGATTTTAGTGTTCTTTCTTTGGAGAAAAAAAAAAAATCTAAATCTTACTAAATTTGTTTTTCTCATTTCAAGTCAAAATATCTTATCAGACTTAAAATAAAATCTATTTCAAGAAATCTTACCAAGATAATTTTCACTTGTTCCATTGGCAGATTTATTTTTATTTTTTGCTTGAATTAAGCAAAAATAATAAAAAAAAAATCTTGAAGTAGGTAATTGTGTTATATTTTATGTATGATGAGATATTTTGATTAGAAAATGGAAAAGCCCACCTAGTAAGACTTAGATTTTTGCAGTGTTTAAATACATGTAAATTAGGTGAGTCCCTCAACCTGAATAGAACAGACCTTTGCTGTTAATTCAATCTAGGCTGATTAATGACTAAATCAGCACTACAAGCATACAAAGTATACTGTGTGCGCAATTAAGCAAGTTCTATTTTTGAAAATTAATTAAGACTAACACCACTCACATTCAATCCAAAATGTTCATAAAGGTCAAACCTGAATATCTAAGAAAGGAAAGGTGATTTTTTTGTGTTTTTTGAAGTAAATATCTCAGTCTACACAATTATTTGACTAATGCCGGTGTGCAGAATTATTAGGCAACTGAATAAAAAAAAAAATTCATATCTTACTTATTTTCATCTGTTAAAGTGAAAATAATGAAAAAAGCAACTGAAAATTTGCCAAAAAAAATCTGTCAGTCATAACCTTTCCATTCAAGTCTGAGTTTCTTGACTTGACAACAGCTTTTTATGCCGCAACAATCACAGACACTGTTCTTCAGGAAAGTGGAATGTTCTTCTTCACCATAAAATGTCTGTTTAAGAAGAGAGGACAAGGGTTTA
This sequence comes from Siphamia tubifer, assembly GCA_020466265.1. Classification (NCBI taxonomy): domain Eukaryota; kingdom Metazoa; phylum Chordata; class Actinopteri; order Kurtiformes; family Apogonidae; genus Siphamia; species Siphamia tubifer. Next base: position 56,881,735 of record CM035794.1, on the reverse strand, counting down.
AGTCAGGTGAGGAAGGCATCCCTGTCATTTTTCTTCCATCTTTAAAGAAGTTGAGAAGTCTCTCCATCTTAACGACTTTCTACTGTTTTGACGTTTTACAGGAAGTTCGGATGCGCTACCATTACATATTTCTGGTTAATGTGAGAAAAGTCAAATTGGCCAAATAATTGTGCGGTGTGAGATATTTTCTTAAAAAAGACAAAACATCACCTTTTCTTTCCTAGATATTTAGGTTTGCACTTTATGGACAGTTTGGATTGTGTATGAGTGCCCCTACTTCATGCCACTAGTTGGCCATGTGGGCATGTGATGATGGGAATGAGCTTTTTACCCCATTCACAGTTGCCTTTCATCAACATTTTAAGCTAATAAAACTGTACAGTAATTATCCAACTCTGTCACTATGAACTAAGCTTTTGCATATGGTACTATTTTTGGATATTTTGTGAAAATAGGTCAGAAAGTAGGTCAACTATTGTTTTAACTGCCTATTCATGTTTCTGGCAGTAAAAAGAACCCATAATTAAATTTATGACTTTAAACATTAAAATTTGATATTAACACCCAATACCACCCAGTTGTAATGATATAAGGGATTAACTCTTTTCCAGCTGTTGCACAATGCAGTTTTTACAATTGATGGCTTTCCCTGTATTTAACCAAACACTTAACAACTGCAGCTTCTTGAGTTGGATTATGTCAGTTACAGTTCAGATGCATCTTTCAAAGAGGAAAGTGAAAGATTAAAACAAGGCAATAATCCCAAGAAAAATGCCCTGGTTGCTATTTTATATATATGCCCTGAATTCTGATCTGGAATTCTGTTGAATCTAGACTCATGGACGATGGATAGGATGCTTTATAGAAGCTATTTTAATCACTCAAACTTTAGTTTTTATTTGTATTTGTTATACATACTTAGTAGTATTATCTAATAGCATTTAAATAATTTTGACATTGCTACTTTAAAGAAAACATTCTCAGCCATGAGCCCTAAGCCTAACCCAGTAGTTATTCCTGCCTCACACCAATGAAATCATAAAATACAACATAGCTGTAGTGCATTTGTATTGTGTTGTGTACTTCCTGTACACTGTGTGTAAGTTAGATCACTTGAACAAACTACTGTGGGTGCCAGTCATTCCTACCATGTACAACATGTCACTTGCAGGTGGGTAGACCAACGACCGTGCTACGTTGTGTTCCTTTAGACATTGGTCTGCAAAACTCCCATCAGTGATTTCTGGCAATGAGACTGAACACACCCCAGAGCACGACACCATCCAAATCCACAGACTGAGTACCAACTTGTTTTGCATGTTTTGGAGATCACGAACAGCATCGCCAACAGAAACGCCCAGGCTACTGCTGGTGAAATATAGCTGAAAGACACTACCCAAACAAAAAGAGGAACAGGATGTTTCCTCAGAGAGGTCAAAGTAGAACTTAAATATATGCAATGATAAATGAAAACCCAGACCTTCTGTCTCTTTCCCTGTGGGTAATTTACCTCAGGATATGCTGTGTAACTCACAGTGTGGAGGAAATGAAACATAGGTATCAAAGAGGAAACAGGAAATATGTCATCTGTTTATTCTCTGAATTTGTGTGAAAGCTCCTGTGTTTTTGCTTTAGTGCTGCACAGATCTCATGTGTCTTCCAGTGGTTTTGCTCAAAGCATTAAATATTCATTAAGTCTCATTTGCTGATTTGGTAGGTTTTCAATCTGTCCCATTAAATCACTAATAGATTTCTTTGGCTGCAACATAAGTGCTTGATGCAAGGGCGTTGGTTCAATCATGTCAATTTAACCTGATGTCAGTTTAATAATGTAATAAACTGTAATAAAAAAAAAGATGACTTTGCCCTGCTAATGTGCTGTGTTGGAAAGCATTGTCATTAACGGTATAATGTTAATATTCAGACTAATTCAAATAGTGAAAGGGTGACTTACAGCTTTATTTGAACAGGTGTCAACCATGAATAAACTTTTTTCACTCTATGCCCTTTTGTCCATGTTTGTAGAGATCGTATTGTGTGTACAGTATAAATAAATTAGAGGTGTGGTAGCACCTACATATGTCTTAAGTAAATATCATAAAAGTTTGGAAGTGTTTGTGTACCCGGGTTGGGCCGGATAAATTCGTGGATGCTTTTGATGGAACTGCAATAGTCTCAACATATCTCCGGGCTTCTACGGTGTTATTTAGCACCCCAGGTACAACATATCACTTGCAGGTGGGTGAACACACAACCGGGCTGTGTTGTGTTTCTTTAGGCATTGTTTTGCAAAGCTCCTGTCAGTGATTTCTGGCAGTGAGACTGAACACACCCCAGAGCGGGCACCACTGGTAATCTGTTATTTACATTTACGGGCGACTGTGGCTCAGTGGGTAGAGTGGGTCGCCCGATGACTGAGAGGTTGGCGGGTCGTGTCCTGGCTCTGGCTTCCCACATGTCGAAGTGTGATGGGCAAGACACTGAACCCTGACTTAGGCCCCAGTAGGAGTGACCTTGGATCTGAGAAACTTACTGGTGTGTGTGTGTGAATGGGTAAATGTGAAGCTAATGTAAAGCGCTTTGAGTACCATGAAGGTGGAAAAGCGCTATATAAGTGCAGACCATTTACATTATTAGGGCTCTAAACAGATGTTACATCATTAAGGAAGTAAAGGTCATGTGTTATGTTGTATAATGTGAGAAGGGGGTGGGATTGAATCAGTTTTCTTCTTCCTTCTCCTTTTTGAGCAGTACATATTGAACTTATTTTGTTATCTTTAGTGTACATCAGTGAAGATGCGGGCTGACCCGAAGTGAGCGGGTGAAAATTTATTTTTAATGATATTCGGTCAGGTCGTTGGAGATAAACATTAAAATAACCTGGTGAATGCGCTTTATTAACTGAATTTCTGTGAAGGTGACATACAATGTATCCTATGCTATGGAGGGAGCAAGAGATAAAATAAAGTTGGGAAGATGGAAGCTCCAGAAACATACAAACAAAAAAGTAAGGTTTGGGTGGGCGGGGCCCACCCTGATTGACAGCTGTGCCCACCCAATCAAACAGCATTCTGGATCAATTTTCGTTGCCTCATCAAACTGAAATGTTGATCAGTATCCTTAATATAGTTATTTATTTGTAAATGTCAATGTTTTTATTTGTATTTTTATACATACTTAAGAGTATTATGTAATAGAATTAAAATAATTTTGACATTGCTACTCAGCCATGAGCCCAGAAATCATTTATTTTATATTTGTCTTTATTCCTGCCTCACACCAATAAAATCATAAAATACAACACAGCTGCAGTGCATTTGTATTGCATTGTGTACTTCCTGTGTACTCTGTGTGTAAGTGAGATCACTCCAACAAACTACTGATCCAAAACACTGCTGCCAGAGTCCTGACCAGTACCAGGAAACTGGACCACATTACACCGGTTCTCAAATCCTTACATTGGCTTCCTGTAGGTCAGAGGATGGAATTGAAAATCTTACTCATGGTCTACAAAGCACTAAATGGCCATGGACTCAAATACATCCTAGACCAGGGGTCTGCAACCCTGGTCCTAGAGAGCCGCTATCCTGCATGTTTTAGATGTTTCCCTCTTCCAACACACCTGATTCAGATGATCAGCCTATCATCAAGCTGTGCGGAAGACTGATAATGTCTGTCAGGTGTGCTGGAAGAGGGAAACATCTAAAACATGCAGGATAGCGGCTCTCTAGGACCAGGGTTGCAGACCCCTGTCCTAGACCTACTGGTTTCCTATGAAGCATCCAGAACCCTGAGGTCATAGGAACAGGTTTACTGTGTGTTCCAAAAATCAGAACCAAACAAAGTGAAGCATCATTCAGTCAATCTGCTCCTCATCTGTGAAACAAACTATTTGAATACTTGATGTCTGAGAAAAACTGTCAGTTCATTTAAATCAGGCCTGAAAACATTATTGTTCACTGGAGCTTTTACTTAGATTCTCATTTGCTTTTAAATGTTTTTATGTCTCTATTTATATTGTTTTTAATGCATCTTTATCATTTTAATTTTCTTATATGTTTTGTGTAAAGCAACCTGAATTGCTGTGTACATGAAATGTGCTATACAAATAAACTTGCCTTGACTTGCCTTACTGTGGGTGCCAGTCATACCTACCAGGTACAACATATCACTTGCAGGTGGGTGAACACACAACCGGGCTGTGTTGTGTTTCTTTAGGCATTGTTTTGCAAAGCTCCAGTCAGTGATTTCTGGCAGTGAGACTGAACACACCCCAGAGCACAACACCATCCAGATCCACAGACAGAGTACCAACTTGCATCCAACAGAAATGCACAGGCTACTGCTGGTGAAATATAGCTGAAAGCTTCTACGGTGACCTTTAGCACCCCAGGCCTTCGCCACCTTCTCAATTTCATCATGGTCCGTCAAATACCCACACACTGCTTAGACAATTTAAGAGATTTTTTGTTATATGATGGTTTTATTGTCACATCATATAAAAGGTACTTTCTCTACTTATGAGTTTTAGCCTTTCTGGATATTTTCCATATTTTTTAATCTTCTGTAAAAGTATGTTCTGATCCATCATGTCAAAGGCATTTTAAGTCAATAAAATTCCAACACAGTAAAGCAGAAGTGACGGCAGTGTAGTCTTTTCAGATACACAACAATGGCAGTGTACATTAGGTATCCGAAGGTCCATATAGACTCGTTAAAGAAATAGTACCAGTGCAGAAGCCCATAGTTATTGTGGTACCCACCCTGGTTGTGTTGGTAGAGGACCAAGTCAAAGAGGCTGGTAAACCTGGGCTGACAGTAATGGAACTGGGAGGAAGAAATGACAACTACATCGGCAACGGATGTTGGCAGCTAGTGTTCGGTAGCCCCGAATAATGGCTGAAGGTTAAATGGAGAACCATGCTTTCCTCCGACATTTACCAGAAGAACTTGGTGGGCATCGTAGTAGATGAGCTTCACGTCATGTATAAATGTTAAGTTTAAACCCCTTCTGTTATACCTGATGTAAACTATTTTTGCTGAATGAGCAGCTTGAGATTCATTGCAAGTGGCTGAAGCGGCGCATCAGGCAAGATGACGGACAGATTTTTCATCTAATCATATGCAAGGATTTTAGATACGGCCCCTCCTATGAAAACAGATCAGTTGCGGAAGAATCCCAGATGGTATTGTGAAATACCATCTGGCAACAGTCAGGTACCATTACATCAGAAAGTGAAAATGTATTGCATTCTTACATACTGCGATGTAACAGTTCTTTTAGGACATTGTAGCAAAGGAAACATCCACATAGACTCAACACTACAGTTGGAACATGTACCATATTTTATAGACTATAAGGTGCACTTAAAAGATTTTAAATTCTCCAAAAATGAGTGTGTCTTATATATGGATTCATTCTGGTTGTGCTTTGTGACTTGGAATTTTGACTTTTTGTCTCATAATTTAGATGTTTTTTATCTCAGAATTTGGACTTTTTAAAAGTTTGATTTAGCAGAATAAGAGTGTGTTTTGTTCCGTTACAACTCAACAAGGTTGGGAGTTACCTTTTAGCTTCATTTAATGCGCCTTATAGTCCAGTGTGCCTTATATCTAAAAAAACTACAAAAAAAATAACAATTGATTGATTGGTTGATTTATTTTGAGCATTCACATAATAATACATGCATGCATACAAAAGATACAATAATAATAATTTGATCTACACCCGAAAAGGAATGGGAAGAAGAAACACTTATTTAATCCCACTCCCATTGTCATTAATACCTTAATATACTGAAGTTCTAAACATTCACTCCCTCAACCACAAGCCAAATAAACAAAATAAATAAAATAAACAGGCTCAAACTCATTCAGAATCAACTCATTCAACAGTGTCTAAACCATGGAGCCAAAAATGTGAACGGAACACAGAAACAAAGCAATTAATTGACAATTTGCCTTATAGTGTGAGAAATACGGTAAATGCTGAGTACAAAGGACATCAGTCCTGGGCGCCACAGTGGTGCAGTGGTTAGCACCCGGGCCTCACAGCAAGAAGGACCCTGGTTCAATTCCCACGTCAGACCTTTCTGTGTGGAGTTGCATGTTCTCCCCGTGTCTGTGTGGGCTTTCTCTGGGTACTCTGGTTTCCTCCCACCATCCAAACACATGCACTGATAGGTTAATTGGTTAATCTAAATTGTCCATAGGTGTGAATGTGAGACTGATTGTTTGTCTATATATGTTCAGCCCTGAGATGAACTGGAGAATCATACAGGATATACCCTCCTAAAATGTTATGGTCATAATCAAATATGTAAAAGAGTGATACAAACATCTGATGATCTCAAATTAATTTGGATCTGAGAGCGCAGACCTCCACAAAGGCAGCCCCCCCCCAGAGGGATCTGCATCAGCACCAAAATCTAATAATTTTTTGATCTCCCCATTACCACTACACTCTGAAAATTTCATGAAAATATATCCATAACCGTTTGAGTAATGTTGCTAACACACAAATGAACAAACAAACTTCCGTGAAAGCATAACCTCCTTTGTGGTTATAAGCCTAAACACTATGAAAGCATGTTGAAAACCAGGTAGTTATTGCCAGTTCATGCAAGTGTGCAGTAGCTCCTTCCTTCAGACGAGTCTGGAGGTGCGTCACGCACCTGCTGCAAGAATTTGTCCCAGTCTGGTCTTTGAAGAGGAAGATATGACTGGAAATGGTTCCAAAACCTGCAGACCAACAAGATAGACCAGCATTATCTTTAGGTATTTTTGGTATCTGTTGTATAACTTCATATCATATTATGTCATTAGTAATAATATTGTTCATTTGTTGCCTTATTTCCACTACGGGAGACTAGCTCAGTTGGACTCGACTTGACCCGACTTTCATTGTTTCCATTCCATGATAATACTGACTTTACAGTACCCGGATGTCGTGTGGTGTGTTTCTTTTATGTTGTCAGCTCAGAGGTGCTGATATTAGTATTTGTGATGACCACAAAAGTATGAGTACATTTGTATTTTAAAAGGTGTTATTGTGGATGCACGAAAACTCACCAAATTTTGCGCACACTTCAGAAGTGTGAAATGTTGCGAGTATATATAGGTTTCATAAAAGTCCATAAAGAAATGTGTGTAGAAATTTTAAAATAGTTTGCATTAGGCCAGATCATGCCCTAGTGAAGTTAGAGCTATGAAAATTGGTACACATGTTCATTATATGATGACCTTATGATGGCCACGCCCCTAAATCAACAGTAAGTCCGCTGTCTTGGATTGAAATTTCAAACATGTTGAGTCATGGAACTCCTCCTTGGCCGTTGGGCCAAATGAGCTCAAAATCAGTGCACACGATCTAGACAAGTGGGACATCAAAAGTTATCCAAATTGTTTGGAAAAGTTGCATCATTTTAGTGCTACGATGTCACAAAATTTGCAAAGTTTTCGGGAAATATTACCACTTCATAAATTGCTTCAGCTCGAACATATGAACACCGATTTGGCTGAAATTTGACACACACGTCTATCTCCCAGGTCTACATTTAGTTAGACATTCTGATTTTGTACTATAGCGCCCCCTAGGAATGTACTTTTATTAAAATGAATGGTTGAAATTCGACTCAGACGTAGCATGGGGAGGCGGTCGTGAGGGGTGGTGAAGGCCTTTGAGACTGCTTGAAGTTTTAATTTTAGTTCCATCTGTTTGAGAGTATGAATATGTTTAAGTTTTTTATGCAGTTTATTGTTTTACATGTAATTACAGAGAATGAGCTTTGCTAATAGGAAATACATGTATTGTAATGGCTGAATAGGTAATTAACATGGTTTATGCATTTCAGGAAGGGAAACAGTGAATAGTCTGGAATGTGTGACCACTGATGTGTTGTTTTCTCTTATGTCGCTCATATTTCCTTCTTATCACGTTGTAATTATTGAGTCCTATAAGGCATAAAATGGGATCAAAACACAGCATTATTATAGATGTCATTTTTGGATTATTCTGAACTAATGTTGGCAACATAATGTTGTGGAATAGCCAATGAGAAGCGTTTTGGGTGGGACAGAGAGAGAGAGAGAGAGAGAGAGAGAGAGAGAGAGAGAGAGGGGTACAGAGAGTTTTTGGGAGCGGAGAAAAAGAATTAAATGTACAGAGTGTGACCGGTGACCGCAGCAGGTGTTGTCCTGTTCTTGCAAATAAACATTGAAAACGAAGCTCACTGAAACAGAACCTGCAGAGGGAAGTTAAGGTACTTACTTCAGCTCCTGAGCCATTTTCCCCTGATTTACTGACTACAGGATAACGTCAGGAACGGTTAATAATAAGTTTACAATAATACAAAAAAGAACGAAAAAGTTTATTTTGGGATCCATGAACTTCTAGTTCATAATTTGGAAGAATGAACGATGAACTGAACTAATTCATATTGAGTAACTTGAACTGAACTTTGAACTAGTTCCTAATCAAGGTGAACTTTCCCAACACTGCCTACTGGTATAGTGGCAAAAGACTATAAATTTATAGGGTGCAATCCTAAATATTTTGGGAATATCCTATTACAAGGCTATATTTTTTTCTTCTAAATAAGAAAAATAACTGAAAACAGAAATAAAGTTCACAAAGTTAGAAACTGTGTGTACTTGTGATGGTAAATGTCTGGGTCTCGGCTGATGTGGTTCTGGAAACCGATGTACAGGTCATCCCAGAGGCGGCCGTGCAGAACTGAATATCTCATGACACCGATCCTGTTTTTAAGCTTGAAAAAGAAAAACAATGCATATTTGATCATGAGATGTGTTACTGACACTAGCTGTTGATCAAATCCTGGTGTACCGCTCCTAGTGAATATTGGTTTAACTGATCAGAGCCTAACTTTTCTCCCAGTGTCTGTGTGGGGTTTCTCCAGGTACTCCCACCATCCAAACACATGCACTGGTAGGTTAATTGGTTAATCTAAATTGTCCATAGGTGTGAATGTGAGAGTGATTGTTTGTCTATATATGTTCAGCCATGAGATGAACTGGAGACTCATACAGGGTGTACCCCGCCTTCGCCCATTGTAGCTGGATTAGGCCCCCAGTGACCCCTGTGACCCTAGTGAGGATAAATTGGGTTCAGATGACAAGATCCCAACTGCAGCACTGCAGTTACTCACCTCCAAAAATGAGTGCTCCCTGTCAGGCCTTTTGGTGGGAAATGACAGATCCAAGAAGTCCACCAAGTAATCATAGCCACCAGGCGATTGGGTGAAGTCGTCATTTGTCTCAATTACCTTAAATGTGCATTTCATTGTCATACAAAAAATACATCCTGATCATTGAAACACAGTGTATGTTAAAAGTGTCATTTGATGCGACTAGTTTTCAATTTCAGAGACAAGCATGACAGCCCAGAGGAACAAAAGAAGAACAGAGGAGAAAGAGCTGAACAGAAGATGAACAGAGGAAGAATTAAAACCCAAGTTATTTTTTTATATAAAATATATGATTGAACCATGCTGTTTTAAAAGAACAAAAGAGAAGAAAAGTACAGGAAATTATCTGTATTTAAACCCAGTCACTCAATTCAGTTCTCTATGTTTTGGATAGGAGCCAACTGTCTGAGCTCACAAACAGTAATTAAAAACATGTCATGCAAAATGGAAATGCTCAAGTATATATGAATACGGTTGTCCTGGAAACAATATGAACCAATCTTTATTTATGTGATATGACTTTAGATAATATGTGGTCAAATGTATCCAAGATGTTTCTAACTAAAAACGATGAATTAATTTACTTACTTTCATATGAAGGACTGAACGTCCCAAAATTAAAAATATAAAAAGAAATATTTCACGTCTTGGAATACCAAAGGTAGGAATCGCTGTACTAAGGTATGAATCAAGCGTAGTAAGGTTTTTTTTCCAGATATTCAGATATTATGTTTCTTCAAGAGATACATCTTAAAGACTAGAAAAGCACTCTGAGAGAGCAACCCTCAGCCAAGGCAGACCCCGCCCCCTTCGAATCGGCTTTGAAGCAAACTATTAGACATAAGATAAAAGGTGGTAAATAATATGCAAACAAGATGTAAGTAATATCTCCAAAGAAACCCAAAGCATTTGCCTCATTTTGCCGCATTCAAAACAAAAAGATAGCATACACATGTTTGAGAAGAACAGAGAGGGTCTTATGTATGAGTGTATTTACCCGCACAACAAGGTTGTAGTTTTGAAAGCCTGCCCAGGTGTAATAAAACTGGATCCAGCTTTGGTGTTTAAATATGTCAGAGCTGATGGCGCTGTTCAATTCATCCACATACAAGTCGAAATCCCACTTGTCCTTGTAGATTTTTGCATCGGCTGCTGGATTGGTGATGGCTTCACTATGTTTGCTAGTGTAACAAAAGAAACATTCACCTAAATATAACTTTATATTTGGAACCTGTAAAGGCTCAGTATAATTTACTTTTGGACATCAGTCCTGTTTCAGAAGGTTAATTGTTGAGATCACTATTACTTTGCAATCAAACTGAATGAAATCAAATAACAAAACTTACCTCACAACACTTTACATTAGAACCGCTCAAGACCAGACTTATAGAATTCTCCAGGAAGTAATGAGGACCGAAACTGTTTATTTTGTGTTTTTCTATGTAAATGGCACTAAAAGAGTTTAATAGTGTTTCCTGTTCCCTCACTAACATTGGAGCATATGACTTGACTGGATCTGTTTATTTCAATTCTTAGTTGTTTATTCTCCTCTTAAATGACCTTTCTCTATTAGTCTTATCTCATTTCCTTTCTAATCGAGCTCCTTTCCATATGAGGGTTATCAGAGTCTCTTAAAAATGCTGGGGGTGAGTCAGAGGGCAGTGTTTTTTCTCTCAGTGAGCTGCACATGGGTTGAGAGGTCATGTGTTTGACCACAGCGCTGTGGGGGTGGGGGTGGGGGAGATGCCAAAATGTCACAATATGATTTGTGTGTTGGATAATACATTTATAAGCTGATCTATTGGCATCACAAACTAAAGGAGGAGACAGTTCATCATACGGCCGCTGCCTTGTCGAGACAGATACTGGTTTGTGCACGTGCTGAAAAAGGGTAAGCAACATTTTGCTTGATTTTACCACCATTTTTCTGTCTTGAGGGGGGGGGTTGGATGGTGGAAACTATGGCATTAACAGAAACATTGAGTAGTTGACACCTCGACTCCCGTAGCACAAGTTGACTTAAATTTGGAAGACTCGACAAGTCACACTTTATTCTTTCTCTCCCTCTCTCTCCCTCTTGCTTGGTGCGTAAACACAGACCAGTCAGGTCTAAACCAGAGGAGACATGGCTGCTGCAGGTAAAACAGGGGGTAGTGGGTCTGACAAAACAAAAGAGAGTAACAGACACACATGGCATGTGTGGAAATACTTCACGTTAGATGAAAAAAGGGCACAGTGACCTGCACAATATGCAAGTCCAACTTAAAAAACAACAAAAACACAAGCGTCATGCATGGCCACTAGCTAACCTGAGTGATATGAGGCAGGCGTGGTGTGCGTCTTGGTGGCTGCTGACCTAAACTTTATGTTCTTTATGTAGGGTGACATGTATGGATTTTGTCCAGACGGACAGCTCTAAAACTGGACTTTCTGGACGTCTGTCACACATCCTCATTTTTTACATTTCGTCCTATGGAAATCACAACGTAATGTGACTGCAACCTACCTATTGCTGCCCTCCAAACCCTGATGCGTCTCTGCTGGTCTACAAACTTGCGAATAAAACTCTTAATAAAAGAAATGCTGCTATTTGGAGAATATCCATGCTTGCCAGATGTATGATGCTGCTCTCTGTGGCTTAAAATTAGCCTAAAACTCCATTTGGTCTCTTTATACACAAACACAAAACGGACTTTTGAAAAATCTTGGCTTTTGCTGGAGTTTTTATGAACAGGGAAAAACTATTTTCAGAGGGAAAAACTCAGTTTGTGTATAAACAAAGGCAAATGTCTGCATTTAAAAAAAAACCTTGGTTTGTGTAAAAAGCCCCTAAATCTAAAGTTGTTGTTGTTTTTGTAACTCTTGGTAAGCAAAAGCAAGCAAAAAAAAACTGCCAATGGAACAAGTGAAAATGATCTTTGTAAGATTTCTGGAAATAGGATTTTCAAAGATGTATTATTTAAAAATAAGTTTATATCTCACGGAAAAGTTACTCTTGAGGTGACTATGTCTTTTTTTTAGTCCAATAAGATATTTTGACCAGAAATGAGAAAAATATACTTGGCAACATTTTGATTTTACCAACCTGTTTGTGAAGTCCATGAGAGCAAGGCTAAGGTCCAGAACAGCACCTGGCTGAGGTGTCCATGTCCTGATGCCTGGTGCTTTCTCATTGATTCGTGCATTGAGGTCCACTGCACTATTTTTGATATTTGTCTCCTTGATATATCTATGAATACAAATGACAGTGTTACAGATAACTTCCTTTTTCTTTTTTAAAGCGATACAATTATACAAGCTTTAGAAAGGTTTAATGTAAAAAAAAGAACTATACTGTGATGCCTGGGGAATAATAAAGCCCTTTCAACTAAATCTCACATGTCAAACCTTATATTTCCTGAGGAATTAACATCTTAGCGTTACAGTGTCATGTGGTGTTTGGTTTCTAGTCTTCATTTTGACAGAAATGTCTTCTCATATTAAGCTTATTCCATTTCCTTTCTGATGAACCTGTGGTTATAGTTTGGCGTGTGGTTATATATGTGCCGTTATGACCCTCTTCTTACTTTTAGACCCACCCCCTACCCCTCAAGGAGCCATTGCTTTTTGATAAGGCTCCATTTGTGAACAAGAATCTGTTATCCTACCTTGTCAAATCATCCTACCAAGGCTACTGTGCGTGCACGTGTTGACAACAGATTGTGTTATTGGATTTAAAAATGTATAACAGTCATTTTGTTTACCTTATGTATAACCATGTTACATTGCGTGTTGCATTATGTTACTGGAATTGAAAAAAGCTCATAACAGTCATTATATTTACCTAGTTATTTGTTCATCGTTAATCACCACAGACACAGCCAAGACCAACTTGTTAAACACACACACAGGGCAAGCTAAAAGGTGTTTTCTTGCTCTCTTTTACCAGTTGCTCCAGAAGAAAATATGACAGTGGCTGTTAAGATAATATTTAATAATATTATTGTTCTAATGTTTATTGGGAATGTCTGCCGCTAGCTTATTCACAAGACACTGTAATGTGTATTAGAAATGTCTAGAGTTAACGATTGATAAGACAGTCAACGGTGAATTTGCAAGTGATGAAGAGACAGGAGCCGAAGATGAAGATGACCCACCAATCAAGAATGTAAATCTCTCAGATTTACCAGAACCATGTAAATTTACACCCCCCCCCCCATTTTCCCTAAATAAAAGAGGTTGTGTAGGCAGTGACAGACTCAGAGTAAGTAGAACAATGTAACTGATTTCTGCTCTGTTTTGCTCTCCTCACTATTTTATCTTAAAGCATATTCTCTCCTGTCTCGTTTATGTTTGTGTTTTTTCTTATAGATTAAACCTGACAGTGGCTAACCACTTAGTCTTGGTTAGCCTAAGCTCGTCATGTTTATTGACAATGACATATCGGTCAATTCTATGATTCAAGATAATGAAAAGATGTCTTTAAATGCTATAATTTACAAATATTGAACAAAATGTGCTTAAAATATGTGTAGGTATGTGGGTATAATACACCAATTTTCTATAAGCTCAGCTGATTGGTCGAATGAAACTGATACAATATGACACAATGTCTTCTACACATGTGCAGGAACCTTGGTAGGATGACTCTGAGGGGTAGCATAAATTCACAGAACACAATCTATTCTTAATTACATGCCTGGATAAATAAAGATTAAATAATGAAAAAAAAAATAACAAGCAATATGAATGTGGTTTAGCTGCAGATTCATGCCTCATTACCCTGCCCCAATGGGGAGAGGGGTATTGTTTTGTCGTTTTTTTGTATTTGTTTTGTTTTTTTACCTCCACTAAGGAGGTATTAAATTCAGGTCCATTTGTTTGTCTGTCTGTCAGCAGGATTACTTAAAAAGCTCAGAACGGATTTTGATGAAACCTTCAGGAATGATAGATAATGAGTCAAGGAAGAACCCATTAGATTTTGAGCAATGAAGGTCAAAGGTCAAGGACACACACAAGGTCAACAGCTAAAACACATCAGTGGTAATATCTGAGGATTCAGACAAGATAGAATCTCCAGTTTTTGCATTCCCATTGTCTCGCTTTCGGACATCAGATGGCTCAACACCTATGGCTTGATCACCTCACATTTTGACATCAAAATGGAGGTCTGCTGTTTCTGATTGCTTGTTTTTTTGTTTATTTTTGTCTGTCTGACTGTCAGCAGCTTTACACAAAAACTACAGGACCAATTTCCATGAAATTTTCAAGAAAGGTGCAAAGTGGTCCAGATTAGATCCCATGAAATTTTGGTGAATGTAGGTCAAAGGTCACAGACACCAAAAATGTGTTTTCACAATAATAGGAGATCAGAAAAATCTGGTAAAATGTGTGTGAGGGGGGTGGCATTTGTTGTGCCAGGTACCAATTGTTTAGACAGTAAATGTTTACACTGTACCTGTCTGAAGGATGAGCCTCCACAAAGTAACCAGCAAATGGACAGTAGATCTTTGGCTGCAGGGACTTGACCAGCTCGGCTTTATAATTCAACAGCTTCTTCCTTTCATTTTTGATGAATTCAGCTTTCCAGGAATCTGTGTGTAATGTTGTTTGTGCTGTGACATATCCTAATGACTGATTACTGCACCCTTAAGAGCAGAAGAGCTTATTTGCTGTTTAGGTTACGTTACCAAACAAGACCTGCAGTTGTGAAAATGCCCTACTTTTTGGGCAACTTATTTGTAAATCTCCTTGTGTGTCAAGAATAATATATAAAATACATAGACAATTTTAAAACATGCATGTTTTTTGGTGTAAAAACTAAAACCTGAGGGTAGAAAACCTACAGTAAAGCAGAGACCACCTACAATTTTGTTGCACAATTGGTGTAATGACAATAAAGCATATTCTATTCTATTCTATTCTATTCTATTCTATTCTATTCTATTCTATTCTATTCTATTCTATTCTATTCTATTCTATTTTATTCTATTCTATTCTATTATGATAAGATACTATGGGAAATCTTTATGGTAATGCAAATGCCATACTGCATATTTAAAGTTGATATTTCTAAAATAATTGCTATCTATTTGTTTGGAAATGTTTAAGGAAAAAATATACAGACCTATAAGCAGCTGAACCCTGGCCTGACAGTAACAGAACACACTTCATATCATGGTTTTCATTTGCAGCCACAGCCTCACCACTGTACTTTCCCCCGTAGAAGGTCATTGGGAACCCAGATGCCCCCCCAGCAAAGTCACTCATCATCAAATCCACATTTTGTGGAAGCCTGCCACCATTGGGCCTGGTGCAGTCTACAGTGTTCAGGATCATGTGACCTGCAATTAAAATGCATTAGAATTTGGTTAGTTCGTACTGTTGATAGTTAGTGATCATTTAAATATATATTATTAAGACATAAGTTTGAACCTTTGTATTGAACAATGATGCATGTGTCCATTTCAGGATGTACTCCATCCATTAGGATCATGAACCTCAGGTGTTCATCAACCTGAGTGACGCAAATAGACAGGGTGGGACTAGTGCTACTGTCAGTCAAGTGAAATGATTTATTATTGTGTTTTATTTGTGCATGCTATCATTTGAGAACACTGATTTACATTTTGCCAGATACCAAAAGGGATAACATTGATGTTAGTCAGCTTGACTTGGCTTTGCTCCAAATACCTATTGTACAAAGGCAAAGACAAAGTTGTAAAAAAAAGAGCACCAACATTTTTCCACACTCAAAATAAAAGATGGATTAATTCAAGTGAGCTAACCAAAAGACTGGTCTTGAGGTGTCACCAACGTAAATGGGCATATCAGGCCTTCGCTCTGACAAAACTTTGAGTGTTGGGTAGCTGTAAAAAGAAAAACAAAAAAACAACAACAAAGAACCATAGTTAAGATCTATTATAAACGTATTTCAGTTAAAATTTTAATGTGAAGTCTCATATAATTTATTCACATATCTATTAAAGGAACCAAGTACAAAATCATTACAATTTGCCTCCACGTTATGTGAAATGGCAAATGGGACACCCTGGGAAGCTGAGGAGCTTTTTGAGAGGGCCTAGACACACAACATAAATAACACATGCACCAATAATAAATCACATTTTACAGAAAGACAATCCCAAAAATACTCATCCTTTTCAAACATCCACACTCTCCCACAGTATGGGTTTGCATGATAAGCACATTGATCCACAGTCTCACACACACACACACACACACACACACACACACACACACACACACACACACACACACACACACACACACACACACACACACACACACACACACACACACACACACACACACACACACACACACTCACACACACTCACATGCCCAAAATCAAATAATAATGAGAGGAAGAGGAAGAAGTCGGTCATAAAATAAGTTGCATATAGGTAAAGAAAAGGATTGTAGCATTAGTTCATATTAACAGTTTCCTCCTAAATCTCTTTTTAAAGCACTGGTGTAGGTTTGCATAAAGACCATAGGGACAAGTCACAACCAATATTTTGGAACGACAAAATATTCCTTATTTTGCATTTTATTTTAAATATCAAAAATGTGAATTTCTTCACATTTGCAATGCAGTTTCTATAGAATAAGTTGTAGATTTTTGTCACGTTTTGTTTCTTTGACGAGCCCATATTGTAATTTCATTGACTCAAAAGCATTTGCAGGTTCATGTTCCACTCACATGGATAAAGCCTGCATAAAGTGACAAGTGAATGAACAACTAGAGGCTCGTGTTTATCTGATAACAGTATCTGTGATAACCTATATCCTCAGAAAAGTGTTAAACTTATCCTGTCTGTTACCTTGGTATTCAACGTCATTTTGTTTGATGTTCTGCTTTGTAGAGATAGCATAGACAATGCCACCAAAGAAGAAAAAAGATATACAGACCTATTTTAAAACAGAGAGTAAGTACTGCCAAGAACTGCTTTAGGAACACAAATCTATCATTGGAAAGGGTTTTCACTACTCTCCCTACTGTGGTAAATCATATGGTGTTGGATGATGATAGCAATCAGTACTGGGTTGATGACAGCCATGTACTTCAAGCAAAATACTAACCATCTTCCATTATAAATTTGGTAGGCTAATTAGTTACAGTGTAGCCTGCTAAGACCATTATTCATACTGACAATATTAAAGCTAATTCATTAATAAACCAATCATTTGTGTACAGGAAAGACGGCATAAGACCGATGCAAGCCAGGTTAATTAGGAATCTGTGCTTGAGGCATAGACTGCGGAAATGGGGGGGGCACCCGGGCCATGACCCGGGTAACTTTTTGAGAAAAATTATTTAGGGAAAAAAAAGGCCTGCAGGTTTTTTTCATCTCAAAAAATGTCAACAAAATCGAACTAAAACCCAACCCATGCTATTATAATGTAATCGATCGAGTGTTTCCAAAATAAATATTTTGATGTAACATACGTCATACTAGCCTAGGATCTAGTCTGTCCCTAGTGGCCGCAAATGGTATTTGCTATGGGAGACAGACTAGACAGCCTCGGATCTGAAAATCCAAAATGTACCGGGCCAATCAAATCGCGAGAGGCGGGATTGGAGCCCGCCCTGCCTCATGACGACACGTAATGTTGTAGTCGCAGAGACGTAGCAACTAGCAAGCAGCTAGCACACATTGCCGTAACACCAGTTGCTAGCTGCTAGACAACATGGCTCATCACCAGGAACAACCATTCGAGCTGGCTTTGGCAGCAACGCTAGGTGATTTAAAATTACAGTTTTCCCTGCGAGAGGAGCAGAAAACGGCACTTAAGCTGTTTTTAGAAAAAAGGGACGTTGTCGGAGTTTTGCCCACCGGGTATGGCAAAAGTTTGATTTATCAGCTGGCTCCGCTAGTGGGACGACGCATGGGTCTGCACAACCCGCTGGTGATCGTTGTGTCACCCCTTTTAGCCCTAATGGATGACCAGTTGCAAGAGGCCGAAAAACTGGGAATACGAGCAGCACAACTCGGCAAAGGCGACCCGGAGGAGATCCGAAGCGGCCGGTGCCAAATAGTGTACGGGAGTCCGGAATCCTGGCTGAACCGGGAATGGTTAGACCTGCTCCATGTTCATCGCTCTGATTGGTTGGCTCTGACTGGTTGGCTCTGACTGGTTACCCATCCAATAGCATGGCGTTGTGTAAAGAGAAAATTTGACAGACAGCGGTTATCCCGCCCACAAATTCGCCTAGACTTTCTAGACTCTCCCCGTAGCAAATACCATTTGCGGCCACTGGGGACAGTCTAGATCCTAGGCTAACGTCATGCTTGAAAGTTGCAAAATGTAACAGCGCAGGGCTGAAAATCCCGCCGAGGAAGTCATTTTGGATTTACTGTTGATAGCGTGGCGTGTTGTTACGCTGCCCCGCTCTCGCTCTTATCTCTCTCACACACTATATATACACACACTCTCGCGCGCAACTCTGATGAAACGATAAACATATTTCCTCTGACCGAGCTCCAAAAACTTGCTTGTGCATTTTATTCTGTGCAGTTCTGTGCTGGCTGACATGACTGGAGGCATTATGTGTGTGTCTGTGTATTCTTGTAGTGTAGTTTATAGCCTCAGCTACGACCCCCCCCCCCTTGTTCAAACACATTCCGTGGTCTATGGAAATTCAAAATTCAAATTCCTAATTTATTTGAACACATACAGTACAGTTCCACACTTTCTGTTGTTTTGTAAGTAGCATAGCCCAGGCAAAATACATTTACACAATAGCCTGATGTTAGAATCGATTTAGGGCAATGAATCATGTTCATCTCGTCATTTTTGATTACTCATTTTTAATTCTGCTAGTAGCACTGATCAGCAGCAGATTGAGGGAGAAGGAAGTGGACCTTCAGAGCTTCAGATGAGGTCTGAATGTTATGGCATTTAGAAGAAGTAGGCCTGTCAAAGCATCAGCAATGAAACTTAAAGGATCTTTAGTATTGTATTTTGAATAAGATGGAAAAATAAGTTGTCTTATTTATTCCCTTACTCTTTCAAATTGATCTGAAATAAATCTAGGTGGAAGATAGGTCTGCAATTTATTCTTGATTGTTTGACATATAGGATGTTCAGACATCCAGTGATGATAATGCAGGACAGGTAGAGACAGAAGTGACTGGGACATCAGGGTCCTGATGAGATGTTGATTTTATGATGGAAGGTACTATGGATTACAAGCAAATTATTTTAGATGGAGATATTTCATTTTAATTTTTGCTCATGTGAATACAGACCAAGTTAATTTCTGTTTGATCTCTAGAAGACAGTCAGTGTGAGTAACAGTGTAGCAGTGTCCTGGACATTGAGAGTAAACCATACCAGCCTCATCCAAAATTCATTGCAGTACAGCAACTATCTAACAAGAAGCTGTGGTTTCAGGCAAAGCGGTATAATCATTATTCATTATAGTCCTACAATACAAAATATTCTTTTTTTTGAGTGTCAAGGCATTTCCAATCAACAAAACCACTCTATATAAAAAAATGACCCTTAATTTTGCTTGAATGGTTTTTATAATTGAGAGCTTTAATTGCCATCAAGCAAGGGTGTTAGTGGCCAGTTGAGTAAGTTGAATGAACCATTCATGTTCTGGGGTGATCCACAAGCTGAGTACCTGTGCTGATTGCCACACCTGTGTTGGTTTGCCATACTTACCTGGGTGATCACACAGAGAGTAGTTTATGTGGGGCAGAGCAGAGTAAGTCTAAATGTTTGACATTTTATTTTGGTCCATTTCTATGCATATAAGTATGACATTGATGTGAAATGTTTTGTTTTTTTTTGTTATTCAAATGCAGTTTGGGCCAGGCGCTTGTGGCCTTCATTATGTTATTGAAGAGTTTGCACCCTTGGTAGGCGGAGCGAGGTTGGTTCATTCTCTTGATATTTGTGTGTGTTGCTTTGTTGTTGATTGTTGTTTAATCATATACAAAAATGAGTGTTTCCAAAATAAATATTTTGACGTAACATACGTCATGCTAGCCTAGGATCTAGTCTGTCCCCAGTGGCCGCAAATGGTATTTGCTACGGGAGACAGACTAGACAGCCTCGGATCTGAAAATCCAAAATGTACCGAGCCAATCAAATCGCAAGGGGCGGGATTGGAGCCCGCCCTGCCTCATGACGACACGTAATGTTGTAGTCGCAGAGACGTAGCAACTAGCAAGCAGCTAGCACACATTGCCGTAACACCAGTTGCTAGCTGCTAGACAACATGGCTCATCACCAGGAACAACCATTCGAGCTGGCTTTGGCAGCAACGCTAGGTGATTTAAAATTACAGTTTTCCCTGCGAGAGGAGCAGAAAACGGCACTTAAGCTGTTTTTAGAAAAAAGGGACGTTGTCGGAGTTTTGCCCACCGGGTATGGCAAAAGTTTGATTTATCAGCTGGCTCCGCTAGTGGGACGACGCATGGGTCTGCACAACCCGCTGGTGATCGTTGTGTCACCCCTTTTAGCCCTAATGGATGACCAGTTGCAAGAGGCCGAAAAACTGGGAATACGAGCAGCACAACTCGGCAAAGGCGACCCGGAGGACATCCGAAGCGGCCGGTGCCAAATAGTGTACGGGAGTCCGGAATCCTGGCTGAACCGGGAATGGTTAGACCTGCTCCATGTTCATCGCTCTGATTGGTTGGCTCTGACTGGTTACCCATCCAATAGCATGGCGTTGTGTAAAGAGAAAATTTGACAGACAGCGGTTATCCCGCCCACAAATTCGCCTAGACTTTCTAGACTCTCCCCGTAGCAAATACCATTTGCGGCCACTGGGGACAGTCTAGATCCTAGGCTAACGTCATGCTTGAAAGTTGCAAAATGTAACAGCGCAGGGCTGAAAATCCCGCCGAGGAAGTCATTTTGGATTTACTGTTGGTAGCGTGGCGTGTTGTTACGCTGCCCCGCTCTCGCTCTTATCTCTCTCACACACTATATATACACACACTCTCGCGCGCAACTCTGATGAAACGATAAACATATTTCCTCTGACCGAGCTCCAAAAACTTGCTTGTGCATTTTATTCTGTGCAGTTCTGTGCTGGCTGACATGACTGGAGGCATTATGTGTGTGTCTGTGTATTCTTGTAGTGTAGTTTATAGCCTCAGCTACGACCCCCCCCCCCCCTTGTTCAAACACATTCCGTGGTCTATGGAAATTCAAAATTCAAATTCCTAATTTATTTGAACACATACAGTACAGTTCCACACTTTCTGTTGTTTTGTAAGTAGCATAGCCCAGGCAAAATACATTTACACAATAGCCTGATGTTAGAATCGATTTAGGGCAATGAATCATGTTCATCTCGTCATTTTTGATTACTCATTTTTAATTCTGCTAGTAGCACTGATCAGCAGCAGATTGAGGGAGAAGGAAGTGGACCTTCAGAGCTTCAGATGAGGTCTGAATGTTATGGCATTTAGAAGAAGTAGGCCTGTCAAAGCATCAGCAATGAAACTTAAAGGATCTTTAGTATTGTATTTTGAATAAGATGGAAAAATAAGTTGTCTTATTTATTCCCTTACTCTTTCAAATTGATCTGAAATAAATCTAGGTGGAAGATAGGTCTGCAATTTATTCTTGATTGTTTGACATATAGGATGTTCAGACATCCAGTGATGATAATGCAGGACAGGTAGAGACAGAAGTGACTGGGACATCAGGGTCCTGATGAAATGTTGATTTTATGATGGAAGGTACTATGGATTACAAGCAAATTATTTTAGATGGAGATATTTCATTTTAATTTTTGCTCATGTGAATACAGACCAAGTTAATTTCTGTTTGATCTCTAGAAGACAGTCAGTGTGAGTAACAGTGTAGCAGTGTCCTGGACATTGAGAGTAAACCATACCAGCCTCATCCAAAATTCATTGCAGTACAGCAACTATCTAACAAGAAGCTGTGGTTTCAGGCAAAGCGGTATAATCATTATTTATTATAGTCCTACAATACAAAATATTCTTTTTTTTGAGTGTCAAGGCATTTCCAATCAACAAAACCACTCTATATAAAAAAATGACCCTTAATTTTGCTTGAATGGTTTTTATAATTGAGAGCTTTAATTGCCATCAAACAAGGGTGTTAGTGGCCAGTTGAGTAAGTTGAATGAACCATTCATGTTCTGGGGTGATCCACAAGCTGAGTACCTGTGCTGATTGCCACACCTGTGTTGGTTTGCCATACTTACCTGGGTGATCACACAGAGAGTAGTTTATGTGGAGCAGAGCAGAGTAAGTCTAAATGTTTGACATTTTATTTTGGTCCATTTCTATGCATATAAGCATGACATTGATGTGAAATGTTTTTTTTTTTTTGTTATTCAAATGCAGTTTGGGCCAGGCGCTTGTGGCCTTCATTATGTTATTGAAGAGTTTGCACCCTTGGTAGGCGGAGCGAGGTTGGTTCATTCTCTTGATATTTGTGTGTGTTGCTTTGTTGTTGATTGTTGTTTAATCATATACAAAAATGGATGATGATATTGGGAGTTTTATGGTTGGATGTATAATGAAGTGTGTGTTTTTAGAGAAAACTGAACTTTGTACCTATTATATTGTTATGTGGTTTTTTTTTTTGGTTTCACAGTGCTTGAAAATGCAATAAAGTTTGTACCGGTTGAACTCTATGCTGTCTCATTGATGCCAAGGGCTGCTACAAAGGGGGTGTTGGTCGGGTTGTTGGATAGGTTATTGTCCCTACCAAAGGTGAAACCAAACCTAGCACCTTGTTTTAAAGACATGAACAATTGGAGACATTTCTATGTTTGTGAATTTGCAGACTACACTGAGACTTGTACATTTAAATTTCCATTTTGTTTCCTTGATATGATGGTTTTTCCTAGTGTGATAGGTGTCTGAAGGAAGGGCTGTCATTGAGCATACTGATAATAGAATACATTGCCCAGGAATTATGAAAGATACTGAGTTGAGTAATTTTCAGAAAGCCATAGTGATGGAATAATAGAGCAGATTAGGTATCAAATTTGGACCAAGATGACGTGTATTTTTTTTTTCTGCAAAAAAGCAATTTCCCCACGTGACTGAGAAATGTATAGTGATCATATAATATAAGAGATGATGGATACAGTAGATATCTATATTTCAATGTTTAGCATTACACAGTATGGGCAAAAAAAAGGCAAGTTAGACACAACTCATATACATTTCTCATCATGGAGAAATTCCAAAGTTTCAACAACGCATTTCATGTACAACAGTTCAAAGTCTTTTAAAATGAAAGAAACACATCAACAATAAAATGTATAGTTGGAAAAAACTTTACTGTCAACAAGGAAGGCTCTGTGTTTCAAAGGGCATTATCTAACTGGAACATCCAGTTTAGACCTTGATAGAATAGATCATTTACAGAAAGGAGAATATGGAACATGATAATACTTGAGTTGAATGACTTCACAAATGAATGGGGTTTCCAAAAACCTTCTTCTCCCATTCCATGATTATTTGGCACACTGATGGTAATATTACTAAAGTGACCTCGGTAGTTACCCATGTCTTCTTCTGAAAGGACATACCTGAGGTGATCTGAGTGCATGTGGCTGATATAGATGAGATCTGCTGCACACAATCTGCTCATGCAATCTGCTGGAGGCTCATGTAAAAGCCACCATCCTCTGGCGAATGCAGGGCCCTTCAACCATGGGTCAAACATGAACCGCTTCTCCCCAAGTTGCAGCTCGACACAGGCATGGGTGATGTATGTCACCTGAGAGGGTAATTCACAGTGTTACCGAAACCAGATTATTTCTTGTTTTATTAAAAAAAAAATTTATTTTTATAAATGCTCCAATTATTGAGTGTTTATCAGAGACAAATTGCAACAATAGAAAATGTAATACTGTAATTTCGGGACTATAAGGCGCACTTAAAAGCCTTTAATTTTCTCAAAAATTATATCCTTATAATCCAGAGCGTCTTATTATCGAGTACTGACATACCATGTCAGTACTCAGGCCTAATAACACCACACGGTACCATTATTATTATTCTGTCACCGCTTTCACTCAAATTTTCACCCTTTCAACATTTAAAAAAAGTTCATTTTATTTGACCTCGTTATTCAAGTCTGGTGAAAAACTCTAGAATCTTAAGTCGCCCCAAAAAACATCTCACAAAATGACTCAGCCACGCCCTCTCAAATATTTAAATACATTATGCGGATGGCAGACGTCCCCAAATTTTTCTCAACATATAGACATGAAACTTGGTACACACATAGCCCATTGTAGGACAAGTAAAAATTAACATTATGGCCCTGCTATAAACCAAACAGGAAGTTGGCCATATTGGATGGAAATGTGGACCCTTAAATTCCTACCCCTCATCCTTCCATCGTTTTCTCCTACAGTTTACATCCAATTTGCACCAAAGTGGGTGAAAATCACCTACACACATTCAGGGTTTCCCCCAGAAATCTTGCTAAGCCCAGTGGTAGACCCGCTAGGAAAGCCCACCGGTGGCCCACTGTGTTTTTGTGTTATTCTGGAGTGGGGGTGGGGGGTTGTAGAAAAAAAAAAAGAGGTTATTTGTACAGTGGATGTGTAAAGGAATCAAAGATGTCAAGAAAGTTTAAAGGGTGTGTTTCAACATTATGACTGGATAGATGTGTATGCTGGTACAATAGTAGATATCCAGTAAAATCACATAGCATGGATGTGTGACAATAAATGTCTATTTCAATAGTCATGTCCATTGGGCTACAATGCTTTGTATCAAACCAAACAAATAAAGTTATAAGTAATTTAAGTTATTTAGTCAGAGCATTACTTTCAATTAAGAGACCTTGAGGACAGTAGCGCTACCAGCCTGAATCCAGCCGGAATGTCAGACAGCAGGGGGTCGTTACGCCCCCTGCTGTCTGACACTTTTTCCAGAACCGTGAACCAAAGACAATGAACAGGGACAACAGCGCTTACTTATCGCACACCTGGGATGCAGTTCTGGAAATAATGTCAGACAGCAGGGGGTGTAACGATCCCTTGTGTCTAGGACAGCTCACAACATCATGTGATGCTTCTGATGATGGCTACTGGAAGTAGCTGAAACTAGTCAAGCAAGTAAAGTAACACTGCACCTGTCTGTTAAAAATAACCTAACTTTATAGTTAAATGTATTTTTGCCTAATAGGAAAAATACATCTGCAAAATATTCCGGGTCTAGGTTTATCTATACAGTACATTTAAAACAACACAAAGAGCCCAAAGTTGTTGATAAAAATACAAGATATGTGAAAAGTAGTAAAGTAAGAATAATTACAAGATAAACTAAAACTGATAAAAATTGATAGACAGTAATAGGATAAGTAGCATCTAAAATACAACCAGGAAATAAAACAAATGAAGTCACATACTTGTATTGAAAGCCGCTGTAAATAGATGATTTAAAATGTCCAGTGGACTGTGCACATATTACTTGTTGGGGCAGATTGTTACAGATCCTTGGGTCTTTTTGCCTTTTGTCATCACAGTTTTTGGTACATCTAAAAGCAGGGAGAGAAAACTGAACTGGTACATACTTTTACTTCTCCTTCCTGCAGATCAAGAGGCTCTTGAGGGTCAACCGTCCAGGGGTCGTTAGGGCACAACTCAACAAGCTGAAGGCCCCCATCATCCAACATCTCCACCTCTGTCAATGAAACAATATGATAATTAATTTCAAGTCTAAAATAACAGTGCTTGTAGGTTTGCAGAATCTTTCAGATGGTCTAAGGATAAAAGTAAATATTCTGATGGTTTCATAAATTAGAAAGTCATCATTCTTGTGATGAAGGAAAACATGGACTACTCAGTTATAACCCAATTTACCATATTCCCAATGCCATGAAGTACTTCAAATGTGCTAAGCTATCAATATGTGCAGTCATAAAATATATAGTGAACATGAATGCATTAGAAAAATTTATCCAAAACAGCAAAATACAATAAAAAAAACCATGACAATTTATCAATTTCTCTCCCCCACACTTTGAACATTAACTATGTATGTTCAGTTCTTTATCAGTGTCTCTAAACATGGTTGAAGGTAAACAAATGACAAGAAAAACAGAGTTACTGTCTTATTATTAATTCATAATACTGACAGAAATGCTCCAAAACGTACCAAGCTCATCTTGCATGAAGCTGTCTGGTGGATTCACATAATTCATTGTGAAAACATTGAGCTTCCAGTTATGTTTGGTGCATTTTACAGTCCTGTACAAACAGAAGGTATCTGTTATTAAAAGTTTGATTCAAACAGCATAACCTCTGATGGATGTTTGTTCTAAGAATAGTCTCACCTGCCATCCAAGTCTTCAATGTCTTTGATGAATAACCCTCCTTGGTGTTTGCATTGGTTCTTACATGCTTTAAAGCCACCACTGTGTTTGTATATAATGTAACATTTACCACCATCTGGATTTTTCTTAAAATTTAGTCCATCTTTCAGTGAGCCAACTGCTTCAGCATCCAGTGAGAGCAGTACCTTCAATGTTTGAGATGCCATTTTATCTAAATATCAAAAGTCACATCAGAAAGACAACACAAGGTCAAATTAAATAGAAGTTTGACCACCAAGGTCAGCAACGCCAAGTCTGTGGCCATGGTCCTCAGCCAGAAAAGGGTAGACTGCAGGGGCGGAGCATTTGGTTCACTGTAGGGGTGTGCGATGACCTGCAGTGGGCCCTTTATATAGTCCTAGTTAGTGTTCATTCCAACACCATGGTTTTAATTAGTCCCCTTCATGTTGATCTTCCTCGAGGCATAGGCATTTTGTTTTTTTTTTATGTCTTTCATGTCTTGTGTGTTTATGTTTTAAGACACCACCTCTAGGTTAACTTATTTAACCTAGCGCTCTTCCATTATTGCGGCATGTCATGCTGTATCAGACGCTTTCCATTCATTGTCTATACAATCTGGCCCAAACGCTGTTGCTGTACTTGCAAGGCTTTCTGGGATTGCGATACAGCAAGACTGAGATGAATGGAGCGTCAAAAAGTTCAGCCAAGCTGAACTTTATGCAAAGTACTGAGGTGACCGTACGTCCGTTATCCAATGACAGTGGATCGTGGGGGTGTGTCCCTGATGAAGGCACCGTGATGAAGAGCCAAAAAAATAATAATACTAATGCTGCTTATGTGTTTTATACTTCTATTGCCTTTATCAAGCACCTTGTGACTTTTATGCTCTTGAAAGATGCCATATAAATAAAGTTTCTTCTTATAATTATATATGTAAACACTTATTGACAGGACAAGGCATGAAGGAAGGTGGTTGAAATTGTTGGTCCCTGGTGGGTTGATGTTACGTGTGTGAACTGTACAAAACTACTGCAAACACCGTTATGTGTGCCAATATAATGTGTAGTTTCCCTGCTGTCTTTGTGATTGATAACTGGATATATTATGTTAAGTATAGAAAATGAATGAAACAAACTGCATCACTACTCAGGTTTCTTTCCTTCTTTTTTCTTTCCTTTATTTGTAGTCATCCATGAATGTTTTTGGTACATATACAGATATCCCAAGTTCCAAAAACTCATTTCAGGGAAATGCTTATCGACCCTTCCAACCGCCCCACCCCCTTTTCGAACAATCCCGCCTTTCAGAACTATTGAACGAAAACATGTAATTCATGAGTAAAAAATTGCTAAAATAAAAAAAATCAATCAATGAAGTCATATAATTTAAATACACGAGGTGTGTTTTGTGTGCCCAGACCAGGGCTATAAGTTAAAGGCTTATTGGAATCCAGAGGTCACATGACCCATATATTGAACAAAGATGTGTAATTTGAGTAAACATTTGCTAGAAAATTAATACTTATTAATTATTCATTTATTTATGTATTGATTCATTCATGTATTTATTTATACATTTGAGATGAATATAAAATTGATTTAATCGAGAAACATGTTTTTTTTCTTGCCGGTCAATTTATTTTGTCACGGTCCCTAAACTCCCCGACAGCAAGGAAGTCTGTGTCCGCTCCTGAAGCCTCTCAAGCAGGGTAAGGCTGAGCGGACAGCCGCTGATGCTTGGGGAGAAGGTGCACAAATATCAAATATCAGATGTCAAATATCAGACTTAAGCAGCTCACCGGGCATAAGTTTGATCAGAGAGGTGCCTTTACCATAAAGTCTGTAATAAAAGCGCATATAAAATGTTGGAGTGGCTGATATGACCGCAGTCTTTGAATGCATGCACAGGTTTCACCATCAGCTGACAGTCCTCCCCTCTCTCTCTCTTGTGCATGTGCAATGTAATTGAAGTAATTAGCTATTGTATTGCCTCCACGCTCTCACTTGCAGTGTTATTAAAAAAAACCTCCCTCGCATAGTCCAAAATCCGGAATATTTTATCTGACTTGTGGGCACCAATGAGCCACTATCGATATCAGGGACACTCCCGGAACATCCAAGAGACTTGTGTACATATACCTTCTTTATCATGCCATTGCAACCACGGGGGGATGAATAAATAACTGAGAACGTCCACACATTTGTACACTCGCATACACACAGCAGCTTGTTATAGCAATTCAGCAACACCAGGGGACGTTTCCGGCACGTCGACATGTCGCACCGCAATAATGGAAGAGCGCCCTAATGGACTACTACCGTGTGTCAAAAGCATCAGATTTTGATCCACTGGGAGTGAAAATGCCCTGAACAGACAGGTCACAAAGAATGAGGACCCACTGTTCTCTTCCACTGGTTCTCCTCAAGGCTGTGTCCTGTCACCATTAGTCTTTATCATGTGTCAGAGCAATTATGAAAACAGGACCATTATTAAATAAGCTGATGACTCTGTTATTATCAGCCTACTGAGGGAAGGTGACAAGGTTACCCAGTTATTGATGATTTTATCCAGTGGTGTGAGGAGTCCTACCTCCACCTGAATATATCTAAAGTCATTGATTTTAGAAAACAGCAGGACAAGCACAGAGTCACATTAATGAAGGGGCAGGCCATAGAGCAGGTGTAAACATATAATAAATAGCCTCCCTTTGGACTATTATTGTTGAAAATTTGAGTTTTAAGGAAAATTGCCGAGCTGTACTGTATGTATAAAGGGCCATCAGCGCCTTCACTGAGGAAACTGGTCCATTTCCACATCGACAAATGTGTAACTTTGTTTTAATGTGCTTTTATTTTTTTATTTTTTTTCCTGGTGGCATGGTTTGGTCATATCTCAGTGGCAGACAACAATATAAGTCAAATAGTCAAGATGTTCCAGTTGTCTGACTGGTAAGACTCAGTCTGACCCCACCTCCCTGTACACTAAACAGGTACACTGTAGATTTTGCAATGTTAATTTGGAGACAATGGGACCAAATACACTCTAGAAGAAGCTAAATAAACTCTCTAAGTGTTGATTTAACACTGCAAAATTTACTGTGTACAGAGGATGGTTACATCAGTTGTTAATGACGACTCCCATCCTCTACAGGGCGAATTTCCACTCATTCCCTCTGGACGGAGGTTTTTAGTTCCCAGGTGCAAGACACAGCCTTACAAAAACAACTTTCTTACTGTTGCCATCACTGAGCTAAATTTAAAAAAAAAGTGTAATTGCACTTGTCTAGTCATTTAGTTGTTAATCCTATTTATTTAGCTATTTGCTCTATTTATTATTATTGTGACCTGATGTTTTTAATTACTAAACGTAGATTTTTATCCTAGACTGTTTTTATTTGTTGAAGATTTTATTGTGTTTTGCTTTTATTTATTTATCTGTTTTATGCTGCTATAGTAGTGAATGTTGGAACACTGAGCATTTTTTTACCCTTATCTTGACACTCGATCAAGAGAGACGCATTGAATCTTTTTAACAGGTTCAATGTGTATCTTGTTGTAATGCCAAACACATTTAGCCTACTCTGTCTGCCAAAAAAATGTATCTACAGTACAAATAAAGTAACCTGAACCTTGTTCTTCTGTGAACATATGGGCCGCCATGCCAGTGTTACCAAACCTCACAGCTATTAATACAGTGGAGCCTGCTGTGGTGGTCATTAGTTGAAATAGTTAAAGTGAGACAGAATGGTGTGGTCATTGTCTTGTAGTGAGTCAACTTTATGAACTTCAATGTCTAAGTTAGAATAATTGTATTATTTAAGTCACATTTTCAAGGCAGCTGATGAACTTTCATTTGAACCGGTGAAAATCTAAGTTATCAGTTATAAGTTAATCAGAAGTGTTGTTCAAAAATATGTTAAAAAGCATAAATACATCTCATATGGGTTAGGGTTATAAAAACATTTACATTCATATTTCCTTACTATTTTAAGTTAAAAAAAAACATTTTAAAAATACCTGGATATCATTTAGAAATTAATACAATAAGCCATAGATGTTTCGTTTAATTTGAGCTTTTATTTATTTTATTTTTTATTGATCCAGCCCTTAATAACTGTCAACATTTCTCACGTGGCCCCATAGGAAACTTAATTGCCCACCCCTGGTGTAGCTGGTGGGATGGGTCATCTATGATTTTCCTGGTTTTGTTTAAAATCAATGACTATAGTGACTGTGTGTGTGTGTGTGTGTGTGTGTGCGTGTGTGTGATTGTGTGTGTGTGTATGTGTGGTGGTGAGTGACCACTTGCATAATTGAATCCTATTGTAACCTTTCCCACAAATTCACATTATTCAGTAAACTTTCATTTTCTATATATTTTCAATCTTTTGGTGATTTTTTATATTGTATTACTGATGTGCATGTGTTAATTGAGGTTTAACTAAAGGGACCTGGAATTAGTGAATACAATTGAAATTTTAATTACGTTAGTATTTTTGAGTTAGAAAGATTTATATTGTACACTGGGTATTGGTGGACAACACCTTGATTTTTTTAACGTAACTTTATCTGCGACTACATGTAATACTAGTTGTGGAAAAAACAGTTAAACAGCAACATTATTTACTGCTGAACTAACATTGTTTGATCCCACGTTTATTTTTCTTCATGATCAAATCTAAACCTCCCGTTAAGCTTGATAATTCATTAAAGGAGCACCCAAAAAAATGCGCCACAGGTAAGTAATATAATTTCTCACAGAAGAGGGAACCTTAAGAGAAACACAAAAACCCCTGTTCTGAAAAAATAATTATATTTGGATATTAATTATCCAAGAAATTATGGCTAAAATAAGTTTGTTGGCTTTCACGTTGTTGTTTTTTTTTTTCTTTGAAAGCGTAATGTTTTAAAATGAATGTATTATATATTATAAATATTATAAGAAACTTAAGTGGCAAAAGTCCTTTTAGCTGCTTTTGGATAATTATGTCAGTCTGTAAATGCGCAGTGCCATAAAGACACTATCCCTGAAAAAAAATCTGAACTGATGCACAACAATTTTATTTGATGAATCGACATTATACGTTTTCCTTATTGTGAAGTGATATTATTAAGAAAGCACTTACCTCAAAGGGGAGTCGAAGTTGCGTCTGTTGTGCGTAAAGGTGCAGGAAAAAATGTCAGGTTCAACCAACAGAGCAATGAAGTCATTTGGGAGGCTCAATAAGTAGAAGTACTTCCTTTACTGTACTTAAGTACAGTTTTAAATTATCTGTATTTATTTTTCTAGCAACTTTTTTACTTTTACTCCCTACATTTTTGTATAAATATATGTACTTTATACTATTTGCATTTATATAAATATCTGTACTTTATACTCTTTGCATTTATATAAATATCTGTACTTTATACTCTTTGCATTTATATAAATATCTGTAATTTATACTCTTTACATTTATATAAATATCTGTACTTCATACTCTTTAAATGTATATAAATATCTGTACTTTATACTCTTTACATTTATATAAATATCTGTATTTTATACTCTTTAAATGTATATAAATATCTGTACTTTATACTCTACATTCTCAGAATCGGCTCACTTTTTCAAACTAAAGAAATGTGACAGTATGAAACATAAGTCGTGAAATTGTGACTCGCTATATCATAATTGACTTTTTTTCATAATTATGACTTTTTCCTTATAATTCGGACTTTTTTATTTCACGATTTAGATGTTTTAATCTAATTATTGTGTGTGTGTGTGTGTGGGGGGGGGGTTATCTCCTATTTATGACTTTTGAAATTTTCCTAAATGTCCCATCCATATAAACTGAGTACCTTTCTGCGCAACCCTTCCTCTTCTTGCCACGATCCATTTTCAGTTACAGCTTAGGGGTCGTTGGCCTGCCCCTACCTCATCCATCCACCATCCAGCACACATCAATCATGACCAATGGGCGGAGCTACTAGCCTATGCACCAATAGGACGCTTTATAATACCGCTATCCGCCTACAGGATATATTTCATGGTTCAGAGACGTCAAAGCGAGATGCTTCAAACCCAACACCCCCACCCCCCACCCCCAATCACGTTAAAACAGTGCCAGTAAGTTGAAACTGAAAAAATTACAACTGAAAATCTGAGAAGCAAGAAAGAAAATAAGAAAAAATATACTGTGGTTTTTTTTTTATGTCTGTATTTTATCTTTTCATTCAACATTTTACAATACCAAGACCTGTTACAATGCCAGTGCAACGTTTTCTACAGTGCCAAGATGTTTTTTCAATGCCACAGGTTAATGCCAGTGAAATAGCCCCATAAAAACTGCCTACCTGCTACCTCGGTTTTGGAAAATGTGGAATAATTACAATAAATCTGTATTTGTATGTTTGAATCTGTGTTCATGTGCTTGTATTATAATATATAATTAATTAATTCATTTTAAAAGAAGTTTTAACAAAAAGTATACATTTGGAACCGTTATAGGAACCAGTAGGAACTGGAACCATTTAAGAGGAACCATTATACCCGGAATCATCATTCAAATGCAGTGGTGGCCACTGAACTTTTATCTTGGGTGGGCACACTGTAATTGGCAATAATTGGTCAAATGTATCTTATCAAGGCGGCATTATGGGGCTCTGAAAAATATAAGTTAAAAAACAGATCCAGATAGTGGAAAGATTCGAAGATTCTGTTTACGCAGCTCCTCTCCACATTTCTGTGATGTTACCACTTCATTCAGTATCAAAGCACATGCGCCAAACTCAAAACAACAACAATGGTAAAGTGTGCACCATTACTGTACTTCCTATCACTATTGAACCAGAATATTATTCGTATTCATTAATACCGCATGAAACACACACTTGTAGAGATCACAATTCATGAATTTATTTTGGATTTAGCCCAAAGGACCCGAAAGACAAAAAAATCTGTTCCACTATGGAGTTGGCGTTATTATCCTCCACCTGAATGTGGTGCAGACCTGGAGGATAATATGACGACGTGGCCCAATGTAACGTACAGCAAGATTTGTGCGTATTTCATGGATTCCATTGCAATAGACAGGAAAGCTATGGACAATCTGACAGCCTCTGAGGCGTATCAGTATCTGCATATAAAGCACTAATATACAATAATAAATTGTACTC
This sequence comes from Siphamia tubifer, assembly GCA_020466265.1. Taxonomy (NCBI): domain Eukaryota; kingdom Metazoa; phylum Chordata; class Actinopteri; order Kurtiformes; family Apogonidae; genus Siphamia; species Siphamia tubifer. Next base: position 56,848,059 of record CM035794.1, on the reverse strand, counting down.
TCTGTCTCTCACACACACACACACACACACATAGATAGAGCTGCCAACTCCGTGAGGGGAAAATACAGGACACTGGTAAATCCCATCAGATTCACAGACCTCTGATTTTTTTAATACAATCATCAATGGCAAAATAAGAATTTCGGCTCGTTTAAAGGTCAGCTCAATACGGGATGTAAGTTTGTTTTTAATGTGGGACGATTCTGTATTTCAAGGGACGTTTGACAACCCTACACACAGAGCACTGTAGGCGACCTGTCAATCCAACGTACACATACAGCTCTACTGTCTATGAACATTAGCTTATATGCTAATCAACTGTTTTAGCAAAAACACCAGTGGCAACGTTAGTGTATGACAACTTCACAATTAACAGTACTGACAGTTTCATTGCTAAAGCTTTCATTTCATAGCTAAAGTTGCTGAATTTACCATCAAATTGAAGTTTAAGTCACTTTGGGGAAATAGTAGTCAGCTGGGTGAGTTGTAGCCTCTTTGGCTGTGTAAAACCAGTGTATCCCAAAAATAACTCTAGAAACGGATTACCATTAGTTGGTCTTTTGTCCACAAAGTGCTGGGAACACACAAAAAACATTGCGGGGTGGATACTTTAAATTCAATGCCTGTGATTCAGAGGCTTGTGGAAAAATGAAAACACTGGAGGACATGAACATGCGCAGGTGACATTTGAGTGGCGGCTGCCTTAACAGCGAATGACAGCTCACTTGACTGCAGTCTCTTTGTGGCAGGTTTGTGGTTAAAACACTCTCTATCTAACCACTCGTTTAGCTGTTTTCTTGAGCTTCTACATCCAACGATAGCACACGTAGTTCCTGAACCACTTTTCCGCTTGTCGTTGTCCATAATTTTTTTCACTAAATCACTCGGTGTTAACATGTAAAGTCAACCGGAGGCTGCCAGAAAGGAAGTGAGGAGCATAATCAGGAAGTAAAGCAGAAACGGGTCGTAAACTTGTCCATACTTGTCCACACTTGTCCTCTGTCCAGGGCGGCCTGCTCAATCACCACATCTGGACGGTCGGATCCCAGCTCCTTCACTCTCAGCTTGTTCTGCTGCGACCTCCTCGAAAAAGGGACAGTTTGAAGCGCCTTCACCGAATTTTCTTTCTCCATGTCTCTCGAACGCTAATCCAACTCCATGGCGCTTTACACAGCTTTGAGCGTGATGACGTTCGATATTTGCCAGCCAATAAACAGCCAGGTTGTCAAATGCATTATGTCATGTGCAGACTCCTGGTAGAGTGACTGTGGGCGCCCCGTTCGATGTAACAACTTAACATAAGCAAACCGTAACTGGTTTTGTGAATATGAAAGACATCGTTGCAAAGGATTAAATGACAAATATCAGAACTATGTTAAATTAATACTTTAATAAATATATCAAAGATGTTAGCCTGTTAATTTAAATGTTTTGAGATCAAATCATGTGTTTTTTTTTTTTTTTTTCTTTCCACATACGCCATGGGGCATTGCCCCTGCGCCCAAGCGTACTGGCCACCACTGTTCAAATGGGTCCCAACCCAAGGCACACTGTTGTCTTCCTTATGCAGTGTAAAATGGTCCTAAACTTCTGACATGTTTTTATCTTGATGCCGTGAAAAAGCGTAACATGCTCAAAAGTGTACTGTTTGTATCCCTGACACGACACTAACTCCTATCACCGGGTCCTTGTCACTACATAGAAATAACTATGGCCAAATATAGCAATTTATTGAGATATGGAATTATGGTTAGTTAAAAAGAACTAGTTTTAGGAGATCTAAAAAAATGACTACCATATTAGATTTCGGATAAATTTTCATGTTTTCATTGACTACCTTTTACTAGTTTACAACCCCATGGCAACCCAGGAGTAGAAAGAAAAGAACTGTGTGAAATATAAGGGAAAGTACAACCTTGGCTGAAACATAAGTACTCCAGTAAATATAACTAAATGTCCACATGAGTAAGGTAAAATACTGTAAAGTAATGTATTTGTCCTTCATTATTTGATACTTCTAGATGTGGTTGTGCTTGTGTCTCACTAGGTCTGAGAGGATGGCATAACACTGAAAAACAAATAAGGAAAAAAAAATAAAAGAAAGAATGCAACCTGTGGGTCTAACCAAACTTTTCCTAAACCACATGCAAACAACATCTCAGTGAGGCTGGTTTGTTTGAGATGCAAATTGTGTAAGTTTGTTATTATGTTTTGCAATAGCATGTACATGACTGCTACAATTAGCAAGAACAACACAGGGGCTCAGAGTGTTGAAAAAGGAAAAAAGAAAAAAACATATTTGTCAAAATCCCACAGGAGATTCATCATCATCCTCCTTCTTCTGATTTGGTTTTACATTACATGTAATAGATTTTCAGGGCCTATTGGGGTGCGGCTGTGGCTCAGTTGGTAGAGTGGGTCGCCCAATGACCAGACAGGTTGGCGGTTCGCGTCCCAACTCTGGCTGGTCACATGTCGAAGTGTCCTTGGGCAAGACACTGAACCCTGGCTTAGGCCCCCAGTAGGACTGACCTTAGAAACCTACTGGTGTATGAGTGTGTGTGTGTGTGTGAATGGGTGAATGAGAGGCTAATGTAAAGCACTTTGAGCACCATGAAGGTGGAAAAGTGCTATATAAATGCAGTCCATTTACCATTTACCATTTATTGTATTCTCACTCCAGTTATTATATGTCTAATTCTATAAATTCATATTAAACACTACTTTGAGACATTGTTCACAGCTAAAGAATGTCGAATAAAAATGTTGTGGTAAAAACATTTTTTATGAGCAGTTCAAACAGAGAACATTAAAGTAAGGGGCATGAACACGAGCGGAGTGTTAATACCAGTTCAGAATACTAGGAGGTTTCAATTCGTTTGTGTTTCCGTCGACTTTTATTGTGGAAACACCTGACCCCGGATATCCGTTTTCTGTTGGTGTGGAAAGGAGACAGCTGTTTATTAGGAACCAGGACAGTGTTGTTTTTGTTTTGTGAAATCCCTCGGGATCATTTTATGTTTGTTTAACAATTTCGTATCAGTCTGTCTTTCTGCATCTGTCCCGAACATCCGCGAGTCGTTACACGGTCTGTCTCCTCTGTGTTGACTGGACCATGGTTTTGTCAACATCACAGCAGGTCGCCCTGGCTTTCACGGCGGTGCTTTTTACATTTGTCGTCCTGCCGAGGTTGTTTGGCGTCGGCGGTGGCAGCGGGACGAAGGAAACCAGATTTGACCCACGCTACACTAGAAAAGGTATGCTGTGATCTGTGGCGAAATTTCACAATAAAGTACTGAGCACGCGCGTTATTGTCACCGAGGACTGTAAATAATGAAGGGATGCTGCACCACACCCAGATCAGTTAGGTGATATTGTAGTGATGCTCAGTGCCATTACAGCTGCAGTCTATCCAGTAAAGGTACAGTCCACTGAGACACCAGAGGGACGTCCTACTATCATGTTCATGCATGTGTCTATACAGGAGGTCTTATCTGTTGCAGAAGGGCAGGGGTCGTCGAGCATCAAACTGTCCATATCAGTCAAGTTACAGAGTAGAACTGTTCTAACCGTTTCTCCACTGTTTGCAGCAACGTTGTTTCGTTGTGAGAACTGTATTTGAACTTTGTAATGCAGTACTGTTTTGGCAGATATTATTTGTGCAGCCTACATTTAGAGGAATTATTTTATTCTGCATAAGACTTGTTGGGCAAGTGACTATTTTAGTCATTTCTGCACACATTACGAGACGGTGACAGCAACAGTCAACAATTTCATGTCAAATGTGTTCTTCAGGATCTGCAAAGTCCACCTCTAGCTGAACAGTATGTGTTCCTGTTTTGTCAGTATCATGAAGTAATCATACTAATGATGTTCAGGGTTAATGTGTATGTTGACAGGTGGGAATCAGTTATTATGTTGTTCTAATGTTCCAGGGGCAGTTGGTAGAGCGTGGTTCACGTCCTGGCTCTGGCTGTCCACATGGCGAAGTGTCCTTGGGCAAGACACTTAGGCTCCCAGTAGGACTGACAGAACCTTAGAAACCTACTGGTGTATGTTTGTGTGTGAATGTGAGGCTAATGTAAAGCACTTTGAGCATCATGAAGGTGGAAAAGTGCTATAGAAGTGCAGTCCATTTACCATAAGTGTCATTTTAATGTCCTAAAAAAATGTTTACATCCTTTTTTTTTGTAACTTCACTGATCTTGATTTTATACATGATTTTTTTCCACAAAAGTAATAAAGTCTTGCCTACAGCCTACAACATGGGTATTCAGATCTGGTCCTCGAGGGCCAGTACCCTGCATGTTTTAGATATTGCCCTGTCCCATCCCAGCTGGAAGCCATCACATCATCAGCCTTTTGCAGTGATTTGTGATCAGCTGAACAGTAATTTGTGATGAGCTAAACAGTTAAAAAAGTCTACTGGAAGAGGAAAATATCTAAAATATGCAGGATACCAGCCCTCAAGGACCACAGTTGGACACTCCTGGGCTACGATAACACACTGAGGTTGAAATGTAAGCTTTAAGGGATTTCTGTGATTACCCTTTAAAAGGTTTTGGATGTATGTATGTACTTACCTTATCCCAAACTGGGAAATTACCATCTAGCAGAAACATTCAATAATAATATAATCTCACAACAAATGTAAGTAAAGACAAATATGCAGATGATCATACACTTTACATAATAAATTAGAAGTCTAATAAGATCTGGGTAAAATGTGGTTAATGGCTGTCATGGGCTTTGTCCGTTTAACAGCAGAGCTGCTGTGGTGTTTTGGAGAAGGTACTCCACTGTTTGTCAAGTGTGTAGTGGAGAGGGTGCTCATCCTTGTCTATGATGGAGATAAGTTAATTTTAGTCTCCTTCTTTCAACCATGGTCTCAAAACTATCCGGCCTGGGACCAATGACTGAGCCAGCCTTCTTGATAAGTTCATCAAGTCTGTTGATGCCTGAATTTCAATTGCCTGAATTTAATTTACAAGTTCCATGTTTAATTGGATTCCTCATTTGATTACCATTTTTGCTCTAACATTAAAGAGATTCTCAGATAAACAATTCTACTAATAAAGGAATATCTTCTCTTAATCTGACATATTCTTAAAAAATACAGAAGAACAGAAATATTTACTGAAGTACTACTTCAGGAGCTGACTCTGAGGCAGTTGTGTTAGTGTACTTTTATAGGAATTAACAAGCGGAATAAAGTGGACTCATTAGTGCTGTGGTAACTAATGGGGTTAAAGCTTAAGCTTTACTCTTAAGGGAATGGATATTATCTTTTTAGCCCTCCATTTTAATGGTTTACCATCAGTATGTATCAGTGGATAGAGGCACTGAGCTGCTTCCATCCACTAATGCAACGTATAAAGGTGTAGCCTATAGACATAAGTTTGTAAAACTAAATAGTGAAATGTTTCATTTCTGTCAGTGTGTTCTCTTAGTGTTGTATTTGTGGCAGCAGGTCCAGGTGCAGTCAGAGGTCAACCCATCAACTTAAATGGCCCTGGGTCATCTCAGACCTCTGAGAACTTGCAGCAGATGAAGAAACTGATGGAGCAAGAGCTGAAAAGTGACAAGTACAAATCCAACAGCAATAAGGGCTATGTATTTACACTTATGCCTCTGTATGCCATTGGAGTTGGAGTATTTGCAGCCTATAAATTTTTAAAGGTAAGTGAAGATTCCTGTAGTAGAATGTTTGATAGGGTGCTTGAAATCCTTGAAAATGGGTGAATCTCAATTTTGTGTTTTCAAGGTCTGAAAAGTGCTTGGATTTAAGTGTTTGCAATTATAACGCTGTAGTGTATTTGTTTTTAATATTGAGAAATGCCAAAGCTACTCACAGAGAGGTGAAACATCTTGAAAATTACTACTTTGCCAAAAAACAAAATTAGTGGGTCTCCCCACCTCGACCCCTGATAACAAGTTTTATCTTAATCTTAATCTTTGTCTTTGTGCAAGTGTGCCTGAAGAAAGCCAAGTGCCTTCCCTTTTTGGGAGTATGGGAGTGCTATTATGAAAAATCATTCATTCATTCATTCATTATCTGAACCTGCTTTATCTTCACCAGGGTCACAGGGGTCACTGGAGCCTATCCCAGCTACTGTAGTTATGGGTGAAGGCAGGTTACACCCCAGACATGTTGCCAGTTCATCGCAGGGCGATGAAACAAAGTTTTTTTATGTTTATATCATACTACAATGCACATAATTTTGATAAAAAGTGAAAAAAAAAATCCTGAGTATTCCTGCTTCAGAGAAGTCATGCCTCTCAGGGGGAGGAATTCAAGTATCTTGGGATGTTATTGAATGAGGATGAATAATGGTCAACAGGTGGATTGGGGTGGTGTCTGTTGGAATGCAGGCACTAAACTGGTCTGTTGTGGAGAAGACAAAGATAAGCAAAAAGGGAAAGCTTTCAATTTAGTAGTCTATCTACATTCCTACCATCTATAGTCATGAGCTTCGGGTAATGGTAAAAAGAGGGAAGTCAGGGCTGCTTTGCTGAGGCTGCTGCCCCTGCGACCTGCATCCAGATAAGCAGAGGATGAGGAGTAGTCCTGTAGATCTGTTTTTATCTCAGGTATAAGATGCCATGTAGGAAAAATGTGAAAATGACCCTTAAATGTGTATGAACCCAGATTTTCAAACTTCAGACACGTGTGCTTAAGCTGAGAAATGTCGCCGCTGATGCATATGAAGTTCACAATAAAGAAGTGGGCTGTTTTATGTAGTTGCACTTAATAACATAGAATAATTTCAAATACTGATAATGTCTTTTATTTAATGTTTAATTCCTAGATCAAGTCTGCTGATGACCAAGCTCAAAAGGAAAATTTTGCAAAAGGTGCCAAAAAATCAGTTGAGGCAGGTGTGTGCTGGAACCTGTTTGTTTCACTTTTATTTGTCTGTTCACATGTTTACTGAGAAGGAATGAGATAATGAATTCCTCTTTCATGCGTTTATGAACAGAGAACCAGTTAAATGAGCTGGAACAAAGGCTGGCTCAGACTGAAAGGATGCTTAATTCCATTCTCACCCAGTTGGATCCACTTACTAACTGGTGAGTGATGACTGCCTTATTAATGTCCTGTAAATACAATATGTGTTGCTGCTGGCTAAGGGTTGGTGTTGCTATAGTTTTCTGACAGAAATGTAATGATTTCGCAAGTATGTTATGCTATAGAAAAAATAGCAATAATATACGATAATTATATTCCTTTCCTATTGTTTTTTGGTCTGACCGACAGCACGGTGATGCAGTGGTTAGCACTCGTTCCTCACAGCAAGAAGGTTCCTGGTTTGATTCCAACACCAGACCTTTCTGTGTGGAGTTTGCATGTTTTCCCCGTGTTTGCATGGGTTTTCTCCGGGTACTCCGGTTTCCTCCCATCATCCAAAGATATGCAGTGATAGGGCAGGTCTCCCTTGAAAAAGAGATAATTGAGCTCAATTGGAAACACCTGGATAAATAAAATAACCTTTGTATGAACATGCTAACTTGAAAAATATCTAGTTTAGAAATTCCATATTTTTCATATCAATGAATATAATGGAGAGGAAGACCTGTTTAAAATTTGGGTGATTTAGCATTTCTAGATTCCCCAGAAGGGACTGCTCAAAAGTTTAAAATCACTAAAGTCTTTCTCTCTCTCTCTCTTTCTCTTTCTCTTTCTCTCTCTCTCTCTCTTTCTCTCTCTCTGTCTTTGTGAGATCATATCACCCGCTTCACATCAAGTGCAAACTAATATTCGGAGCCTAATCTCACCCCTATTTTGTGCCAATCTCAAATTTCTATGACAACCCGTTCTTGAATCTGTGTAAATCATGTGATTTTGACATTTCTGCTAAATATGACCTTGACCTTTGACCTTTTGCAATATTGATAATTTTGTTTTATGTGTATTTGCATCAGTGAGTGTAATATTATGATAATATATCCAGTATTGATTAAGTTATAGTGTGATATGTCTATGCTTGACACACACAGTGTTACAGAAGTTAATTTTGTGACATTTCACCTTTGACCTCCAGAGATCTCAAAAACTATTGTTCATGGGTGATAACACCAATTATAAGAATTGTAGCAATCTTCATTCCACATCACTTGGTACTAATCTGAAAGTTCTGTGACCCTCCGTTCATGAGTTAGAACTGATAATGTGATTTTGACCTTTTAGTTAATTGTGACCTTGACCTAGATAACCAAACATTGACAGAATAAACAAGAATATTATAAATCACACAACAACATGTTGATCTTCCCTGAGTGATTCATCTCATCTTCTGCATGAAACAAATCAAAGGCTTTTAATTTTGAAATCGCAGTAACCACATTCAACGCTGTATTTAATTTAACTGTTTTGGCAGAATCGGGGGAAACTCTCCAGACCCAGTTAACTTTTGATAGTTTTCTTTTGTTATTTTCTTCATACTGGTCCTTGCTGGGATTGAAAGTTGTGACAAATGGACAGTGTTTTGGCGAGTATACTGTAGCTTCCATGAGTATGACGTGTATTTTGAGCGATGAAAAACAATAAAATATATTTATTTTATTATTTTAATATTTCAAGATTACAATTTAAGACAAAAATAATAAACTACTCACACAAATACCATACACTTCAATGAAATAATAATAATAATAATAATAATAATTATTATTATTATTATTATTAAGTAATGTATTTTCTCAAGCCCCTCAGAGCCACAGGATGAGGATGAAAGAGCTGCATGTGGCGGACCCCTGATTTAAAGAATGTATTAAATTTTTGCATGTATTTGGGAGATGCTTGTCTTTTGGTACTCTTTTGTATGCTAAACTAAATCCAAATTATGGTGACTTGTTTTATCTAAAACATTGACGTTACCAACTGAATTGTACCAAATTTGTTATTGCTCATAATGTTTCTCTTATGGTCCTTTTTTATCCATCTGTTGTATGTTTTCTTCACAGTGTGAAGTCAGTGGCTCAAGAGCAGAAGAATGAGATCATGAGCCAACTCCAGACCATTCGATACCTGATGAAGAAGAGAGGAATGGACTGTCCGCCACTTAACATTCACGGTGGGCTCATTCACCATGTCTGGTACAATAGATCAGCTGGTTTAGTAACAGTCAACTCATGCTTGTTGGGCTAACAGGTGGTGCATTATTCCAATTAAGACACAAACTATGTTCTGGCTGCAGTCTACATATGGTCAATGACAAAGCAGCTAAGAATGGACCTTTTTTCACAAAAAGAGGAAATGCGTCACAGGAGCGTGTTAAACATCATGACAGTAGAAAGCCGGTAATATTGAAAGAGTCCTTTCATCTTTTAACATTTGCAGATATTGGGAGAATTGTGGAGGAAAATTCACTGACGAAAAAGAAACTTGATAAAGGCCATGAGTATAAATGTAAGAAGAGAGAGCCCTGGGGCTAAGTGCTACTGAACTGATAACTACGTCCACAAATCATTACTATATCCACTTATACCTAGGACTATTATTATATAGTTATGTATGGATAGTATAGAGGACATGGACTATTTCATTATTTTCAATTTATTCTGTCTATGGTTCAAGTCAATGTCTCGTTAGCATAATGCTAACATTAGCCGAATGCTTTCATAATTCATTCACATTTTTCTCTGGCAGTGTTGTTTATCTTGGTGTTTACTTGTCATAATGTCAAATGTAGTAGACGGGCAGGTTTTTGTGAGGGCTAGATGCTACCCATCGCAAGGAAAAAAAGAGGAGCCTCACTGTCCAGTTGCAGTTCTATGCCCAGTTCAACTCTTTCCTTCCAATGATACTGTTGTTTACTGCTGACAGTGATGTACTGGCATCTAAAGGCAAAAGATCGTAACTACAGTTTAAGTCAAACATTACTTATTTGTGTTCACCATAACATTCAAAACCATGGCGATTTGTTTTATATCAACTCATACCTACGTTAACAGCTGCCGTTTTTGACACCGTTGATATACTGCCTCCCTTTTTCCTGTAGGAATATAATCATTCCAAGAAAAATGCTAGGGACAGACTCTGGTTTCAACTGGCAAAAAGTCATCCCGGGATGTATAGTGTTATGATGTGAAGTGTCTGCTGCAGACGTAAGTGCTCTTTTTTTTTAAATTATAAAACTGGGCTCTTCATAACTCTAAATAGCTGGGAGTAAAACAAAATATAAGACTGCTTCTGGACATTACAAGAACATCCTGGTATGTTACAATAACTTTTGGTCGTTGCTGTCATGTTTGCCGTTTCCGTTTTGCTGGTGCGGAAGTAGGGGTACGCTCCTCTGACGTATGTCCGGTGCGAAATGTGGGAGTTGTGAAAAAGGTCCATAGGATATATTTCTTGCACATTGTAGCAGTCCTGTACATGCTATTGCAAAACATAACAAACTTACACAATTTGCATCTCAAACAAACCAGGCTCACTGAGATGTTGTTTGCATCTGGTTTATGGTTTAGGAAAAGTTTGGTTAGACCCACAGGTTGCATCTACTTTTTTTTTCTTTTGTGTTTTTTTTCCAGATTTTTTTTTTTTCAGTGTCATGCCAATCCGCTCAGACTTAGTGAGACTCAAGTAAATGAAAACATGAAAATTTATCTGACATCTAATATGGTAGTAATTTTTTTCAGACCCCCTACAACGGGGCCAATGTTCTTTCTATTTTTTTAACGAACCTTTATTTCATATCTCAATAAATTGCTATATTAGTGTCGTGTCAGAGATGCAAACATTTCAGCATATTACGCTTTTTCACGGCATCAAAATAAAAACACGTCAGAAGATTAGGACCATTTTACACTGCGTGAGGCAGACAACACTGTGCCTTGGGTTGGGACCCATTTGAATTATGACGATTCTGAATCCATAATGCTTCCTCTTAAACGGTTCTGGTTCCTACCGGTTCCGATAGCGGTCCCAAATGTCTACTTTTTTTTTTTTTACTTCTTTTAAAAGTAATTCAATAATTTCATTTAATTATTACATTTTTGCACCATTATATGTATAGACATCTTGTCATCATAACTTCTATTCCAAGAAACACATGTTAATGATTAAACTGGCATTTAAAGGGTTAAAATCCTGAAAAAATATTGAATGTTTGGTATTTTTCAGTAATGGGGGAAGTTGTTAAAGATATATATTTTTTAATATTAATGTATGGTGATTTTTGTGTATGGGTATTTTGTCTGCAAGGATGCAAAATGCCTCATGGGAAAACTGAAAACATCTAAGAGTAAAAGATGCTGGATTTAAAAAAATATAACTAAAAAGAAACATTTCTGCCAAATTCCATGCCAATAGCTGCAACACAGTCAAAATGATCAATAAATGAAGAAAAAAAAGAGAAAAATTTACCAAAATTCCAAAGTGTCACTGACATGATTTTACAACAATACATATTTTGAAAGTTCATCATGTCTAAAGGTGATTCATACATACATCACTAATGACAACACTGCAAATGTAATGATATTTAATCCTCAAAACAATTCAAATTGGCCACCTACAAATTTGACCTACTTATTTCCGGGTAGCCTGAACATTGACCCGTGACATCAGTGGAGGAAGACTGTTCCACTTTGCTCATGTGGAAACAGGACGACATAAACAACAACAGCAGCGATTCCAGCGACAATTTAAGCGATTTTTCAGTAGAAATAAGAGAAGGAACTGTTACGGATTAGGGTTAGTGTGTGTGTGTGTGTGTGTGTGTGGGAATATGCAGATGTGTGTGCGTGTGTGGCCAACCATCGCCTGCAGGACCGGCTCGAGGAGACACCGAGGACGTCATCGGAGATTCCCTTTCCGAACGCTCCATCCATGCCGTCCACCGCTCCACCAGCTGCAGCTCATTACTTGCCTGCCTGGATAAAAGCCTCACCGGCTCTGAAGTCGGGGCAGACTATGTGTGACAGACCTGCCATAGCTCGCTGTGCATTATGATTGTGCCTTTTGGTGTTTACCCCCTTATTTCTGGTTTATTGTTCTTTATGTTTGCGTTGTGTTTGTGCCGGCCGTGAGCCTCATTGTTTCCCTTTTGTTTATTTTTTTGTTAATTAAATGTTACTTATCAAACTTTACAATTTCTGTTACGTCCCTTATTTATTCCCCTAGACTCCACCATCACTCTGGGTCATAACAGCAACAACATATCCATATATCAAGCTTTTTCACTGCATCTTTTCTGAACTAAAGACGGCTGATTGAGCCCAAGTCCACTGGACAGATTACAGCCAAATTCCATGGGGAAAATGACTGTGGACCGCTACTACTGAAATATTTAATATTAATACAGTACTATATCATTTCAAGTTACCCCCGGTAATATGAAATCGATTTCAGATTACCCCCATGGGTAGCCTGATCCTGGTCCCATCCCCCCCATTTATCTGTAATTTAACCCGTAATTTGGCTGTAACCTGTCTAGCGGACTAAGGCTTAATCAGTCGTCTTTACGTCATAAAAGATGTGGTGAAAAAACTTGATATATGGATATTGGAAAATCCAGACTATAGTAAATGTGTAGGAATAAGACTCGTAAGTAAATCTGTTGGAGTTTATAAGTTTATAGTCTACCAGTATGCCTACCATTCTATTTTGCAGCCGTCCCATCCCAGTCAATGGGAGTTTAGCTGTTCTTCCTCTATTTCAACACTCTCGCCGTCTGTCTCATGTGGCTCAAATTCATATGGATGAAGAACATTTGCCTCTTCAACTGAATCACCTGTTGCTTCTCCTATTGCTACTGAAAAAAAATCACTTAAATTGTCACTGCAAACGCTGCTGTTGTTGTTTGTGTCATCCTGTTTCCACACGAGCAAAGCGGAGCAGTCTTCCTCCACTGATGTCGTGGGTCAAAGTTCAGGTTACACAGAAATAAGTAGGTCAGATTTGTTGGTGGCCAATTTTAATGGCTTTGTGGATTAAATATTAAATTTGTGGCGTTGTCCTTAATGATGTATGTGTGAATCGACTTTAGACGTGATGAACTTTCAAAATATGTATAGTTGTAAAATCATGTCGGTGACACTTTAAACTAAATGGTGCAGTCCATTTACGTAGAATGCATGAAAACTTTAGTTTTTCCTCTTTGTTTTCGTGTATAACAATAACATTAACTTATGAAAACATTTACAAACTTTCCTTTAACCATATATTGTGAACCACCAGAACAAGTCTGAACAACTGAAATGTCTAAAGAAAATGAAGTGAAATTTTAAGAATATTCTGTCTGTTACTAAATGTTGGATGCCCTTATAGATCTGATCCATAACCTGTGTGTATAAATGATAAGTTCAGGCATAATATTTTTCAGGTTATTCATGTTTTTTTTTCTGGATACTGTGTAAACGTAAATATCTCTAGAATTTAAAGTTATATCTACCAATCTATGATGTTTCACAGCATTTAATAACAATTTTAACATGAACAACCTACCTCCAAAGCCTGGGTGGCTTCCCCCTGCCTGAGCTCTGATGCGCCCCTCCTTACCTAACACATGTGGTGGGAAGCAGAGGTGTCCAGGTCTGCTCTGGTGTGTCTGCAGATCCTTTTGTCAGCAATCAGACACACCATTATCCACCTGCTGAACTCCTTTATCATTAGGAGACCCTGTGCTTAAGGGTCTGGTATGTGCAGGGCTGGATCATTGTTTTCACTGGCACCTCATCCCCTAGAATAAAGACTCCACAGAGGCAGGTGTACTGTGCCGTACTGTGAGTGGTGGAGACTGCACACCGTTTGCAGAAATTTGAGGCTTCATTGCTGAGTGTACCAATTTCCAAATTTTTTTTTCTCCTGCATTTACACCATCCTACACTGTGTGACTTTGAATATATGTATGTGGAGTTCACACAGTGTCTGCGGAGTGAAGGGCAGTTGACTGTGGGGGTCTTAACCCATCTTTGTCACCATTCTTCATTCACTGAACTTTTGACTACTGCAGTTGGGTTTCTACATTTGTTGCCCTCTGATTTTGTTTCTGTTGATAAATAATTTTTCCCTTCAACACCATGCATTTGAGTCTTATACATACAATAGAATCAGTTTCAGAGTCACCGACAACTGATGCAGGATGTAGCAACTGATGACAGTTGGGAAGCTTGGTCAATCATTTCATTCAGACTGAATAATATAGTCAGATTTTTATCAGAAATATATGTTTCAAAACCTGGTGGTTTTATTTATTTTTTATTTTATTTTATTTCTACATTCATTAGGAGCATTTTAAATATGCTAGATCATACAGTATAGTGTATATATACTATATATATATATATATATATATATATATATATATATTTTTTTTTTTTATTATTTTTTTTTTTTTGTACTAAAACAGAGAAAGTCGTCATTATTTATAGAATGTTGTGTTATTTATTTTACTGGTCTGCCCTATTGGAGATCAAATTGGGCTGAATGTGGTCCCTGGGAAAAAAAAAAGTTTGACAGTCCTAACTCATTGTGTCTGTTGCAGAAGGATCTTGTGAGCGTAACCTGGAAGACCTCATTGAGTCCCTCGGAGCCAGTGACACCTTGGCGGCAGAAGCTTCAGTAGTGGACAAGCAGACGTCAGAAGGAGTAGCAGGGGCATCTGAACGCTGCCAAGAACCTTTAAAAGATGAAGACGAAGCTCCAAGCGAAGGCACAGAGGTGAAGGAGCTCACAGAGGAGGAATCTGAACAGGATGAGGATGTGGAGGTGGATGGAGAGGGTGAAGGACTGGAAGACTCTGAGCTCATGCCTTCATTAGAGGACGGCAGTGAGACAAACATTGAGGAGATAGGAGTGGAACAGCCGGTATCTGGACTCAGGCGACGCAACAGGCCAGAATGAACGGTCTGCAGGACATTGTACAGCAATGTGACAGATTATTCTGACGATGTATGATCAGAGAGGTTTTCAGACTCCATCTACATTTTCATCCAACATTATATTTATCAGAGTAAACACATAGGGCTATATTTTCTTGTTGTAGCTACAAAGACATGATAAACGGGTTACTGTAAAGTAGAGGTCACCAACCCTGGTCTTTGTGATCTCTTTCTGCATGTTTTAAGTCATGTTGACACCTAAAGGTTTATTTTTGGATTGAAATCCAAGAAAAGATGATCCATTTGTTTAGATTAACTCGTCCGGTTTGAGTTCACAGAGAGTAAAACTTCATCAGTCCAGATACAGGAACCCAAAGTCATGTGACCACAAATATCATTTGGTTATTGGTCATTACAGTTTTTGGGGGAATACAAACATCATTTTGCTGTCATTGTCTGTAATGGCGAAACAGCACCTCATTTTCTTTTTGCTGCTGAGCACTTATCAGAAGTGAATATGAACAGCTTGTAAGCCAGTGGGCCCTAATTATTCCATTAATTAATACATTTCGGAAATGTGCTGCAAGCAGTAAATTACGTGTAAAACTGTGTGCTTTCTCTGATGGGTGTGGATGATGTTCACACAGGAAATGAACCACTCTGGAGTTGACTTGACACACGGCCACCTCTACAGACTGACCAGAGTTCGGTTATTTGTTCCACACGCCGTTTGAGTGTTCACACCGAACTAAAAGAACCACTCCAAGGGAGTAAACGCTCCAGGGTAAACAAGAGTGGTGTGAACGCGACGTTAAATGATAAGCCTTTCATAAAACTCTGCAAAAGTCTGATAATAACAGTCAGGTATGGTGGAAGAAGACATCTAAAACATGCATGGTAGTAGATTTAGAAGACCAGGGCTGAGGACCTCAGCAGTAAATTATTATTTTCATCACCAATTAATCTGTCCTTCGTGGCTTCCTTAACATGATGTTTTCAGAGCACTGTTTTTCACGAGTCCAAAATACTTCCCTGACCAGCAAATACACACAAGAATTCTATATTTATTTTAAAAGAAATCCCTTAAATTCTGATTTAATTCTGTCAAATAATTTTCTATTTGTTGCCTATCCAGTGTTTGAGTCCCGTTAGATTACAGCAACCTTTAAAATTGTAAAAAGAAAATTTTTAATCACAGTTGGTCAGCATTTCAATATTTGTGAACCCTTATTAGACACATCTTGTAAAATGTAAGCCCCGTTATTCAACTCAAACATTACAGAAAGTAATGTGAAATAACTGGTAGGCTATGTGGCAGATGTTTTTTGAATGCAGCAAAAAAAAATTGCAAAAATCAAAAAACGAGAAATTACAATGGCTCTAAGACACAAAGGATACAGAACCATACGGAATGACTGTGATGTCTTTCTTTCATATTTGAGAGAGGAATATTGTGTCCTTATCACAATCACCATGAACAGGTGATTAGTCAGAATCTACATCTGAATTTATGCAACAAAAAAAGTGTTTCCATGTCTTCTAGGCCTGATTATTTTCTCTGACAAAAAAAGACAGAAATCCCTTTTTTCCCTGTTATGTCAAATGTTATTTTCATTATGAGGTGTCAAAATACAAATTTAATATGGTTTATGAAATCACATCTACAAACACCACTCCGAAGTCTAATCGGAAACGCCATGTCCTATCCCAGCCCTTCCTTTTGTATTCACTCGTCCATTACAGAGCTGAGTTAGATCTGTATTAATTTTACATGTGTATATCACATCATTTTGCACCACATTAGCGTTATAAAACAGACTGACATATTTCTATACTTTCATATTTCCCTATAATTGCCACTTTA
The DNA here is from genome assembly GCA_020466265.1 of Siphamia tubifer. Classification (NCBI taxonomy): domain Eukaryota; kingdom Metazoa; phylum Chordata; class Actinopteri; order Kurtiformes; family Apogonidae; genus Siphamia; species Siphamia tubifer. Next base: position 56,831,369 of record CM035794.1, on the reverse strand, counting down.
CATTTTCACATTTAGATACCATTTCATGTCTAACTAAAAGTCGTCCTCAAGTCTAAACATGTTTATTTTTTCAGTGTGTTAATTGCATACCTTGTCTGTGTGTATTGTTGAGCTTATTACATAAGAGGGCTCCACGATATTGGCCAAATTTGAGATATGCCTGTCCAACATTGTGATAATGATAGTATTGTGATGTTTGTCATTCGTCTAAAGAAATGGCAATTTGTCTACTAAGAAAAATTTAACTATGTGTTAAATTTAATCCACTTGTTTGAATGCTGACTCAATTATTTACTAGAAAAGCACAGACCTCCACCAAGGCAGATCCAAGGAGCGGGGAGTGTCCAGGTCCCCACCAAAATCTAATCATTTGTTGATACCATCACCACCATACCCTGAAAATGTCATCAAACTCCACGCATATGTTTTTGAGTTATGTTGTGCACAATCCAACGCCGGCAAAAACATAACCTCCTTGACAGAGGTAATAATTAGGTAAAAAACAGTCAAACACTGTACTACTACAATCAATTATACAATTCTCTCCAAGAACTTTGTGATGCTGCTAACATAGACCTTCAGAAATATTTTGGAATTTTATTAACATATAACAATGTGTAACTGACATGGATGTATTTCAAAATAAAAGTGAGAGTATGAGCTTTAACAAAACACTATTGCATTGTTTGCCCAGTTTGGTAAATACTGCTTATAAAAATAAAATCTCTTTGTATGAGTATTCAGGCCTTGCCTAAAGTTGTACTCTGAAAATATTCACATCTTTTCAACATTAACAATATGTAAACTTGCATTCAACCAGCAGCAGTAGTATGACTTGATTTTTGTTTTTTTGCAAGAAAAACTAGAGTGTTAGAAAAAAACCCACTGATATTCCACAGTGTGTAAAACAGAAAGTTAATGAAAAAAGAAATTATGGCACATTTTTGTGATGTGAATATTGAACACTCCATTATTGCAATAACAACATTTATATCTCTGAGTGGAATTTCTGGATATTATGTTTTTGGTCCGACCACCAGTTCCGCCGCCACCACCATATAGCCTTTATTTTTTCCCATGTACCAATTTAGTACGTGGAAAAAATATTTGCTTTTGAACGTCTATGTTTTTAATCTGAATATCACGGAGAGGAAGAACTGATTAGAATTTGGATGATTTACTGTCTCCAGCCTGCCCACTGGGGCACTCAAAGGTTTAAAATCACTAAACGCTCTTTGGTTGATGTCTGGAAGTATTTGTCTGATTGACTTCAAATCCAGTGTAAATGAAAGGGGGATGCTTTATGTGTTGACATCATAGCTGTGTGGTTAAGGACTGAGGGCATTTGTGGATACACTCCTAGCCGCCGCATCCAATGGCATAAGCCTCATTTTTCAATATATTGTGCAGCCCCATTACATACACCTGTAAATTTGATGTGACTCGCTATGGGAAGTAAGTTGGACTCACACCCAGTCATTATGTCTAAAGTTAAGCGAAGAGAATATTCTATCATGTTCTCAGAACCCTGTGTCACTGTCTCCTGCCACCATGAGACTCAATTAATATTCAGTAATAATGAAAAGTTCACTGTATCTGGATTTATTTAAGCAAACTACACTTGCACACAGTATATAATACTGTGTGTAGCCTGCTTTCATGATCCACAACACACACACACATATATATATATATATATATATATATATATATATATATATTATATATATATATATATATATTATATTATATTTAATATATGAATGCTAAGTTATGCAGCCTCTAAATGGTTGGACACTAACACTGCTGTGATGAGTATATGCTTAAATTACAAAGTAGTGTAATAAGAATTTTAGAAGCGTGATTGCAGGCTAGTGGCATGTTGTTGACACATCAGAACATATTAATGCATGCTGTTATTTTGTACAACTTATTTTTCGCTTGCAAAGTGTGACTGCATGATATTTTTATTTATTCACTCAAGAGGAAAAGGACAATCATTTGTACATGGAAAACATTAGCTCTCACTTAATGTTTGTTTTCTTCTTATTGTTGCACATCAGAACCACGATAAATGGTACAGGTCATGTGTCACTTAGTGACATTGCATACAAGCCCAACAACCTTTTGGGACTTTTTGCTAACCCTAACCCTAACCCTTCCAGGTTGTGTTTTCATTTACAAAATTATTGTCATAACAGCCATCTATAAATACAGTGGAATATTGAGGGAAATTTCCCAAATACAAAAATATATTGAGTTTTTGAAGATATTAAAATATAATTTGTCCTGATGTTATTATTTTCTAATCTCTAAATGGCCCAATATTCATGACAATCACATCTCCATGGCTGTTATTTCAGTGTACTTATTGTAACTGTTAATACAATTGTCTAAGCTACTAATGATAGAAAAATTATGTGATACATGTTGAGATAAAACAGAGCCACTGGATTCTAGAATCAGTAGGCTTTAGTTGGACCTAAATACAGCAAGATGTAGCAACTGATTGACTAACACCAGGACCACCAACATATGGTGGTCCTGGTGTTAGTCAATATGAACAATGCAACCATTGGTCCAAGTGTCCAAACATAATGACAAGTTCAAAATCAAGTTCACCATTGGCTTAGTTATTCAAAACACAGTGATGTATGGGTTCAGTGACTGCATTTGCACTCTTCTCCCACCCCAGCCTATGGTCTGATCATCCCCAAGGGCAGCAGGCTGCTTTGGCCCTGAACTGGATGAGAAACAGGCAGATGGAGAATAAAAGGTAGACGTACCCTGGGTGGATATGTCTAGACATCCTTTTAGGTTATGTCATCACAACCCATCCATGACCTGTGTTCTGGACAACTGGTTTTTTCAGAGAATGGTCTAATATAATATTACATTTATGTAACAACCACTCCCCCTTTAGACTGTTTTTAGTATATTTCAAATCGAGGATCCAGTAATTTTCTTTTTTTAAATCTAAAAGTAAAATAAAAACTATAATCAATGCAAAAGTAACACATTCAGAATGATTATTTATTGTTAAAATTACCCCCCCCACACACACACCCTCACAATTTCAGCATTGTTTTCATCGTCAAACTTTTGCTCCATTCATTCTATAGACTTCCATGATCCACCTTTAGCCCATATGCCTTAAAATCTTTTGTAAATGTTATGTGTCATCTGTTGTTCTTTCTGCATAATGTTACATGTTTGTGTTGTATATCATGTGGAAGTAGAGTGAAATCGGTCTTAGAAAATAAAACCGAAAGTGACAACTATTGATCTCCATATGATTATTATTATTATTAGGGAGGTGAGGGTATTGTTTTTGGTTCAGTTTGTCTGTTCGTAAGCAACCTTATGCAAAAACTACTGGACCAATTTCCATGAAATTTTCAGGAAAGTGCAAGGTAGTCCAGAATAGATCCCATTACATTTTGGTTACTGTAGGTCAAACGTTAAGGTCACAAAACATGTGTTTTCGCAATAATAAGAGATGGGGTAGACCACTGTCCTAAGTCAGAGTCAGACATCTGAACCAAACAAAAAAAACAATTGCCAAGTTGTTCAAGTTCCTTTTAATGATTTCATTTAAACATCAATAAATGCCCTTGAAGCCCAGTTATAGGATTCCCCTACAAAAAAATATCTTAATTTGTGTTAAATTGCAATATTCCAACATAGATGTATGTTTTTACTGTCCTTGTGTGTGACTGTTTCACCACAATGGTTATAGTCAGCAGAAGTGACATTTTACTTACATAGAAGTTCAACAAGTTCTCCACGTTATTAAGTGCCAATCTACGTATCTACAAATGAACCAATATCAGCCCCAGCCCCTCTGAAAGTCAAGTTAAAATACAGACCTCATCTGATTCAGCCAGCAGGTGGTGGGTCAAAGAGTGGACAGTAGCAGGAGTGGCAAGGGCCACTCCTGCTACTATTTACTAATTTATTCATCTTAAAGAACCTGAATATATAGCCTAGTAAACTAGGCTGTTTGGGCAAAAAAATATTTTTGCCTGAATTGTTCGTCTAGTAACGCTCCATTGAGCCTCAGCCAGGACTGGTTCCATTTTACCAGTCCAATCATAACACTCCATTTGTGTAGTGAGATTGTAGGGCGGGTTTAGCACAATGACGACGGGGTTGAAGAAGTAGCGACTCATATACAGTGTAAATAACTCTGAGAACAGTTAATCTCACTTCAGTAATCGTTTTATTCTTTGTTTAAATTGTGTATATAAATTGGAACTTCCGGTTCGGAGATGATCAGACTTTTATTTTGTAGAGTGACTTCCTGTCCTCATAATACAGCTAAAGAACGGTGGGAAAGGCACGGAAAGTTTCCCTTAAAATGAATGAAAAATAATGTAATTTATTTTGCATTGGCTGCCCATCTGAAGAGTCACAATGTGTATTTATGCTTCATTTAAATGTATTAGAACGCATTATTACACTGTTAGCTACTGTGATATTGGAGGCAGATCCGGTTTAATGATACAATAGATAAAACATTTGTGGATATTTATGGATGATGGGTTTTGGACTACATATGTTTGGTGTGTTTTGGATGTTTTTGTTGGACTATGGTTGGAATATGGTTCCTCTGTGGATTATGAGACATACAGGTTCAGATCTGCTGTTTGCCATTTGTATTTTAAACAAATTAGTGATTGTACCTGCTGTGGATATTTTATGGGAAAGTGGTTTATATCTTCCAATGTGTGAGAATCTTTGTTGTCAAACTACATTAGATCATGTGACTTTTGGGTCAAGTTTGGGTAGTTTGCTTAAGATTTTTGAGAGACTACTTCCGACCTATATGTGGGCCCTTGGAAGTTTAAAGGTTTAAACAGTAATTCACAATATCTCTGTAGTAGCTACTGGGTAAACTATGGCACAAAATGCACAGAAAAGCACAAGGCTACTGCCAGACTAGAAAGATTTTTTTGGGTGAAGGGACACAAACGTGTTAATTACCTGATTAGAAACACTTAAATTCAACCTCAAGGTTACTGGTTTCACCTAGCCTAGGATCTAGTCTGTCCCCAAATGGTATTTGCTACGGGGAGACAGACTAGACAGCCTCGGATCTGAAAATCCAAAATGGACCGGACCAATCAAATCGCGAGGGGCGGGATTGGAGCCTGCCCTGCCTCATGACGACACAAATACGACACGTAATGTTGTAGTCGCAGAGACGTAGCAGCTAGCAAGCAGCTAGCACACATTGCCGTAACACCAGTTGCTAGCTGCTAGACAACATGGGTCATCACCAGGAACAACCATTCGAGCTGGCTTTGGCAGCAACGCTAGGTGATTTAAAATTACAGTTTTCCCTGCGAGAGGAGCAGAAAACGGCACTTAAGCTGTTTTTGGGAAAAAGGGACGTTGTCGGAGTTTTGCCCACCGGGTATGGCAAAAGTTTGATTTATCAGCTGGCTCCGCTAGTGGGACGACGCATGGGTCTGCACAACCCGCTGGTGATCGTTGTGTCACCCCTTTTAGCCCTAATGGATGACCAGTTGCAAGAGGCAGAAAAACTGGGAATACGAGCAGCACAACTCGGCAAAGGCGACCCAGAGGAGATCCGAAGCGGCCGGTGCCAAATAGTGTACGGGAGTCCTAGCTAAGCTGCTGCACTCGTTTTGAGACTACATTCTGGTGTGTTCTTCCGGTGACGCTGTCTACGAAATCCATGTTCATCGCTCTGACTGGTTGGCTCTGACTGGTTACCCATCCAATGGCGTGGCGTTGTGTAAAGAGAAAACTTGACAGACAGCGGTTATCCCGCCCACAAATTCGCCTAGACTTTCTAGACCAGGGATGGGCAAACCATTCCTAAAGGGCCGGTGTGGCTGCAGGTTTTTGTTCCAACCAAGCAGCAGCACACCAGACATGATTCAATTAATCAACTGATCTCAGTCTTCAGAGTTGATTGGTCAAACTGTGTACTCTTGGTTGGTTGGAACAAAAACCTGCAGCCACACCGGCCCTTTGTGGAATAGTTTGCCCATGCCTGTTCTAGACTTTCCCCCGTAGCAAATACCATTTGCGGCCACTGGGGACAGTCTAGATCCTAGGCTAGGTTTCACCCGATTCCATGGACACTTGTGCAGATGTTGTTGGTTGTCATGGCAGCAGCCCTGTGTATGCTGTGCATGTGTTTTATGCCGCGTGAGTGCAATGCATGTGAAATGATTCTTGGTGTTGGAGAAAGATGTGTGTTTGGGCAACCTACTAAAATGATCGGACATTTTGAATTTTTTCCTATTATTGATCATACATCGTACAGAAGGCAAAACTATCTTACAAATATGATAACTATTGTTCATTTGGCAACACTAATCATACAGATCTACATGGTGGCAAGTTTGTTTAAGTGCCCCTAATGTAACAAAAACTGAGCACTATACCTAAAAGGCTCTCAACATATTGAAATAAAAGTTTAATTCACAAACAAATATGTAAATAATCTTCAGCCCTTAAATACTTAGCTCTGGTGACTGGAACTCCTACATGGCATATGACTGGAAAGATTGAAACTGGTGTGTGAGTGAGTGCAGCAGCTGACCTTCCCAGCTTTACCAGGGCAAGTCAGTTTCCCCAACACACAAAACTACAGTGAAATAAATACTGTAGAAAAATAGCTAGATTTTTTTTGACTTTGAAATTGTTATATCTTAATTCATTGATGCAGGCCACAATGAAAAGTAAAAGTAACATCATTACTAGCTATTTTTGGGGAAAATGAGGACTGAGCAGGGAGAAATGAAGAAGAAGAAAGAATGGTAGAGAAACCAGGAGGGTCAGAGGTGAAGAGGAGGAGATGATGTCAGTGTAAGGGGGTAAGAATAAGGAAAGATCTGGTTTTTGAAAGAGGGGCTGTGGCAGATGCTGAGGAGAAAACGATGGCAGGAGTCAGAGGATCTCCCTTATTTCAGTTGGACCACATGGCATGGTTTTATTTTCTATATAGACTTTAGTGCAGTGACATAACATGTTACCCAGTAAAATAACATGTTTTCACTGAAAGTTAGAAGCTTGACATGGATCTTATTGTATCAGTAATTGTGATACAAGTAAAGATTAATCAATTAGATAACTAATTAAATAATTTAAAAGTCTTAATGACTCCATTTAAACACATTTGATTCCACATACCCTTCTGAGGATGATCTCATGCCTCATCCTGGCATCCCATTACCACTCCATGTAAAATTCTCTAGATCCGCCATTGCAACCAGTGTGTTTTACTGATATAACAATCCTTTTTCAGCTCTTAAATCTCATCATGGTGGTCCAGGTCCACTCAAACTGAGGGAATTGCTGAAATCCCCCATGTGTCCAACAGATGGTGCCATAGGAGAACAGTTACAGCAAAGGAAGTAGAAAGCTAAGGAGTAGAAAAACACATTTCTATTTAGGTTGAATAGAAGTTTAATTGCAAAGTTTAAATATTGAAAGGTTCAATAAGACAAGCAATAAACCTAGTAAACTTGCCTCCTCATTTATTCCAATCAAATGCATTTATGTGACAACGTTTTTTCAAGTATCCCAGTTAAATAAACCATGGTTTCCAATCATCACTTCTAATTAGATATACACAGCTTATTAATGACTTCCTCTCCTGCAGCAGAGGAAAAAGATCTGGGATTCATCGCAAATTAAGCTCGGCTCTCTCAATTAGAGGAAACTTTTAATCAGCTCAATTTTCTTCCTCTGGGATTTCAGCCTAATTCCATCCAAGGGCCCATGGTTAGAAGAATTTTTTTTGTACATCATGGTTGTGAATGGGGTCCAAAATGTTGCAGCTGAACCTGACTGACACAAAAAAAAACAATTCCATTTACTGCTTGCTTTGACTTTTAATCACACCAAAATAACATTCTTGTGGATATTTATGCTAACAAGTAGTTTCATGCTTCAGGACTGAAATGTTTTAGATGTTAATGAGTAGGGTGACCACCTGCTCACGACCATGGTGGGGGGTGAGGGGTATATTTTTGACAGACCCCCCCTCCCCCCCACCGTTGGCATACTCACAGACAGTGGATAGCATTATATAGCACATACACCTTATATGGTATATCAATAATATCCTATTATGCTGTTATTGGTGACATATGGTCATGAACAGGCCATCAAATATGTATTTTCTTTGTAAAAAAAAAAAAAAACAGTCATAAAATGACATTAAATGACTTGACAGATGCACTTCCATTTAGGATTTAATTAGCTACTCAATTTTAAAGATTAATAATTTGTATCAATTTTATTTCTTTTCCATTACAGTTTATTGACTTTAAATGAATCATAAGTCTGTCTCCACTGCGTTTCTCCATATGTTGCACCTCCCTTCTTCACCACTGTCTGTGCACGTGAGTGTGGTGTCATGACAACAGTGAGGGGTGGGTGTGTGGTTTGTGCAGAAATGTCATGTAATGTTCATTTGGCTGCCCAGGTTACCTGTACACAGCAACACCCCTCCGCCCACACACACACACACACACACACACACACAGCAAGTATCAATTGCAGTACAGTACTTCTTTCTTTTCTGTCGATTCTACGGGACACGTTCTGAATCGGGGGGGTGACACAGTGGTGCAATGGTTAGCACTCGTGCCTCACAGCAAGACAGTAATGGGTTTACAATTACAAATAATAGACAAAGCACAATTAATGTGGTAAACATGACCAGTATACTACAACCCCAGCTCCAAAAAAGTTGGGACACAGCAGTAAAGATCACAGGTATTTGGCCTTGTCCCTTGCATCTCTTGAAGATTTCTGCAGATTGTTGATTTCTTTGACTATATTATAAACTGCAAATGATAATACATTATATTTTACATTGAGGAACATGATTCTGGAAATATTTTTGGTAGATTGGAGAATCTCTGTCCATGCCTCTCTAACATCAGTCACGTCACTCATCTGTTGTTAATTAACCCAGTACAACATGTTTCTTCTTCCAACTGTTTATGTTTTTAACATTTACTTGTGCACATATCAACATTTTTAGATGTGTTGCTACCATCTCCATCATAATTACCTTTTTTTCGATTGTGCAATTTCACAGTTTAAATATTTCATGTGTTTGGTGTTGTATTGTAAATAAACTATGGGTTCATTAAATGTGTATATCATGCTGTTCTTTTCTTATGTCTCAGGCAATGTCCCGACTTTTTTGGAATTGGGCTGTACGTAGCACCATAGAATCAGGTTTGACTTAACATGACTTTTCTTGATGTGTTTATTCTTTAAATAAAACCATGGTACACATTCTTTTTTTTGTAGTTTCTTTAGTCTCTGATGGACAGCTGGTGTCAGTAATGGTTACCAAGACGACCAAACCTAGAAAACACAGGAAAAAAAGCCGTTACCTTGCAAACATGTATGTAAAAATAGCAGGTTTGTGAATATTCATTACTTCACAACTTCATCTGTCTCTAATGAGGCTTGGTAATGAATGTGTACTGTGTGTACTGTATGTTAAAGAAGATGATTGTTTAAGGTCCATACGGTTGCATTATGGGAAGGGAAAAGGAAGGTCTTTCAGCCCCAGATGAGCATATCTAACATCTGTTTTTGTCTGTTTTATTGCATTTGTTTTATCATATACCATACAGATTTGCACTTAATACCATTGTACAAATGCAATACTAATAAAATCTACTGATCCACTCATTCATTCACATACATGTAGTTCATTGTTGAACATCTTCCTGTGAGACTCTAAACCAGGGCTCTTAAACGCATGTTATTTCAGGCACCACATAATTGCCTAATAACCTATAAATAATCACAGCTCCAAATCCCTGTCTTTATTGTGACCCCCCCCCCCCCCATTAAATTATGAAAATACTTACAACTTTTTTACAATTTAATACCATTATGGATCACAGCTACAAAAACACCAAACACTTACAACACTTGGGGTGGCTGTGGCTCAATTGGTAGAGCGAGTCGGCCATTCATTTCCCGACTCTGGTTGTCAAAGTGTCCTTGGGCGAGACACTGAACCCTAAGTTGCTCCCAGTGGGGTCAGGCAGCACCTGTGCATTGGCAACAATTCAATTTATAGAGCCCCAAATCACAACAATGTTGCTTCACAGGGCTTTACAAGAGAGAACAATCAACCACAGAAATAGATGAAGTTCCAAGCATCCCCTGTCCTTAGACCCTCCTTCTCGGTAAGAAAAATCTCCAAAACCCAGTGGGAAAACAGAAGGAATCCTGAGGACAACCACACTGAAGGAGAGATCCACTCCAATGGACGGACAGGCTATAGAGACGAACGTCCATTTGTACATGAAAGGAGGGGGGGGCAGGTCCATCCATCACACAGGTGAGGGTGGTGGTGTATGAGTGTGTGTGTGAATGGGTGAATATGAGGAATTGTAAAGCACTTTGGGCACGGTGTATAAAATGCGCTATACATAAGTACAGTCCATTTACCATTTACTTACTAACAGGCTTAACTATCTTTAGACATTTCATGTTCATATTTGTTCAGCTTCACATTTTATTGTTATAGGATAGTTTGTAAATGTAAATATTTTCATAGTTAAATATTTCTGCACTAAAACAAAGAAAAAAATGTAAGCTGTCATTTTTTAATCAACATGATGTCATGTAATTTTTTTCCACATCAAACCGAGAACCAAACTATGTCATTATTTTTTTGTATGTTATTATGATACTATTTTACTTGTTCTTCATTTGGAACCTGATTTCCAATGCTCCGACTGGAATTTTTACACTTTGCAAATCTATCCCAGGGGACCGATTGGAACCTTTGGCGGGCCGCATGTGGACCTTAGCCTACATGCTTTAGGCTCCTGCTCTAAACCTTGTGAGCAAATCTACACTGTTGTGATAAGAGGGTTATCATAATGCAAACTCTTATCAGAAAATCTGGTGAATTTGTAATGAGCCACTTAAAGTCATGAACCTTGTCATGAATGTATGAGGGAAAATGTCTCCTTAAATTCTCCCATAAAGAATAAAAACCAGACACAGACAGTGCTGGACCTCAGTATAGATCTGCTCTTCCCTCTGACTGTGAAGGAAATATGAGCTTTTATCTTTATTCCAGGAGACATTTCAAATGGCAGATGCTTTATTTTAGGAGAAAGGCCTGTCCCCTTGGTCACTGGGCGTCTTCAGAGTCAGCAGGATTCTGTTGTCAGATGTCTGGGAGGCGGGCAGAGGTATTGTGCTTCATCAGATATAAACCCAGTCAGTGCAGGATGGTACAAAAAGTTTAGACTGAAGGGCAGAAAAATAGCTTTGCCTCTCTCTTGGACAAGGTCGCTGCTGTAGACTTTATGAGAAGATTCACTTTTAAACATAAATCCTAATGGAGTGAGTTTCTTTGATTCCCATTCATTCACACACATCACACTGATCAGTAGATGTGCATACTAGCAAGACTCTGGCAATACGATACAAATACAATACAATACAGTGCAATATACCATGGTACTCATTAGAGCTACAAAAGCACCGTTATGAAAATGTACATGTGCGTAATAGTCACATCGCGAGTGCTGTGATGTAGGAGTTAAATAAACTCAACATGTTCTCATAGAATTTCAACCTAGATACTTGACACACTGCACGATCCACCAGTCATAATCCTTCTGGATGAGTTTGCCAAAGCAGACCCCACCCCTGTACACGGAGTGACTCAGTGGTAACAACATTGAAAAATGAGAAACGAACAAGAGAAAATCACTGAAACAAAGACTTAGTACGACAAAGAAAAGTATAATTAGTTATCTGGAATTATTTCAGCCAGAAGAAGGATGATATTAAAATACATATTCTACTTTGACTGTGCCTTTCACCTGCTGACACAAGAGGAAACATAATTAGTTTGACCATTTATGTTAGCACCACACACACACACACACACACATATGTATATATATATATATATATATATATATATATATATATATATATATACATATGTGTGTGTGTGTGTGTGGTGCTAACATAAATGGTCAAACTAATTATCTTTCCTCTTGAATCTGGACCTTGAGTCTGCAATAAAGTTGATTGAATATATATATAAATAAATTATATTTAAAAATATAATTTCTTAGAAAAAACACATGCATAACCTGCAAATATAATAATAATAATAATAATAATAATAATAATAATAATAATAATAATAATAATAATAATAATAATAATAATAATAATAATAATAATAATAATAATAATAATAATAATAATAATAATAATAATGGATCAGATTTATATAGTTTTTGGTCACTCAGCGCTTTACATTAGTGACCCATTCTTCAGTCACTCTCACATTCTCCCTCTGGTGGTGGTAAACTACATACTACACAGTTGCCCTGGGGCAGACTGACAGAAGTGTGGCTCCCATTTTGCACCTGTGGCTCCTCTGGCCACCACCAGACATTCATACACCAGTGTAGTGTGTATGTGTGTCCCAATATCACACTTTTTTATACAAACAACAAAGTACAAGAAAATACCCATGTAAATATATAAATAAAAGAGCTTTTAGGATTACTAAAAAATTTCAACAAAACGGGAAAAAAAACGTCCATGTCTGCATTTGAATAAAGACCCAAAAATATCGATATAGTACTTTTTGATATCAAAACAGTGTCACAAAATGCAATGCGACCAATGTTTTATTTGTCAATTCTTCTGTTGATATACACCTTCACAGATGCTCATCTTTCAACTAATCCTCCACTTTGAAAACAATGAGCTCACATCTTTTTATACCCTATTCTTATGTTTCTAACTGATGCTATTGTGAAGTTGATTTGAAACCAGCCAAGGCTGCCTGTCTGGCCTTCTGCCCCTTTGGGACTGATCCTGTGGCTCTACTTGGGGGAAAATTGACTAGCCAAGGACCTTGGCTTTCTAAATAGACTTTTTTTTTTACTCTGCAGTTCCCGATAAAGATCAGCAATCTGGCTGCTCTATTTTTAGTAAAGATATTACAGGGAGCAAGAAGGGGAAACAGAGACTCTGGGTCTAAATGCTTTTTGCTTCCTCTTTCGGTTAGTGCAAGGATACTGAACTGTCTATAGGCAAAGACCGTCTTAACCTACTCTGATACTTCATCTTCTGTGATTAATGGCCTCATTAGTAAAACAGTTAAGGCACTCCACACTCCAATCTGTAAACTCACCAGCTGGTTCATTTTAGATTGAAACAGAAAGTAACAAGTCATGGAAAATGAATAATCTCAAAAAGACTTCATGTGCTAAATGACCTGAAGTGACCTCTATCTGTAATTTGTAAGAACTCTTGAAAGGTCAACTTCAGTGTGATACAACACAGAAAATACAACACAAACACATTTGTGTTCATTACATTACTTTTCAAGCTCACAAAGTCCAATATTCACAAAACTGCATGTTGAGAAAATTATATCTGTGTTGCACAACTGTTCAGAGATGGGGATGGACAGATGGATGGACGGATGGATGGACGGATGGATGGATGGATGGATGGATGGATGGATAGATAGATAGATAGATAGATAGATAGATAGATAGATAGATAGATAGATAGATAGATAGATAGATAGATAGATAGATAGATAGATAGATAGATAGATAGATAGATAGATAGATAGATAGATAGATAGATAGATAGATAGATAGATAGATAGATAGATAGATAGATAGATAGATAGATAGATAGATAGATAGATAGATAGATAGCAGTAATAGGCTGCCCACCACAGGCTCCAAAAGATAAATCATAACTTCTGCTCCATGAAACATGTGTTAATGCTCAGTAGGACATATATATGGTTCTTTAATTTATTTTGCCTTGGAGAAAAATGTATTAATTTTCAATGATCATATATGTAGTCATATGTAGTGCGCCCCAAAAAAACATTATAGACATTATGGCCTTTACAAATATATTTTCAGGGAGGTGGGGTAGAGCACTATAGGCCAATAAATATTTGTCCTTATGGCATTTTTTTTGCCTTACATTTTATACGTTAAGTTATTTTAAAACCAGTACTTTTCCTCTTTTACTTGAGTAAAAAACTTGAGTTGATACTTCAACTTCTACAGAAGTATTTTTTAACCTGAGTACTTATACCGTTTCCTGAGGAATGAATGTGAATACTTTTGACACTTCAGATTTTCAACTGAAATGATAACTTTCATTAACCACTGAAGCCTGTGGATCCGACATTATGAGTGGGAAATAATAGATGGGCAAATTCATTAACATTATTAACTGAAGAAAATTGAGAGAAAAATTCCAATAATAATGTATCAGTGTAGCTTTTATGAAAACACAAGCATTAAAATAGAAATAAAGTTTTAGAGGTACTTTTGGAAGTCATTGAATGTATTGCTCAAATCATCTTTCGTTAAACTAACAAGTTTAACCTGTATGGAGTTAACTGTATTTTTCTGCTGATTTGATGAAGAAAATTAATGGGACTCTCCAGATAGAAGCTGCAGTGAAATGGTGCATCCTTTACATGAGGAGATAATGATGCATGTAATTATATATGAGCTGCATACCGTGTTTCCTTGTTGATTGAGCTGGGCTTAAATTCCCTAAAGATGTGACTCGTCCCTCTTCATACACTGTATAGAGCAGGCTGTCAGATGACATGCCTTATGGTAGACAGCTGCTGCTCAAAACAACTCTGTTTGTTCTCTTTTTCCTATTCATTAGTTTAATTCTAAGCTTTCTTTTGAACAGGTAAAGAGTCTGTACATGCCCAGTCTATATATGTCCCAGTATGTGTTCTTGTATCATATGTAGACATGCCTTGTATTACATGTGTTATACAAACATCTGCCTTTAAAATCATGAGGTAAATATTGTTCAGAGAGAGTTAGATGTTTGATTATGAAAACAGATTTGTTGTTGGTTTTTTTTTTTTTTTTTTTTTTTTTTTTCAATTTCTTGGTATCTTAGGGGCAGCACGGTGGTGCAGTGGTTAGCACTCATGCCTCACAAACAGAAGGTCCATGGCTCAACTCCAACTTGCATGTTCTCCCCGTGTCTGTGTGAGTTTTCTCCAGGTACTCTGGTTTCCTCCCACCATCCAAATAGGTGATAGGTTAATAGGTTAATCTAAATTGTCCATAGGTGTGAATGTGAGAGTGATTGTTTGTCTATATATGTTCAGCCATGAACTTGAACTGGAGACCCATACAGGGTGTACCCCGCCTTCACTCATTGTAGCTGGATTAGTCCCCCTGTGACCCCAGTGAGGATGAAGTGGGTTCAGATGATGAGATATTGTATCTTATTTTGGCATCAATCCAGGTGATGTCATCATTTCTATGCTTGGGCTGATGTCAGCAAATAAATTTCCTCTATATACAGAACCTTTCCAAAAAATGTGAATATCATGGAAAAGTTTATTAATTTCCATAATTCTATTCAAAAAGATAGACGCTCACCGATTACAGATTTGAGGTCCACAATTTAAACTGTTTCAATTATTTATTTGTTTAGTTTGACATAGTTTGGACTTCCAGTTCATAAAATCCACAAACACAGAAATTCTAAAAAAAAAAAAAAATGTTAAAACTATGACAAAATTAGTTCCAATGTTGCAAGTTAAACTTATATAGATTATAGCTCCAGGGTGGATCTAAAATTTGCAAAGGAACATATTTGTGTTTTAGTTTCAAGGTGTTTGATGATGGAATACAGTTTTGTATCAGTCAAACTCTACACTGTCTTATTGATGCCAATGGCAGCTGCATGAAGTATCCCTGGAATAAATAAGCTGATAAAGAAAATACTGTTGCATGAATATTTTTCACTCTTTGCCAATATAAATGATTTATCCTGCCATTACTACCAGTAATGCTATCAAGTTACTATGACTACAAGTGCATATTTTAGGGCTCTGTAGGGCGCTGTAATGTGCTTTGGGCACCATGGGTGCATAAAACGCACTATATAGGCTTAATCCATTTCCCATTCACACAAATTGCACTCTCTTTATTCTGTTAGTTTCTTAGATGTTAATTGTAGCCCTCTTCTCTTTTTCACTTACTTTTATGTTAAATTTTTTAATCAAGCCTCATAAAGAAAAGAAAAGAAACAGCACGTTTGGGTTGACGAGTAGATGTTGTCCTCCCCATTATCAGGTTTGTTTTAATATAGCTGAATTATTACAGTGAATTATACATTTAGATTCCTAAACACAGTTTGGTTCTACTTTAATTACCCAGAGTTATCTGGGGGCAGGTTTAATGAGAGGAGTCCGACAATAAAGAATTTACACAAAGTGTTAACTTTGTTGTTAAATTTAATGGACTGATTTCCCTTGTGTTTACTTGTAATTAGTGCTGATAGTTACTTCCCCAAAAAAGTAATTGCGTTACTAACTGCGTTACTCCACTAGCAAAGTAATTAGTTACAGGAAAAGTATTTTTGTATAACTTTTTTTTCTTTTTGCTTAAAAATGTCAAACGAAAAAAAACCCAATTAAACAGGGTATCCATCCTTGGTCTGTGATATTATTTTGGATGTGATTTAAGATGCTTCCTTTATTAATCTACACAGTAAATTTTGCAGTGTTAAATCAACACTTAGAGAGTTTATTTAACTTCTTCTAGAGTGTATTTGGTCCCATTGTCTCCAAATTAACACTGCAAAATCTACAGTGTACGTGGTACGCCTCACGCCAGTTTAGAATGTTTGCTTAAAACGTAAACAAAACACAAAGCTAGAAGTTCTATAACAGCTACAGACTGGGACAACAGTTGTCACCCAAAAGCACAGTGTATGAGTTGTGTTGTCCATCTGACAGACCTACTTAAAATGACATGATAGGTTGGCTATGACAAAAAGGAGTGTATGCAGTACTGCAGACTGGTGGGCATCATTAAAAATGTTATTTACATCATATTTAGCAGCAGAATTTACTGGAATTTGGAATGTTTTTTCTGTGTGACATTATCTTTTAACATAACATCGCTTGACCTCGCAGTGTGACTCGTGTTTAAAAAGTGACTGAAGCACCGCGGTGTATATTTCTGTGTGTGTGTGAGCCGACAAAGCAAGTGTTTTCTTTTCTCTGTGACCGACTTCAACCTGTTAATGAGGCTCAGTGATCAGTCAAGATTTTTTAATACATTTCGTCATCCCTAGTCCACATCTAGTCTTGTGATTTCCTCCTCTGAGGCTTTGTATCTCTGGAACGTCTCAAAACATGAGGCCAATCAATATGTCATCAGAAAAACATATTCACATTCTTAGCATGTGAATATTTCTTCTTTTTCCCACTGGGTTTTGACATTTTTTCTTGCCGAGAAGGAGGGTCTAAGGACAAGGGATGCTTGGGACCTTTCATGTATCTCTGTAGTTGATTGTGTTTTTGTAAAGCCCTGTGAGACGACTTTGTTGTGATTTAGGGCTTTATAAATAAAATTGAATTGAATTGAATATAGAAAATATAATTTGAATTTTAAACAGTACTTACATTTTTGCAGTAGTTTACATTATTTCTCTGCCAAGGAACGGCAGGGTTATATTTTGCTTGCATTTATCTGTTTGTCTGTGTGACTGTTAGCAAGATAACTCAAGAACCTATGGGTGGATTTAGCTGAAATTTTAAGGAAATGTTGATACTAGCACAAGGAACAAATAATTAATGTTTCATTTAGTTGTTTGGAGTAGACTGCTACAGAAGTGGTGAAGTCGGTGCTCTCGTTTAGTTTACAATATGTGGTTATAACTGTACATAGGGAGTTACTGTGAGCCACTAAATAGGAGCCAACACAGAGGATTAAGAACTAGGACAGTGCTTTTCAACCTTGGGGTCACATGGAATTTAAATTGGTCGCCTGAAATTTCTAGTATTCAGAAAAAAATTAAAAGTCACTAATAAAAAACATATGATGAGTTTAGAGATATAATGATAATCCATAACAGACATGAAAAACTGAGTCTGAAACTGAAGAACTGTGGCACTGGTTATCTGTCAAAATGTTCATAGTGGTCAGTTTCAGATGCTGCAGCTCTTTCATGATTCAGAGTTTGAGTTATTGTTTGTTCAGTATTAACTGTCAGCCTTGTAAATACAATCTGGACAGACTGTACATATACTGACCAGAGAAAATAACTCTCACTTTGTGCAGTAATCTACAGCTGGCTTTTTTTTTGCCTCTGTCCATAATAATATACATTATATAAATCAAATGTTGTCTAAAATGAGCAATTATTTGCAACATAGTATAGCAAACTATTACACAATTAAAAATACAGTAATTGCAGTAAAAAAAAAGAAAGAAAGAAAGAAAGAAAGGAAAGACAAAGAAAAAAGGCTATTTCAAATGTCTGGGGTTGCCAGAAATGTGCAATGTTAAAATACAGTCACAAGCCATAAAAGGTTGGGAACTTGGGTATCTAAAACTTATGATCAGGGTCATTTGGATAGTTTTGTCAGTAGGGTTTAAAAAGTGCAAGCACATTTATGTGGTAATAAATGGATTCACAAAAGTGAAAAAAAGTTTTTTCCTGAAAAAAAAAAAATCCCTGAAAAAAAGCCAATCACAAATTCTGCTAGGGTATGTAAACTTATGAGCTCCATCGTACCTCTGCAGAAGCCTGAAAATGACCATCAGGTGTGTTCGAAGAGGGATGCATGTAAAACATACAGGAAAGTGGCTCTTGAGGACCAGATTCCTACACTTTTGTTTTAGGACAAATAATTCATACACTATAGAAGAGCTGAAGGCTCCAAACACAAGGCCCTGCAGTCTCTTGACTTAGTGATGCTGAACAGAAGCACCCCCCACTTATTACAAAAGCATATGAGTGACCTAGGAGAAAGAGGATGATGGGTTCATGGATCCAATTACATCTGTAATTCAAGGTCATGATCTTGGAGAATGTTTAAAGTCAGCCATCTGCACATTCTGTTCATGAAAATGAAAATGAGGATTAGTTTGCGGTTACACAAACTATTTAAACGTGGCTGCACATCTTCCAGTATCTTCCAATTATGACAGTGCACAGAAGAAAATTGTAGCTACTCTGCATCACATATTTGGTGCCTCGCTTTAAAAAAAAGTCAAAGTTACTCTTTGGGAAAAGCTCTCAAAACTATACAGTATATAAAGCCAAATGTACTCTTTTTGAGGAAAATATTATTTCTGACTAACAAAAAAAAAGCTCAGTCTTTTTTTCGTGTGTTTGTACAGATGATGACTTTCCTTCATCAGCCTTTCTTTGTTTCTCCTGTTTTTTCAGAAGCAAAGAAAAACACTAAAGGTGTAACTGTAGGAGACAGAAGACTGTGAAATGTTTGCATTACTTTTGGAGAGTAATATAGAATACTGCGTTACATATTTTTTTTTTTTTTTTAGTTACGACCCGACGCTGACGAGCAGTTGTGCGTCTTGGAGAGGGCAGGGACGCTGGAGACGCACATAAGCAGCAGCAGCAGATCAGTCTGTTTGGAGCCACTGGTTGAGATCATTCAACATTCACTGCACTGACTGAGAAAAGAACCGAAAGAAACAGACCCACAGCATCCACCCAAATCTGAGCAAAACAAACGATGGACATCCTCATCCCTCCTTTAAACAGTAACGAAAGCGTCGGATGAGTGGAGTGGGAGATGCTGCGCACGGCCCCAGGGTGGCTCCAGTGAAACACGGCTGTGGGTGTGTGCGCGTCTGGCTCCCCGTTACCACCGGACTGCCTCGACAACTTCCCCCGCTTTCTATCAAGTCATGTCTGATACAGAGCAATGGGCAAGTTTGACGACAACGAGAGGATAATCCTCAACGTCGGGGGCACCAGACACGAAACCTACAAAACCACTCTGAAGACCCTCCCGGGGACGCGACTGGCCCTGCTCGCCTCCGACTCGGACATCGACTCCGTGTTGGATCAGCTGCAACAAGTCCCCGGCTTCATCGAGTACAACGCGAGGACCAACGAGTACTTCTTCGATCGTCACCCGGGTGTCTTCGCTTACGTCCTCAACTACTACCGTACCGGGAAGCTCCACTGCCCGGCGGATGTGTGCGGACCGCTGTTCGAGGAGGAGCTGTCCTTCTGGGGCATCGATGAGACGGACGTGGAGCCGTGCTGCTGGATGACATACCGGCAGCACCGGGACGCGGAGGAGGCTCTGGACGTGTTCGAGCTCAACGTGGACAACGGAGAAGAGGACGACGAGATAGGGAAGAGACTCGGAATTGAGGATGTGGCTGCCGACGGTAATGTCAGCATGTGGAGGAAGTGGCAGCCGGTGATCTGGAATCTATTCGAGGATCCGTATTCCTCCAGGGCGGCGAGGGTAAGGGCGCACCGCTGCGTCTGGAGCTCCACAAACACACCGACCTGTGCTTTACCCACCACATCCATCCACAGAGGCGCACACATTACAGTTTCACCTGTAGAGTAACACTTTTTTTTTTAAATCCCAGATTTGTCATGCTGGGTAAAGAAACTTATTTATAAGTTATATAGACTCCAAAAACTTCTAACATAGTGAAAAGATTAGCTCATATGACCAGTTTCTTTAAGTTTTAACATCTAGATTATTGGCAAAAAATATGGAACATGCAGTTTTTTTTTGGTAAATGTATATATACTTTTATAATGGGGATGGACCAAAGGAAGAATATTTCCTATTTTGATAGAGACTCATGGGGAACCTTAAATAAAATAAAATAAAATACAATAAAATAATAAAATAAAAGTGTTTCCACTCACCCTAATAAATGCAGCTGTTAACGCCTTCAGGCTGGATGTTAATTGTTTTGTGTGCTTAACTGTAGCTCCAGCCAGTATTTAGTGGGCTGTTCCTGTTTGTCTTGCCCACCGTACATCTGTATTACTCCACTCTTATGGTTTCAAGCCTCGTATTTATTAGGTTAGAGCTCATATTATGTTATTTTCAGCTGTGACAGTACACTGTTTATGTGTAACAGAAGATCCTAGTCACTGCTTCTCGCTGCTCAAGAAATATGACTTCATCCCATGAAGTCATATATTTCTCCTACACAGTAAATTTTGCAGTGTTAAATCAACACTTAGAGAGTTTATTTAACTTCTTCTAGAGTGTATTTGGTCCCATTGTCTCCAAATTAACACTGCAAAATCTACAGTGTAAATATAGTACGGTATATATATATATATATATATATATATATATATATATATATATATATATATATATATATATATATATTATTATTATTATTACCCCACCCCCCCAATCTTCAATCTTAGTGTAGTTCTGAAAACAGGACAAGTGGAACTGAGGTCCCACTTTGTCATCAACACCATTAGCCTTTTGAAAAGTCTAGAAAAAATTATATTGGATTTTTATCTGGGTGGAACTCAATAACATTTAACATGAGATTTAAACCACTGCGGAATTTCACTGTAACTGGGTCTTAAGCCACTAAAGGTGATTTGAAAATTAATATCTCAAAACCAAAATACTCTGAATATTTGAAGTAGATTATTACATATTAAATAACTTACAGCTCATGTCACTTCAACAAGTATTAAAATGTCCTTCCTTGGGTTATTAAACAATGAGTTAGTTTAATACAAATCCTTCCCTTATGTCATTGATGGGGTTGTGGCTACGGATGCATCTTACTTAAAAGAGAACACTGCTTTAACGGTCTACTGCTGTTTGAGGTTAAATATCCTCTACTAGCTCACCAAACACGTACATTCATAGCTTAAATTTCTAGCATCTGATATACTGTGATAATTTTCCATTCTGTTCACTCTGCTCTATTTGTCTGCTGATAAAATCAGTATTGGTTTCATTTCAACAGAGCTGACATCATTTTTCCTTTTTACTGTCTACAAGTGTTCTTTTCAGCTGTACATGGACTTGAGCAGCATGAGTAAAGGATTAAATGAGCCTCAGTTTTATTTTTGTATGTAAAAATGGTACGTTACAAGAAACATGAGTCATTTTAATGATGAGCTGAATATAAACTGGATTACCAAATTCCCAGAATTAACCTCTTTGTAACTCAGTTACATCAATATTGAGTTGTTTTGTCAGTTTTCCATATTAAGTGAATTTCCTATCTGCATTTTAACCAGAGCAGGGGGTTTGGGTTGTCAGTGTGTGTGATGAGGGTGGGTGGTGTTGACATTGACACTGCCTTGCGTCACTTGTCCTCTTCACAGAATCTTTCAACAAACTTTCAATGAGGGCAAGGGCTTTGTCCCTGTCAAAACAATCCTGATAAAGGATTTCTACATCTGAGTGCATGCCCATGGGATGCTCAATGGGATGTTACATCTATAGACACAATACGGATAATAAATGTGAATAGCAGATATGTTTTATGAGGTTACTCCACTGCCAGGAGTACAAACAAGGATGTCAGAAATAAATATTCAGTTGCTTTCCAGTTGTGTTGACTATATGCACGTCTTTGTTTCCCTTAGTGAAAGTCATAAATGAAGTCACATCACATTTTCCTTCCATCAGACTGTTCTCACGCATGTTTAACATGATCTCTAATGGCAGCGATGCTACACCTGCAGCCACATGAGGTCTGTGCTTCATGTTGCGGTGGCAACATCATCACTTGTTAAAGGCTACAGCTTTGTGTTTGTGAAGGAGTGAGGTGATGTGTACTGTCAAGGGAGTGTGTGTGTGTATGTGTGTCTGTGTGTGTGTGTGTGTGTGTGAATCTAAGGGAATGCCCCCAGGGGCACTAATCCACCCCCTGACAAGGCATTAGTAGAGAGTAATGTGGAATTATCCTCCATGAAAATGAAAAGTGTGATATCTGTAGGAAGAGCACTGTCATTTTTCAGATTTCAGCTTTGACTCTGGTACAGAGGTCACTGTAGTAAGATAAGATATACTTTTTTGTCCCCATGGGAAAATTCATAATGGGCAATAGTGCAAGGGAGCTGCAACACCATACAGAAAACTCAGTACAAATAGGAAAACATCTCAATGCAGATGCATAACAGAAATATGTAAGTACTAACGATGCAAGTACATACTATGACACAGCATACTGAAGCATAGGATGGCATACAGCATTAATAGATAAAGAAAAATAAAACTATTTCACAATCCTAAAACTATACAAAATGTGTATTAACTGTAAAGTGCTTTTCAAAAGCAGAAAATGACAGTCAGTGGCTTTATTTACAGTAAATGATGAATGGTGATGCACTGTAAATTTTTATTCCACAAAATCACCAAAAAACACAGTTCCCTATATCACCAGCCTATCATAGAATCAACTACTGTAGTTACATTATCCAAGCATTAATTATGAACCATAAGTTAAATAACATTACCCCAGTTACTGTATGTGTCCCACTTTTAACACGGCCACATGTTGCAACAGAGCCTGTGCAGCCCATAGACAAATACTGAGTAGTTTAACACAAGGAAATATACAGGCATATATTTGACAAATATAATCAACTAATGTGCACGTCAGCAAAAACACCCTCGCTTTAGTAGCATTAGCAGAGGAATTTGGAGAAATACGGTTTTAATTTTGGACACAACAGCTCCAGTCTTTTCTATCACAGGTTCATTTGTTTATAGTATTTATACGCAGCTTCTTTTACACTTATTTAAATAAATAAATGAGTGTGTGTTTGTGTGCGTGCATGTGTAACTTCATCACATTCATTATCTGAACCCGCTTTTATCCTCACTAGGGTCGCGGGGGTCACTGGGGGCCTAATCCAGCTACAATGGGCGAAGGTGGGGTACACCCTGTATGAGATCCCAGTTCATCGCAGGGCTGAACATATATAGACAAACAATCACTCTCACATTCACACCTATGGCCAATTTTAGATTAACCAATTAACCTATCAGTGCATGTCTTTGGATGGTGGGAGGAAACCGGAGTGCCCGGCGAAAACCCACGCGGACACGGGGAGGACATGCATACTCCACACAGAAAGGTCTGGTGTGGGATTTGAACCAGGGTCCTTCTTGCTGTGAGGCACGAGTGCTAACCACTGCACCACCGTCCCTTCATCACATTATTTTATTTAAAGAAAACTACCTCTCGCTGGCCGACCAGAAGCTTATCATGTGTTTCTTTCTCCTGGAAAGCCGAAAGATCTGTCCCTTTAACTAACTCGTCCACAAGTGTTCTTGTGCCAACAGTCAGAGGTAGCAGGCGTGTTTCTCTGGGCTCCCCACGCTGTTTCTATTGTTGTAGCCAGCCTGTTCTCTCTTCCCTCTCAATGCTGCCTCTTTAATCTGCATGCAGTGTGTTTTTAATTGTGGCTGTTGGTGTGCTCACTTGTCTGTGGGAAATAGGAGTGAAAATGTACATATAACTATGTTTATATTTGTGTTTCTCTGAACAGTGAGTGTATAGTACATGGCTGTTTTCTGTGTGTGTATGTGTGTGTGTGTGTGTGTGTTTTCCTATGTGTTAATCTGTTTGTTTGTCCTTTTCATGTCTCTGTAGTTGGCCATTGCTGGATTGAGATGGTAACAACATCAACAACAAAAAGAAAATAAACAACACCCACCACGTTTTTTTTCATTTCCCATGTCTGCGCTCGGAGGCAGAAGTTTAACTGATGCCTGACTTTGTAGTACCCCTCCCCCCTTCACCTCACCTTCACTCACCCACCCACTCACCCACACAAACCCCCCCCCCCCCACCACCACCACCACTACCACCACCACTACCCGCTTTCCATCCTCCCATGATCCCATCTGAGACTGCAGCTTGCTTTCTGCCACTTAAGAGGTTAAAACCCCAAACCGTCTGGGTGCTGCCTGCTGCACGCCTGAAGATACCAAAGCCAGGCTGCACGCTCAGCCTGCCTGTTGTCATGGCAACATCATTGCTCATCACCACGGCTTGTTTTCATTGAGATCTGTCCAGCCCGTGATACTGATTGAGTTCGGAAACTTGCTCGACCATGAACCCTTTTTGCTCAGTAAGCCCTTGTGTGCTAGCTTGTTAGTTTTGAGGCAACGATGCAACAACAACAAAAAAAGTGACAGTAATACCTCCGAACCTTGTGTGCATGTTTTGTTTGACTGCTTTCTTCCTGTTTTGAGAGGTGATTCATGATAATCTGTTCTAGTATCTCTGCTTTTTCTAACTGTCCCCCATCTAACCAGAGCTACAGGTGTACCAGTGCCCAGCCGTCTCATCAATAACCCCTGTTGAATCACATTGTGCAGCATCTGAGGTGGTAGGAGGCCAGGAAATGCGTCTGATCCACTGGAAACAGACGGCAAGGCCTTGCTGAGTAAATAGAATCTGACATGTAAACAGCAGCAGACCTGACGCTGGGTAGGAGAGCAGGGCAAATGGCTGCCTGAGCGTGGGTGGTGACGGCACGCTGCTGGGCTTGTTTGTAGCCGCTGCCAGTCATGTTAATCTGCCCCGCCAATCATCATCTTGTGATGCTTTGGTTGACTGTAATAGCTCAGGGTGCAGAGGTAGTGTGGAGGGTTGCAGCTATGATCATTAATAGAGGTTAGTATACGTAAGACTTACTATATTAACAAGTGTGAATCTTTCAAAGGTGTAATGTGTGATATCTGATGTTTTTTTTTTTTTTAATTTTGAATATTTTTTGATAAACACATTGCATTGTGTGATGCATACTGACTCATTGAACAGTATGACGTTGCATGTGCATCTGTAAAATGTTTTGAGTTTTCATATGCATATTACCTTTTCACTAGACAAAATGCTATGATTTATAGAATGAAAAAACAGGTCCATGACACTGAGGCGTGACACAGCAGAAAGTTTATTTATATAGCACCTTTCATGCAAAAACTGTAGCCCAAAGTGCTTCACATTGATTAAAAATTCAAATACAATTTTAAGACAAGGGTGAAATAAGAAATACATAAAGATTTGATGGCACAAAATTATAAAATTACAAAAGTACAAGATAAACTTATTATACATACATTATAAAAGAATAGGTAATACACTAAGATTTGATTACACACAAAATATAAAGAATGGACTCACATAATTGTAACCCCATTTTTATCTCCCTTCAAAGGCTGATGAAAAAAAAAAATTAATTTGGTTTTAAATATACTCAGTGAACTGTCTTCCCTGATGTCTTTTGGAATTGTATTAATGGTCGACCCACCTGTTAGTAGCGGTTTCCATTAATGACATTTTAAAATATCGTACAAGAAAAGGTTTAAGCTAATGATAAGATTCAGTGGTTTGAGATGATTTTTTTAAAAATGTATTTATGAAACAAAGCTAGAAAAGATCTCAATGAGGATTTGACCTGGTTAAGTTTCGGATATAATAGTACAGAGAGACTGAAACGTATTTTCTACAATGACACATTTGAACTCACATGGCAGATCAGCTGTTTCTCCAACATCTTGTGTATTTTTAGTAGGAGTGAAAATATGGCTTGTAAAACTAGCGAGGTGCCCCATCATTGAAAAAAACCAAAACCCAACAACACTTATTTTAGATAGAAAAGTGACACAGAATGCTCTGCTTAACGTTACATGTGGCATCACTTTCTGCATATTTTCTTGACAGTTATATGGAAACACAGCTAACTCCTCTGTTGTTATGTTACCACATTCAATCATAATTAACAACAGTATCTAAAAAGACCATAATCATACATTAATTTGGAGCCACAGCCAAAAGAAATTACACATAATTATCTCAGTCGATTTCTTGGATAAATTTTACTTTGCCTCATATGAGCAGCAGTAAATGGAGGCTAATATTGGCAACTTTGACAGATTCATCAGCTTTGATATATTTTAAAAGCACACAGTATATTTTATATATTATTTGGTAATATGTCTAAACCATGTATTCTTGTTTCTAAAGTAACCAGTGATATTTGTGTCCAATGTTTATAGAACATGTAGAAACAGTGGGCAAAAGTATGAACATGAGTTAGAATGATCTTTTAAAGACATGACCACTCAATAGCTTTGATTGTTGAGTTTACCATCCAGCAGTGATGTCCAATATTGCTGTCCTCTTTGACAAATACTTTAGTTGATAAAAAATAAACTGAACTGGTTGTGTGCTTGTGTAAGTAAAGTCACATGGGTAAATGGCCATTTACATAAGCATTTGTAAATAATTTTATTCACAATCTAGGTGGCCTAACCAAGAATTTTAGATGGACTAAACAGAGACAAAGTTATAGTTTTAATGAATAGTAACTTGTTTGGTTTGTTTAGAAGTTTTACAAAGATCTTTCCCATGAACACCTCGGCATGCATCTGTAAATTGTTCCATCTATATTGTCTTAAATTATCCTTTCCTATGATCACTTGTCTGACAGAAGCAATTTTAAAGGTGGAATATTTTGTTGCTGGTTATGAATCCATCTATTCACCTTAAATTCAATAGTATAATAATAAATACAATTATTAATTTAAAAAAATGATTAAAAAAAATATTTTGTTTTGTGATGATCAGACACCAAGATGTTTTCAAAAATGTATGAAAAAAAGTCATCTAGGTTAATGCTGAATTTAAATAAACTGTGAATATTTACTTTCACTACTCAGGGAAAAGTATCAGGGCATCTAGACATGTAAACACATGAGAAAATTATCAACACAAACAAGAAAACCTATTATAAATACTATTGTTTTTTGGAAATGGGACATGATGTATGTACATGATGTCTTTTGTATTTTATCAGTTGATAGAAATAGCTTAGAAAAGCAAATATTTATTCATATGTGAATGCAGTGACCACAACCAAAAGTAACAATGAGATACAACAGGAATATGGTTTTGTGTGAATACAAAAGACAGATCAAGGATGTTGGATAGTTAATGAAGGAGGCTTGTTCAGTATGCATGACCGGAGCTCTTGCATCACGTCGCTATATATGGCATCCCATCAGGCCTTGCTCTCGCTGTCTGTTGGTCTTACCTTCTCTCTTTCTCAAATAACCACACGCACACGCACACACACACACACCGTATGTTAACAAAGAACGCACTTACTCACTCCCTCTCTTGCAAAGGGACATTTGAATTATTGCACACTAAAGTGCCAGATTTGACATCCATGATGGCGAAGTTACTCTGAGACCTTAAACTGGGGTCCCATGACAGATTTCTGCCTTTTTCTGTAGCTTTTTTTTTTGCATCTATAGCTATGAATTTAGAATATCATTTTGAAAAAAAAGTGATGTTATTTTTGTGTTTTACTGCATTTAATTATATTCCTTTGTTTTGTGTTTTTAAAATCTTAATCCATAAAGACCCACTGCTACATATGTAGCTGTTTCCAAATGATTTTTTCCTCTGTAGTTCACATTTTCTAACTGGTTTATCACCATTTGGTATAAAACAATCATCTGTACTTTGCATTCTTGCAGTGAAAATTAAGTATTTTGCTATAATTAATTTACTGATCATGAGAATGCTCATAGAAGCTCAGATTAATTATATACAAAGCAAAAAAATTAAGAGAAACCGACTTTCCAGTTAAATATATCATTTATTGAACATAAATTAACTGTCTCCATCCATTGTCATTGATCAAACTTCATGTGTTTTATTGTTGAATCAATTGCCTCATTTCCACTAAGTGAAACCAGCTCAACTTGACTGGAGTATTATTCCTGGTGAATGTTTCCATTACAGTATACTACTGAGGCTAGAGTACTGGCCCATCATAGTGATGCAACATGTAAGTTCTGTGTTTGCTCAGAGAGTTGCTGATAAACTTGCTGGTGTAGTTTTCTGAGCAGCCATCATGTGGTTTAACCACCTGATAGATTTACTCTAAACTTCCAAATCATTTTTTTTTTAATAATAATACTCAGTAATGCATGGACAACTCCCTGACCAATCAGAGGTCTGCAGTGTTTACTTAGTATCTCTTCATTTTGGAACCTCAGCAGAGCAAATACCAAATAAAAAAAAAAAATAGTACCAGGTACCAGATTCCAGGTTCTTTCATACAGAGTCAAGCTGGTACCACCTAATGGAAATGCAACAAATGTTGTAAAAGATTATGTTTCCACTGTAGCATTAGAGCCTCTGAACGTCCAGATGGGTCATATCTGATGACTATGAAAAGATGACAAACTGTATATTTTTTTATATGCCTCTCAGAATTGTTACACCATAAAAGACTTTATTGCATCTCATCATTGAGGCATAATGTTTTAAACGTATTAAATTATTTAGTTATAAAATTTTTCAACCTATCTTGTCCAGCATCCTTAACAGCAGAATGTTAGTCTGGCTCCTTTTGGTGTTGCACTAATATTGCCAAGAGCAGAGTTGGTTAAAGTACTCACATTCTGTATTTAAGTACTGTAGAAGTACAGCTACTGGTGTGAAAAAATACTTCTAACCCGGAAAAATCTAATATCTAAATATCTAAAATAAAGCCTTTAAAAGTGAGTTCCTGTGTAGATAATGTATTTAATAGGGTCATTGTACTCCATTTTGTGGGTATGGGCAGGAAATTTAGGAAAAACGGGGGTAAAAAAGTCACAATTGAGATAAAAAGTCATCATGAGATTTAAAAAATTTAATTTTAAGAGGAAAAAGTCCAAATTATGAGATAAAATTGTCAGATAATAGTCATATAACTATAATATATAAAGTCACAGTTCCTCTCCTACAGTAATTTTCCCTTTGAAGTCACTTATTTTTCATACTGTCACATCTGTTTTATATATATATATATATATATATATATATATATATATATATATATATATATATATATATATATATATATATATATATATATATATATATATATATATATATAAAATACCTATATATGTTGTTTATCTTATTTAAAAAGCAGGAATAGTGACATAACATTGAATGAACTGTGGTAAGCATTACTCCTGAGGTCTAATTTCTCATTGAATAGTTCCCAACAGGAGAAGCAGCTTGTGTCAATCAGTTTTTCTATTCTTTGAATTACCAGCATGTGCACTTGATACTGAATGAAGTATTTTGCAGCATGAGACCAATGAAAGTGCATGCATGACCGATGTTTGTCGGATCTCACGTGACCGTTTGTTAAATAGATCTCACCCACCTCCCTACGACAGCCAGGCTGAGCCGCTACAGGTGCTCATCTACAAAAAAGACACTCACAGCAAAAGGGGTGAGTCATCAGATCATGTTAAGTGTTAAAATGTTGTTTATCTAGCGGTAATGTGCGAGAAAATGAGAGCTTGGTGTGACGGTCATCTTAAAATGGAAGCAATGGTGGGTGGCTTTCAGAATTACATATGACTTGATCTTAGCCAAACTGGATGAGGTTTGCTGCTCAATTTGCAAATAGAATTGGATGTCACTGTAAATGGAAACAGCGAGGAGTGCTGCTGAAACAGGAAGGGATCAAAGAGAAGGAGACCAGGGTCAGGTCTTAGTTTTATATGTCCATGCAGACAGGGATAAGACCCTGCCATCATACTGGATTATACCATTGATAGAAACGCCTCCCACTGCACTTGGGTGAAGTAGGACTCATGTACCATGCATTTATGGATGTGATGGTATGCATACTGAAGTTGTGCCCCTCCAGCCCCTCCTCAGACTGCCAGGAGGGGCCGTGATGTTCCCCCAAGCTCTGTGAGCAATAAGAGACGTGCCGTTTGTTTGGACTGAATGTTGCTGAATAATTAATGCTCATCCATTCACTCTGAAAGATTGAGCGCTTCCCAAGGACAATGGATTTACTGAAAGTTCTTTTCTCTGGCACCATTTGCACAACCCTGAGGCTCCACACATTAAAAGGTAATTAATAAATCAGACTTTTAGGCTGATTTGTGTTTCTTGAGTCTTTGCCCCACTTGGCTGACTGAGGCTGAAGTGCTGTCTTACTGAGTGCTGCAAGAATTCAATAAAATCACATTAGGTTTAGAGTTAAGCAGCTGAATCTACACCTTCACTGTATTTCTCCATCCTTAATTAGTATTAAATGCACCCATAACCGAAATGTGTTGTTTTCCCAGTGTGCTTTTGTTGTTTGAGTCCCATTTTATTGGGGCTAAACTGTTCTAAACTGATTGCAAATAGCTTTATTCATGTTATGTTTAACATACACCTAGGATTGGGTCATATCAAGTTTTAAACAGGTAGGCATTCACCCTTTGAGAATTCGAAATTTAACAGATGCCATAAATAAAATATAATAGGTTGAATAATAGCCACATTTAAAAAAAAAAAAGTACAAAACACAGATGTCCGATGTCATTTCCTTTTTTCTTTTATCTTAACAAGTTACACGAATGTAGCTTACTGTATCTAAATGTTTAGTCTGTGCACAAAAGAACAGTACATGACACTAATAAAACTACTTTCCAAATGCATATGTATATGAAAACAAAGTGTTAAACATGAAAACAAAGTGTTAAACATTACTGATTACACATTAGGACACTCATCCTTTTTCTTGTCCTTTTCACTGGTGAACACAAACAATGCACATACCTCCGTGAATGAAACACTGTCCTCTGCCATCTTACCAGGGTGCGAGTACGCACTCACACACACACACACACACACACACAGACACACACACACACACAGGCAGGTCATAAGGGCACAGACACATCATAACACTGTTTCGCTGACACATTCGCAAGCAGCTGGACCTGACTAAAAGCAGAAAAGCCTGGATTTTCCTTTCCTTATCGAGGGAAATTCTTAAAGTAATGGATTACTTATTTTGAAAAGTAACGGCATTACTGATGACTGAATTCGCAAAACTAACACATTAGATTACACATGTACAAGATTATACTGAAAAAAAGTCTGCGTACTCTAACGTGTTACTTTGTAATACTTACCCATAACACTGCTGGTCACATTGATATGTTAGTTTACTGTACACGTCCCATGTTCATTTTTAAACCCACCCTGGTGCGGGGTTGGACATGCAATACGTCATCAAAACATCACACTTTGGTTGCAGAATGAGAGGTGTTGACAAGACTCAGGCGTATGGATGAACATAAAGGAAGGACTCAGAGACTCTGGATATAGTTCAAAAGTTTTATTAACAATTAGATAATTAATAAATCGGGCAATCTCTCCCGGAGTTTCCATCTGGAGGAACATGGCACCGCAGGTCACAGCAACTGGGAGGAGACTCAGTCAGATAAGCAGAATTCATAACCGTGTAATCAGAACAGTGAGAAAAGGATAATCTGAGACCCAATTATCAAAATCCTGAAACGGGTCAATCCGGGAGTCTGAGGGAGCGTAGGGCACCGACAAGTGTTGGGAAAACTTGAGGTCCAAAAGTGGCTAGAAGTCAGAACAAAAAATATCCACAAAAACACAGATAGGGGGCAACCAGAAACTGAGAGACTGAGAACCAGACAAAACACTTTCAAAGCTGAGAAAACCATAGATAACAAAATACTCATAAGTCGCAAAGAAACTTGAGACATACGAGGGGTTTAAATAGTACCAAAAACAGGTGTGACACATGAGGGATAATTAATGGGTGGGGAAACACCGGTGACAGAAGTAAAGCCAGAAAAGTGATCATGAACCCATATGCCAAAATAAAAGCCCCGACTCCAACAATGACAAAAACACAGGACAATAAAATAAGACAAAAACATGACACCTGAGTCTTGATTAATGACAGGTGTTTTACATAGTGGAGGAAAATCATAAATCCACCTTTATCAGGTGTTTCTACCTCCAGAGATGTTACAGAGCCATGACAGGTGGGATCAAGTGATCCACCATGTAATTGTCCATCTTTGCCCCGGCGGGGGACATAGAAATGCTGTTTGTCCATCCGTCTGTCCGTCCACGAACACTGTACTGGCAATAACTTTTGACAGTTTTGATGGAGGGTCACCACATTCACACCACACATGCCTCTCGTCAAGACCTTGCTTGATTTTGATGATGATTCGTACTTTTTAACACATGTTTTTTGTCATTTGTGCGACAGTGGACACAAGGTCTTCAGGCCAATAGCAGGACATTTTTATACAGAAGTAATTCTGGAATAAAAGTGACATATTTCCATGCTATGTAAAAGAGCCTTATAATGTAAATAATCCACTTTGACAATAAAATAACATATTGTAGCTAAAGTTTATGTATTATGTTGTTGCCAGTCACTCTCGGACCGTCTTAAGCCAATATTATCCATGGTGTATGCAGTTTAATATCCACCAGAAACAATAGTTTGTCTGAGTATTTGTAACAGTTCATTGTTTTTTTTCATTATTGTGTAAACAGATTTTGTGGAAGGACATGGGGTCATATTTTTAGCTTTTTAAACAGTTGTTGAAAGCACCTGTTTAGAAAAATCTCTGTTTGTGTAGGCATATAAGATGTAATACTTCCATCCTCATGTTGACACAGCAGTAATAAAACTGATGTGGGTATAGAAAGAATAAAATGCAAACATCAGTTTAATGATTTTTTTTTCACCACATCCAGAGCTCCGTCTTTTATAGGAGAAAAGTTAAAACATGATTTATCAAGTTGTTTTGTTTTGAAAAGGTGAACATAGAAGATGCAAAGTTTATGTCTCACAGTGATATGTATTCAATCTGCTTAAATAAATATTCTGTCCATCCTTCTCCTCTGTCTGAAGTTTGATATCTTGTCACTTAGCAACTAACAGCTGCTGCAGTTTAATAAGCTGCAGAACTGAGCCCATAGGAGCACATTCACAGAAACCTCCAGGTTTCAGGCCACAATATTAGAGTTATATTTGTAGTCTGTGCCATTTGGTTTAGTCACTAGTGGTCATGTTCAGAGCCTGGGAGGCTCTTGGGTGACAACTCAGCTTGTTTCACAGCTTTGATTTGAAAACCTGATCCCTGAAAACATGGTGAAAACTGAAAATGTCACACGAGCAAGAAGACAGCAAGGGTGCGATGAGCACAGACAGACGTCATTTAGTAATAACAGTGACTGTTTGCTGGCTTATACCTGGTTTGGCAGATTTGCTGGTGATTGAAGCTGTAAAATGTACCAATTTTCAATCCCTACAAAGCCAGACAGGATAATGAACTGGAAGCTGCTGTTTTCCTTCCGTGGTTAACTTTGTTTGATGCTAATTGTGTGCCCGGTTACCCTGCTGGATCAACCCCTGGCTTTCAGCTCTGCCCACTGATCATTTACACTTGTTCAAAGACCAGGGCTTTAAAGGGGGCTCACTGTTTAATGCCGCCGCGTCTGAGTGAACACAGCTCAATTAGAGGACATGTGCAGCCGAATCAACACACTGAGAAACAGAGGTGACAATGGTGAGGCACAGCTACAGGGACAAAAAGAGTGGGCAAAAAAAGGAGGACATCACATCAAATAATTTGTATTTATTTTACTTCAGAATCTACACAGTAAATTTTGCAGTGTTAAATCAACACTTAGAGAGTTAATTTGGAGACAATGGGACCAAATACACTCTAGAAGGAGTTAAATAAACTCTCTAAGTGTAGATTTAACACTGCAAAATTTACTGTGTAAATAGAAAACAATGATTGTGAAAGAAACTGCATAAAACCTTTAAGTCTCCACAGTACTACACCTGAGCATAGGAAGTGTAACTGTAAATAATGTTAACGTAGGTTCTTTCATAACTGTCAGGAGTCTCTCTTGGTGATGATAATGACATATGGTAATGCAGCCTCTGCAAGCCTGATATCGACTGCAGTCAGTAACAGAGACCTCCCTGGAGGTTGGATATTGGAAGTAGGTAAAAAAAAAAAAAGAAAAGTTAAGTGTTGGAACTGCCTCCACCCTCTGCCATAAAACTACAGTCAGACATGAAGCTGAGAACTGCAAATGTTTTTGTAGTTTCATTGAGAAGGAAAAGTATATAAGTAGCAGAAGTCCTTTAGAGGTAATGGTGTGGAGGGTAGGGGTGTAAGAAAATACCAGTTCTGCATTCTAATGCAATACTTCATTTCATGATACTCTATTAATATTTTTCTATTTTATTTACTGTTATTTAATGTTGTCTGATTAAATAATGGTTATTTAATACATCTTAAAAGCAATTTTTGTGTGTGTGAGAGGCAGATGGTAGTTCTTTTGTTGGAATTGTACAAAAATAATGTTACAATGTTAGTTATTAACCAATAGAATCTCCACATTTAAGCAGGATCTTAAACCTTATTGTCTGTAAGTTAAGTTTTACAGAGGAACATAGATCCTGTTCTGATCAAATAAAGATATGCTTAGTATTTTATTTATTTATTTGCACATTTAAGAAAAAATATAAAACAACAAATATGCAATACAAGGAAAATAGAAAGAAGAAAAGAAACAAGAGTGCCAGAGGAGGAAAGAAGCCATGTGAGGCTTCTATAATATCATCCTCCAAGAAACAAGGGAATATTATTCATGAGACTAATATAATAAATTAACTAAATAAAACCGAGATAGAACAAAACTGAGTCGTATAAGCGTATTCGTGTAAGCAAACGCAACACTAAAGTGACTAAAGTATTTGTGCATAGTTCGGTTGTAATCCAATTCTTCTAGGAAATAAAAAAAGAAACAAAAACAAAATTACATTGTTAACAGTATCATGATGTTTCATAATATGTTGTAGTGTGATCCTAGTATTGTCGTTTGTATTATATCACCAGATTTTTGCCAATATACACCCTGAATAGAAGGTAAGCATAAACATCTGCTACAGCTAGACTGAATGGAAGCACTGAGATCATTGTCTTCCTTTAAATGCTTTAAACAACAGTTGCTTTTGCCGATGAACTTTTAACAGAGTGTGAACTCCTTACTGTTGAGTCCACTTCACAGTCGTGTCTCGTGGGAGCTGTTTGATGTGAAGTGGAGAACATTGTTAGGTACAATTCATGCTCTGCTGAACAATCCTTCTCTCCCTTCACACAACACAAGACAGTCATTTACCATGTTCAATAAATATATAAGAACTTGTACTTTGTTGATATGGCACACATCTGTCAGTTTACATTGGTTAAATTAATATTTGAAGTGCATTAGGAACTAACTGCGTGTTAATTTGCATTATTTTTTATAGAAGCTTAAAGAGTAAAAAAGCCATGGTTCATTAAAGGGACTTTATGTAGTATGTCTATGTTCAAATCTTAAATAAATGACCTTATTTTATCATTACAGCAGTGCTTCACATCCTTTTTTGGCTCGTGACCCCATTCTAACGTCCCAAATTTCTGGTGACCTCAGACATTCAAAACAAACTTTTTTTGCTACAATTAATTGTTTTTTGATCATGTAATATTTGCTATACTATGTTGTAGGGCGTTAACGATTTCAGTTTTTTTCAAGTCGACTTATCCGTCAATAAAGTCCAAATCGAGTTGACGGGTTGTGATGATGTCATCACATTGTTAGCGGAGGAACAACATGGACACACGTCTGTCCAGCAATGAACAACTTGTATTAAAGTTCACTGCAACGTAACAATGGACATTGACAAGACACGAGCATCAACATTTTAACCCCCAAAAAACAAAGACTAACGTGAGCAAAGAGTTTTCTGTTCAATTTAACTGCACAACATCAGTAGGTGAACATATGTCTGGGTTTTGTCTGGACCCACGGCTCTGAAACCGGACTGTCCAGACATCTGTCACATGTCCTCAGTTTGAGGCAGCGGCCAAGACACACACCACACTGTCTACATCATGTTTGGAAAAAAAGAGCGTGTTGTCTTAATGTGCTTGTCTGAGCTGCTGCTCATATCACTCAGGTTAGCTACTGTAGCAGATGCCTGTTCAGATGGCTGTGCTGTTTTTTTTTATCTAAGGTGAAGTATTTCTACACATGCGATGTGTGTCTGTCACTCTCTTTTGTTTAGTCAGACCCAGCGCCTCTGGTTTTAGCTGCAGCAGCCATGTCTCCTCTGGTTTAGGTCTGACCCGTCTGTGTTTATGTGCCAAGGGAGAGAAAGAATAACATGTAACTTGTCGACTCCTCCAAATTTAAGTCGACTTGTACTACAGGAGTCGACATGTTGACTAGGCATGGCAAATGTATTTGTATAGCACATTTCATGTACAGGACAATTCAAGGTGCTTTACACAAAACATATAAAAAAATTTAAATGATTAAGATGCATTAAAATACAATTAAAATAAGAGACATAAAAACAATTACAAATAATCGAGAATCTAAGTAAAAGCTCCAGTGAACAGTAATGTTTTCAGGCCTGATTTAAATGAACTGACAGTTCGTGCAGACCTCAGGTATTCAGGTAGTTTGTTTGTTGAGGAGCAGAGTAACTGAATGATGCTTCACTTTATTTGGTTCTGATTTTGGGAACACACAGTAAACCTGTTCCTCGTCAACGTTTCTGTTAGTGCCCTACTATGTTGCAAATAAACATGACATTTAGTCTATATAATGTATATTATTATAGATGGAGGCAGAAAAACCAGGTGTAGATTACTGCAGAAAGACAATTTTACTCTCCTTGGTCAGTATACTGTATGTATATAGAAGGCTGACAATTAATACTGAAGAAACAGTAACTCAAACTATGAATTATGAAAGAGCTGCAGCATCTGAAACTGACCATAATGAACATTTGACAGATAAACAGTACCACGGTGCTTCAGTTTCACACTAACAGTTTGTCATTTCTATGATTATGTTTGTTTTTTATTTGTCTCAACTCAAAATATATTTTTATTTAGTAAGTTTTTTGTTTGTTTGTTTGTTTTAATCAATTATTAGAAATGTCAGGTTTCCCCATCTGAATTCCCCATTACTCTATATGGGGTCCCAACCCCAAAGTTGAAAAACACTGTATTAGAGGGCTCAGAATAAAGATCTCTGAACTTATGCCAAAAAGGTTAGTGTAGAGTTGTGAACTGAGTATATTTATAGAATAGAAGTAGTTTATTGATCCCACAATTGGGAAATTGCTTTGTAACTGCAGCATTCACATAATTGATTGATTGCTTTGCTTATTTTGAGCATTCACAGAACACATGCAATCCAAAAAGAAAATCATTTACACCTGAAAAGGAGTGGGAAGAGGAAAAAAGTTATTTAATCACACCCACATTCTCATCAATAATAAATATATATATTAACGTTTTAAATATACACTCCTGTCCTTGGACTTCAAGCCAGAACAAATGAACAAAATAGGCTTAAACCAATTTAGAATCAACTCATTCAACAGTATTTACATTATGGAGCCAAAGTGTGTGTGTGGCAATAAGAAAAACACCAACAGTTTACAATCAACAGTTCAGTGTATATATGTGAACACAAGAGGGAGTAATGAGCGAAACCATACTTTGACCAAAGTATCAGAATGTGATGAGAAGAAAAAAAAACCCCTACTAAATAACAAGTTGTAACAGTGTTTTTACTACTGGACACAGCTCTAAATAAAAAGAATGAAATCTAGCATTTCTTCCACATGGGTGATTATGAGGGTATAAAGTTATTATGTGATGTTATCTTTAAATTTAAATTCAAATGTATTAATTCATGGTTCAGACTAAACTGTGACACTTCTGGCCTTTCAAATATATCTTTATTTCAGCTATTGACATAAAATCAATGAGTTTTATACTTTATTCAGTGAGTGATACCATCTGTAGGTAGTATTGGTCCATAGGTGGTTTGTGGTGGTCTGTTAATTCCCCTTTGCTGTTTGAGAGTACAGCTGATTTTGCCTGCAATCATATTTTGTTTTAGTTTGCACTTTAGTTTTAACTGTCATTTTTATTTTGGTGAACGACATAACTTTCCAATGACCATATGTTGGGGCCACATAAGGGAATAAAAACACTTGTTACTATGAGATTATATTTTTATTATATTATGCATTTGATTTTGTTCTCATAAAATTACTTGTTTTATCTTGATATTTTTATGACATCATTTTATGAGAATGAATTGTAATGTTACAAGAATAATGTCCTCATTTAAAAACAGACAGGAAAATATAAAGTCATATCCACATTTTGTGAGGCTAGCTAGACTTTCTTTTGGGGTTTATCCATGACCAAATGCTGAGAAAATTAACCCACTGTTATGGCTTCAGAAAGATAAAATGCTGCTTGATTTGTTGCAGTCATTAAAACTTGAAATTTGGATGTACTGTATAATATCTAAATAAATCATGACTTTATATTGCGTAATTTACAAATGTATTTTCACAGTATTCCAACACTAACTTCATAAAAGAATGACATTTTATTTTATTTTTTAAACTACAACTTTATACTTGCTGTGTTTTAATTTGCAGACTGGTTTCATGAAATTGCATTGTGTGTGTGTGTGTGTGTATATATATATATATATATATATATATATATATATATATATATATATATATATATATATATTCATGTACATTTTTATCCTTTCACATATTATTCAGTCACATTTTATGACATGCCAATGTACAACAACATTTCCAGTTTACATATCTGTAACCCAAACATACATGTAGAAAACCTATAATACATACAATTAACATGCCAATTAAATGTGCTGTGTTTTATAAATGCAATTCATGATATCAATGTTGGTATTTTCCATATGTGACCCCC
The DNA here is from genome assembly GCA_020466265.1 of Siphamia tubifer. Classification (NCBI taxonomy): domain Eukaryota; kingdom Metazoa; phylum Chordata; class Actinopteri; order Kurtiformes; family Apogonidae; genus Siphamia; species Siphamia tubifer. The sequence goes on along the minus strand of CM035794.1, from coordinate 56,791,837 downwards.
GTGTGCCTTTGTACTTTTCACTGCCAGTCTTAGTTTTGTATAAAATCCTTTACAATATTGACAGTTTGTTTTCTAAATGCTACTGTATGCATCTATTTTGCACCAAATTATCATAAATATTAAAATCATGCAGCTGAAACAGATTTGAGTATCTCTATTCTTAACCTTGGAAACAGTTGCTAAGAGTTATCATTTCTTGTAAATTGCTCTCTTTCTGGACTGGAAGTTGTCACATTAAGACGTTACTTTCATCACATTGTAGAAGAAGTGACTTTGTTGTGTGAGGCTGAGGGCCTGCAGACTGAGCACAGTGTGTGCTGAACACATTAAATAAAGAATAGACCTCAGATTTATTTTTAATACAGGCATGACATGGTTCTTTATCCCTTTGAGTACTGAGAAACCAAGCTGTGGTGTGAGGCAGCGCTACAGCTCTGCCTTTGAAAGATGTTAAATTTAATCTAAAAATGCTTCATGTTTAATTTGCAGAAGTTTTTTTTTTCTGAAAACATGCCGTAACTTACTTCACTGGCGGCTTTTTCATCTGTAGGTTCACATCCAAGGGTGACTTCAGCGTGAATATGGGTGAATGTTTTTTCTTCACTGCCAGTGTTCATAATCAGACTGCAAATCGTATTTCTAAACGGTCTGGAGAAAAAGAAATATTAATTTCTTGTTCTGTTGAGCTGACTTTGTGGGCCAAATAAAGTGAAAGTGAGCTGACCCCAGCTTCACAGAACAGCACAGACGTCTTTGACTGTCTCAGTTTTCTTCCATGGTTCACTGATACCGACCTGGCTGAACCAATCCTATTAGTAATTCTCTACTGGATTCAGGCTCCCCAGGACCTGGAGGAGCCCCCCCACCCCCCTCCTCCTTCAGTCACAGACAGAGGAGGGTATTCATGCCTGGGTGCGTTTGCTCTTCAGTAAGAACCACTGGGGGTTTGTTGGTACAAAGATAGAGTCCTGTCTCAGAAGGAAGAGGTTAGAGGGCCCACGCCTGAGGAGCTTCCTCTTTTCTCACTGTATGTTTGCAAAAACTCTCAAAGCAGTTTAAGGCAGATGAACCTTTAGCTCACATTCTTTTCCACAGTTGATGGTGAAGCGTGCGCCCTGTTCCTCCTCCACACTGTTTGCACTAGAGGTGAAAACTGCTTCATATCACATGGTGCTACAGCCTGTGGCGTGAGTCAAGCTCCCAGTGGAGGGTATGGGGGCAATAGTTTAATCCAGTTGTCACATGAAAACCAATCCATTTGGCAAAAGAGCCCTTAACTCACATTCCCATTCTCAAGAATATCACCAGCTCCTCATGCATGTCTTTCCAGGACAAATTAGTGTCAAAACCCAACACTTCCATAGGGAAATAATGGGTAGAGCTCATCAAGATCACAGCAAAGCCAAGTCATGTCAAGAAATGATGATAATGAAACCTTTAGAGATCCTGGAGAAGCTATTTGATTGGTTAAATTGGACCACTAAAGGAAACCGTCCTTGTTTCTGCTCTTTTATCGCTGTGCTCTGTACATTTTTTGTCACTATGAAGTATGAAATAGTCATTTTAAAAGGTTTCTTCAAAGTGTATTTAACCCTTAAAGTCCTTTTATTTTTCATGGTGAATGTTTGTCTACATTTAATCAACATGTATTCTTCGTAATTTGTCACTATTTATTATAATATTCTGGTTACAGTGTATCATATTTTAATATGGATTTTCCATTTTTCTGTGAAAATCAAACATTTTCTTATATTTAATGACTACTTAGATGTTCATAAAAATTTGCTGTAAATTAACAAGTTTCTTTATTAAAACTGAAGAAAATTGTACTTTTTTAAAACCAAAATATATTAACTGAATATAAAACAAGTGTCTCCATCCACAGTCATCTGTCACAATACATGTGTCTTATTAGTGACTTATTGTTACAGAATATGACGCTCATTATCAGGTCTCATCACTATGAACATCAAATCTGATTTTGCTGAAAAGCAAAGAGACTGGACATATCATTACAATAAAGACTAGTGATTTAAAATTTGACCAAATAAAAGTTGCTCACAAGAGGTTGTTATTGTATTTGTAGATTTAAGCCTTTACACAATTAACATGTCACCTCCTATAAGGCATAACCAGAAAGATTTTCCCATTTGTCAGTGTTGTTAAAATTGTTACTTTTATTGTTGTTGTTTGATGATTGTCCTGTGAAAACCACAAAGTATGGAGCCATTCCTTGGAATTACATTTTATTTAATTTTTTATATATTTTTTAAATATTTATTGAAGTGTTTATTAAAAATATAAATAGAAAAAAAATATTACATTACATTAATGTGCAACCATTAAAACATAAAATTCATATTAAAAAAAGAGTAAGAAATATGATTTATTAACTCCCACCCCTTCTCATTAAATAATTCATAATGATAAGTTCTCATCTCTCTCGTCATCTGAACCCAATTTATCCTCACTAAGGTCACTGGGGTCACTGGGGGCCTAATCCAGCAATGATGGGTGAAGGCGGGGTACACCCTGTATGAGTCTCCAGTTCATCTCAGGGCTGAACATATATAGACAAACAATCACTCTCACATTCACACCTATGGACAATTTAGATTAACTAATTACCCTATCAGTGCATGTGTTTGGATGGTGGGAGGAAACTGGAGTAACTGGAGAAAACCCACACAGAAAGGTCTGGTGTGGGATTCAAACCAAGGTCCTTCTTGCTGTGAGGCACAAGTGTTAACCACTGCACCACCATGCCGCCCATAATGATAAGCTTTTCACTCTAAATATAGCCATAACTCTAATACTTATTGCATACTATATATAGTATAAGAGGTACTGGTTCAGTTTGTTTGTTTATTTTTTTAACAGTCTAACAGCAAAACTCTTGGTTGAATTCATATCAATTTAGGTTTATAGATTACCAGTGACCATGTGATACAGTGATGCATGTGATTACATTTTGAGAAAACGGGGTCAAAATTCACATTCTTAATGAATTTTTAAAATGTTTTTTGGGCTCCCATTTACTTATAATGGGTAAAAATTCAAATATCTGTAAAAACACCAGTTTTGTTTCAATTTACTTCAAACTTAGCGTGTATATATAGTCATGTTTATGCTCATGCATAGACATAATGACATCAGCTGGATCCATGCCAGTAAGTTATAATATGTGTGGTGGTGGGGTTTGTTGTACTTATTATTAAGTAATTGTATTTCTCACCATATTACTTGAAACACCGAGCATTTTGAAAAGGTGTGTTTTGACAGGTATTTCTCCTGAATCTCTTCATCAATGTGGTATTTTGACCAAAGCATGTCACAGACAGGTCATTGAGACACCAGGGAACTGTGTTAACTTGTGTAAAATGGGCATAATATGTCACCTTTAACAAAGTAATGTTTTTTTTGGAACATACTTTTTTGTTACTAAACAATGGAAAAACTGTGCAACATCATCTAAAAAACATTACATCAACTAACCATCTCACCCAATCCCTGACCAAAACATTGTGTTTAATTTGCTAAATAACAGAAGCCAGCTGGATTGTTTGCTTTAAAACAGAAACATATTACAATAAAAGAAAGAAAAGAAAAACAAATATACACATTTCACTCCTTCACTATTGCTATTCCATTTAACCAATTGTTGACAGTAGCTGCCTTAGGATGCTTTATTCTTACAGCAGATAATTTCACATATAAAATACCTAGCAGTGTGTTTAATTGAATGATTATGAGGTCAGAGCCGTCTCTGGACCACCAATATCTTGGCAGCAGTGATGTCTGCTAATCATAGTTTACGTTTTTTCTCTGTGATGACCAACCTTGAGTTATCAAGTAAAAGCTGCAGGGAATAAAGTAATGTTTAAGTATGAAATGAACACTGTTAAAATGTTTTGCCCTTTTCCTATGTCTGAATAATACAAAGGTATCCTCTCAGACCCACAGGAGAAACGCTGTTCAGTCTAACACACATTCATATCAATTCATGTAGATTAGCTCTGTTATGGGTTTCTAATTAGACATACTGTATCATAGAAATGTATCTCAAGTGTTGTCCATATGTATCTTGGCGCAAATGATGAAAACCTAGATGCTCCCACAGGACAAGTCAGTGCTGGAAGGATTCAATACTCACCTGTCCTTGATAAAAAAATATCAGGAACCTTTTTTTCCCTACAATGATAAGTCATTCAGTGTAGGTTTAGTGTTAATGAATTACTTGAACTTAGACCATTGTGCAGTGCATTGGCTCCCAATCTGATGCCATCCCCAAAGACTACATTACATTCTGTGTTGAATTGCGGATTTGCATTAACCTTCACTTGCATAAATCTTATTTCTAACAAGGACAAATACTGTAGTAAACCTGTGATCATCTCGCACCTTCAGAATCCAATCAAGAATTTGTTGAGGTTTTATTTGTCTATATCATTTTATTACAGGCTCAGCATTTCATTTCTTAACTAAAAAATGTCTATTCATTTTTCTTTAGGCCCATTAAATGATCAAATCAACACTATTGAAGTGAATATAACACCTTTGGTTGCTTTAAAGTGCTAGCCCAGAGCCACATCAGCTCTGTGAGAGAATAAACAAGTGACTCAGCAGCAGCACTTGTCAACTCAAAGTGTCACTGAAAAATCCACACGTCACATATTACACAAGCACAATGGGTGTGAACTGTATTCACTGAACTCGGATGATTAGAAAGTTAAGGTACACTGGAGTTTAACTGTACCAATATGTCATCATGGGTTTTGTTTAATACATGTTTGAACCTATGGAACTAATTAAAATACAGGAAATAACTAGGCCTACAGTATGCAGTTGTCTCCAACTGCTAAAGGTATATCCCCAATGCTTCCAGTCACCCATCATTTCTACCACTCCTGTCCATCCAGTCATCCATTCATAAACATATATATTAAATACAAAATATAAAAGAATGAGTTAATGTGCCTGACCTACAGCATGAGCACACTGAATTTGGTAGCAATCCATCTACCTGTTCAAATGTTATGGGCCAGACAAAAAATGGCCATCTTGAAAGTCAGCCATCTTGAAATTGTCAGCCTCCAACGCCCGAGGAGTGCATGTGCCTGTCCTAGAGCAGTAGCACACCCAGTTTGGTGGCAATCCGTCTACCCGTTCAAAAGTTATGGGCCAGACAATATTCACCCATCTTGAAAGTCAGCCATCTTGAAAGTTTTGACCTCAAAAATCTACTCAGTTCATGCACCTGTCCGAGAGCATTAATAAACCGATATCAGGACGAATCCATCCAGCCATTCAAAAGTTATCGTATTAGGGCGAAAGACCTTATGTGGCGGTGGCAGCACATGCAAGACCATTACAGTATATCCTCAATGCTTCATGTTTTGGGGATATAATGAAGGACTATAATTTTCTACTTTTTTCTAGTTTTTTTTTCTCCTGGGTAAATAAAAGTTATAATAATAATATAATAAAAGGCAGACAGAGACAGCAGACCTCCACCAAGGTTTCATACTGTATGACGTCATATGACTTAAAAACGTGACGGATCGAGTCATAGGTGTTGTCCCGTCTGATGTCCGAAGGTGAGATGATGTGAATGAAAAAAAAAGGCGAGATTCTATCTCATCTGAATCCTGAGATATTACCTCAGGCTGGCTGTGGCTCAGTTGGTAGAGTGGGTTGTCCAATGATCAAGGGGTTGGTGGTTTGTGTCTCGCCTCTGACTGTCCACATGTTGAAGTGTCCTTGGGCAAGACATTGAACCCTAAGTTACTCCCAGTAGGGTCAGGCAGCGCCAGTGTATCGGCAGCAGCCGTCTACTGGTGTATGAGTGTGTGTGAATGTCAGGAATTGTAAAGCGCTTTGGGAACCCACTGGTGTATAAAATGCATTATATAAGTACAGTCCATTTACCACTTATGTGTTTTAGCTCTTGACCTTTGACCTTTTCATCAAAATCTATTCAGAAATGTTTGCAAAATCCTGCTGACAGTCAGAAAAAAAACAAATTTTTAATCCAGACTCAGGTTTTAAAATGTGAACATATACCTCGACCAAATATAGTATGTGATTCTGTTGAAAATGACTGCCCTATAATTCAGATTAGGTTGTCTTTGTGTAAAATGTGTTACATACATATTTATATTTTAACATTCTTAGATATTATATGTTATTGTATAAACTGTGTAAGGTCATTTGACCTTGAAAAAGTAGATGGTCAACTATTTTCAATAGGCTTCTGCTCCATGTTAAGCTGTATCCACAGTACAAATTCAGTGCAAATATGTCAAGGCAGATAATGTTTCAGATAATGTGATTATGCCATTGAATAGACAGAAGACAAAAATGATTACAATATTCCTTCGGCCAGAAGTTCTGTGAGGAGTTAAAAAAAAAAAAAAGTGTTAGTTTTTTATAATTATTATTATATAATATTATTATAGATACATTACAATAAGGATTAAAAATAACAAATTCAATATTATTTACATATTTATATCATCATGGCTGCACCTGTTGTTACAGCGTACACCCACTGAAAACACTAAAACTATAAACCAGTAACATATATCAACATATTGTGAGAAAAGATGCAGTTTATTAGTCATTTTGCATGTTCATCCTAGTAACTCACAATGAGTCTGCTCTGTATCTGTGTTGAAGCACGATGCTGATTCACTCCCACTTCACTAATTTTGTCATTGACTCACAAATCTTCACTGTTGTAGGAATCATGCTTGATGAGAACATTACCCTGGGCCCTTTCTATAAATGACTGCTAAACTAATCTGTTTCACGATAATACTCTAAAAGTCATTTATGGTACAAATGCCCTCATCTAACCTGATGACATCGAACCATGTGCCAGTGTGAGATATAAGCTGCTGTAGGTGGTTTCACTGAGTGCTCCAGCATGGCTCAGGGTTTTATAATGATTGCACAATCTTTCTAAAGAAAATATTTTACTGTGCATTACACAAATGTATTTATGTACTCATTTGCCATCTTTTTATGGGATGTTTGTGCGTACATTCAGATATGCAGGTCATGTTGTGCCTCATACTAAAACAGAGTGTGACCAGTATGTAGATGTTCAAAGACTATTGATGGTAAAACTGAAATGAAATGATGAGAAAACAATTACTGAATACCATTCCTTTAATCCACCTTAATGCCCTTGGGTTTTGTATCTTCAAAAACATCATGCATACGGTGTTTGACTAACCAATACATTGAAAAGTTTGATCTTTACATAGAAGACTGTAGACATTTCACTTGAACTGTACGTCTAAAATATGACCACATGCATTGTGTCATTTATCATCACAGGCAGGTATGAAGTTCACTCCCCACCTCTTCTGTGTATGTTGCTCTGTGACAGTTAACCTGAATTCTGTGGGAATCAGATTGGCTCAGCGTTGAGGGTAACCAAGCATCTGGTCCCGCAGGCTGAGGAGCCATTTTAAGAGCTTGACTTGAGCACTGCTCGAGCGCGAGAAATGCAGCCTCTCGGCAGTACGCCTGCTGTTATCCAAGGACAACTGTGTCTCTCTCAGGCTCTGCTGTGCTCAGGGAAGATACTCTCCAGTGTGTGTGAGTCTTCATCTGAGCAGATGCATGCCACAGTGTGCTATCCGCTAAAGCCTCCTGGCATGTGATACATCTTAAATTACCACTGCTGCTTACTGTCAGACAGAAAGAGGAGTGTTTTAAGTAAGCACATGTTCTGAGTAGATGGATGTTTATTCCACCATCTAACTTTACAATTCAATTTCCACTGTAGACTGATTAGCGTTTTACCTTCTACAATACAAGCTAATGCTAAAAAAAAGAACACATACGTACATCTTCCTCTGTTGTGATCATTTATTGTTTTAAACAATAAATGGCATTGACCACTGCTGGTTGTAAAATCAATAATCAAAATTATTTAGTCATTGTCGTCGTCTCCCGGTCTGGGTCACGGGGGCAGCAGCCCCAGCAAAGAAGCCCAGACTTCCCTCACCCCAGCTACCTCAGCCAGCTCCTCCAGGAGAATGATTTTGTCTGATGTGAAATGATTGGTACGGCTCAAACATTAAGATAATGTCAAGTAGTGACTAAGATTGTTTTTTTTTTTTGTGGTCTGGCCATGGACTCAGCTCATTTGGTCTTGTCTTGTTCTCAGACACAGCAGTCTCTATGGGTTTGTAAAAAAAAAAAAAAAAAAAAAAAAAGACAAACAAAAACACATCATCACAAAATAGTACAAATATCCATTACACATTAAAACAATAGAATAGAAAAGATAACATGAATTTGATTTAACTAGTCGTGACATCTTACAGCAGGGGTGGGCAATCCCAGTCCTTGAGGGCCAGGATCCTGCATGTTTTAGTTATTTCCCTCTTCCATCACACCTGATTCAATTAATGATCCGCTCATCATGGAGCTCTGTAGGAGCCTAATAATGAAATAATGCCTTCCAGGTGTGATGGAAGAGTATCTTCCATATCTAATATTGAATAATTATATTGCATATTATTAGATATTGCATAATAATATGCAACATTTCAACATATTCTGTTTTTATTGCATGCCAGTTGGTTTATCTTGTTTCATTTTGTTATCTTTTACACGGGGTTGCACTGAAAATTTCACTGACATGCAAATGCTCAGTGACAATAAAGACATCTTGAATCTTGAATCTTGAATCTTGAACATCTAAAACATGCAGGATACAGGGTCTAAAGGACCAGGATTGTTCACCTCTTGTCATGTTGATTGTAACTCTGGTCTGTTGTTGGTCTTAGTCTTAGACTCGATAAGGCTTGGTCCTGGTCTTGCCTTTGTCTGTCATGGTCTTTGTCTTGTCTTGATACTCTTCAGTTTTAGCAGTGTCTTGCCTTTATAGCTGATCTTGATTACAAAACTACTTTCAAGGCTGATGGATAAAAATTCATCAAGTCACTGATAAAAAAAAAAAACATTGATCTTGCTGATACTGAACAAAGCATTTTCATTTTCATCAGAAAGCATTTCTCATGCAGACTGCAGCAGGATCTGTTTAAGTGACACTCTGAGCAATATGTACTGTACAAAAACATATTTAATCCCTGAAGTGCAGTTTGTTTGACAGGTGTGGCTGCCCCAGTTTGGTGCACTGTACTGTACCAGGGCAAACTTTGAGAAGTGATGTTCATAAGGCATGCAGAGTGTAATGTGTTCAAAGCAGCAACATATCATTCTTTTTTGCAGGCAAAATTCAGGTAACATTTTTATTATATAGTGACAGGAAATAACTGTCCTGCCCCCTTCTCTGGATTGTTCTTGATTCTTTTATCTGTGACTCCATCACTCTACTCTGTTTCACAGCACAGATGGCTGGAAAAGTATCAGCGGGTCATCTATCTGTATATGTCATGGTTTGATTTGAAATGAGAGGGTAAAACCTGCAGGAGGGCAGTGTGCATGTTCAGGTTTTGTCATTACATTTCATGTTTCAGCTCTGGCAGATTTACCTACATTAATAATTAGGGGGTAATCTGAATAGAATGACTAGAGTGAAGACTATGTCAGTAACATGTACGTTTTATTTAGATGTGACTATTTGAGTTGAAGAAATAAGTGAGGATTGTGTAACCTTGATTTCAGTTCTACTGTTACTGTGGATATAATGATAGGTCTGTATAGTGCATATCAACAGGCATACTGTCCATGTTTTCAAAAGAAAAATACTAAATGGGACACTAGTGACAAAATGTCCCAGTATGCCCAGGTAAATTTGACAGTGATAAGTAATCATATTAAAATGCAGGTGAAATAGCATCATTAAACATTTAGCAACTTGCCTGATGAAGATGCTTAAAAACATCAAAGTGACCACTTTTATGTATGATCATACTCATTCTCTAAATGAGAAATGTCACATAATTTATTTTAATAGAAAGAAAAATCTATTAGAGAACTGATGGTGGTGGAGAAACACAGTTTTCTGTTTTTCTTTACTTTGGATGGTAGTCATTTGTGTTGCTGAGGTGATCCATCAGCCTGAGGTGCTGCTTTTATTTAGAGCATTTTTCAAGAACAAAGTAAACTCAGAGCGGTTACTTTTCTAAAGCACCCTCCTTTAGATACCTGCTACATATCACAAGATGAAAGAAAGGAGGTGAGGTAAAGAGAGAAGTTAAAAAAAGCTAACAAGAAAGAAAGTCCAGGAAAGGCCAAAGTCACTGTGTCTTTGGCTTAAATAACTTTGCATATCATATTCACAGAGGCGCTGAACTGGGACTGATTTCGAGGTAAATGGCTTGACTGTGAGGATTACACTTTGAGCTTGCAATTGCAGAAAGCCAGGCAGATTTTTTTTTCACTGTTTTTCTGTATTTTTCCAGTGATGAATGAGTAGAAATAAGTAAAAACTAATAAGATGCTGGAACATGGACCAGGGGTGTGCAACTCTGGTCCTAGATAGCTGCTATCCTGCATGTTTTAGATGTTTACCTCTTCCAGCAGACCTGATGCTTGTTCTCAGACTTCTGCAGGCCTGGATAATAGGCTGATCATTTGAATGACATGTATTGGAAGAGAGACACATCTAAAACATGCAGGACAATGGCTCTCTAGGACTGCAGTTCTGTACCCCTGATCTAGACAAAGAAAAATGTTTGAGCACATTTTAAACAGTTTTGTATTTCTATAATCTTATAAAATGTCATTATGAACATTTACAGTTGTTTTTCATAGTAAATCTGAAAAATTCAAGTCTCTTCTTCAAATAGGCCATTTTCTGATACTGTTATTGCACAACAACATAAAGAAATCTAGGTGACCTGTTATAATGGTCATCATTAAAGGGTTAAAGTCTTAGTTATATATGTAATTACACTTACACTCCTGGTTAGGATTCATTTATTGTCTTATTTAAACATGGGTCACTGCTAGTGTTTGCAATCTGGCTGTTTTTACTCTTTACAGTGAGAGAAGGAATTACGTGTTCTTTCTTTCATAGTCATATCAGACTGACAAATGACCAGACCCTCACAGCCCACCCTAAAACTCTTTATAATATATCTTGATGACTGCAGCCCAGAAGCACTCTCAGCTACTTAACATGTGTTAACAATTGAATTATGTGATGCATACTATATACTATGTTCTGCTCCAAAACCATAAATTGTATATAAGATAAAACCACACATTGATTATTGTATGGCTGTGATTACTGCATGTCACTGAATGTAGCACAAGGCCAACAAAAAAAATGCAGCATACAAACCCCAGTAAAACGAGTTTTTCCCTAAAGGTGATTTCTTTAATTTTAGGTTGATCATGAGGCTGACTTACACATTTTTAATTTTTCTGAAAGGTATTAATGACATATTTGGGAAAAAGTTTTTGGGCGCCTGCATGCATTTGTGATATATTGCATTAACATTCACTGTTATGTCAATGAATTCTGACAAGTCTTGTTCCTTTCACCAAACTCACCTCTCCCTTCTGTATATGTTCTGTTCTGCCAGGGTCAAAACTGGAAGCTTCAGTAAAATAACAATACACAATCAGGTGGTGTAATTTTTTAAATTGTCAAGAATTTTGTTTTATTTTTTCTTGTTAAGAATATACAAAAAAATAATCCTTTTTTTCACTATCTGAGGTAGACACACAAAAGTAATTTTCTGTAAATATTTCATGATAATAGAGATTGCTTAAAATTTCAAGGGTACCTGAAAACTTTTTTCCAGCACTGTATATAAAGTGATCGATAGCTATAATTATAAAATGTATTTAAGATGTGTAGGTTAATATGTTTTTTTGGCTTTACCACATTTAACAATATATTATTGGTTGCTGTTATGGCTTTAATTCATGAAGATATAAAGGATGGGAGAGGTGTTTCATTGTCCATTTTTAAAAAGATTGGTCCATGACATAATTATTGCACCCATTTAAAAATAGAAATATATGATACAAAGCCTCTGTATTTCCTTCGTTCTACTATAGATGTACATAAGGGTGATATTGCTTCACTATTTATGCACCAAGCATTTACATCAGTAAAAATAATCAGGCGCTGCGTGAGAGCTGCAGGTTTGCCAGTGGCTGCAGTGTCAGATGTAAATGCTGTGATGTGCCTGCTCACACTCACAACCCAGCATGTAAATATTACCCTCTCCTCTGTAGCACTCTCGTATTCCCGCCCTCCTTAGACACAGGCAATTATGCTATTCACTCTTTGCCAAGCTCTGCCTCGAACCATGACTCTCTTCCCATTAGAAGTCACTTAAGCATTGTGCTGGAGGAGGCTAGTGGAGTTGTGGAGAGGGTCTCACACACACACACACACACACACACACACACACACACACACACACACACACACACACACACACTTATAGTACTGTGCATAAGTGGCAAGCTGAGAATTCTTGATTTGAGTAACTCGGGGAAGGAGATCTGTCTTAATGTCATTTAACACCTGGTTGGTTTACCACACAGCATGTAGGCAGTCAGACAGATACATATGGCAGTGCATGATACCACACAAGTACATTTTATGTCCTTATGGTGACACTATACAAAGACTTAAGGAATTATCATGTGTATGTAATTGTTATCCAATCCACTATATTTAGTATATTTAAACAACAAGAGTCTTTCCAAAGTGCTGCACAATAAATAAAACCGCAATAATGGTTTAAATAAAACAAAATCAAGCAGTTAAAACATTTCATATAATTAGCACATCTGCAGCATAGAATGACTCTGAACTCTGTCCAGTTTTTTACTGGCTGCTCCAGTCAGCTGAGGCTGTCTGGCCCCGTGTTTCAACACTGACTCTGAAGGAAGGAGAGGTGACCAGGTCACTCCCTAGGACAGGTGCTAGTCCTGTTCTGTCCCGCACCTGCTGTAATGGGTTTTGTGTACACTTTTCAACATTTGATAGAGCACCCTGTATTTTTTCCATGTGTTTGGTGCGACAAGACTGGGCTGCCCCTCCCTGAGTGTGAGTGTTTCCCTTACACACCGGTATCCTGCCCCAGCAGATTCAGTGTTTTTCATTGACCGTTGGCCAGTTTTTATTGCTGTTTTAATAAAAACCCATTTATTTTAAATTGAATGCATGTCTCTGCAACATCTTTTAATTTTACATACTGGGAGCATGTATATCCTGGAGTGGAAGGCTCCAGGTGGCATTGTCACGTAGCCACCTCGTAGCACCAGCTTGCAGTACACTAGGGTCACAAAGAATACATTTTTCAATTAGATTGCATTTTTTTTTAGATTACAAAGGAATGGTCTTTAATTGTGACTAATTGAAATTAATTCACAGAAAGCCTGTGGAATCTGATTAAAAAATGTAATCATTTGACATCACTAATTATTCATTCATTCATTCATTATCAACCGCTTCATCCGGGCCAGGTCGCGGGGGTAGCAGCCTAAGCAGGGAGGCTCAGACTTCCCTCTCCCCAGACACCTCCTCTAGCTCTTCAGGGGGGACCCCGAGGCGTTCCCAGGCCATCCGAGAGACATAGTCTCTCCAGCGTGTCCTGGGTCTTCCCCGCGGCCGCCTCCCGATGGGACATGCCCGGAACATGTCCCTAGGGAGGCGTCCAGGAGGCATCCGAAACAGATGCCCGAGCCACCTCAGTTTCTTATCATTACTTTACGTTCTTTCTTTCTTCTTTTTTTACCTGGTTGGTCGCAGAAACACTTTAAAGCACTATGTGTGTAGACTTTAATTTCTCAGTTACTGAAATAGCATAATTTTTTCACTTTTATTTTGCTCTTTTAACTATTTTAATCATCATTCATTTACTAATGAAATTTGTAATTAATAAATAAATTAGTAAATTTTATTACTAATTAAAAGTAATAAAACTAGAAAACAAAGGGAGGACCACAGAGTTAAAAACCAGATAATAAGCGGGTCTTAAACACTCATTAACAGTCCACCAGCCTGTTTGGATGTGGGTGGCCGGGAATCCCAGAATCTGGGGCTGACCAGAGAGAACACCTTGTCCCCCTGGTTTTAAGTCTCATCTTTGGTACCACAAGTTGGAGCTGGTCCTCAAACACCAGTGCATCCACTGGTGCATATATTTTATTACCCCACCCCCAAAGGAAAGCGGGGTATTGTCTTTGAGTTTGTTTGTGTGTTTGTTTGTTTGTAAGCAGATTCACCTAAAAACTACTAGACATTTTCCATATGGTTTTCATGGCCTTTTCAGAAAAGGTGGAAGGTAGTTCAGAATAGGTCCCATGACATTTTGGTGACTGTCGGTCAAAAGTCAAAAATGTCTTCACAATAATGAGAAATAGAACAGGCACAACAACCCTAAGGGATAAGGTTGTTGTGCCTGTCACTTAAAACTAGAGAAACGGCATTTTCATTTCTTCATGATTTAATGTTGCTCTGAAATTTAGTTTTTTTTTCACAGTCTGTGTTTTTGCTTCCAGTTGGAGTCGACACAGTTGACACTATTTCTCAAGGTCAGAAAGCATTGGTTATTTGGACTCAGACCTTTCAAGTAAATAGAAATGTACCCACAGCTGCAAGTGTGAACATATTTATTACGAGTCTAGCTTTAGTTTCTATCATGTGAAGCATCTTTTGATCTTTTGCTCCCTGTCTGTGAGTGCACCCAGCAGGACGCCCATAACGCTGGAGGAGCCCTGCCCCGACACCATCTGTGCAGCTCTGACTCTTCTTGTTTGCCATCACATGACGACTCTAACGTCACCCGCATCAGCTGACATAGCATACATGACATGGCATACAGTACACATATTTACAGTAGAACACTTTTTAGTTCATATCAATGAGACAGTGTGACAAGTATAAAGTAAAATACAAATGTTAATTAAATTCAGTAAGAATAACTCTCAAACTGAGTAGTTTAGTGAAGGGTCAGATTGGACATCAGACCCCATGACAGTAAACCCCTAGCCCCATAATAGAGAAGAGCAACGTGTAATGGTGAGGAAATCCAGGGGTCTTCTTGTCTTAGTCTGAATGACACATGGAATGGGCTTCATTTACTTCAGGAACCACTGTCCCTATTTACAAGGCACTCTAGACTGGTTTATGGCTGTGTCTGTGTGATCTTCAATAAGATATTACTTGCATATGTGTAACCATCACAGTGAATTACTAGACCTATTATTATTCTTAGCAAACCTAAAAATCTAATAAGATCATTAATAACATTGGATGTAACAGTAACAGCTATAAACACAGACCTGCACTGTCATTCAACAACATCATTAAAGCACAAATGATGATTGTTTTTGCCACTGGACAGTTTAACTGACTGTTACCATAGTAACAATGGTATTCAAGCTAACGTGAGGACTAAAGGGATAAAGAAAGATTCAGAATTCAGCCATTTCAATGTTGATAAGAATGTGCAGGGCCCAACAAACGCTGTAGCTTATTTTGGCATCATTCCAACTGATGTCATCTCAATTGGCCCTATATATGTGCTAAGATTTAAGTTAATTGAAAGAAAACTGATGCTTTTATAGAGATTTTGTAAATTATAAGTAACTGGGGACAAAATAAAATTATGAAAATCCATGCAAAATTTCAGCTTTGATCGTCTTTTCCCAAAATGTAACCACATCTATTGTGGATCACTGGTATTCAATCATTCAATCAACTGTTGCGAAAGTATTAACAAACAAACCACATAAAAAAAAATAATACCCCTTGCAGCCCTTTCACGGGGTGGTGTAATAACCATGTGTATCACTGTGAGTCAATCGTATGAATTGTTGAATATCTGCAACTGTTCCCCTGATGGTTGCAACACTTAGTCATGTGGTTCAGCAGAGTGGGTTTATTGGGGATATTATTTTTTTTTAACCAATTTTGTTTTAGCTTTTGTTTCAACAGATGTTTTTCCATCAGTGATGATGAGATTTCTTGCTACTCTTAGTGGGTGTAGTAGGTAGGAGGCCACCCCTGGCTCAGTTTAATGTAAGACGACCATATGGCCTAAGATGACTGCATGCAGGTTTGTGGCTGTAGCTGGAGTGTAATCCACACTTTGCCGGTTTTGTCACTCTCCCGTTGCCACAGGACTTACGAAGTCTTGACTTTTGTTTTAGGTGAGGAAGGGTGGTGCATCATCTGCCTAACCCTCTCATCCCAGCACATCTAGGTCCAATGAAAAGACAATGTCTGCATGAGCAGGGATGCAGATTTTTTTGTTGCTGACTAGCGATGCCTCGTCAGTATCACCCCCTCACATGGTTCCGTCCACCTGCTGCACTTGGAACCAGCACCTGAGAAATTGGGGGATGTATGAGGAACAGTGGTGCCTTTCCACTCTGATGGTACTAGAGTGCAGGGGCCAGGATCCCAAAGGTCCAGACCTCTACCCAGAGCCCCTCACACTCCTGCTTCAACAACATAAAGAAGAAAAGACAAGAACTAGTTTGTTTGGTTTGTCTTCATGACAGACTGTAACCTGCTTTAGATGGGCCTCACCTGACACAATACCTCATTTGAATTTAGGTGTTAGTAGATCATATCAGGTGATATTGTAATTTTCTCATCTAAGAAAAATATTTTAAGTATCACCGCAGAAGTTACCTGATTATTATGAAACCAACAGTTTTTTTTATATATATATTTAGATTTTTTTTTCTAATTCTGACAGGTGAATTAGGGAAATGTATTTCCTAGAAACAAGTGAGATGAGCTCCCACACACTTTTCTTAATTTTGATGCAATGCTTTACTCCTTTTGGACTGATGAGGGTTGATCAGTCCAGAATATGACATTATAGATAAGAGAATGGAGTCTGTGTGTGGGAGCTTAACTTGCAGTTAGTTTTAACCAGTCTGGCCTTTGCTTAAACTACCTCATTCAGGAATTAAAGCTTCCTATTTAGACATTTTCTCCAAAATGTAAGGGTTTCGTCCTTTACCCATGCCCTATCTTTGCCCAATGAGTCATGAAAATCAGTGCAGTAGTCATTCCTCAAGCCTGCCAGCAGAAAAAAATAGACAAAGGTGAGTGATAATATAACTTCCTTTCTTTTACAGTATACAACAATATAAATCTATTATGGGAAGGATGATACATGATAATAGCAACATCAGTAACATAATACTGATATGAATATGAATACTATCAACAACAATATAAACAATAAATAAGCAGATAGTGGTCATGTTAGAAGTTGGACTCTTTATAATTAGTTCCGTTGGATTTAAAAAACATTAACAATGAATAATGTTTATCAAGGTTTTGGATTTGGACTGAGAGGTGTTGTTTTGTAAGTTGATTTCTCCTCTGCAGGCAGAGCTGTGGGAGTCCAAAAAAGACTTAAATGCTTGGCAGGACCAGAGTGCGTGAAAATAAGTGTCTGTGGTCCCCTTTGTGTATTGTGAACAGGTGTCTGTATTTGTTAGTCATATTTGTACATGTTGTTTTGAGTGATGTGGTGTGTTTTATGGTTTGTTTTATATTAGATCTGCTGACTGTTTGTGTTGGTCGTCATGGTAACAATGTTTTTATTTATATCTGAGTGTCAGTGGAGGGAGATATTGATAGTCAGTGTTCCAGATAGTTGAAAAGGCTATTACAGCTTGAGAAAACTTCCAGTCAGGCTGTTAAAATTAGTTTTATTTGATCTTAACAACCTTTAAATTGAGTAGATTTAGGATACTCTGATAGAAAGCTCCAGAATCTTGATGTAGATAACCATAAACATGATATATGAACTCTGAAGTGCAGGAAAAAAGAATTTTTTTAATCCTTTTTTCACAATTTAGTTTTCAGCCATAATCAGAGGTGGGAGTAACTAAGTAGAAGTACTTTCTTTAGTGTACTTAAGTACAGTTTTTAGGTATCTGTACTTGACTTGAGTATTTCTTTTTCAGGCACCTTTTTACTTTTACTCCCTACATATTTGTATAATAATCTGAACTCTATACTCTTTATATTACTTTTTCAAACTAGACAAATGTGGCAGTATGAAAAATAAGTTGTAAATCATAAATTGTGACTAAATAATAATTTAGAATTTTTGTCTCATAATTCAGATTTTTTTTCCCTCATAATTTTGACTTTTTATCTCATCATTTTAGCTTTTTATTTAATAATTTTGACTTTTTATATCACAATTTAGATTTTTTTAATCTCACAATTATGCTGTTTTATCTCCTATTTACGACTTTATGCGCTGTCCATACTCACTAAACTTACTATCATGACCCAATAACATACATCATCTACACAGTAACTCACTTTTAAAGGCTTTTTTTGGGGATATTTTTGACTATTTTCCATTTTTCCTCTTTAAATGATTATTATTTCATCCATAGCAAAAAAAAAGTAGTTTTAGTTTTCTCTTCATTACAATTGATAAGTTGTACTTTTTAATTTTTACTTCAGGAAAGGAGTTGAATCAGTACTTTTTTTTCACACAAGTAGTAATGTGAGTACTTTAACAACCTCTGGTCATGATCATTTTTAGCTATTTAGATGATTTGTACTTCAGACTGTATTTGTTTATATTCTAATGACTCTTTATCATATTGTGCGAAGTTTCTATCTGTGATAATCTACATTAAAAGAGGTCTAAAATCTGACTTTGCAATTACCTTGGTTTTGACAAATATCTCCCATAGTTCTTTCCTAAATGTTAAAACCTATCCTAGAGTTTCCCTACCAGTGAACATTTGTGTGAGTCACTGAGCCTCACCACTCAAACTCTAAAAGTATGACTCACCACTAGTGTCTCAGTGTTAGTATTGTCAAAATACTTTCTTGGAGGTGTTTCCAACATGATAAGAATAAAATTCTGCAGAAAACATTGATTGCATGAGAGCATGAGCAAGAGAATGGCTGTCAGCAGCTTAAATCTAAAAATATCAATGTTACCCCTTGAATTCCCATATACACAGAAGTAAGTTTAACATTCCTTTTAAGACAAACAAGAGAAGGTGCTGAAAAATGGATGACATATTTTTTACTCCATTCAAACCAAAACCAGAGCTGATTAATGTGTGTGACAGTAGTGTTTCAGTATCTGATATATGATATAGTTTTTGTTGTGTCTCTACTAGGGCATTAACAACAAGTTTTTTTCAAGTCGACTTAACTGGCAATAAAGTTGAAGTTGAGTGGACGGGTCATGATGACGTCATCACATTGTCAGCGGAGGAACAACACGGCTAAAAAAAAACACGGACACACATCTGTCCAGCAATGAGCAACTTGTATTAAAGTTCACTGCAATGTAACAATGTCCACTGACAAGACATTTTAACACCAACAAAACAAAGGCTAACGTTAGCAAAGAGTTTTCTGTTCAATTTAACTATACAACATCAGTAGGGTGAACACATGTCTGCATTTTGTCTGGACTCACGGCTCTGAAACCAAACTGTCCAGACGTCTGTCACGCATCCTCACTTTTCATATTAAGTGTAAAAAGTTTAAGTTAGCGGCCGCCAAGATGCACACCACACTGTCCACATCATGTTTAGAAAAAAAGAGTGTGTTGTCTTAATGCCTGTTGTCTGCACTGCTTGTCACTCAGGTTAGCTAGTGGAGGCCACTTCCGATTAGCCGTGCGGGGTTTTTCTTAAGTATTTCCATACAAGTGATGTGTGTCTGTCACTCTGTTTTGTTTTGTCAGCCCACCACAACTGAGAGAGAGAGAGAGAGAGAGAGAGAGAGAGAGAGAGAGAGAGAGAGAGAGAGAGAGAGAGAGAGAGAGAGAGAGAGAGAGAGAGAGAGAGAGAGAGTGAGGGGCCACACAGAAGAATAGAGTTGTTAACCACTGAATGAACCAATAACTATTGTAACTGTAAAAGATAATTGAGTATCAGTTTGAGGAATATCTTCAGAAAAAAGTACAAAAAAAAAAACAAAAAAACCTTCAATTCTTAAATTTTTTCTTTCTTTCTTTCTTTCTTTCTTTCTTTCTTTCTTTCTTTCTTTCTTTCTTTCTTTCTTTCTTTCTTTCTTTTGACTATTGCCTTAATCCAGCTAACATCAACGCTTTAAAAGCCATATATACACCTTAGTCAGACTGTAGGTGAACTGAACTGGAGTTTTTGTAATCTGAACTTTTCATGCTCGATAATGCAGTTTTAAAGTGGAGCTTTTCCTGCATGTATATGCAAACCAGGCTAATCCCAACTATAGACCGGCCTGGACACTCCCCTTTCCAGAAATGACACAAGTCATAGCAGGACAACAACACATTAACAGCCTTCTGACAACATCATCACCACAAGACATTGTGTGCAGCTTATGTGTAACATGATCAGTGTGTACAGCCTGTACCAAATGTACTGAGCTGCTGCATTGTGGTCGTCCATATCCTCGCTTAGTGTTTTTTTTCCTCCTACTACATCTACTTCAAATCTGCCACATTTGTGAACTAATTGTTCTTTATTCATGGTTCCAATTGGAAGAACGTTAATGCAAAGGGGTGTGTAGTGCCCCCTAGTGTCTTGGAGTCAAACATACCTCATTCAATAATTTGATTCACTCTTAAATTCCAGCTAAATCCTTAGTTTGGTTATAGCCAATACCTCGGCTTAGATGTGCAGGTAAACGTACCAACTGTTGATATTTGTGGAGTCAGAATAATTCCACAAATCTGGGAGCTTGAACTGACTCGTGTGCGCGAGCTCAGGCGGAGGCAAGCGGTGAAAGACAGAAGAGGATGAGCAAGATCACCGAATCTTGACGGAACATGTCGAACTTGGTCCCGTTTCTGGATCATTCTTTGCTATTTGGCAACATTTCCTAATGTTTCCAAATAGGAAAAAAAACATAAATAAGTATAACATAAATTAAGCAGGAGGAATAGTTTAATTCCAGACAAGCTGTTCTGTTTTTAGCCTATTTTAGCTCATGGGGTTATGTAAGACACTTAGCCTTGAAGGTTTCTCAGGGCAAAGTGTCATAAATGTTCCAAAGCTTTTTGGAGTTGATATTTGTTTATGGGTTGTTACATATGAAGTTACTCAGAGGAATGAAGGACCGGGGTAATGCCCTGAGCACCCCTGCTACCCAGCAGCCCACCCACTCTGATGGACCAGATTGAGCACAAGGGCAGAAAGGAAGTGGTTTCTGCCCAGCAACAGTTTAACGCATCAGATTGATCACATCTTTGGTACAAGGTCAGCTTTGGACTGAGATCAGGCAGCAAAGGTTGTTGTTTTTTTTGTTTTTTTAATCAAAACTTTAGTAGTAATAGGAGGAGTAGATTTAGAAAATAATTTTAGATCTAAAACAAATTTTTATGCGGTTCAAATAATGTTTGTGTTTAAAGAGCAACACTTTACTTTAAGTGACAGTGAGTCAGTAGTGATTTGTATGAACATGAGGACCCTTACATTTGCAAAGATAGGATTATTTAACCCCTTTAACCCCTGACACTTTTCTGCTGACAGTTGTGCCTCGTAGCTCCACAGTAGCTAATAGCTGTGTCTGGTTCATCATTGAAAACAACTGTTTGTAGCAACTATACATAGCATGTAAGTCACCAAGCATAAAAATAAGTTTTCTTCCTCAGGGCACGATGTCCTTTAAACAGTGTGATAGACTTATGTGAGTTTGGTCACAGGTGTATGTGGTTGGGGCCTATTTATAAAAACCCTATTCTAGGAGGAGATCTAAAAGGTTGTGGTAAAGTAGTGCAAGAGGACAGGGAGAGCACTGGAGGGATGAATGGGAACATCACTCTAATGTAAGAAAAAAAAAAAAGACCCATAGACCCAGTTAGAGCTAGAATTCGAGTCAACGTGTTTTTCCATTTCATTCTCAGTCTTTACTGTGTTACATTTGTTTCATCATTTTCTTATTTTCACTAAAGTGGCTCTACTTTTGGGCTTGTACCATCCTTCCCTCGGGTCATTCTGTTTGTGTCATGGAATCAAGTGTCTCCCATTAAATCTAACTCAATCCTGAGGCACAAATAACAGCTACAGCACTGTATCATTCAGCAGCTAAAGACTTGTACTTATTCAGGGTACACTTAGTCAGCACAGTGAGAAGATTTTACCTAAATGAAAATATTTTGCTGTTGTTTCTTAACTGCACACCTAGTAGTAGTCCTCAGCCAAATTTGAACATGTGTGTTTTAATGACATGAAAGGATGCAAGGTGTATGAATATCCTATTTGTAATTTTAATGAGTTCACAGTGTTACAGAAATTCTGTCAAAAATCCAAAATGTTCAACATTATTTGAAAGTAGGGGTGTGGGATATATGACGATATTAGATCGTGAAGGATTAGAATATATCAACAATTGTGGAATTCTCTATAATAGGCATCTTCAAACTATTCCACAAAGGGCAGGTGTGGCTGCAGATTTTTGTTCCAACCAATCAAGAGTTCACAGTTTGACCAATCAACTCTGATGACTGAGATCAGTTGATTAATTGAGTCCAGCCTGGTGTGCTGCTGCCGTTGGAACAAACCCCTGCAGCCACAGCGGCCCTTTGGGAATAGTTTGGACATGTCTGGTCTATAATATGATGTAGTCAGGGATATAGCATATTGAACAGCTCTGGATATAGTTATAACTGCATCATGTTGGTTCACATCCACATCATGTGGATTTCACCTCGTGTAGTGGGAGTCATGGCTGACACTGAAATGGATGAGTTGCTTCCTAAAGAGAACTCTACTTCCACTGTATGGAATTGGTTTGACCAAATGACAAAGTGCAAACAACAGTCATTTGCAAAATTTGCACAAATACAGTTTGTATACTGGATGGAAACACTGCGAACTTGTTCAATCACCTGAACAGACAGCATTCCAAACCAATCACACTGCAGCCAGAGGCAACAGGTAGAGTTAATCCAAACCAAACCAAAGCATTTAGTAAAGATGCTGTTTATGAGAAGAGGAGCAAATGGTGGAAAGAGGGAACAGAAGAGGTAACACTGCTTAAAGTAGGTGACCCACAGTATGAGCTGCCCAGCTGTAAATACTTTTGTATGTGTGTGTGATTTTTTTTTGTAGGTAATCATTGGGTTTGTCTGTTTTTTTAGCAAGATGATAACCTCCACCAAAGAGGTTATGTTTTGCCTGCCATTAATTTGCTTGTTTGTTGGTTTGTGTACAACAAAAGTAACTGGGTTTTTTTAATAATTTTTTTTTAGGTTTAATAATGTCACACATTTGTTCAAACACTACTGATTATGTGACTGATCAATAGGTGATGCATGGGACATCAACCAAAACACCAAATGACAACATAAACATTATTTAGGGGCTGACATTGAGCTTATGAAGTAGAAATGATGTGATATGTGGTTACAGGCCCAGGAAAGGGTCAACCGATAAGCAGTAGAATTGTAGTTAATTTAGGACATGGGATTATGTACCATAGGAATGATTCTTGAGTAGATGGTTGTGGATCTACAGTAATTGTCAGGGTTTAAGCAGTGATGGGTGAGGACAAGCAATTGTTTTAAGAGGAAAAGCATGCTATGATGGTTTGATTAAGATGCTGTTCAAAGGAAAAGTTGTTGGCAAAAATGACTAAGATGCAGTGGAGGTGGTGGTGGACAGAGTGAAGTTGATAGTCAAGCAGAAGATGTGATCAGTTTGTGGTTTGGGATATACGGGATCTGGGTCCAACAGACATTTGACGCACCTTACCTCCAGTGTCACTCATACTTGTGTGTGAGTACATGTGCATGAGTGTTTGGTGGTGGTCAGAGGGGCTGTTATTAATGATCATTTTAATGTATTGGTGGGGTGCATCAATGATTTAAATTCAGTGATAAAATGACTTGTCATGGTGGTGGTGGTAATGGATTGGAGATGTGAAAATTCATCATTTTACAAAGGGAGAAGATTTATAGGAAAAAAAACCAAAGGACCAAGCACAGAACCCAGGATCCTTGGATTTATTCTTGCATAAAAATGGGAAGATTTTCTGTTTTGTTTTTAGTGTAAATGAGATTCAGATGAGATGAGATGAAGGATTTGCCAATATAACTATGGCTTCCATAACTCTCTGAATCTTAAAATATATTCACTTAAAATGTACTGTTACTCCACTGACTTAAAATTTCAAATGTTGTCAAAGTATTCTAATTTGGTGGATACAAAATTCAGATAACAACATAAAACTATCTCACACAGTCTAAACTTATCGAAAGCAGGGAGACAGTTTATAGTTTGGTCGTAACTTGCGTTTTTCTAAAAGGTGAGAACATTCTGAGTCATTTGTAGATTGTAATCTTACCACGAAAGATCGTCACATGATCTTCTAGGCTGAGCTCCCAGACCTAGCAGGTGCTGATCATAATCTTATACTTGGTGTCCTCTTTGACCTTCCTATTAGTGACTTTCACCATGCGCCCTCTTGCATTGTTAGTTTGTTATACATGTTGTGTGTCTGAGTGCAAGCAATGGTGTCAGGAGGGACTTGTAAAACTGTCACGTTGGGGAATGAAAAGCACCTCACCCAAAGGACAGTGATTAAAGCCTTGAAAAAGGTCACGTTTTATAGGCGTTTCTTTTAACCCCTACAAATAGGGGTGATTATGGAGAGGGGCACACAGTCAGTGACCTGCTGTCATGCAACATAACCAACTAGATGCTGCCACAATAATAGTCACAGCCTTATAATGTCATGATATTTGTGTTGGTTAACGCAATCTATGATCATGGAAATACTGACAGACCCTCAGTGTAACAACTGACTTGTTTTAAGGGGGTCATATTATGCCCATTTTCCACAAGTTAACACAGTTCCCAGGTGTCTCAGTGACCAGTCTGTGACATGTTTTGGTCAAAATACTATTTTAATAATAGTATTTTAATAATACAGCAGCCTCTTCCACCTGGAGAAACAGGCCTTTTGAAAATGCTTGATTTTAGTGCCTCGTGTTTTCATGCAAATGAGCCACAGCTGACTCCACCCTTCTCCACCCCCCCTCCAATAAGAAATGAATGAGGAGAAAAGGAGAGTGGATGGTTTTTGTTCATAATTTAAGGGTCTTCTCACACACAGAAAACATATTTGTGTTGGAAAAACATTAACATTTTGCATGATATGTTGTCTTTAATAATGTGGAAGGATCAGGTGTAAATATGCTTGGTATTTTTTAAGGTGAGCAAAGGTTATATTTTAGGTCTGTGCATGAAAATGTGACACAATGCATTTACCTTCTACAGATTTGGCATTGCTTTTTTTCTAAGAGACATTAGTTCACCAAAACAATTTTTTTGAAAGACAAAAATTATTTCAATGAAATTTTAAATAACAAAATTTTAAATAAGTCTCAAGGTCATTTTGTAAATTTCAACATTCACTTTTTGTAAAAGAATATGTTTGCATACTTACTTTTCCAAATTGAGAACTAGATTACTTGTAATCCTCTAATATGCACTGAACCTATGGAGCTAAATCCAGGCCAAATGTTTTGCTAATTTGAAAAAAGAATTGTAATTGAAAAACAAAAATTCGAAACTGAAAGTTCAAGTTTTGATCTTGAACTTTGAAATATACAACAATGTATTCAAACTAAAAATAAGTGTAGGAAAGGTTTTTTCAGGTTAAATATAATTTTGATTCAGTTTTGGAATTTTTTTGAATAAATTAT
This sequence comes from Siphamia tubifer, assembly GCA_020466265.1. Taxonomy (NCBI): domain Eukaryota; kingdom Metazoa; phylum Chordata; class Actinopteri; order Kurtiformes; family Apogonidae; genus Siphamia; species Siphamia tubifer. The sequence goes on along the minus strand of CM035794.1, from coordinate 56,766,233 downwards.
TTATTTTCATTTTTCACTTTCATATATATTTTGATATTTGAGGTCTTAATTTTTTCAGTTGCAGATTTTATGTTTTCAGATTCAGATCTTATTTTTTTACAGTTTCAAATCTTATTTTTTTGGTTTCAGATCTTTTTTTCACTTTCAGATTTTTTTTTCACTTTCAGATCTTTTTTTTTCAGTCGCAGACTTTTGGCCCTGATATTGCGTGGGGGGCGTGGCATCAACTTAGAGGGGCGTGGCATCACGAGTGACAGCATAACAAAGAAGGCCGAGGACCTCCCTCAATCACGTTGCCTTCAGGGAACGTAGGAACTGCGACAAGTTTGACTCTACACTTTCTATACACCACATTCATGTGATTGGCAGTTAAAAAACTGACGCCAGTGACAACGTTGTGTTTAGCAAACTGTTTTAGAACCTGCTTGGCTCTAATAGCAGTATAAGAGCAATAAACTAGGCCAGATTGTGAAGTTAAACATCTACACTTTAAGTGTTTATAATACCATGAACGCAGCACAGTGTCCGTTTGCGATCATGGCGTCCGCTCCACCGGGACCACCTGTTGGCGCCAGCCAGGTAAGAAATGTTAGATATTTTTGAATAGATACTCTGGGAAATCATCATAAATGTTATAATGATGGGTAGTTTGTGTAACATAGGGACATACATGAAGGGAAGAGTGGGGAATTGACGTTGGCATTAACTAGCTTTATGCTAATAGTGTTCCTAATTGTACACCCCTTACAGTGTCTAGCTAAAGGCTAAGGTTTTTGCCTTTAATGTGTATTGTTTTTGTTTACATCTGTGTTTGCCAGAATGTCGACTATAACTCGACAGTGGCAGCAGCTGCACAGAGCCTTATAAATGTGCTCATACAGAACCTCTCTCTAAATTAACAGTTATTAGCGTCACCTTTTCATGGAGTTAGTTTACATAGCATAGTTAATGCTAACGCCAATTCCCCACTTTTCCCTTCATGTATGTCCCTATGTTACACAAACTACCCATCATTATAACATTTATGATGATTTCCCAGAGTATCTATTCAAAAATATCTAACATTTCTTACCTGGCTGGCGCCAACAGGTGGTCCCGGTGGAGCGGACGCCATGATCGCAAACGGACACTGTGCTGCGTTCACGGTATTATAAACACTTAAAGTGTAGATGTTTAACTTCACAATCTGGCATAGTTTATTGCTCTTATACTGCTATTAGAGCCAAGCAGGTTCTAAAACAGTTTGCTAAACACAACGTTGTCACTGGCGTCAGTTTTTTAACTGCCAATCACATGAATGTGGTGTATAGAAAGTGTAGAGTCAAACTTGTCGCAGTTCCTACGTTCCCTGAAGGCAACGTGATTGAGGGAGGTCCTCGGCCTTCTTTGTTATGCTGTCACTCGTGATGCCACGCCCCTCTAAGTTGATGCCACGCCCCCCACGCAATATCAGGGCCAAAAGTCTGCGACTGAAAAAAAAAGATCTGAAAGTGAAAAAAAAATCTGAAAGTGAAAAAAAGATCTGAAACCAAAAAAATAAGATTTGAAACTGTAAAAAAATAAGATCTGAATCTGAAAACATAAAATCTGCAACTGAAAAAATTAAGACCTCAAATATCAAAATATATATGAAAGTGAAAAATGAAAATAAATAATTTATTCAAAAAAATTCCAAAACTGAATCAAAATTATATTTAACCTGAAAAAACCTTTCCTACACTTATTTTTAGTTTGAATACATTGTTGTATATTTCAAAGTTCAAGATCAAAACTTGAACTTTCAGTTTCGAATTTTTGTTTTTCAATTACAATTCTTTTTTCAAATTAGCAAAACATTTGGCCTGGATTTAGCTCCATATGAACCCAGTTTGTATCCTCAACCTACTATTTCTTGTTTTTTTTTTCTGATAGCTGATATTTCACTTTGAAACCAAACTCCTCTCCCAAAAGACTGAAAGATATCTCAGAGGTCAATTCAGTTCGATTTTCTATTTTGAGGAGGGCAGGAAAGATATGTTTGGAGTTTAGGCTGAGAAAGGATGAGGTACGAGGAGTTCCTGTCATTGGAACCGAAAAAAATAGCTACGGAGCTCAGATCTTAACCACATCTGAACCAATGTGTACTTCTGCCAAGTATGACGTCCTAGTACAATGTAGCACTTCTTTCTTCACTTCCATCCTTTTCTTGGAGAACTCATCTGATGGCATTTGGTTAACCTGTGACCTTTCCATTTAATGTGCAGTGTGTTCCAGTAGCAACCTATACTGTTCCAAGTAAATGAAAACAAATAAGGGTGGCTGTGAGCAATCATCAGGGTTTTCCCAAATCTTTGAATCTAAATCATAAGTACACAGTAAATTTTGCAGTGTTAAATCAACACTTAGAGAGTTTATTTAACCCTTGTGCGGTCCTTCGTAAAAGGCACACTGGCTGTGTCCTACAATCGGGTCTTAAAAACCCAGATTCCAAAGTTCAGTTCCATAGACTCATCACCCCAACCCCCCAAGGATATATTACTGTTTTCAGTAGTAAGCAATGGCATCCTACAGTACGTATAAAGAGGTACATTTGTGAGCCACCGGGTCTCTTTGACCCGAAGGACCGCACAAGGGTTAACTTCTTCTAGAGTGTATTTGGTCCCATTGTCTCCAAATTAACACTGCAAAATCTACAGTGTACTTCTAAAAAATATATAATAGAACCAGCGGCTTGGAGTACACAAAAACAACAAGAAAAAAATCAAATAAAAATCTTTTCAAAGATGTTTAGTTGTAAAAATGAAAGTATAGTAATTACAGCCCATATTTCATCGCATTTCTCAGGGCATTAATTATCGGACTGTTATTTCAACAGGTTTCTCTTGGTGAGTACACAATAGCACGCCAATGGTTCAACAAACATACAATAAAAACTTCACCCAGAGCAGACCGAACAAAAGAGACTTGAATAAATAGCAGATAAAGTGGGAAGTACAATGTTTAAGGTCTTTGAAATGCTGCACAATCCCAAAGTGCAGACACTTTTCTGTGTAATCAACTGGAAGCCTGGATGCTGGAGAAGCAAAGAGCAACATGGTGTATATTATTACCTCTCCACAGTATCCAGGGACATGACAGCCTCAGTAAATCAGCTGAAGGGTCGAGCAGTCACAAAGAGAAAGCCATGGGCTGAGGATGATTACCCATCAGTGGAATCAATTTTTATTTGGGACAGACACCTGTCGCCACATAATGGTAGAATAACGTGTGCTGTTGTGACATAACAAATGAGTTTGTCTGAGACCGTGGAGGTTGGATGCACTCCAAGTCTTTTGGGATGTCCTGTTTTGTGTATGAGTGTGAATTACTCACTGTGTGGGAATACCGCAAAGGAATTCTGCTGCTCTGGGATGGCACACAGGGCTGTAACCTTAAAGCACTCCTATTATCTGAATGGAATCTATTTACATCAAAGATGTGCCACAAAACTTAATCTGGGAACAAAGCGAGGGCTTTAGGACTAAGAAGAAGCTTTTCTTTGTTCTATTTCCAACTGAATAATGAATGAAATTCTTCATATAGAGGGTTGATGTTCAAAACACAAAAGGAAAGGTTGACTGGGTCCAATCTATAAAGATAGTAATCACAAGCTCAGTTAACCTCTAGGATTTTGTTGTTAACCCATAAAGACCCAAACCGCTATCAGTGACCAAAACCATTTATTTATCTAAAATGTTTAATAACTTCTGATTCATTAATCCTGTGAATATGTGAGAAAAATTGGTGTAAATTGCAGTCCTTCATATTTTCATGTACATCAAGTATGACTTGTTCAGAGTCATCTTCTACAACATTGAACCCATTTACATAACCATAAAAATCCAATAACTGGTTGTAATCTGATAATTGGTCTAATCAGATGTTACATTTTACATGTATTTCAGAAATGTGTCCATTATTTGATATCTTTCAGAGTATGTATCTGCATTATGACATAGATGTACAGTCCCTAGCATTTTCAAAACATCTTGTCTTGTTGACCATGGCAGTGCCTACAGTGTCAGCATTTGCTTTCTGAATGTAGCAGTTAATCAGACAACAAAGTAAGTTAGATGTTTCTACTGTCATTCATTTAATTTCATAGTTTCTTTACTGTTTACATTGTTCCTTAGGCTCACGGCGTTGCTGCGTAACTTCTGTTTTTATATATATATATATATATATATATATATATATATATATATATATATATATATATATATATATATATATATTTTATTTTTTTTTTTTTTAAATTTTTCTATTAGCAGTTGTAAAATAAAATAAATCACATTAGCCTGTGTAGAGGTTAAGCAGTGAGACTGAAACCACCTTCAACATTGAAGGTATTAAGGTTTTCTGAAATATTTGATGATGGTTTATAGTGTAATTTTGAACATAACACCTGTAGTTATTGGAACAAACCACTGTTGTGATCTTTTAATGTGAATTTAAAATATGGAATGAATCAGTTAAAGCAATAAATGCTGTATATTACATTAGCATAAGTACTAGGGGGGGCAGGAAGTTAGAAAGAGAGTATATTTCTCCTTATGGAAATGTATGTTCTTTTAGTCTCACCAGCTTCACTAGTATCATTGTGCCAAATTGCTCTCTGATGCCATCTTTAACTATGCATCATCTGAGTTTTATTTCTCAAAACCTGCTCTGTTCCTCATCTTTCCAATCAGCATATATTCCCTGCTCATGTACCGGTAAAAACAGCAGAGAAAACCACCTCACCTGTAAATGAACAAGGGTGATCAGTCAGAAGCAGAAGAGCATGATATGGAAAACACAGATTCTCCAGAGACCAGCTCAAGCCTGAACTAGTCTCTGGTGCTCTCTTACTGACCTTGACCTAGATTCATAACCTTTTTTTTTTTCCATAAGTGGAATATTCTTTGATGTGAGCTATGTTGCTTTGGGATATGAATGTGGTGACAGTCACAGCTGAAGTCAGTCTCTTTAGTAATTTTAAATAATAATTTAGACAAAACGCACCTGTGTGAATCTGGAGGTCTGCGATGTGTGCTGAAGTCAGCACAGTTGGAGATCTTACCATATTCTAACCTGTCTTTTTCAAATACTGTCATATACTGTAGTTCAGGGGTTTCAAACTGGTGATAATCTGGTGGAGGCTATTTTGTGGCCACCCACATACATGTAGTTCTTAAATGTACTTTTTTGCTGAGTCTTGCCAAGCTTTTATTTTATTTATTTGTATCACTGAAGGATGACCACAATGTCATGACAACTTCTTGTGGCATTTGTTAAACAGTTTTAAAGCTAGCCAACTGTGAAGTACCTGTGGAAGTGTCAATGTTAGTCATTTAGTTGAAACATATTTTGGAATTTAAAAAAATATCTGCTATCACCCAGTTCCAGTCATGTGTCTCTCAAAATGTCATTTGCATAGAGAAAGTCATTACTCAACTAGACATGCTGAGGATTAAACAACATAGCAGGGAAAAGTGAGAAAAAACAGGTTTCCAGTCCTTTTTATTACTTCAAATTTATTAATTTTTTCTTCTTCTTTTTTCACCTGAATGTGGGTTCTTACTGTCGGTTGGTGTTAAATGACTTGGTCATCAACAACAGTTTGGTTTTGGGGTTGCAAAGCACACATCTGAACATATACTTTTTCTCTGACGAGTTGACAAGTGTCATATTTTTACAGATAAGGCCACGATGTAAGGTCAGTTGACTGGTGTTCTTCTCTCCTTCTGTCTCCTCCACCGTGTGTGTGTGTCAGTCTGGGTTGTTCTAACTCCACTGCCGTATGCATGTGCATGTTTCCATAGACACAGTCCATGGAAGAAGCACAATGGAAGCTCTCACATGAACATGTTGAAAAGGTTTTATTCACTTTGATTGTTGTGTTTCAAATTCATACAATGTCTACTGCAGAGCAAACCTCTGTTTTTCTCAGTCATGTCCTGGAATTTACAGCTTTTGTGGACGCTATGTTGCTACTTGATCCAAAAATAATGTAACTACAGGAAAGTTACTTGATTCATAAAGCAATGACGCTACCGTCCAGCTACTGGAAATGTAGTTTAACTAATAGCTTTGTTACATGTAGTGAGGCTACTGCCCATCACTGCCTATCTAGACTTCCAAAGGCTCCATAGTAAATATGGAAACACCATAAACTTCTCCAACATTGATTTACCCAATAAAACCCATGGAGTTTGACAAATAACAGTGGATGCTTGTTTTTATGTTCTGTTCATGCTATATTTTGCAGAAAAGGTGACTTTGTGCAGGCTTTTCTCAGTTTTGAATTTACTCTGAGCTTCTATACATAAACAATAAATTAACATTTTAAAATATTTTTTTTCCTGAATAATGCAAAATGCAAAGAATAACGTGATAGTGTTGTACTCAAAAAATGACCAGGGTTCAATGACAAATTTACAAAGTCTATATTATTTATTCACTGCTATGCACTTCTGGTTGGATGCTAACTGCATTTCATTGCTCTGTACTTGTGACATGTGCAATGACAATAAAGTTGAATCTGAATCTGAATCTGAATGAGTCTGATGAAGGTACATTTACTGCGTAAAAATGACATGATCTCAACATGACAGGGTGTCAGATGTCAAGTGTGTTTTTTATGTTCAAACAGGCGCATTTTTGTATTAAAATGAAGGTCACAGAGAACAATAACAATATCCCACCAGGTCACTTTAGCAGGTACCAACATTATCACATTATCACACCAACATTATAATTCTCAACTTTATCAACTCTTTGATGTGTTTAGTGACCTGGAGTACTTGTCAACATGACATTGGTTCATAAGTTCATAGTATGAACCCGGATCCTTGAGGGGTCATAGGGGTTCTGCAGCCTATCCCAGCCATGGGTGAAGGTTGGGGTACACCTGGGACAAGTGGCCACATCATCGCAGGGTCAACATACAAAGACAAACAACAAACAACCAATCGCTGTCACATTCACAGCTATGGGCAATTTATATGAACCAACTGACTGACGAGTGCATGTCTATATAAGCCAGAGCTCTCAGGGAGACCTTATGGCGTGTTTCCACCAAGCAGATTGGGACAGTTTGGTTTTGTATGCATTTTTTTTTACATTTCCACTGCAAAGAGGACCAAAATAACCGATCCAAACCGTCCTACTTTTGGTCACCCTTCCCTTGGGGTGCCAACTGCTCCAAAGCGATCCATGTGAGTGGAGCTAAACAGGCTGCATTTTTGCATGACGGAAGGAAAAAAGCAGAAAAAGAAAGAAAAAAAAAAGTTTCTGCATCGTGTCGACTCACAGTTGTATTTCATGGAGCAATAAGGACGTGCAGATGCTCCTATGTGTTGTCGGGGAGGACGAAGTCCAGAGGGTGTTGGATGATGTCATGAGGATATGTAGCTGTCACGGCGGCATTTGTCCCGCCTACAACATAAGGATGCTGTAGGCAGTGGAAACGCAAGCTCAAGTGAGACAAACTATACCGAGCTGATCTGCACTGGACCAAATTGTTCCAATATGTTTTAGTGGAAATGAGACATTACACAAACATGGGGAGAACATGCAAAGTCCACACAGAAAGATCCCTGTTCCCTTGGGATTGAATCCAGGACCTTCGTGCCGCATCAGTGTTATCCACTGCACCACCGACCTGCTTTAACATCATAATATATGCAATAAATCATTTAGCACTGTTAAATGTAGAGAAATAATTAATTTGTAAGGGCAACAATAATAGTTCTATGTCTTGAAGGGTTGGATGAGTTTTAGTGAACATTAAGACAAAGTAACGCCTATACTTACTTTACTGCTTAACACTGTTTTGGAAGCTTGTTTTTAACTAAGTGGTATCATATGAATCCTGATGGGGCTAAATATCATAGGCTATTGAATTACCTCAAACCCTGAAGGGGAGAAGGTTGTTGTTTTTGAGTCAGTTTGTTTGTTTGTCTGTCTGTTTGTAAGCAGCTTTACGCAAAATTTCCATGAAGTTTTTAGAAAAGGTGCAACGTTGTCTGGAATAGATTCCATTCAATGTAGGTGAATGTAGGTCAAAGGTCAAGGTCACAATCACAAAAAAATTATTTTCCCAATGTAAGCGATGGGGCAACTTGGGTAAAATGTGTGCGGCGGGGGGGGGTGTTGTTGGGCCACTTCGTCCACCGGCTTAAGTAGACCCCGTTATATTTGTAGAATTATTACATTCTCATCTCATGTGTTTAATTCATCCTGTTGTGAACATTTGAGTTTTCTTTCCAGTTCTCTGTTGGTTAGACTCGCTGTTTGTGATGGTCACTTTATGTAATGATCCATCTGAGGTCTTGTTTTCTCAGTAGCTTGAGGGCAGGTTTTACAGACCTTCAGCTGGAGTAAAAACTATTTATTAGCTATGAATAAATGTTTGAATAATACCATCTCATTCACACAATCTTCTATTTGACAGATCTAAATGTTCACTTCCTTTGTTCTCTTTTCTCTTTCCTTCATCCTTTCCTCATTATTCTCTGCCTGTGTTCTTTATCTTCCATATAATCCCTAGTGAAAAAGTACATATCCCCTCACCAAACGCAGTAAGACAAGATGTGGGGCAGTATTGCTCCAAGTCTGCTTGGCATTGATCCTTCTGGCAGAGGCTGTTCTTTAGTTTCCTTTGGAAGCAAAGCTTTTACATACTTTTTAATGAGACAGCATGGCTCCTCATCCACACAGACATGCAGTCGTATGAAGCATGTCTGCCCCCTGTGAGAAAGCCTGATGGCTGTGTTTCCTGCCACAAATAGAATGGTGTGTACATGTGTACTCAGAAATTCTTTCAAGTGTTTTTTGTTCAGGAAAGGCTGGTCTACTCCCCCCTTTTTCACCCATATAGAGGTGCGATGATGTTTGAATGCAGGTATTTTTAGAACATTAATAAATTGAGTTAAGGTGTAAAATGGCTGCTGCGGCAGGTCAGACATTGGTCATTTGTCATCAGGATAAAGTAAGTGAGCTTGAAAGACTGAAATAGCTTTGTTTGGAGTGCCAAGTCATCTCAAGCCAATCTACTGGAACCAGAGGGCCCAGTATTTTGGCCAACCAGAATGGGGAGCCAAGCTCTACATCTTTTCCAGAGTCTCCTTCATCTTTTCATGTCACACCAGGCCCTCAGGCATTGTCCACCAAACACAAAGACATAACAATCTTCTCCTCACATTAGAAGATGTCTTTCCCAACTGTCTGATAATGCCTGTGAGCTTTGCACAACAGTGCGGGGTATATAAAGTGCCCTCTTTCCCCATGGTGCATAAAGACGCCTCTGGCTAAACATGTTCTCCTTTTTGTTCCACAATTTGCAGATATTTCACCAGCTCGGTATTCCCTCCTGTAACACTCTTCGAGGGCTGAAGGATGGATTGCTTTAATGGGTGTGTCCATCCAAAAAACACAGAAAGAGACTGTTATGCTTAAATCAGGTTATATCACACTGTGCAGGTAGTTTTCTTCTATTTCTCCTAATTTTGAGCATTAATGAGCTGTAATGGTACTTTGAAGCAGCAGCCAACAGCCCCAACCTCTCTCTAAGGGAGAGAGAAAAATATATACCCTCAAATACATGTTCAGGATTCACCCATATAACCCATTTTCATTGCAAATAAAAAATTGAAGCTCTTACTCTCAAGCGCTACCTCATGGTAATTTTTTTATGATTAAATTCAGGCTTTTTCTAACCTTCTAACACATAGTTACTGCAGCTGTGTGTGTTTTAATAGCACCAAAACCAAATGAAAAGAGAAAATAAAAATGTGTAGTGAGCTATCTGAAACTTTGTTTGTACACAATCACAGTTCAGATCCTTTCACTATTGTTTTTATAGATAATTGACAATAATTCTTAAGTTATGATGTAGATGAACATAGTGGTCTGTCCATTAGCTTTTTCCCTCTAAACCACACTTGCAAATCCATTCTTTTTTTTTCTCTGTTGTTTCCTGTTACTCTTCAGTTTGTTGCCCATTAGCCCATCCTTGTTCATATGTATGTCACTGACTAATGCAGGGTGTCATTTTCTGTAATGACTCATATCCTCTGTTGTCAACAGGCAGAGTCAATTGCCTGAAAACAAAAAAAGGTAACATCACTTGGGGAGACGTTCTCTGATCATTGCTCATCTAAGTTTGCCATTTCCAAAATGGGGACATGGGAAAATTTGAATAGTTTGCAAAGCATTATGGGTGGTAAATTCTTCTCCTCTATGTCAAGCAACTGCTGTGAGTCTGCATCGAAGCTGAAGGGATAGATGAAGGACAGAATGTCCACTCCCTCTCAATGCTAAAGAGAAATGGGACACACTACCCTCTGAAAGGGTCGGGGGGGGGGGGGGGGGGGGGGGGCTTGGGACAGACCCGAAGACACAACACTGGATGCTTGGAATTTAACGTTATATGATCATGCTCATGCTGTGGTGAAAGGGCAGAGGAAATATTAGCAAATGTTGGAAAAATGGGAAAATGCAGGTGACAATATACAAGTGAGTGGAGAAGGAAGTTTTCAGAACCAGGTTAAATCATAAAACTATATATAAAACTATTTCTGCATTTGGACATGGGCATTAAAGCAGCTTAAATTGGCATTAAAAAGGGCTTTTAAAAAGCATTAAATTAGATTTGCTGATACCTGCAGAAACCTTTTTTTAATCAAATACCAATAAAACAAAATTGCCAAATTTGCTACAGCAGTATCTGAACACCCATAAACCAAAGCAAAGCCCTGACATAACCATTATGTTTTACCTCAACCAGTTTCAGTGAGATGATGCACAGCTCTCCAGAATCCTTAATCAGTATTGTGACTGTTTACCTACAGTAGCTGGTAGTTGCTACGGGTAACAGTGTAGTCGCGGACCCATTTTCTGCCTCAACAGGTACAGTTCTTCTGTGGGTCAAACATTAAAGGCCAGCGACGTGAAGACATTCTCTTAAATCAGCCCAGAGTCACTGAGTCAATTGAAAAACCTTTCTTTTCTATTTGTCTGCCAATGTGACAGTTAATGGCGAAGCTGGTTTCATCCTCTTGGAGAGTTTGTTGTGAAGACCTCACAATGTCATGGGGTAACTACACGGAGGTGGGGGTTAGGGGGGTGATGTGCGGGCTGTTTTTAACTCATGTGCAGTGAAGCGTATCGTCCACTCTATACTCACAGACAGCCTCATTGGTCACCATTTACACATGAACAGATCCATTGACCAGCGGTCATTTATCATCCTATGATACTGAGCAATATGGTGAGAAATCACTCCTCCTGTACCACTTATTTCACTTCTTATACTACCATGACTACCAAGACCAATTTCTCTACATATAAGGAAAAAAATTTTCATTTTTTTAAATGATTGAACTATAAGATAAGACTACTGTAAGAATATTTTATTTCATTTCGTAAGTGTCATGGAATTGATTGAGATGTGATGGAAGGTTTTGGAAGAAGTCATCCAGGCATTATCATGATCAAAGCCATTATCAGGGTTTGTATTGTTTATTATAATATTAGTTTTACAGGCAAAAGGTAAAATACTTCTAATACAGTAACTGCAGTACCACTTGCTACTGTCACTCCTGTTTCCAGGTCCACCTCTGTTAAAGGAGTGATATTTAGCTTTTTTCAAATGGAATTATACATTTTAAAACATTTCCTTGTGTTCCACATAAACTGTAAATGCTTGGGTCTGAACTCTTCATTAATGCAACTCCACAGGTACATCTTTAATGACGCCAGAGTAATGACACTAGAAAGGTAGTTTTGAGCGCTGGCCAAATGAGCTACTTCATATCTCACTCCTTCCAGGTGGTTGATTGTGCTCCTCTGTCCTGTTCAGCTGCTTGTGCTTGTTAATAAAACCAATAACTGAACATTTGTAGCTAATTGACTTGAGGTTTGGAGATATTTTCAGTTTTTACTACAACTGCTGCTGTTAACAAACAATTATGATGTATTCAAAGAAAGGTTTGACCTTATATGTGCAAATGATGTGACTTAACTAGTTATAGACATAACGAATTAAGACAGGTTGTAGAAATCCACTCATTTTTTGCCAAAATTAGTATAATGATAGTTTTGTAACATCTGGAGGGTTCAAATTCAAACTTTATGAACTATTAGTGTCCAAACATAAATGAATGAACTAAACACTTTAACACTTTCAATATATTGCACTACTCTATCTCTGAGAATATAAAACACTATCAACAATAGTTTTGTCATTTGTCACAATTTTGTGCATGTGATCAAGCCCATCGACAGGGGGGCAATCATACTGTGGTAGAAAAGCAATAGTGTATGCATGAGCATCAAATATAATGCACTGCCTCTCCTGTGATAATGCTTTATTATGATCAACTTAATACAAACAGTGTAATAGCACCTCAAACACACTCTCATTCCTCATACATACAATAACTCGGTGCATGTTAAGTAACTTATACACTTACTAGTCGTCTTCTTTGCGTCACTCCTCTCTCCTTTCTTCTTCCAGGAAACGCAATAGTACAGTACCATCTGTCATTGGATTCTTTGTCCTCCATTGTTGACATTAAAGGCTGTATTTAGCCACGATTAATATTCCCATGATACAGAACATAAGCACTGTGGCCCCCTCACTCTCTATTCCAGCTTATAGTAGCACTGCCTTCCAAGTTTTTGTATGATTGTTGAATTTGGTGCCTAAAGAGTATGTCACTGTCATGAACGTTAGCGTTACATTGGCCCCTCCCATGGTTCCTACTGCCCTGTCTGAATGCAAACCCAAACATTCCCTAGAAACTACATTCCTAGGAATACTCTGTGGAAAGTGCCTTCTATTACCTCATGACCATAGGGGCCCACAAATGACCAAATTACATTTCGTAATATTATTCTTATATTATAATTAATAATTAAGTAATAATTATTAATATTGTCATTATTTTGTAATTGTGGAATTTTACATTAAACTTAATTTTAACTGAAAATATATGTAACAATTAAAACAGGTTATTTTAAAACATAAATGTCTTCCCCTGTCTTTGAAGAAAATGGTTTGACCCCTCTGTGGCGCACCGTACACTCCAGCTACATCCCCAGCAGCACATGCTCGCCTATTGGCATCTTTAGTTCACACAGACAACCATAGCTAATCAAGAGACAGAAAAGGAGAGTAAAACGAAAAGATAGGATTGTTCCAGGAAGTAATACAAAAAAGAAATGAAACAAGCCCAAAAATGCCTTGTAAACGCTATTATGATGTTAGCTATTGTGATATATTGTATTGTATTGACAGATTTTTGCCAATACACACTCCTAATCATGACTAATTAAAGTAGGATAACATTGGCATAAATATATCTATAAATCCTGATAAAATCATATGTTTGTATGTTTTTGTTTTGCAGAAATGACCATATTTTACTGCAGTCACTGGTTTGAATAAAGTGAGGACAAATGTACCTTTGTCATTTCTAACCATTCTGCCCCTGGAAACAAAGGATTTAACCAGATATGGATGGATTAGCAGGAGAATAGATGAGAAAAAGCCAATCGAAGCACCCAATTAAGCTCTGTCTATCTTCCTGGGCATCCTCAATCACTGTGACCCTCACACATATGCTGAGTTGTCTCCCCCTCTCTGTCTGTGGACATGGATGACAGTGACCTTGAAGCCGTGGAGAGTTTGGAAATCACAAACCCGTTGGAGAGTCGAGGGAGGGATGGATGTCAATGGTTTCCTTGGCAGGTCCTGGGTCTCATTTAGAAGTTGGGGAGTGTGAGCGGGGGAAGTGTGCGCTTTCATTACAGAAGGTGATACCTAGACCCAGTGGAGGGACAGAGACAGAGGGAGAAAGATTAGAGGAAGATGGAGGCAAAGGCACAAGAAAAAACCAACAGGATCCCAGGTGGAGGCTGGGTAATGTAAGAATAGGCTTACTTATTTTGCCATTCTCTTTATAAAGCTCTTTCACTACTTTGAGCAGAAATGCAGTCACATACGACCATTAAAGTGCAGGGTGACAGCATGTCACTCAGTCTGAGCTGCTCATTCACAAAGAGTACATGTACCCACACACACACTGACACACATGTCTGCAACTTCCATCTCTGTTTGATCTCTTATCATATCCCAGAACACTATACAGTTTCCCTCCCTCTGGCAATTCATTTCATGTTAACACAACATCAATCTGCAGGACTGCCCTCTCACTCCTCACATCCATCCATCGCTACGCTGCTTATCTCAGTCACCTTCAGGGAAAACAAACGATGTTTATATGCACCCTGCCTCACTGCTTAGATCACCTCCACCTCATTGTAGTTGTGAATCCTTACACGCTAAAGGGAAGCTGTTTAGTTCAAGCCACAGAACAGTTTGTGTAGGCAGATACTTTACCCCACTGTAATATTCTTGACCAAGATGGATCGTTTGATAAGACCTGACACGAGCTTTGACAAACCCCAGATAGAGCACTGAAACATGGAAGAAACAATAGCAATGTTTTTACACACTGTAGATGTTTGGCCTGTGGATAGTTTTGCTTTATATTCTGTGTTGGATGTTATATTTGACCACAGTTATAGAAAATGAAATTAATGACATATTTAAAGGAAGTCTTGAAAGAAAAAAATTCAGCTTAAGCCATATTTTTAGTCCAATCGTCCAAAAGGTATGGTGGACTACTGGCATCAGTTATAATGGGACACATTTCAAAGTGCTATAACTTTAAAACAGTTAAATATGTTGATATAATTATTATTGGCAATTGATAGGAAGTCACATATGGGCTTTCATTTGGTTCCATGATATTTGACCTTGAGTTATTTGACCAAGGTTATTTGATCTTGTTGGGGGGGGCACCTGCAGCTCAGCCTTCACTGTGTCCACGTCGTGCGCTGCATCGGCTGCGTGCGCAGCATGAATATTTACATTGCATAGCCTACGACATGCTATCTGCCTGTAAACATCGCAGAGTAGCAAGTGTAAATAACGGGTGGGGATTTATGACGATTCATGCAACGGTGGCGGACAATTGTATGAAAGGAGAAAAAATGGGAAAAAGCCGCACACTTGACAGACAACCGGACAGATGGCTCTAAAACCGGACTGTCCGGACAAAATCCGGACGAATGGTCACTCTAATGAACCACCATGCTACTACTGCATTCACCAGGTATTTTGACTAATTCGCCACTGATTATTAAGCTCTATCTCCCTGCTTTTCCCATCATTCCTACATCTATTCCTCTCTCTATTGCCCTGGCCTCTCTCTCTCTCTCCGCTGTGGTTCATAATTATAGGGCTGTGACCCATCGTAAACACTATCTGCTCTTGTCTCCTCCATGTTGTCAGTGTACATTGTAGTTAGCTTGATCTTGAAGGGCTGCCTCCTGCTACGTAAGTTCCAGCCAGTCCCTGTTTTTGGACAAGGGCATTATTTCTTCAGTTTCTTTATTGACATCCTGATATTTTATCATTTATATAAACTATGATCCATGGTAGTGTCTAACCTGCATGTTGCCCTTTAAATATGCCATTGGACAAGAGGGCCCTTGGTCCCATTTCATTCTTACCTTTTTTTTTTTTTTTTTTGCTTTAGTTGGCATATTAGCATATTTTGTGCAAATATGTCTGTCAGTAAAACTAAAGCAGTTTCATGTTATTGCTGATGTCAGATGATAGGAAGGTAATGCATATTTACTTAAGAGGTTCTGTGATTTCTGGTTTTTATTGTTGTCCAGTCATGTTCCAACTTGGATGGACTAAAATTCATTATCAATGACAGATACAAGTCAACTTTTTCTCCCACTGTATAGTCTTGAGAATCAGAATAATTTCTATATGAGTTTTATACAAAGTCTTAGCAGGTGACAATACAAGTTAAAGCTTTTAGAATGAGGTATGATATTATTCTCTGTGTTAGAGGCTGACATAATAGTGATCCTTTCTGAATAGCAAAATAAAATTGATTGACTGATATCACAGTCTTGATGTTCAGTTCAGTTCAGTTTTATTTCGAGGACACAACAATTATCAAAACATCATTGAAAATGGTCAACTTTTTTTTTCTTGTACTCAAAAAGGAGTGGGAAGATCAACTCAAATTAATCAATTCATAATGGATTGGATTTATATACCTCTTTTCTAAGCACCCAAAGCACTTCACATTAGTGAGCCATTATTCATTCACTCTCACTTTGATGGTGGTAAACTGTAGCCACAGCTGCCTTGGGGCAGATTGATAGAAGCGTGTGTATATATATATATATATATATATTTTTTTTTTTATGTTTTTGCTTCTTAAAGATAAGGGACCAAATACAATAACTTTTTTTTATTTTTTTTAAAAAAATTTCAGATTCATTGACCTTGATTTTTGAAATAACAATAAACCATTTGGTCCGTCCACCAATAACACATTATGGTTGAAAATGTGAATTTCAGAGTATTTCTATGAGTGAACTATAAAGGGTTAAAAAGGCAGTTTATTTTGTATTTGTGAAGGTTGTTGCATTTTTTGGAGCAGAAGATGATGATTGAAGCATGCACTGGTGGTGAAGTCGTCTCTATTCTAATCACTGCTGGAGGCTGTCTTCAGTCTTCCATGTGCTGTTCTTCACAGCAGCATCTTATGTGATGGCTCCTCTCATCCCTACAGACTAATTGGCCCTAACTGGATCTAAAACACTAGATAGGTTCACCCATAATGCCTAGTGTTGATATCTGTCTGCTGGGGGCTGTTCTTCTGTGTTTCAACAAACGCAGCTCACTCTGGTGTATATGTGTGTGACACAGAAAAGATGCGTGTGTTTGGATAAAACAGAGGCTGTGTGAGAGTAGCAGTGGGTGCATGTCTGCTTGTAAATGTGTGTGTGTGTGTGTGTGTGTGTGTGTGTGGGTGCGCGCGCATGCGTATGGTTGGCAGGCATGCGTGTCTGTCTACAAGTGCGTGTTAGACTGTCTGCATGGTACAGTGTGAACATACCGAATGCTGCCTGCTCCCAAATGTCAGGTTGTGTGCAGGTTGCCTGGCAGCACGTTCAGGCTGAGTGGTTTGATGAGAACCCACATTGAGGTGAAATTGATGCATATTTACTGAGTCTTTATCCAAATTATCATAAATCAAAACCTTATTATGTAAGCTTAATATCAGAAATAATAAATTGTATTATTGTAATTGCTGCAATCTAGGAGTTGTCTTAACAGACTGACACAACTTTACCATGAAAAGGTTAATGTCATTTACTAGCAATTGGGAGTCACTTATAATAGCACTGTAAAGATTGCTGTGTTTAGACAGTGTAGATGTTTGGTGGTAATACATATAGTGTTACATACAGTAGAATAACTTTATATAATACTACTACTACAACTACTACTACAACTACTACTACTACTACTACTACTACTACTACTACTACTAATAATAATAATAATAATAATAAGAATAAGAATAAGAATAAGAATAAGAATAATAATAATAATAATAAGAATAAGAATAAGAATAAGAATAAGAATAAGAATAAGAATAAGAATAAGAATAAGAATAAGAATAAGAATAAGAATAAGAATAATAAGAATGGATTTTATTTATTTACTTATTTTTATTATTATTAAGAATAGATTTCTGGGTGACACAGTGGTGCAGTAGATAGCACTTGTGCCTCACAGCAAGAAGGTCCTGGGTTAAATTCCATCACTAGCCAATGGTGATGGAACCTTTGCGTGTGGAATTTGCTTGTTCACCCAATGCTTCTGGGTTTTCTCCAGGTACTTCAGCTCCTCCCACCATCCAAACACATGTACCGAATGGTTAATTGGTGGTGTACTCCACATTTGTCCATAAGTAGCTGGGATAAGCCTCAGCAACCCTAATGAGGATAAAGTGGGTTCAGGTAATGAATAAATGAAAATGGTTAGATTTCCATATTGCTTTTCAAGGCACCCAAAACACTTTATGTTATTGCATCATCATTCATTCACTCATACACTGGTGGTGGTGAACGACATATGTATCCACTGCTGGAAGTATGGCTGTCAATCCACACCATAGCACCTATTCATTACATGTACAGTATAGGTCTAGGAACACTTTATAGTCAGGGGAGGCGGGGCTAAAAGGCTGTCTTTCAAATCCTCTGTATGCAATAGGATGGTACTACAACCAATCAGTGTAATATTTAGGATAACATAGTTAGACACCGGAAAGTTCATGGAGGAGTCTGGAGAAAGCTATGAATGACTAAACAAAAATGGGGATTATGGACTTTAAGAACTGTTGAATGTAAAGATTGCTGATGTTTTCTAACATTCTTCACTCATCTTTGTTAAAAGGAATTCTCCACCCGTAGTTGTTCTTAAATTTTCTCCAAATCATTGCAGCATCACTTTGTTACGCCCGCCCTCTGACTCTATACTTTACCGTGATTTGTTGGCCAGTTTCAGGGACAATCTAACCAAAAGTTGAATGGAGCATAACTAGACTACTACTGTACTTCATTACATGTGCTGCTTTAGGAATCTAGCATGGCTAGGCTACCTCAGATGGCCAACTCCTGTCATTTGGCTTTCCTGACCTTTGGCCTTGGGACAACCATCTTGCCATACTCTCTCTAGCATCAAAGTATCTTCAAGAAGTCTATTCAAGAGAAATAAACTCTTTCTTGAGTATATTTGTTCATGCAAAACATGATTAATATAGTTTGAAAAGTAATGATGTTTAATTAAAATTAATCCAGTCAACCCTGTGATTAATCTGATGAAAAAGTATAACTGTTTGAAAGCACTATTTTTTTTTTTATATATGATTTCAGCTTTTACTCCATGTGCAACAGTGAGAATTTTCAAAACATTAAACTATTGCTTGGACTGGTGTGGTACAAATAATTATAAATCATGCCTGTGAGTTCTCTGAAGCTCAGTTAGATGTGCACCAAGCATGTTAAGTGTACTTCAGGGTATGTGTGCTGAAGTATAAGAGCTACTATCAGGACAGATCCACTACTGTATGCTGGTCGGGGACACTTCAACACATTGCATTTATCCTACAGTAGTCCTAAAAATGGAGCAAAACGTGGTAGTTGTGAAAGGTGGTAGTTGTGGAAGATTCAGTTCCAGCCCTTTAAAACAATAGAGTGCCTCCACAGTGTTCAACCTTTATGCCTAAATGTAGGGCAGAGAAAGTGACTGAAGGTCAGAAATGAGATTGTGGTTCATGGTCTGGTACATACAGTACATGGTGAGTCTGGTTGGTTTTCCATCAGAAGTGGAGAACTCTACCTCAGTGGTCCTCTATCTTCTCAGTGGATTCTGCTAACTACTTCTGTGGATGTCAGGGTGATAGTAATGGGAGCTGCTTCATGAATCATTAACCACATTTTTTTCTACAATAGAGTGCAAGTTGGCTAAATGGATGTGGATGATGAGAGCTTTTCCATCTTATCTGTATTATTTAACGTTGAATAGTTGGGCAATGGATGATAAGGATAGCTACGCATGCAACCACATTCATCATCATCATCATTCCCTTTTTCTCCTTTCTTCTTTTACAAACTCTCTTGTCTTATTTTCCTTCATCCATTCTTTTGATTCCTTTTTAAAATTATACTACTTATTCTTCCCTCTACTCAGTGTCTCTTTATCGCTGTGTCGGTCTCCCTGAGGATTTTTATCTTATCGGTTCTCTGACAGAAATGCAATTATTCCACTAATCGTATATTTTATTTCCAGAGAGGTGTATGGAACATTGCCAGGACACTTAGGCATAGGTTGGTTGTAAGCAGAGTCTGCTTAGCTGCTTAAAAATGTACATCTGAACTTTCAAGATACATGTAGGAGAAGCTGAATTACCTCTGAATATGATGGATGGGTGTGGAACATTTCACAAAAAAATTTAAATAGACTCATGCAATATTTATCCCTCCTAATTATCACTTAACCTGACCCGCTGTCTTTAGTTGCAGACGTTACCCTGTACCTGTTTTCTTTATTGCATTGTTTTAACCCATAAAGACCCAACACTACTGTTATGCCAGTTCCCAAATTAAATTTTCTCTACCATCACTATCTATTATCTACTGTATTTTGCATTTCATCAGTATAAATCTTTTGCACATAATTCTATTTATCTCATTTTATTTATTTTATTTTATTTGATCTTATTCTATTCTGTTTTTATTGCAGTTGTTTTATATCCAGTTGGTTTATCTTGTTTCATTTTGATATCTTTTACACGGGGGTTGCACTGAAAATTTCACTGACATGCAAATGCTCAGTGACAATAAAGACATCTTGAATCTTGAATCTTGAATTTTCCTGTCTTTAATCTACTCATCACATAAATGTTCATAAATGTTCAGATTACAGTTTAGGATTATTACATCAAAAATGGAGAAAACTGCAGGAAAATGACTTTTTCAGTAAAGTATATCATTGATTGAACATAAACCAAGCATTTCCAACCACTGTCACTGATCAAACTACATTGAGTCTTACTGGTTAATGAATATTGTAGAATATGACAGTGTTTCTACATTCACTACAGAGACTCTGAACATCGAAATAGGTCATATCTAATGAACATGAAAAGACAACAAACTATTTTCCACCAATTATTTACATGGATTAATAAAAGTAGTGGGTCAACAGATATTAGACAGTTTAGATCACTAGATACTTTTGGTCAGTGATGGATATTTGAGTCTATATGGAGATAACAGTGTTTCCAGAGCCAAGTTGTGAAACATTAAACAGGTAAATTTTTTCTGTCACTGCACTATATAGTGTTGTCCATTTCTGAAATTCTCAGGGAAAAAAATCAATGGGTAAAGCATATTCACAGATGCATAGATACCCCTGTCTCTTTAACGCAGAGGAGGAGGAAGCAAGTGTTTTGATTGTACGTCTTCTGCAACATTTCTACATTCAGAGTTATGTGATAATGTAGGTGGGTGTACATGTGTTTTCGACCACAGAGGAAACTGCTGGACAAAATACCTCCATTCAGAAAGCCCTGTAGTATCATAAAGCAGATATTAGTACCTGTCTGTGTTACCCTAGTCATGTAAACACGCTGTAGGTCTTAGAAATCAAAACCTTCGTGCACAAACAAAAACAAGTCTCTGATGAATTATACATTAGTCATTAATAATTGTGTGTATCAGCTATGCTTGGGACAAACATGTAATTTAACTCCCAATGCCCCCTGTGTAGTGGTACCGCCAGTACTGGTTTAGATTTTAGGTTTAGATAATAGTGTCCCAGCCCAGACACATTGAGATCTGAGGCTCTGTCTGAAGTCACGACCACTGACCTGCTGATGTTAGTTGCACAACTCCAGTTCTACAACCTCCTTTGTGAAGTGAAAATAAATCTTCAATATCCAGCAAAAGTTTCTCATTCCACACCTCTCCAGTAGTGGATTCAACCTCTATTTTTTATCCCTTCTCATCACCAGCTTCATTGAAAACAACACACACATGGTTGGAGGGGGAGGATTAGTGGTGGGTTTAACAACAGTGAGCATGTACTTTGAAACTATAGGGGGAACTCTATAGAGAAAACTGTTACAAAAATAGCATATAGACGAACCAAAATGGAAAAATCTTACCCGTTCCACTTTTACTTACATACAAATTTTAAAGTCAACAGCAACATATCTTATCAAATTACAGTATTTGATTTATGGGTTTTGTGATTTTTGTTTATAAGATAAGTTGCTTAAATAACCACATCATCTAGGATGAGGTGAACTGATGCTTTATTGGAATCTCTCTGATCCAGCAATGTCTGATGGGTAATATTACTTATTTCTTTTCGGCACAATAAACAACCTTTTCTCAGTTTTTTCTCACACTATTCCCAAGTAGTTATGGTTTATATTGTCAGTTAATGTGATTAAATTCCCCCTGTAGTTGTCTTTACAGAGAACTACAAGACTTGAATAAAAATTGGAAACATCCTTTTTTAAAAAATGATTAAAATTATCTTTTTTTTTTCTAGAGGAAAATAATGAGAGTGCAAAAGAAAAGCAATAAAGTCCAAATGCATCATCTGTAGATACTTGTCATGAGCATAATTTTCCACCTCTACCTTTCATTGTGGGCTTTAACATGACACTGATATATGGAGAATCAATCAGGACTACAATTCATATTTCTATGAATAATTCAGCAGTAAAGTCATCTCTTGATTTACTGTAGCGTGAACAGTTACATAGGAATGAGACCTAGATATTTTTTCAGTTATGAATTCTACATTTTAGCTTTGTGAAGTCTGCATATACTGACTTGTTTCCCTCTTTACCTGTGGATTTGAGTGTCATATTTACCTCCACCAAGGAGGTTATGTTTGTGCTGGAGTTTTGCCTTTCTGTCTGTCTGTCTGTCTGTCTGTCTGTTAGTTAGCAACATAACTCATGAAATTTTCATCAATTTCGTCTTGGGGGTGTTACAAGGAACCAATTGTTAGATTTTGGTGATGATCCAGAAGAGATCCTGGATTCTAGATCACTTTGAAATGTATTCTCCATTTATCCCAATGTAAAATTTCAAAGTGATCCAGAATCACTAAAATCTAATCATTTGTTCCGTGTGACACCGCAAACACGTCATGACATTTTCATCAAGATCCGTCCTTAACTTTTCGAGTTATCTTGCTAACTAACAGACAGACAAACAGACAAACAAACTCTGGTAAAAACATAACCGCCTTGGTGGACCTCTCTTCAGTCAGAGGGGGGAGGTCTTCTAGTTTATTCTGCTTTCATGTTGGCATTTTCATATTGTTCCTTTTTAAAGTCAAGCTGGTAAAGATAATGGAATTTTCTGCCTTGTCTTAATAGTTATATGCACCTCACATCATTTCAAGGCCTTAAAACTGCAAAACTGATAAATAATTCATCTGTTGACCAATTATTTTGCACACTGCTCCCATGGGTGGAGACAGACTAAATGATATATTTTCCTGTAACATGGGAAACAAGGTGTATCGGAGAGAAGAGGTGTTTCACATTTGTCCTGGGGGCAGTCATCAGTCAGCAGACCCAGATCCCAGACCAGCAGTGCACTGAAAAAAAAAAAAAAAACTCTGACCTTCATTCGCATTAGCATTTAGGTTTCTAGGCTTCTCACAAACCTAGAAATCACACAAGCGTGGGTCTGTTGCTGTGTGTCCCTGGGGTTAGTGAAGGTGAGAGGAGTGTGAGACTACAAGTACATCATACATGAATGTATTTATTGATAAAGTCGTTCGGCCACAAGACTGAAAGTGTCGTTACCATTTGTCAGTGACATCAAGTTGCAATTTAGAGACAGTGAGTGTTGGTGGATTTGATGAATCTAGGTCAAAGGTCAAGATCAACAAAATGTGTTTTAAAATGATCAGAGATATGACAAATCAGGAATTTACTTTTCATTCCTGTATCCTTAGTTTTGCATATAGCTTGTTTTTGCTTTCACTGTTAATGTAAATTGACATCAGAACCTTGAGGACTCTAGGTCAAAGGTCACAATAAAGGTTGAAATTAAATTTTGGATATAACTATTCAACTCACAGATTTGCAATGAACACCAAAATGCTTGTCTTTCAATTCTACACCTTATGTGTATAGATTCTAACCTATTGTTGATCCAAGAGGTCGGTTAATACCTGAAAAACTGAAATGGACTATAACGGAAACAAAAAAGTGGAGACTTAGTTACTATTATTGACAGAGAGGCAACCTGGCATGGGCGTCAAAAAAACTCAACCAAAGAGGCAGTGGGTCCATGGTAAGGTTTTTTTTTAGCAGGGAAAACTCTAATGGGTGTTCATGTTTGAGGTGAAGGTGTATGTTTGTAGTGTTGCCACATTTAGCATGAACTCTTTTCAAACAAAAACATACCAGCTCATTTCAGTTTTGTGGTTCACTGTGGTCATTTGGTTTGAATCCAAAGTGTACCCACACGTCAGCTGTTGCTTTCACCTTAGAAACCAATTACAATGTTATTTCCTCTATAGCCACGTTACCAATACATGATATCAGCTCAACTGTGCTAACACGTATGTTCCCTGTAGTCCTCATGGGCCCTCACGCTGCCTCCTGGTGCACCGGTGATCCTCCTCTCTATACACACAGTGACTGACAGGACAGTTCCTCATTATACTATGGACGGTTCATTAGGAGCCAGTTGCCACAGATACAGTGATGTTAACTCATTATCCAGTGTCTTTGGTAAATACAAATTTTATCGAACTGGGCAAATTTATTGAGCTCATTTTGAATTGTTGTGCAATTAACTGATTTATTGGTTATCACAATAGGTCTAGAGATGAATTAAAGCAGCGTCGTCAGCAACGTCAGTGTGTGATCTCACAAATGTTTCTGGGAGGAATGGTAAAAATACAAAATAAAAAATTCCCATGAACACACTCTTACACTTTGTGGAAAACTTTCCCAGAAGAGCTGAAGGTGTCTTAACTGCCAAGGGTGAACTGACATCATATTAAATCCTATGGATTAAGAATGGGATGTTAAGTTCATATGCAAGTCAAGGCAGGTTAGTGAATACGTTTGGGAATATAGTGTATTTACTGTCAACTTCCACATCTGTATTCTGTAAACTGGCGGGTCACAGAGATAACTGTCTGACCATTCACTGTCTGCAGCGTTTATGTCACCTTTTAGTATCGCTTGGAGCTTAGGTGCCGCTCTGCCAGGATGAAACAGGACCAATCAGTGCATAGAACACAATGTGCGTAAAAAAAAAAAAAAAAAAAAAAAAAACATGTAAAATTGCACAAAAAAATCTGTGAAACAGCAAGGCCATGAAAGTTGAACCACATTACACCGTGGGACCACTTTACTCATTTGTAAGACAGATATTAGCTTTAAAAATCACATTCATAGATTAGACTGAGATTTTTTTAGTAGATTGTTTGATGTTCAGTAATCCATATTTATTTAAGAACCATTTAGCCATGTATGATGTTGACTTAGATGTTCAGTTCAATAATTTCTTGTCTAGTTTCTAATAAAGTTAATAATAGAATGTTTCCAGCGGTACTAAATTTAAAGAGGATTTATGATATTGAATCATTAATCGGTTATCAGCTTCTGTTAAATACAATCATTATATTCGTTGCTTCGAGGAGCCCACTTCTAGCTGACCTGTGCTATTAATAAAAATAATGTCATTTTGTCAGAGCTGATGCCATGCCTTTAGAGAGCATGCCTCTGTGTGATAAGACGTTTCAATTTTGGGTTAAACAGTTTAAGAATTATCCAATAAATGGCAAAATGGTTGTGTGTATTTTGTGTGATAGTCATTCTCCCTAGAAACCAGTTTGTTTGATATTTTGAAAGAGTTGCAAATCTTTCCTTTTGCTCACATGGAGGTGTTTGTGTTTGCTATTTTGGCTTGTAGATTGTGTTCTAATTTCAGAGAGTATGTGGCCAAGGGAGTTAGGCATATGAGACACATGCAGACAAGTGCTGGAAGTTGTTCAGACCACTATTTCACCTGAACATCAATAGTGAAACTCAAGCCAATCGTGACACTCTATCGCCCGCCTGTATTACATTCTCTGTGACCTTTAGTGGGTCAACAGTAAATCCCATGGGGGATTATGTCACTGGTTGGGCGACTCTATATGGCATGCTGCTATACCCACTCACAGCTGGCCTGTGGGCATCCATCCTACTGAGCATAAAAGCAAAAGTGGGACTCGCAATTTCATCTTGCCTGAGGGGTGAAATACACACAAGGCAACTCTGCACTGCAATCAGACTGGAGCAGGACCACCGTGCTGTCCGGCTTGGCCACAAACTGGGGGGTAACAGACTCCACCGGGAACTTTTTTTTTTTTTTTTTTTTTAAATTTTTACAGCAAATCATTGAGGCCTCAGATACCGCTGCCTGTCCATGCCTCAGTGCGGGTGTTGTAGTAGTAGTGATTTATCTATTAATGGGATGGTTCACTATTTTTCACATGAGTTTGTATGGAATCAGCGTCTTTACTCTTTACTCCTGGGGTCAACAAAATACAATGTGTTGCTTCTCAAAACAATATGTGTTTGAATGAGTGATTTATTTACATAACAAAACCGTCACGGAACAAAAAGTCACACCTCGTAATTGCTTGGAGTTACTTTCTCTCAGTAGTGATCAATGCGCAGAACTCAGCTCACAGGACACTGTCCGGGGTAAGTCACTGTTGGTGCACCAGAGTAAAGATGATAATTCCATATAGATTCATGTGAAAAAATTGTGAACTATCCCTTTAAAAAAGACTGTCACAAATATGCATCAAACTGCATCCATTATGGAAATGCTGTAAAATACAATTAATGTTGTTTTTTCCTCTTTAATCTATAGTTAGTAACATTAATAACACATGGTCCCAACATGTGGTGTAATTTTGTATATGCTGTTCACAAGATGAGTAACACAGTTAACACCTGTATTTTTTTGTTCATTCCTGACACAAACAATGTCATGTTTGGACTAATCCTCGGACTAATCAAATCTATTGTACAGTCTCACTGAACTGGTAACTTTAGGCGTTGTCAATATCAATTCAAATTTGATTTATATAGTGCAAAATCCTAACAGACGTTAACTCATGACACTTTATATTTAGAGCCAGTTGAAAACAGACTAATTTATAGCAACCCAACACAATCCTCAAAGAGCAAACACTGTGTCTGGTGGTGGTGGTGAGGATCAATGTATTTATCCAAGTGTTAAGTGGTTAAAAGTGCAGTATGTAACACATGAATATATTTGCAAAAACATCTCGTGTGATCACAATATATCTCAAATATCCCCTTCCCACTTCTCAGTGTCTGGATTCAACTCTATTCTTATCAAGGTACCAAAGTTTTAAGTAAAGGTTCACTGTGTTCACCTTTTATTGCTTCTTTTATTTTGAATGTATTGTGATCATCCATAATAGTATTCTATACTAATTTGTATGTAGATAACTGTGTTATTTCTGTGAAAACATTTCCACTTAAATCTAAGACCCTGTCCATATGTAAATGGCTTTGGTCATATCCTCAAAAGTTTTATTCTCGGCCGTTTGTGGACATGAAACCGATGTTTTCAGTCACTGAAACTGCATCTTTTTGAAACTGAATGGATACATTTAAAACGCAAATTTAGCATCTTCTGCAACAGATATGTTTGTTTACTTCTGGTTACAACTGTCATTTTTGGTTACGTAACAACTGGTGGAGCAAACTGATGATGTAGGCGAGTGTTGAAGGGGTGTCCCAATTCATATGGGTTGCTTTTCAAGCCCTACGCCTTATAGCTCCATTTGAAGGGGTAATGGGTGAAATGAGATTCAGCCTTAGAGTTAGACTAAAGCCTGTCAGTTCTGCTCTGACAATCAGCCTATCATGTGTATGTGCATGTGAAATCACAAACTGCTAACCCCTCATTTCTAGTCCCCCACTCCAAACTCCAACGGCCCTGCATATGCGTGTCCCCCACTCCGAACTACCCTGGCCCCAAGCACCTAACCCACTAATCCAAAACACCCTCACCTGTGTGCGCCCCGACATCTATCACTTGCCCACCACTCTGAACGACCCGGCCCAGCATGTGTTCTGACAAGGACAGCTTCGAATCAACCCCCAACATGGATTGCCACCTTAACCGGAAACCATGCCCCCCCCCCCCCCACACACACACACAGGCACTTCGAGCATTTTTTCCCTCGGTCCGAAAGCCACTCTCTTATGAACTACTTGTTATGAACCCCACACAGCTTCTCATCTACCTACAATTAATTCTGCAGACAGTGTAGGGGAGACTGGGGACAGTGGAAACACTGGTCAGTTGTAATACGTGTCAATCAGGAACAACTTTGGACTCACTTAATTCATTCTGCACATGCTCAATTTAGTCCTTTCATCAACATTTATGAGGGAAAACATCATTGTGTGTTCAGTAATAACTTTTTTTTCTGTAATTATTTTTTTGATTCATAGTTTGTAGTTGGACTGACTGACATCTGAAAAAAAATATTTACCAATTTTTATTTCACTACTTGTAAACTACAGACACATCTTTGTCATTAGTCTGCTCTGACCAGAATAAAACTACTACATCTATAACCTGTGGTTTCCTATGGATCAAATACTAGTCTGATATCAGAATATTATACAGGATTTGAAAGTTGTGTCAATTATCTTTGTGAGATAAACAAAGATTTATACAACTGTTAATTCATAAATCCATAATTACCTAATATAAGATTATTATATCCTCTGTAGATAAATGTTCTTATTTCATATACAGGCCAATATATTGGTTATTGGCCAATAACAAGCTGATATATCAGCTTTTTCACCTGCAAATATCTAGTTATAGGTACAGGTCTTTTCATTGAACATTGGTTTTGAGAACATCGTGTTGTCAACACACATCAGTATTCAACTCAGGGCTGATCAGTCCATGTATTGTCGGATCTGGCCTTGTCTTTTGTCCCCGCTCCTCACCACCACTTACAAATTCCTCATCACCATAGCAACAGTGGCTTTCCCTACCTCATCTCTGAGTGAGAGACACGGCCCTGAAGATGTTGAATAATGCTGATCTGCTGTAAGGATCAGTGAATGGAGCAGAGCACAGACTGCATGATGAGTCTGAGGGAATAACATACCCACCGTTTTGACACAAATCATTTCATTTCCCCATATTTCTCAAATGACCGACAGCAGTTTAGCTCTTATGTGCACATAATTCACCTTCAGATTAGATCTAAAGAAGTTCACATTCAGCACCTCTAACTTGCAAAAGAAGAGATGATTTTTAAAAAAAAAGTAGCACAAGAGTTTTAAATGGCTGAAATAATCTCCCTTTGTGCCAGTGCCCTTACAGTATGTGTCCATAGCTGCTCACATGATATCGTTATTCTTTTGCTGACAATTAATGGCAATATAAAATGAAATTAGCAGTGGTGGGTATATTTCCTTGCATTACATCTCACAAAAGTGATAGTGAGATTAGGGTTTGATGAACATGAGCTCCTATGTCCTAAAAATGTATTTGTTACAACCCAAATATGATAAATGTCCTTCCACTTTCCTCTTTGTTTTGATGGCTGTAAGCTGTGGTGTGATGGCATTTTGAGATGGCAACTGTGCTAGAACAAACACAAAACAAATCTGCTCATTGATGAAGTAAACACGAGTCCACATTTTCCTAAGTGTACAAGTTGTATGTGTGTGACAGCTGCAGTGGTTAGTGTTTGTATAAATCAGATCCACTGTATGCCAGACCAACAGCCCATGGAGTTATTATAATTCATGTACTTGTCAATTTGTCAGATGTTATATCTGAAGCAGAAACAAAGCAACACATTACCCCACACTCTGCAAGTTAAAGAGGACTAAGTAAACACTTTTACTGCTGATAGACTTCACTCTAAGCACTATAAATGAATTAACTTTGTAACTTTAACCCATAAAGACCTAAACATCAACTGGTGACCAAAAGCATGTACTGATATACAGTCAGTTTTTGTCCCTCATAATTCAAAATAGATCCCATTAAATTTTGGTGAATGTAGGTCAAAGTTCACAGTACCAGTCACCAAAAATATGTTTTCACACTGACAAGAGATAGAACAAATCAGGTACAAAGGGGGGTGGGGGTTGTTCTGCCAGGCTTGTGTATTTGTTTGTTTCTGTTTATAGGCAATGTTACAAAAACTACTGGACCAGTTTCCATGAAATCTTCGTAAAGGTGCAGATTAGATCCAGTAAAAATTTTGTGAATGTAGGTCAAAGGTCATGGTCACAGTCACCAAAAATATGACTTCGCTATGATAAGGGATAGGGCAAATCTGGCAAAATGTTTGGAGGGGGTGGGGTTTGATGTGCCAGGCACCACTTGTTGTGAAATGTAATTAGGTGTTAAATAACGTTCAGTGGTATAATGATGTGGTATAGTTATATTAAACTGTGTTTACACAGTATAGCAGTGAATCTTTAAAAAATTTTTTAAAAATTATAAATCAACTAACTTTAATTTATGGCGGCACAGTGGTGCAGTGGTTAGCACGTGTGCCTCACAGCAAGAAGGACTCTGATTCGATTCCCACACCAGACCTTTCTGTGTGTAGTTTGCATGTTCTCCTCGTCTATGTGGGTTTTCTCCAGGTACTCCAGTTTCCTCCCACCATCCAAACACATGCACTGATAGGTTCATTAGTTAATCTAAATTGTCCGTAGGTGTGAATGTGAGAGTGATTGTTTGTCTATATATGTTCAGCCCTGAGATGAACTGGAGACTCATACAGGGTGTACCCCGCCTTCACCCAGGCCCCCAGTGACCCCTGTGACCCTAGTGGGGATAAAGTGGGTTCAGATGATGAAACAAAACTTTTATTTATACGGTACCTTTAAAAACTGGTTTACACTGTACTTTGACAGACAAAGCAAAAGAGCACAACAGCAAGATACAGTTGGAAAAAAGACATAACCAATGACACAAAGACAGAAAAAAAAAACAACACAACACAATAATAAGGGTGCAGAAAACTCGGACAAAATAACCTTTCAAAAAATGGAAATGTATTACAGTAGAGAGGGTAGAGATTACATCCCATGATGCTGTCAAAACAATGTAAAATGATAGAATGGAATAAAACAGCATCATGAATGTCAATGTAATTCAATAACCAAAAGAGGATAAAAAGAGAAATCATATAAAGGCAAGTCTATAAAAATATGTTTTAAGAAGTGATTTAAAGCTGGAGGTTTGGGTCTTTGATTGAATCAGAGGACTGTGTGACCATGGATGAGACGTTTTGCACTGACACTCCTCTGACTTCTCACTTCAGTTAAATTACATTTGTAAACATACACGTCATTCATCCATCTGTCAAACCAAGAATTTGGACTGTATAATTGAACCAAATGGCATTTAGGACAAATGTAATGTCTGTCAGATAACACTTTGAATGGGCGTCTGTCAAATATTTATGCACAAATATTCCTTAACCTGTCAACATTCTTGGCATAGATCAGGAAACTAGGTTTATGAGGGTCAATGTTGATGCCTATGTACCATTCTCACCACCTGACTTCCACCTACTCATACACTACATACATTATACTACTTCCTGTTTCTGGTCATGTCCTCTGCATCCTCTTCTGGTTTGGTATTAATGGATCTGTCACAGCATGTGCACAGTGAATATTATTTAATGCTCTATGCTTTATTTCACTAAAATTCATGAGTTCAGACTAAAAATTGTATAGAAGTGGACTCCTATTCCACACTCATGATCTTTGACCTTGAACCGCTGAGCAGGACGTCACACTCCATGGATTATTTATCAGAGCCTAGAGTTGAGAAATACCTTTCTCCTCCACTGACTTGGTAGATGGCAAACTGGGAAAATTTATAACCATCTCATCAGGTTTGAAATCCAGTCATGCACCTCCAACGCTGCTTCGGACCCTGTCACCCCAGCTATTTGTATGTGACCCACTTCAGTTTAGCTTTTGGCTAAATTAAGCGATTGAAATCTGGAGCAGGAAGCAACAGAAATAATACCAAAGTGACAGAAAACAGCCTCCATGCATAGATAGAGAAGGTGAATGTTGTTTTTAGTAGGCTGTGATTGAAGGAAAAGGGTTGCAAATATCAGCAGGAGGCAGCGTGTGAGTCTGTGTGTGTGTGTGTGTGTGTGTGTGTGTGTGTGTGTGTGTGTGTGTGAGTGTGTGTGTGTGTGTGTGTGTGTGTGTGTGTGTGTGATTAAAGTCCTCCTGTGTGGACTGTGGTCACACACAAAGAAGGTATGTATAGCAGTTTGGCTAGCCTTGTTTTTCTCTTTTATTCCTACTCTCCATATAATTGCATGTTTGTTTCTTTTAAATGACAATAATGTATTCATGTATTCAGGAAATCTTGGGAGGGTTGAGCAAATGCCTGCCAACTAGGCTTTTAATCACAACAGAGAAAAGCCCAGATACTGACATCAAATTTTACTCTTGAACACAAAGGCAAACGCACACACATGCACTCCTGTACAAATCATATGCTTCTCTCTACTTATCTGCAAATATATGACAGGAAGAAGCAGCACTCCCCTCTGTTTTACCAAGCTAAATGCACTACTACATAGTGTGTTCTTTTCCCAAAGCCTTTTGCACAGAGTACATACATTTCTAAAAATAATAATAATAAAAAAAAAGACCCAACACAATCTTGTTACAATACATATGCTGCAGTTTGGTGCAGGTGACTATTCATTCTTGCATTAGTTGGTTTAATTAAGCTGCAAGTGGTCAAAGTTTGCTGTATATATATATCCTCCACAACTGACTTAGTGCATTTAGAATAAACCAAAGTCTGCTATTGAGTAATAGTTACAAGTTAATTCTGTATTTTTGATAAATATCCATTCATTTATTGCTTTATTTAATGTTTTTTTTCTATGTTGGTTTCTATTGACTCAGGACTTCTGATGTTGGAAAAGTCCTTTGTGTACTTCTTTGCAGCACAAGAAAAGTCGCCCTCGTGTAATGTATTTATCACTAGTCTTCTTCAGAGGTAAAGAGAAGTCATCCTTTATTTAGCGCCAATAGTTTACAATTCTTTCTCTATGATTAACTCAGAAAAGCAGTAACAGGTGAGACAGGCTGAACCTTTACCCAGTGGACCAGAATGGTGATGCAGCACAGTGTATAGTATAAACTTACACTAACATTTCACCATTCCACAATTGTTAGTATGGACACAGTCCATCCGATGTGACAACAGCTGGTGGATCTTGCCTCCCCAGTTCGACAACTTTCTTTTTTTCTTTTTCTTTTTCTTGTCCAGCATCATAACAACAGAATGTCTGACTGCCTTTTTGTGCTGAACAAATATATTTTGCCAAGGGAAATGTCATCTCTCTTTGATATTCGACTGTTTTTATTTTGAGTTTCATTGAAGCACATTTCGATACCAGACCTGACATAAAGGAACAGGGAGGAGGAGAGAAGAAGAGAGCATATGGGGGAGAAAAAGAAAATATCAACAATATTAACCATGGTGATAATTACAAAGACAACAATAACTAGATTAAGAACTGTCATGTTAGCATGGATAGAATGTGACAACAGGTCACAGATCTGAGCGTCTCCCCAGTTCAACATCTTTCTAGACGTGTTGATAGTTTGTTTTCTGTACACAGCCCATAGACATATTTAAATCCCCTCAGCACAGGGGTCACATACACAGAACATCATCAAAACTTCACACGTTTGTTGCAAAATGAGAGGTGTTCTTTTTACATAGTGTTCCAGAATCATGATTCCACCTTTATCATGGCTCTGTTAACCAGAGGCTTTACAGAGCAGTGACAGAGGTGGGACAAAATGATCTACAACGTCATTTACACATCAGATGTTATTCCAGAATAAGGACAAAAACAGAAGTGCTGTGGAAAAGGGGCTAATGATATTGATACTTGGACATTTTTATTGACAGTCTCTGTTTGTTAAAGGTATGTCTTCTCTCTGCCTCTTCTTTCTTTTTTTCTTCTTTGTTCTCCTTCTCGTCAGATGTCAGCCTTGCTCCATCTTGCACCAGTCTTTTTTGGTACAGTTTTGTCACCTTGTGACTTTTTGACATTTTGTGGAATCCTGAACGATGGCTTTAATAGAAACTTTACCAGTTGATGCATTCTACACTGTTTATTTACTGTACAGTGTCTGTGGTATCTGACAAATAAAAACTCCAACTTTAGAAATGTGATAAAACTTCCAAATTGTCCAGTTTAATCACTTTTCAAGTAAAATTGAACTTTTGTGTTGAGCAGATGTTTCTCTCCTTTTTTCTTCCTGCCATACAATGACTTTGGTTAGAGAAATTGTTGTGGTTTCTAATTTTATGCATGATGAACTGTGGTTACACATTTGTTTGATTTTAATATAATTTATTCATTCATTTATATGTGCAGAGAACTTTTGGTCTGACACTTTTATTTTAAGATACAGTGCTTGCCTATTTACTGTGATCTGCTCG
Source organism: Siphamia tubifer (assembly GCA_020466265.1). Lineage (NCBI taxonomy): Eukaryota > Metazoa > Chordata > Actinopteri > Kurtiformes > Apogonidae > Siphamia > Siphamia tubifer. Next base: position 56,732,207 of record CM035794.1, on the reverse strand, counting down.
TGCTATTTTTATACATTTCACGATTACAAGGTAGTCAAAGGAGTAAAAAACAAGAGTAAAGGGAGAAAGGATTTGATGCCAAAAGCATTCCTCTTGGATGTCAGCTTTTCACAGTGTGTCTTGAGCCACCTGGATGTTCAATATTTTTCCTGACAGAAACAGTCGGTGTTAAATCAACCCACACCATCGCTACATAAAACATTTAAAACCAAACCATGTTTCACTTCCTCAAAACAACACCTTCAGTAATCACCTTCCTCCACCTCGACCGGAACAACATTCTCTGATCCTGATGTCAGACTGGGGTTCCTCAGCTTATGAGACAGTTGGCCCCAAAGCGCTTTGTGCCACTTTGAATCATACACACAGTGGACCACTGAAATATCAAGGCTGTTAAGTCAAATGAGGCTAGTCGTCTTCTATTCCAGCCTTGTCTTTCTGATCCTCCTCCATTTCAGATTATCATGTCAGACTCTCACATGTGTCCCAGCCTTGAAACGTGATTAATGTCATATTTAGTCTGTGAGGATTTGGGAGCAGGAGTAGGATTTGGGAGCCTTTTATTGGGAATATGGGCAATCACTGTCCTCAGTAGGAAATGGACGTATGCAATGGCATGTTTTGGGCTATTAAGATTAGAGATGATTTGCATAGTTTCATCTTCAGAGATCGGGGTGGCTTGGGGACTCAGGATGGATGTTACAATCCCACTGTGATGAGCAGAAAAAAGGGATAAGAGCTGCCTTATTGTTGATGTCAAAGTTTTAACCCAGTCCAACACAAAATATATCCAGCATCTACAGCTGTTAGACTCATTTAATGTGCATGAGTGATGAGTGCAGCTTAAAGGTGGACCACAAGATGTATTTCTGGAGCTTTTTTTTTTTATTATTATATTGCTTAAAATCACCTTCATACCCCAATTACAAGCAATTAATTAAATGATTTAACTCCCCTCCCAAAAAAAAAGAAAAAGAAAAAAAAGTAGTCAATTGTGAACAAACAGGACTGAAAAAAAAACATCCAGTCAGTACTTTGGAGATGTGGCTTCAGGGGGATGTCTGAAGAAAAGGGTTAAGTACTTTTGAATTTGAATTTTCAAAATGTAGCTGCTCAAACTCTTTTTCTAAGATCTCCTACTCCATCTTTAATAATAATAATAATAATAATAATAATAATAATAATAATAATAATAATAATAATAATAATAATAATAATAATAATAATAATAATAATAATAATACAAACACTGTAGCCCAAAGTGCTTCACATTGATTAAAAATTAAAGTACAATTTTAAGACAGAGTGAAAAATACATTATACAAAATAAACTGATTATAAAATTTCAATCAATAAGAAATAAAATTACAGATAAAATTACAAAAGTACAAGATGAACTGATCATACATGTATTATAAAATTTCAATAATTAAGAATAAACTGATTGTACATACATTAAACAATTTCAATCGAGTGAATGAGAAATATATTAAGATTTGATTACACAATCTAAAGAGTATAGAGAATTTAAAGAAAAGGGTCACATAATTGTGACACCATTCTTTATCTCCCTTCAAAGGCTGATGAAAATAAAAATGTTTTTAATTTAGCTTTAAATATACTCAGTGAACTGGCTTCAAGTCACTAAATGCTTGGTAACAAAGTAAACACACAACAAACCCTGCCCTGCTTGCACACATTTTACCTGATTTGCCCTATTTATTACAGTATCATTGTGGTGACTGTGACCTTTGACCTACATTCACCAAAATCTAATAGGCTCTATTCTGGACCGCCTCGCACCTGTCCTGATAATTTAATAGAAGCTGGTTTAGTATTTTTTTTGTGTAAAGTTGCTCAACAAAAAAGTGGTGCTAGGTGTTTCTGATCAATGTAAAAACACTGTGACCTTTGACCTACATTCACCAACATTTAATGGGTTCTTTTCTGGACCACTTTGCATCTTTTCTGAAAATTGCATGAAAATCAGTGAAGTCGTTTTTTGTGTAAAGCTGCTTACAAACAAACAAACAGACACACAAACCGACTCAAAAACAACACCCCTCTCTCCTTCGGAGGACAGGGTAGCAATACCCCTCAGTTGAGCGTCTCTGTTTCATGCCCTTCTGATGCACCGATAACAGATGAAGTTTGACCCAACACATCATTGCTAATATTTATGCTCCTTTACTGCAGACGAGCTCACATAAACATCAACACTGTCATGAGTCAAAGGCATGTCTGAGCTATAGGCAAAACACTGAAATATTGATGGGCAGATGAAAGGGAGAGAGAGGGGCGTGCTGGTTATTTTTAGAAACATCATCTCCCCGGGATCTTCAAGAGTGGTTATTTTTGTCTGACCGGAGAGGCTGAACGTAGCTTTTGTTTTATTTGAGTGATGTTACAATAAATGTTCACATGCTGTCTGTGCGCTGCTCACTTTAATCTTTTTCTGAACTTCTTTTTTTCCCACCAGGCATTTTTCAGGCAACTTTGACAAAACACAACAGAGGAAGAGTTTGCATTTAATGATACAAGGCTCTATTGGTGACAGGAATCAAATATATTTTTTAGTTGTAGGATGATTTTGTGGTTCATTTCACTTTTGTTATCTGACATATTTCTCATCCCAGAAATATGACCTTTTCAGGGGTCATGGTTTGACTTAGTTTTTGTTGATATTCCTGTCATCAGGTTTTATTAGAGTTTCATCAGTGTTATTTTTGTCCAAAATGTGAGACATACTTCAGATTACTCGTGTTCAAGCATTACAGTTTCAGTAAAAGTAAGTAAGTAAGTAAAAGTAAATTCAATTTTTTTGTTGCAAAGTACCCCCAACTTTTGCTTCAGCATTTTTGATTAGATCAAATAAGTCAAAATTTGTGCCTATGCCAAATTATAGTTTCAAAACTTTGTAAACGAAAAACATGTATTTAAATGGGAATATATTTTTAAAAAATCAACACTTTATAAAAGTACATTTTGTGTGCAAAATATAAACTGAAAATTACATAATGATAATTGAAGCTGAAATATGAAACACAATAAACACATCCATATACTAGTTTTATTCTCAATCATCTAGTTTAAGAGTAACATTTTAAGAACACTTCTATTTTACATTAATAAAAACATGTTTATTTAAATAGTTCAGTAATTATTGTTTGTTGATGAAAGGTTAATTTATGAATGAATTACCAATGTATTTTTTTTTCCTTATCAATGAAAGAGGGTATTTTTTTATTCAATAGATGATGACTAATTTAAGGAATTTTTGCAAAATATGATTCAAGTACCTCCTGAGCTTCTTCCAAGTACCATTGGGGGTACACATATCCCACTTTGGGAACCCCTGAACTATTACAATTCTAAACCTTTGGACACATTTTTTGTGTAGAAGGGAAACTGTTCATGTCACATGTTTAACAAAATGTTCTAAAATTATTGATTAACAAAATACTATGTTTGGAGTATTTCTAGCTTTAGTACATATCACCCACATATGTAATCACCACCTTCACTTTTTATAAAAATGACTGCAGTGACTTCCATTCCATCCAAACAGACCTGTTAAAGTCTATGGTAAACAAATGAGCAGCAGCAGATTTAACATTCAACAGTATGGATGCATTTTCACTGAATTCAGTTACAAAACTGTGGAATTAAAATATTAACTGTGAGGTCCCTGGTTCCATTCCCACACCAGACCTTTCTGTGTGGAGTTTGCATGTTCTCCCTGTGTCTGTGTGGGTTTTCTCCAGGTACAAACACATGCACTGATAGGTTAATTAGTTAATCTAAATTGTCCATAGTTGTGAATGTGAGAGTGATTGTTTGTCTATATATGTTCAGCCCTGAGATGAACTGGAGACTCATACAGGGTGTACCCCGCCTTCACCCATTGCAGCTGGATTAGACCCCCAGTGACCCTCGTGACGCTACTGAGAATAATGTGGGTTCAAATGACGAGACGAGGTCTTCATAGTGAAGCAGCTAACTATTCTTCAGGCCATGTAAAGTGCATTGTATATTGATTTAGTTGAGATCCACTGAATATAAAATGATTTCTTACGGTTATTCTGTTGTACTGTTATAAACATGATTTTGTTTTATATATCTTTCTTCATTTCTTAGCAAACAAATTTAATAGAAGTAAATGAGTGCTGTTGAACCCCATCTGCACACCCCATGATGCCCTGTGTGTGTTCTTCTGTTTTTCCAGTGATGAATGCCTCTGGCTCTGTCATATATAACTTTGATATCTGTAAGATGATAAATGATATGTGATATATGAATATATAACATGTGGATGTGATAAAATGATAACCCAAGCCTGACCTATTCCAAGTGAACTTAATTAAATGCATCTGAGAGGCAATACAAAACATATGACAGGGAAGAATACCCACTAAGTCTATACTGATCGAATATTAGGATTCGATAGTTGTGTTTTACTTGGATCTGGAAATGCAACTGATCCATAAGACCAATCCTTCTGCTTTACATTTACATTACATCATCTATGTTGAGAGTTGAATGGAGTTTATTTAAACACAGACAGGAAACATGAGTGAACTAAGCGGTTTGTGATTTGGAGGTATTTTAGCCTTAACAGGAGTTTGTAATGCTTGTTAAGTGACTGTTGTCAGGAGTAATGGTTACAAATGGTGATATCAGATTATTAGCTGGTATCGAACAATAATGCCCCAGCATCAACCAGTTGGTATATTGTGTATTCAGCTCAGTTCTATTTAATTTTGAGCACAAAAAATCAGCAGAACATCAAGAAATTGACCGAAATAGTAAAAAGAATATATATAATAATATATATATATATATATTGCACTCAAAAAGAAGTGGGAAGAAGTAAAACTTAAACTCCCACCTCCTTTTTGTAAACTAATAATCAAATAAATTCTGCTTCCTATGGTTTAACACACTTTTTTCTGTCCATTTACCATTAACACAAAGCATAGTTTTGCACTTACTATTATATTTTTTTTTAGTGGGCAGTGTTTATCATATCATTCTATTATACTGGACAGAAAGGCATCATATGCTATAGATCGTGGTCAACTGCGGTGTAGACCTGGTGTCAGAACGCTCAAATCTGCTTGTAGGGCGATAATAGCTTCTGGTGTCCTATATCAAATTAATTTAGGAGTGTGTGTTTTTATTTTTTGGTTCCTTTTAAAGAAGCTGGTGAAAGACACTAAAAACTGGGAAATGGTCACTGATAACATTGATAAGTAACCCAGCTGTTACTTAACTTCCTAGGACATTTGTGAATATGTTGTTAATTAGTGTGGCTGTACCAGCTGTTATTCTACTGGGTCTTACAATAATTGGGAACAAATTATTACTCCACATAGTTGTAATGAAATTTGTTGTTTTCATATTAATTGGGGGTTTTGTATATTCATGTGAAAATTACCCCCACACAATTAGCACTTTGTATTACCAAACAGACTCTCTATTTTTCCATGAAATGTCCTGAGGCATGAGCCAGGTGTTCCACACACACACACGTTACAATAATATTTTTATCTCCTTGAATAACAATTTCGACAGTGACACATTCCAAGACTCCATCAATGCTATGTGCAAAACTTTACAGATATATACCATATGTCGAAAACACAAGTGGGTAATGTCTTTTTTTTTTTTCATTAAATCACATGCGATGATTTGTTTATTTATTATCACAAGAAGTGATTTCATGAACATCTTGATGTTTTAGAGTTATGTATTATTGCTACTAAAAAAATATATATCTAAAAAAAAAAATCATGTGGGTTCCTGGTATGTCCACACATACTGAGCCATATTTCTTTTTAAAACACTTTTTCTTCACTTGTTGCAATGTCTGTCAACATAATTTTTTATTCACCTGGCTGTAGTTGTGAAAAAAAGTCTTTCCATTGCTGTTTTGCATAATATACCATTTGCACTACATCCAAAAAAGCCACCTCTTGCCAGCTTTAATTTAAAAAATGAGGTACATTTTTATGTCATATTATATCACATATTTTATGTCATATGTTATATTTGAGAGTCAATTGATAAGTGATTATCCACATCAGAAGTAAAAAAAAAAAAAGAAAGAAGTCAAATCAAGCACCCTTAATCTGAAATTGATCAAAACCACTTTGTTAATTGTTATGCATGACACCACACAATCCAATCATCTAGATATTCCACATCTCCAAATCTGTCACACAGACAGACAAAAATGAAAATAATAACCTTCACTGACAGTAATAGAATATATTATTAATAATTGAATTCGTAGCGTGCAGACTAATTGTGGTTATCATACAAACTATAGGAGTTTGATTAGATATAGGCCTATATGTGTCAGTAGTTAAAAGATCATCTACAGTCCTTAATTTTAAGGCAACCCCTTTCATTTTAAAAACAGAGTAAAGTAGATTTCTTTTCATCTTCTAATAGAGATCCTGATTAAACAAAGCAGGGATTCATCTGTCTGACCAATGCTGACTTCACCGACTTAAAGTGACAATGAATTATTCAAATTAGAACGGCTGGAAATTTTTGATAGGCTATTTTTAACCCCAGAATCTGGTTGGTTGCCAAAAGCTATGGGTTTAGAAGGGTTCCCCGAGTGAGCGGGCTGTCATGTCACAGTGAGCTGTATAATGAGGACAGGGAGGAAGTGTGTGAGTGGGGGAGACAATAATGGAGAGCACGAGGAACTGAAAATCCTGTTGTGTAGAGACGCTCCCATGTTTTTGTTCTCCCTTTGGTTAAGAGTTATGGATGTGTATTCAGCGACACACGCTCACACCCCTCCGTCTTCAGTCATTGATTCTAAATTAGCGACATAAACCATTCATTGAAACCCATTCTTTAAGAAGAATGAGTGACAGAAAGCCATGCTTATGTTTTGTCATCTGTCTGTGCTTAAAACAACATAAAAAAGTCATTGTTTTGTCATGTTCCGGGAAGAAAATGAGCGACAGGGGAAACCCTTTTCTCTGCCAAAGAAAACTACCGTTAATTTTCCCCACCGCTGCCTCCTCCGCCTCCCATTTCTCTTCCCTCCTCCCAATCTCTCTCTCTTTCTCTCTCTCTCTCTCTCTCTCTCTCTTCACACTTCACCATCTTGAGCTGTCAAAAAAAAGAAAAGGTGCTGTTACCATGGCGGCAGCTGATCAAGAGAAAAAAAAGTGCAGCCTTGCGTACAACAAAAACATGCTTTTGTTTGGGGATTTCATTATAATGTAGGATAATTCATTAGTAAGCTCATATTCTTCCCTTTTGCTCATATTCCCATGGACTCATCAGCTGAGCCCCTGTCCTCCTAGGCACCTGCTTTATTTTTATCCTGCTTTATTTAATAAACGAAATATCATCCAGCCGTGTCTCTATAGAATAAGCCTGAGATGGAAATCAATTACTTGGCAGTTTAATTACGTATGTGCCGCAATGGTCTTTAAATGAGCCATTCACCTAACTACACTGGATAATGTTGATTTAACCGCTGTTTAATTTTAGAATGGGGAGCTTGATGTGACAGAAGTTACAAATACAGACATCATGTCTGTATCCCAGCATGCACCGTTCTCCTCCCACAGGCTCCCCTAGATATCACACAGAACGTCGAAGCAGACATACTGGATGTGTATCCAACTAATGGCCATCAAAAGGTCCCTGAGCTGCTTTAACCCCACAGGACTTGTTAGGAACTTCAGTCTTTCAAGATCCCATTCTGCAGATAAGCTTTCCTCAAACTTTAGCTTAATGTCTAGAATCATTATCAAGGTTTGTATAAGATATCAGATATGTGAAGTTCTATCAGTTCGTGAACAAGACATTTGGAAGTGTCCCTTCTCATCTCTTTATTACAGATAATGGTAAATGGTCTACATTTATATAGTGCTTTTCCACCTTCATGGTGCTCAAAGCGCTTTACATTAGCTTCACATTCACCCATTCACACACACACTCATACACCAGTAGGTTTCTAAGGTCAAAGGTCAGTCCTACTGGGGGCCTAAGTCAGGGTTCAGTGTCTTGCCCAAGGACACTTCAACATGTGGACAGCCAGAGCTGGGACACGAACCGCCAACCTCTCAGTCATTGGGCGAACCACTCTACCAACTGAGCCACAGATAATCTGTGTGTATTCATAACACTGAATAAGTACAACAGAATAGAAGTATAAATAAAAACTAGATTTCCATACATTTCCTGAAGGAAATGTAACCCATGTGTTTGTCTCTTGCCGGATCAGTGGAGTCGTGGCTGGTGTGACGTAAAAGGACAAATATCTGCTGTTCACTTCATATGTGGAATTTGTTTTTCAGTGTTTGTGGAATTGAGTCAGTTCTGTCCCCGTTGCCTCGGAAAACGTCATGGAGTTACACACGTAGACGCACACAGAGAGCTGACCTGTAGTAAAGAGTGTCTGACTGTTAAAACATGCCTCCAAACCCCTGGGATTTTTGCGAAAACTGTAAAAGAATTGGTCAAAACAAAGAGGATGAATAATGGCGAGAGGTTCTGAGGGACACGTAGATCTAGATTTTTTCCCTGTACTGTCAAAAATTTGCGAGATATGATCAGCCTATTATCAAGCTCTGTAGAAGACTGATAATGACTTTCAGGTGTGCTGAAAGAGAGAAACATCTAGAACAGGGGTCTGCAACCCTGGTCCTAGAGAGCCGCTATCCTGCATGTTCTAGATGTCTCCCTCTTCCAACACACCTGATTCAGATGATCAGCCTATCATCAAGCTGTGTGGAAGACTGATAATGTCTGTCAGGTGTGCTGGAAGAGGGAAACATCTAAAACATGCAGGATAGCGGCTCTCTAGGACCAGGGTTGCAGACCCCTGATCTAGAACATACAGGACACTGGCACTCTAGGACCAGGGTAACCCAACAAATCTTGCTTTCTTATTGTATTTATTGTGCTTTAATTAAAAACATTTACATAAGTGTATGTTAGTCAGGGATTCTGTTAACACTACAGCTAGTTTGCAACAAAAACATCCAGTGCATATATATATATATATATATATATATATATATATATATATATATATATATTCCCTTCTTTCTTGAGTCTGTTCGTTCATGAAAAACATTAAAAAGGCAGGATTAATCTGGTTACATTTTTTAATCATTTGCACAAGTAAAAACGGTAATTATTCAATAACTGTATTAATTCAGTCCAAATCCGTCAGTCAAACTAGTCAAAGTAAGTTATGTGAAAACAGGACATGAAGCACAAGGATTTACTTTATGGAAAATAGAAGAATGTTGTTTCAACTCTTTTTGACTATTTTTTAAGAACAGCATTAAATTAATTTTGTGTAATACCATCAATTTATGTAAGAAGGGTCATGTTAACACAAAACACTGCTGTGTTGTTTTCAATCAAACTGCAGACTGATACTGTAAGTCACAGGTTACATCTGGACAATGTCTGTCTTTGTACTCTGTGCAGGGTTATGTAACTATGGGCAGATGAATACAGCAGACGTACGCTAGTCCATGTCCATAGTGTTTTTAATGGAACAAAGTAGAGCAACAAGTAAACAATGTGGATATTGTTGCTTGACGGTCACCTAGGTTCAGTCTAGGATGTGTCTGACAGATGACAGGAGCTGTTTTGTCCCAGGTTGAAATGTTCCTCAGTGTTCTGTTGTCATCACTGTAACATCATCTCTGCTTCAGATTGAATCTGGTGTCTATGTAGGATGGAACCTGAGTGGATGATTCCACATTTGGTCCAGACCTTTGGAGTTTTAAGTTTGATTGGAACCAATTTGTGTCCAAAACTGATAGTGTGAGTCCAGATCAGGTTATACCATGGTGTACAGATAAAAAACACTATTTGGATATTTGGAAGGTGAACAGGTGGTCCAAGGCACAAGAAACCCACCCCTCGCACATATTGCACCCCCCCCCCCCCTCTCTCATCAGTAGATGATGTCAACATATCTATGCATGTGCTGAAGTCAGCATATCAGTTGCCTCTACATGTGCCAAGTTTGAAGTAAGTTGGAACAAAGTTGATGTTTTATACAAATTTGACATTTTCATATTTTTAGTAAATGGGAAAAAAGATAAAAGATAAAAAAATTCATACCAAATTTGAAATGTAGTGACATCTATTCCAGGTCACTGTCAAACTATGTAAAATTAAACTTCTTCTACAAATTTTGAGTTATCTTGGTAACAGAGAGACAAACAAATAAACAAACACATGGTGTCAGACACAATAAACCCCGCCCCCCTCGCACACATTTCATGTGATTTGCTCTTTCTCTTATCAGCCAAAAACACATTAATGGTGACTGAGTCTGTGATCTTTGACCTACATTTACCAAAATGTAATGGGATCAATATGCATAATTTCATGGAAATTTGTCCAGTAGTTTTTGCATAAAGTTGCTGACAGCAGGGCTCTACAGTGCGCCCATTTCACTCGCATTTGCGAGCAAATATTTCAGCGTGCGAACGAGGAAAACAAAACAGACGCACATGTGCGAGTGCTTCTTGCAGCACACAATAAGGCACACACACAGACCTGAGGAGCTAATGAAAACCTACTAGAAATTAATTAAAACTGCGCGAACAGCTCCGCATAGTCGAGACGAGCACGGCACATATTGAAAGATTAATCATTCTAAAATGTATCTAATAACAAGGCAGCCAATACAACGTTCTAAAATGTATCAAAGGACAAAGCATCCCATAATACAAAGTTATGTTATGGTCTGCTCTAAATGAACACAAATGACAGCAGTCATACAGCAGTCATTGAAGAATGTTGGTATCTGTGCGCAAGTACTGCACTGTAAATAAATAAACATTTAAACTAAAACCTACTTGTGCCCCTATTTTTTTTTTGTGTGCTCCTAAATTTTTTAACTTAGGGGCACGTGTGCTCCTGGAAAAAAAAGTTAGTGTAGAGCCCTGGCTCACAGACAGGGCGACAGGGTAACAAATGAAAACACATCTTCCTATGTTGAGGTAAAAATTTCAACTTTGACCTTCTCTTCCCAAAATATAATGAAATCTGTTCTGGCTCACTGGACCATAAACCAAATTTGATATGAATTCAACCAGTTAAAAATTAACACTAAAAAAAATAAATGAATAAAATGACCAAATTCACAACATGCTGACCTCAGATGAACAATTGCCTGTAAAGTAATGAATGTCATGTTTTAGGGAGAACATGTGCATGATGATGAGCAGGTCCATAGGTTTCCTTCAAAAATTGCAGGATGACTGCAGATATATATATATATATATATATATATATATATATATATATATATATATATATATATATATATATTTAAAAAAAAAAAACAAAAAAACCTGTACCTTGATTCAGACTCTGACATGTAAAAAATGCCCTGAGACTAGACCAGCTGTTTTCTTCAAAGGTCAAACTTTTGAAGACTGGACCTGATTAAATTTGGGCAAAGATGTGTTTACAGTTTAACACAAACCCTGGTCTCCTTCTGCCTCTTTCGTTCTGGGGTCTAGTTACATAAATGCTCAGCTTCTTCACTGACCTTGAACACTGTGACAGATGCACATGTTTTTTTTCTGCTGTAGAGTCATGCTATAAGAATGTAATTCCCATGGTAACATACAGTATCACTGTTGACATAGTGAAAAATTATGTGAGTGTATGTGTATGTAAACAGGTAATTAATATCCGGAGTTGAATTGAGTTTTTCCTGTTGCAGATATGGGTGCGGACCCCACTGTTCCTCATGCTCGGGAAGCTGAACATAACACAAAGCTGGGGTGAAAGGTTTAGCTAAACTTAGCAAAGCCGGTTCCTTTTAGTCTGTGTCCATCCAGCTGCCAAAACGTCCCACCTGTTGAGATCACAGGTTTCCAAAATTCACCAACACTCAGTTTTCGAGTGTGACTGATTATCATTCACTAAGTCTTGAGTTCACAGGTTATCATGTAGCATGAAGACAGAGATGATCCTGCCATTAGCTGGATGATCTGTGTTGCTCCCTTAGTGATGTGGCGGGGTGCTGATATGATGTGTACCAGGGCGAGGAGGATGCTTTGAAGAGACACAACAGTATTGAGTGACAGACACAGCAACAGACGGAGGGATATCTCTGCCCAGGGGCCTGTGCTTCCAGCTGGAGCTGAGCTCTGTATCTGTGACACAGAAATAAGATGACTCCCACTGTGAGAATCCTTATCTGCTTACATCCAGGCATGCTTTGTATATTAAAAGATACATTAAATGACACCTCTGGCAATTCTTTTTCATAAATATTTTCTCCTCTTTATAGAAGATCACAAGATTAATATATAGAAAAACTCAGTAAAAACATGGGACACTGACTGTGATCTTTATTCCATTTGGATGGAAAACTCTATATAAAGACTTCATTGGTGTTAGGGGCTGACTAAGGGGCATTTAAATGAGGTCATGTTTTGCTAAAGTGACTTTTATTTGTCTTTGGTAGACTTGGACCCTAATACATCCAAAAGTTTGGGTTTGAACCCTCCAGATTTGGACAAAAAAAATCGAGTGTATTTCTACAAATCCTTAATTTATTATGAGTTATACTGTAACTAGCTATGTCATGATAGTTGCACATAAGAGGTCAAGACTTCAAAGAAACATTTCTCCAATCATGGTATACTTGATTGTCAGTAGCAGCAGTTGTAGTCCATACTGAAAATATGTCCAAAGTTTGAGCTGATTACCTAAAAATGTTCAATTGTTGCTTGTATTAATGAACAAAAGGCAGAATGTGATGGTGCAGCACAAGGGTTGAGTTCTAATGTTCATAGAGAAGCTGAAATCCACAGGTTTTTCCACTACAGGTCCCCAATGGTGATTATCAAACAAGAACCATTCACACCAATTAGATCTGGCAGTGGTGTATTTGGTGGCAGTATTTGGGATAAAACCATTATATTACCAAAACTAAATTTTTCTATGTTCATTGAAATCTGTCACTTTATTTTTTATGGGGACATAATCATATTGTGACATCTTAACAGCTTGTTTGTCAGGATTATGTATCAATGTCACCCTGTCGAGTTGAAATATTTGTCAATTAATGTCTAAGCACTGGTACATCACACAAGTTCATTAACAGCATGTTGGTTTGAAAACTATTATTAATATTTAAGAACTTCAATGAATAGATACATTGCTTTGCAAATCCCTTCTGGTGTCCAATAACATTAAATTGGTTTCCAGCAAGGGCATGTGTGGTTCAGTAGCTGTGGCTGTGCACTGCTTAGCCAACTGTCTCTGGACTGTCTGTGGGTTTAACTATAGTATCACAGTAAATGTTAAAGAATGTATTTCTATTTAGAGTCGCATTAATTTTTCATGATGATTTTGTACTGATGAGAAAGTTGCACATAAAATATTCACCTCCTAAAGGTTCTCAATGGGGTTCAATCCACCAGTGAAAATGATGCCTCATGTTCCTGAAACACACTTTCACAATCTGATCTGAATGAATCCTGGTATGATCATCTTGAGATATGCCTTTGTTATTCAGAAAAGAACAAATATATTCAGGATCATCTGACATAAAGTTAAGGAATCCATACCTGAATCAATCCCAGATCATGACACTGCCCAATTGACTAGACTGGAAAGTCTATTTTTCTTAATTCTAATCCAAATATCTCAACACACTTAAAATAAGACACAATCACCTAAAGAGTAACTTCTCAGTGAGATATAAAGGAGTTTTTTTTTACCAGAAAATAGTAGGAAAATCTTCCCAAGATAAGTTTCATTTGTTCCATTGTCAGATTTTTTTTGCTTGAATTAAGCAAAATAATAATAATAATAATCATCATCATCATCATCATCATCACCATCATCATCATCATCATCTTCATCTTGAATTAAGACAAATAAAACCTTGCATTAAGCAAAACAAATAATTAATCTGCCAATGTTAACATTTCTTGAAATAAGATTTTCCAGATGTCGTCTCGTCATCTGAACCCGCTTTATTCTCACTAGGGTCACATGGGTCACTGGAGGCCTAATCCAGCTACAGTGGGTGAAGGTGGGGTACACCCTGTATGAGTCTCCAGTTCATCTCAGGGCTGAGCATATATAGACAAACAATCACTCTGACATTCACACCTATGGACAATTTAGATTAACCAATTAATCTATCAGTGCATGTGTTTGGATGGTGGGAAAAAAACTGGAGTAACTGGAGAAAACCCACACAGACACAGAATCGAACCAGGGTCCTTCTGAGGCACGAGTGCTAACCACTGCACCACTGTGCCGCCCTTTTTTTCCCGATCCATTGTCTAAAAATAAGTTCTCATATCTCACTGAAACATTTCTGTTTAGGTGATTATGTCTTAATTTAAATGTGATGACATATTTTGACTAGTAATTGGGAAAAATTTACATGGTAAGATTTGTATTTTTTCTGGTGTAGGCAAAATGCATTATGGGTAATCATTCATCCACCTACAGTATCTTCTTATTCTCAAACAGGGTCAGTCTGGATTCATCAGACCACATGAGCTTTTTCCATCATAACACAGTCCTCTATGTGTTTGCTGTTACCTGTTTTTAGTGATGAGCAGGTGATATACAGCATGTTTGAACCACCGCCTGCTCTGGTTAGAAAATAATGACAGCTGCAGTGGTGAACCCGTGGGAGGCTGAACTGAGATGAGCTAAAGTTGGATTAAAGGTGGGGTATTCTGCTTCTTTTCCTGTGGGAGATATTTTCATACATGAGGTTTGTTTGTCATCTGGATGTGCACTTTGTCACGTCTGCAGACTTCATGTGTGTGCACAGTGGAAAACCCTAAATCCAGATTGAAATAATAACTGGGCAATCATGCAGAAACAGAAGGCAAATCACATACAAGCTCAATCCCCCAAACCCCCTAGGTTTAATTATGTTAGTGTGTAGATATGTGTGTAATCGCATGTGTGTTTCAGATCCTCTCGTACTTTGCTAGCACCTCTGGGGTCCCCTTCGCTTGATGTCACAGCAGCTTATGGGACCACACCAACATGGCAGTGGATGGTGGTCTCTGGCCAGAATCGGAGCCCATAGTGTCAAACAGATGGTTGCAGTCCCAAGAAGGTGGGGCAGCGAGCATTCTGATTGGCTGAGCCAGCAGGGCAGTTTTTGAAAGCCTGAGCCCAGCAGTGGGTTGTGTGTTTGTGTGTTTGTGTGTGTGGGGCTTTAGTGAGAGTTTGCCAAATCAACGTGTTGCTGTCTCAACCGATGAAGGGATGCACGGAAAATTGTGTGACCCACAAGGGTCATTCTGTTTTTAGATCTGTGAGCGTTAGAGCTACCAGGATTTACTACTGAATATATCGAATACCAGGAGTGTAACATTTAAAGATCAGCTTTGGGAAATAGCAGAACAAATTGTTTCTATCCTGTTTGGACATAAAGTCACCTTTTGATATGCTGACAAGAACAGATACTCTAGTAGTATGTTTAAAGTACCTTCAACCCAAACTACAAAATACATTTTGTGAGCATGGCCGTAGACAACAGAAAAGTAAATAATTACCTCTGCCAAGGAGGTTTTAAATTCGGGTCCATTTGTTTCGATGATTTCGATTACATTTTCAGGAATGATAAATAATGGGTCAAGAAAGAACCCATTAGATTTTGAGCAATGAAGGTCAAGGTCACACTAAAGTTCAACATCTGAAACACATCAGTGAAATTTATTCTCCATTTACCACAATGTAAAATTTGAAAGTGATCTAGTCCAGGATCTCTTCCGGATCACCACCAAAATTTCATCATTTGTTCCTTACGTCGCTCCCAACATATCCTGGAAATTTTATCCAAATCAATTCAGAATGTTTTGTGTAATCTGGCTGAGAGACAAACAAACAAACAAACAAACAAACTGACTTGAATTTAATACCTCCTGTGGTGGACCTCTCTTCATTTGAAGGGGGAGGTCTGCCTTGTCTCAGAGTTATTATTATTATTATTATTATTATTTTTATTATTATTATTATTATTATTATTATTATTATTATTATTATTATTATTATTATTATTATTATTATTATTATTATTATTAGGTTTATTTTTAGAAGGAAAAAATATTGGCAGTTTCAACATGTTACGTCCTGGATGTTTTTTCTACTGAAACATCCATGACAGAAGAGAGCATGTGGGTTTGGAGAAGGGAACAATACTTGAGCCTTAATGCAATATGTCACAAATTGTTGTCCAAAAAATTTTTCCACCACTGTACAATAAATGTATCTTAAACAACCATAGACAAATAAAACCTTCTCTCAAAGATATTTTTATATGCAACTGAATGAACTTATTTTTCTTAGAAATATAAAACTCCAATCACATTGAATTATAAATAAATAAAATCAGTGTCATTGTTTGACATAAGTCCTTTCCTGTCCCAATTCTCTTACCTTTCCTGAAGAGACAAAAAGGTGTTCAGCTCAGGTTCACATTTTGACTCCAGCAACTCCAGTATTTAGTTTTTGGAAACAAGAGCATCTCAGTTTGAGTTAAGAAAAGGTTTGGCATAAACATTAATACGTACATTTTGTGTCCATTTCTATGCTGATTTATTCTGTATAAATCAAGCCCTGGTACCTTTTCCCAGTTATTATATAAATAGATTCTAAATTGACTTGGTAGGATAGAATACATGTGATTCACTTATGTGTAGTCAGCAGCAATATTTTATCTACTTCTAAATTATACTTATCAATGACATGATTATATATATAAAGTACCTTTATGAAGTTGCACATGCATGACCAAGGATGCTGTCAAGATAAACATGTCAGGACAAACCAATTGTTTTCCCTTTCCATTAGCATTATCATGTGGCATCCACAACAGTGCAGTTCTGTATCAGTTACTATTTACACCCACAGTTAATATTACTCGAGAGTCAGCGCTCTGGGTGTCGACTCTAGTTGCTTGAGGTCAAGAGCTACGTGTAAATGACCAAGAATGTTGTGATTGACGCCATTTGAAACCTCATGTCTGGTCCCCTAGTCAGGACGTCTGTCATGACAATCTAATAATAAGAAAATAATGCAAAGTCATTGATACAATGCATTGTAATAATACAGTAAATGCTTATGTTCATTTCAAATCTTAAAACTTTATGACATAACACAGAAAAAAAAAAATTATCACAAAATGTCTGATAAAAAGTGTTTTATTTTCCAGTGTCAGATCTAGAAAACATACAGGATGTGTATGGAAATGTGACAGGCCTGTTATATCAAGGTGTTTGTTCAATGCATCTATAAAACACAGGAAATACCTGCATTAAGAACATTTTCAAGATATTAAAGCCGATTGCTGTCATTTTTAGGCTTGTTTTTTTTTTTTATTGCTTTCTACATCTGCTATGCACTGCATTGTGAAAAGTACGTCATATGTTTCTCAATGCAGAGTTTTTCCTTGCTAATGAGGACTCTACAAGAAAGACAATAATGTGTGTCTAAACAAATATATTTATGATGGATCCTTTCCTGGAGGAGATTTTCATTTCTTCCTGTGGGTGGTGAGTGACTGATAGGAGTCTGGGCTTATTGCGATGCACCAGTGATATGAAAACATTCGACTCACAGGCACAATGAAATAATGCTACGCTAGAAACTGACACAACAAAATGAAACCTTTATGTTTATTGGGTTTACTGAGAATCACATAGACAGTTGTTCGTTTTGATACCGAATGAACAAGCAAATGTTTCCTTTCAATGCAATTGAAATGCCTGTGCCTCATGCCTCAAATGTGCAACATACTGTATAATAAAGAAAGGATGTGTACAGTTACATCCTGCAAACTATAATCAGCTGTACAGAAAGTTACAGAAATTCATCAAATGCAACTTGGCTGTTGAAACTTATACTAATCAAACTGAAAGTATGCCTCGGTTTGACATGAGTTTGAGTTGTTGTCAATGTGTTATGATAGAAGAAACTGTGAAAAGTTTCTCTGAAAGTGGAATAGTTCCCATGCAGTCACAACATCCTTCGACGGCCAATGCTGCATTTACACTAGTATCGGCTCTACACGATTCTACTCACTTTGGGGTGTTTCCTCTATGAAAAAGAACCCGTCCCATGGTATCTGGTCTTAGATTTTTGGTATCTACTCCGCTGAGGTTCCAAGTGATATTATACCATGATGTATAAGCAGCTTAGACACTGATTGGTGGAGTTGTCTCTTTGTCAATGCGTTATCAACATGTGACCCACCATTTAAAAAAAAAAGATTCAGAATTACAGTAAACAGTGGTGAGTGAAATTCAGTCTGCAACACAACGATGTCATTCTGCAAAACTATACCATGACCGGTCGTGCAGGTTCCTCCTTTTCTTTCTTTGGTGGTTGACAAAAAAAAATCAGCGGGAGCTTGACAGCACCTTGTGATAACATCCAAGTACAAAAGTATCTGTGATGGAAATGCTCTCAAGGAATAGTATGTAGTCCCCGAGTCAACTATATATATATTAAAAAAAAAAAAAAAAAAAAAAAAAAATGTTCCTCTCGCCCCACGTGGGCGGTGTCTCCTTCAGACTCGGGTCCTCTACCAGAGGCCTGCGCAGGATCTTAGTTGGTCCTAGCAATGCACTCTTTTGTACAGAGATCTCTGATGTTGTTCCTGGTATCTGCTGGAGCCATTCTCCCAGCTTGGGGGTCACTGCCCCTAGTGCTCCGATCACTACTGGTACCACTGTTGCCTTCACACTCCACATTTTCTCTAACTCCTCTTTCAACCCTTGGTATTTCTCAAGCTTCTCATGTTCTTTCTTTCTGATGTTGCTATCACTGGGGACTGCTACATCTACCACCACCACTGTCTTCTCATGTTTATCCACCACCACGATGTCAGGCTGATTGGCCATCACCATCTTGTCAGTCCGGATCTGGAAGTCCCACAGGATCTTGGCCTGTTTGTTCTCTGTCACCTTTGGGGGGTTCTCCCATCTTGACCCTGGGACCTCCAGTCCATACTCTTTACAGATGTTCCTGTACAGTATGCCCGCTACCTGGTTATGCCTCTCCATGTATGCCTTGCCTGCCAGCATCTTACACCCTGCTGTGATGTGCTGGACTGTTTCAGGGGCTTCTCTACACAGCCTACACCTGGGGTCTTGTCTGATGTGGTAGACCCCGGCCTCTATTGCTCTGGTGTTCAGGGCTTGTTCTTGTGCAGCCATGAGTAGTGCCTCTGTGCTGTCCTTTAGTCCAGCCTTTTCCAGCCACTGGTATGTCTTTTCCATATCAGCCACTTCCTCAATTTGCCGATGGTACACGCCATGCAAGGGTTTGTCCTTCCATGATAGTCCCTCTGGTTCCTCGACCTTATTGGGCTTTTGTTGCCTGAGGCATTCACTTAGCAGTTGGTCATTGGGGGCCATTTTCTTGATGTATTCCTGGAGGTTCGCCGTTTCCTCCTGGACAGTAGTTCTGACACTTACTAGTCCTCGGCCCCCTTCCTTTCGCTTAGTGTACAGCCTCAGGACACTGGACTTGGGGTGGAACCCTCCATGCATGGTAAGGAGTTTCCTTGTCTTGATATCAGTGGCTTGTATCTCTTCCAGTGGCCAGGATATTATCCCAGCTGGGTATCTGATTACTGGCAGGGCATAGGTGTTAATGGCCTGGATCTTATTTTTGCCGTTCAGCTGACTTTTCAGGACCTGTCTTACCCTCTGTAGGTATTTGGCTGTGGCTGACTTCCGAGCTGCCTCCTCATGATTACCATTTGTCTGTGGGATCCCTAGGTATTTGTAACTTTCCTGCACATCTGTGATATTCCCTTCAGGTAGGTCAACCCCTTCAGTTGTGATCACCTTTCCTCTTCTAGATATCATCCGCCCACATTTATCTAGTCCGAATGACATCCCAATGTCTTTGCTGTAGATCCGGGTGAGGTGAATTAGGGAATCAATGTCACGCTCATTCTTGGCATACAGCTTGATGTCATCCATGTAGAGGAGGTGGTTGATGGATGTTCCACTTCGGAACTGGTATCCGAAGCCACTCTTTTAGATGATCTGGCTGAGGGGGTTTAGGCCTATGCAGAACAGCAGGGGGGACAGAGCATCTCCTTGGTAAATGCCACATCTGATGCTCACTTGTGCAATTGGCTTTGAGTTGGCCTCCAGAGTTGTCTTCCACAGCCTCATTGAGTTCTGGATGAACTCTCTTAGTGTCCTGTTGATGTTATACAGTTTTAAGCATTCCAGTATCCATGTATGTGGCATTGAGTCATAGGCTTTCTTGTAGTCAATCCAGGCAGTGCACAGGTTGGTGTTCCTCGTCTTGCAATCTCGGGCAATTGCCCTGTCAACCAGTAGCTGGTGTTTGGCTCCCCTGGTGTTGTTGCCTATTCCTTTCTGTGCTCTGTGCTCTCCATGTGCCTACTCATCTTAGTTGCTATGATGCCTAATAGTAGCTTCCATGTGGTGCTGAGGCAGGTTATAGGCCCGTAGTTAGATGGTATTGTTCCCTTCTGGGGGTCCTTCATTATGAGGACTGTCCGGCCCTGGGTTAGCCACTCTGCAGCTGGTTCATCTGTGCTGCTAGGCGTTCATGGAGTGCTGTCAGTTTCTTAAGCCAGTAGGTATGAATCATGTCGGGCCCTGGTGCTGTCCAGCTCTTCATTTTGGACACTCTGGTTTGGATGTCTGCTAGTGTGATGACTACTGGGTCTTGTTCTGGGAGTATATATATGTATATATATATATATATATATATATATATATATATATATATATGGATATATATATATATATATATATATATATATGTCAGGATCGGGGTGAGGAGAAGGAGGACTCCATTGCACAGTACTGAAGGGAAAAATAATTTAATAACAAAACTAAGAAACATAAAGACAAGACAGACAAAACCTGGGAACAAACGACCAGAGTCCGTGGTGATGATGAATGTCCGGTTATGGTGATTGAGGAGATGGTGAAAGTTGTCCGGGTTATGGAGGTGACAATACTGAATGGTCCCGCACTGGCAACTGCAAGCCTTACTGCTTTTATAGCCACAGATGAGGAACGGCTTGTAGCTGCGCAGTGCGGGACCAGGTGAGTGTGGAAATGACTGGGGGAAAGGTCACCGGAGCGGAGGTCATGACAATATATATATATTTATATATATATAAATATATATATATATATATATATATATATATATATGTGTGTGTGTGTGTGTGTGTGTGTATGTGTGTGTGTATATATAACATGGACATAATGTCAAACTGGTTATTTTGAATACAAAATCATAACACAGGGAAAGTAGTTTCCATGGTTTTGTGGGACAAGACAGATTTATTGTCTCCAAAAAATGAGAAAAGTGTAGTTTAATTGTAAACTTTTGTGGAACACCTGAACGGCACAGACTGTCCTGACCCTCCTCCCACTCACAGTCTGTCTTCTCATACTCATGGGTGAACAACAGATTGTGCCTCATGGAGGTGAACATCATTGTGTGCTAATCAGTCAAATCAGCTGTTGAGATGATTGTTGGAGATGAAACACTGCCCTTGTGGTACTTCAAATCACAGGTTCGCATTTAGATCAGAAGGTCACAGGTTTGACCTCAACCATTACCTGTGACACCAACAAGTAAGAAACCTCAGAAGCAAAAACCTTTGACTGTAATGAAAAAGATTGCTGAAAATTGGAGCGAGTCCTCAGGCCAAATGAGATCAACATTGTTCAGAGATGGACTGTCTGTGTCACATCCGCCCTGCAGTGCCTTCAAATAACTGATTTACTGAAGTACAGGACTTACTTAGCATGCAGACTGTGTGCTGGAAATCAGAATGTGAAGAAGCATGTACATGTTGCAATCACATGGTACAGTAGCGCCTTTGCATTTTTAATGTCTTTCATAAATAACCTTGTGTGTGTGTTTGTGTGGCTCTATGAGTATGTGTCTAAAAGCCCTGTCAGTGTGTGTACTTTCACGTTAGTGTTCTACGGATGCATGTGTTTGATGTATAACTTTTAATGTGACATGATTCAGCTGTTAGAAACTGCCATGTACTGAGGGGATCGAGCCCATCTCTGCAGAAATGAACGCAACAAAATTACACCACAGCATGAGGCAGCAGTTGTCATTAGTTGGCACAGCATCCGAGTAGCCAAAGGAAACAGCTCAGGTAGTCTTGCTGTTTATCTCAGCCAATGTCATGATAAGAATGAGATGAGCATAAAGAAAGAAAACTGAAAGAAGCTGAAGAACTGACACAAGCAAAACATTTGGCTTATGCTGTTTAATTCTTGGGTTATATGTGCTTTGAATTTATATTTGCATGTATTTTGTCATTTCCAGGTGAATTTGTTCCTCTTTCATCAGATTTAGAGATGCAGGTAGGTGGTTCATGATGAGAATTTTTTTTTTTTACACGAGGCAATCTGTAACTGACAGGGGTCTAATATAACCTGTGGACATGGTGATTTCTAAATTAACTCCCCAAGTCTGTATTTAATGCTGCACATGTGCCTGTTTGACTCACATTCTACTGACATCACCTCCAAGATATGTTAAGGCCCGCAATGAATTTTGGATGCAGCAGTGTATTGGCTGCTATTTGCTAATATCAGCTAGTATTAGTATAAGATGACTTTTCAGCAAATGTAGCAGAAGATATTTATCTGTCACGTTATATTTGTGGTGTTTGATATTTTTTTATATATGAAAGATTATGATGTGAAATCTTGAAATATTTTATAATAGTAACTCATTTTATGTTTATAATGATACATGTATTTGTTAAGAAGGGATAAACAATAGAAAAGCAACATTAAAAATAGTATTGGCTATTAACCAAAATGTTTTAAGTTTTGCATTGGTAGATCCTCACCAGTAATAGGCTACCACTTATAGATAATGATTCAACCTGCTGATAAAAACACAAATGTCCCTTACTTCCATGAATGTCATTTATGTGATTGGGATTTAGTGATTTATTCCAAACATGCAATAAAATTTGACATATGTGAACAAGTAAAACACTTGTAAAACACTCACCATCCATTGCAATCCTCCTCTTGCGACGGGCAACACCAGCTGACAGTGAGATAACACCATAACGTGGGCTGGATGCAATATTCTGCAAGATACACACACTTTTGTAAAAAATATGTAGGGGGTGCTATAGAAGAATTGTTTGAAATGTTGTGTCTTGAATGGGTATAGAACTGTGAGTCTGACATCTGAGTCAAATTTCAGCCAAACTCATGTTTATATGCCTGAACTGTAGCAATTTGTATGATGATGAATTTGTAAGGAGTGATATAGTGTATTTTTTTTTTGTCTGATAAATGGGTGTAGGCCTGTGAGATGGACAACTGATTCAAATTTGAGCCAAATTGGTGTTCATATGTCCAAACTACTACCATTTTGGTAATAGCAAATTTTTAGGGGGGCACCATAAATCACAATTTATTTGAATAAATAGGGATAGACCTGGGAGACATCTGAGTCAAATTTGAGTTAAATTGGTATTCATATCTCTTAACTAATGCCGTTTTACAAAAGGTTGAGGGGAGTGCTATTGTGTGAAATATTTTTGATAATCTGGTGTCGGCCCAGGAGATAGACATCTAAGTGGAATTTGAGGCAAGTTGGTGTTTGTATGTCTGAACTAAACCCATTTAAATAAAGGTACATTTGTAGGGGATGCTACAGTGCAAAATTGCAATTTCTTTAGCAAAATAGAAATAGGCCCAGGAGAAAGACAGCTGACTGATTTATAAATAAAATAAAATTGAAATTGAAACTTAAATTTCAGCCAAATTGGTGTCTGTATATCTGTGCTGAAGCAGTTTTTGTAGTGGTAATTTTTCCCAAAAAGTTGACTATGTTTGCGACCTCTTCACGCAAAAACGGTACAAGTTTTCTAAAAATTTAAATATCTTTTAAGACCCCTCTTGTCTAGATAATATTCACCAATTTTGAGTTCATGAGGCCCAACGGCCAAGGTGTAAATGTGTTTAAACAACTGGTCATTTGGTTTAGAGTGTTGGCTTTGGTGTTTTAGCATTTGATAAAAACTGTAATACCTGTTGTTCCACTAATCCTATCAACACATGTAAACAATTGCTCTACAATACAGTTTGTCATCTTTTCATGGTCATCAAATATAATGTATATAAATGAGTTGGAGCACAATGTGTCTAATGCTGATCTGCATTGTTATGTTGATGACACAATTATTTACTGCTGTGGATCAACTCTCACTCAAGTCACTTCTTCAGTTGAAACTTGTCCTCAATACTGAAAACAATACGACGCTGTTATTTTCAGACTCTCTGAAACTATCTGAAACTATTCCAGTGGTGTCTACTTTTGAGGGAAATAACTTTGAGGTGGTCCATATGTTTAAGTACCTTGATTTTTAAATCGATGACTCTCACTTTTAGACTCCATATTGAAAATCTGGTAAAGAAGTTAAAGCTTAAATTGGCCTCTTACTTCTTTTTATGTAACCCCCTCCCCCCTTGTCACTGCTACTATTGTTTTAATCAGTGTTAGATTATAGGGTTTTACTTCATATGAACACATAATCCAAATATCTTCAAATTGTTGACCCAGTTAATCTTGTCTTAGGTTTATTGGTAGTTGTAAAGTCATGACACATCACTGTGAGTTGTATTACATAGTGGGATGGCCTGTCCTGTTTGAGATCATTTTCATTGGCAGATTTTTTTTTTCTTTGCTGAATTCAAGTTTTTATTTCTTTTCTTTTCTTTTTTTTTTTTTGCTTAACACTGAAACAAGTTAAACTTTTCTTGGTAAGATTTCTTGAAATAGGGTTGTGAAGATCTGTTGTGTAAAATAAGTCCTTATATCTCTCTGAAAAGTTACTCTTTAGGTGATTATGTCTTATTTTGTTTAGTGTGATGATGTGTTTTGAGAAGAAATTAGGAAAAATACACTTTTTTTTATTTCCACTGCAGAGAAATGTTCATGTAGGAATTACCTCAAAAGTAGCAGTGGGTCATAATGGGTTAAGTGCTGAAAGATACTTAGAACCTCATCAAACTGTCAATTTGCAACATGCTGTGGCTTAAAAAGTCATTGACAGCAGCAGAGTCAAAGCATGCATACAGTTCAGAATCAGGGTGACCCAAATAGTGGCAATGATATTTTCAGAGCTAGTGAGTCATACAATCCAAAACAAGGCAGGGTGTGAAACGACTTCTTTGGAGCTCAGTAGGCAGAGCGCACCAGTGGATGGATTGTGGGAGGAAAGTGGAAAAGCAGCATAGTAGGCTGCATGTGTGGAAATCTGTTCTGTCTAGCTCCAGGAGAGATCTGTGCATGTTTGCAAATTCTGCCTGTGCTTCTTCTAGGGCACCGATGCAGCTGACAGGTGGTTCATGTGCACTTTGTATGAAAACACAGAAACAGAAAGATGTAGTTGTCACTGTAAGCGCACAGCTTCAACAGCAGGACATCAACATACTATCATTTTATTAACCAGGATTACAGTTACTTAACCTATAAACACCCAAATATCCAACACTTCTGAAACTCCTGAACCACTAATTCTATCAATACAGATAAATACATGCAGGTGGATACAAGGTGGTGCCGTTAGTACTCCACTGTATTCTTATTAAAATGAAGGAACCTGCCGCACCTTCTGTTGGATATGGGGCCAAAGAAGTGATATCCAATCTTTAATTTACAAATAATCTGATATACTGTACATTATATGGATCTGAACAGAAGTGTGGAAACCTTTCTTAACCCTTTTTGACAATCCACAACCAATGTACAAGGCCCTTAACAAGTTAAGGCAGTAATTTTTAACCTTGGGGTTGGTCACCTGGCATTCAAATTAGGTCACCTGAAATTTCTAGTAAATGATTAAAAATAATAATTAAAAAAACCTTATTAATTTAAAAAAAAAAAAAATATATATATATATATATATATATATATATATATATATATATATATATATATATATATATATATATATGTTGAGTTGAACGAGACATACTGGGAAAAATGCCCCTCTAAAAACAAGTTTTTAAAAAATTAGAGCAAGATATTTTAGCCATTTAAGCAAAAAAAAAAAACCATAAATAAAATTAATAATAAATAAAATAAAATAAAAAAATCTGCCAGTAGAACAAGTGAAAATGATCTTGGCCAGATTTCAAAATTTATTGTGTAAAAATAAGTTCCTCACAGAAAAATTACTCTCTCTGTGATTATGTCTTATTTTAAGTGTACTAAGATATTTGGAGTAGTAATAAGAAAAGTACACTTGGTAAGATTTAGATTTTTTTCCCAGTTCAACCACTGGGTCTGAAACTGAAACACTGTGGTGTTTATTTGTCATTGTCGTCAGTTTCAGATGCTGCAGGTTTTTCATAATTCAGTTTGAATTAATGACTGTTCAGCATTAATTGTCGGCCTTGTAAATATAACTTGGACTTTACATATCCTGACCAAGGAAAATCTATTTTTTTAATTTGATTAATAATCTACACTTGACTTTTTATGCCTCCACCCATAATAACATACATTATATAGACTAAATGGCATATCTCAGTATTGAATAGACTGAAGCGAGGCTGACTTTGCTCTTGACTTTTTAGTGTTTACTGTCAAACCAGCATGGAGGTGCAGTGTTACACTAAGTAAATTTGGAGTCCCTAGTTTCTCAGTCATGACCTTTAGTAGTCTCATTTCTTCTTTTTTGCTGAGAGGAAATAGTAGCATTCAGTATAGTGGCTTATTCTGGTGTTCATTGCCATATCACACCACTTTGATAAATTCCGACCACTCTCTACAGTGGACAGTGCCTCATGTACATTCACTCAGATGTTATGATATTGCTTCACTTTCTTTAAGGACCCTTGATTCAGTAATAATAAATGTAATGTTCGATGTCACTGAATGCCCGTGAGTATGTAGTGTCTAAATAAAACGAGCTTATTTCTATTCATCTGTGTGTGCTGGCAGTAAACATGGATGACTTGGTTACAAAATAGGACCCAGGAGAACTATTTTGGGTTCCTATGTCTGCCTGACTTTGCTGCCAGCTAGATTGGATGGACACTATTAAGAAAAATCTATTTCATTTGTTGCCAATTTACCATCGTAACACCTGTGGTGTGCTATATATAGTGACACAGTGTAAGTGATCACAGACTGTGTTTGAGGTGACACAAAGTTACTGGAAGTTGGTTTGCAGTGTTACACCAGTAAGGTCATTATCCTTTGAACATACACTTTATCCGTACCCTGCAAACCGAAGGGAAGGCAAGGGATATTGTCTGGGTTGCTGATGGGTGTGTGTGTGTGTGTGTGTGTGTGTGTGGGGGGGGGGGGGGGGGGGGGCAAGTATTTATGGGCACCAATGGAGCCAGTGGATGCAGGTTCATAATGCCGGAATTTCATGGATAATCTCCTGTACAAGAGAGGCAAATAAATTGTGAGGCAAATGTTTTGTTTCTGTTTTTTTTTTTTTGTGTTGAAATGTTGAAAGCATGTTAACTTTTGGTTTTGCTGTCGTAAGTGACAGTAGGTACATTTACACGCACTTTGAGAAATTTTAATTATTGTCTCATTCTGATTCAAATCGTAGTTTTAAAATGTCAACATGTGGAATCGAATCGAACTGGCGTTTGAGAAGTCGGAGTAAGCAAATCGGATAATGCAATTGTAATCAAATTTCTCCATGTATGGAAACGTCATCCAAAATTAGCTCAACTAAGACTGGCCTGGACACACACCCTTACGGAAGCAACCAGAGTGTGTGACAACACGTATGTTATGTGTAATAAATCAGAATGAAAGACATGTACCAAATTTATTGACCTGCTGCATGGTTGTCATCCATATCTTCTCTGGTGTTGTTGTCCTTCTTCTATGTCTGCTTCAAATTTGCCACCTTTCTTTAGTTATTGTTCTTCTTCTATGACACCAAATGGAAGCATGCTAACATAAAAGGACATGTAGTATCACCTAGTGTCTGGGAGTAAAACAGTAATTTGAATTTCTCTTGCTGGCATGTAAACACAGAGTTCTGGGAAACTCCAGTTAAGTCATTAATCGGAGTAAGGTAAAGGTGCATGTAAATGTAATCAATATTTGACCCCTAACCCCACCCCCACCTTGATCCAACAGATTAAGAAGATGGTTAATTTCTGTACGGTCCACAATGATTGTGCTTTCATTTGGTCCACAATTTGTGCTGGTGCCTCAGGGTTTTGTTTTAAATTATTATTTAATATGGTAAAAACATGACTACTTTCAGATTTATATAGTAAGTAAAAGTTCAAACTTTTTATGAATTTTAAAACTTTTTTCTTCTCCCTTTTTACTTATTATGGGCAAAATGGGAAAATCTTTATAAAAATGTTTTATTTTGTTTCAATATACCTCAAACTTGCCACA
Organism: Siphamia tubifer; assembly: GCA_020466265.1. Classification (NCBI taxonomy): domain Eukaryota; kingdom Metazoa; phylum Chordata; class Actinopteri; order Kurtiformes; family Apogonidae; genus Siphamia; species Siphamia tubifer. Next base: position 56,703,755 of record CM035794.1, on the reverse strand, counting down.
TATTTAGGGACAATTAACATTGTAACATCAGCTGGATCAATGCCTAATAAGCAATGGGGCAGGGTTTGTTGTGCCTGGCAACATTTGTTCATGTTTTTTTTTCTTATCACTAAGTAATGAGCAAGTAAGGAAGTAAGGCATTACTATTCTACATTGCTTTTTTATATACATATTTTATTATTCATGTCAAATGAGTGCATATGTGGCACTATGTGTTTAAGTTAGTTTAAAATAGTTGCCCCCCATTTAAATTTATGTAAGGTTCAAAAACTATTAATTGTTACTGTGATTATGTGCTGCTATAATAACATTTCTTGTGTTTTTATTTTAAGAGGTAATACTTAGTTATGCCAGCAGATGGCGCTTTATGTTTTGGGGATCGGTAGCTGACGTGCTAGAAGAAGACAGTCAGTACGGGATCAGAGCTAATGTTAACAACATGAAGTAGCCCCTGGAAATAACTATTGTTCCTATCTTTTGCAGGTAAGAGAGTTAGCACCAAGCACAGAGTTCACAGAACAATAGAAATGTTTGTAAAGTGCCTTAGAGAGTATTATTATTTAAGTTAAAGAGAGTTATAGTAATTATATGATTTAAGAAGCGGGTTAGCCACCACGTTGCTAAGCTAAAGACCGGACTCGGGTCAGTGGCAACCGTAATGTTTAATGGAAGGTAACGTTCATCTGAGAAGTGTCTTGTAATACACAATGTATGGTACATGTATGTGTTTATATGTAGGGCGGTTAAATAAGCCTTGAAAAGGGTTTTTGTCTGAATAAGCTTTGAAAAGGGTTTTTGTCTGAATGGGTCGTGTCAAGCTAAGGCTATGGAATGGAGTATGAACCTGTTGCTGTACTGTAGTGCTCCTTATAGGTCTTTATAATGGCAGACGCATTGTTTGTGGACAATTTCTGTTGGGATATATATGTTTTGTAATACATGGAGCGTCAATCTGTAATACTGATGTCCTATTTGAGTGATTATAGCTGACGCACTATAAGAAGACAGTCAGTACGGGATCAGAGCTAATGTTAACAACATGAAGTAGCCCCTGGAAATAACTATTGTTCCTATCTTTTGCAGTGTTTTGCAAAAATAAATGTGTTGCACCGAGAACGAGTTGGCCCATCATTCTCTGCCGTGTAACATATTTTGGCGAGCCAGCCAGGAGGGGGCGTCTGTGAGTCAACACCACCACCATTGAGCCTCCTTCCCAGAGAGACGAACCTCCTTCGATCCAAGATGGATGCGGTCCAGCCTCTGCGTGATGAAATGAGTGCGGCCTTGTGGCAGCTGGAGAGAGCGCTTCTTGTGGATGTCTGCAGGCAACTGAAATGTCCTGGCCTGAGCAGTGGAGAGCCTCACAGCAAGACAAAAAGGACACTCATAAAGATGGCAGAGGAGATATTCGACGAGGTTGAGGAAAATGAAAAAGAAGAACAAATTGAACAATTCTTCACTGATTTAAGAACATATATTGAGAGACTGAATAAAGAAAAATGCCAAAGCGATGACAGGACAGGTGCTGAACCGTCTCCAGAGAAACGACCTGAGGAATTGTCCCTACCTGTCACTCCACCCAAGATTACACATTTCCCACTCAGAGCCCGACCAGAGCCAACCCATACTCTGCAAGAGGTAACTTTGAGAAGGGAGTTTAAAATCTGTGGGCAGATAGGAGAGCCAGGACAGAGGGATAAGCTATCCTACCTCAGCCTGGTGCGCCAAATGGAGATGGGGAAAGAAAAAGGACATTCAGAGACTGAAATAATTGAGGCAGTAATCAGAGCTATTAGTCCAGGCCTGCCCCTGAGAGATATGCTGGAGATAAAACGTGGACTGACCCTTAGTAAACTGCTCACCATATTAAAGGGACATTACAAGGTAGACAGCCCCACTGAACTGTACCACCAGCTTCTCAATATCTCCCAAGAGCCTAAAGAGACTGCCCTCAACTTTGTATTCCGTGCCATCGAACTGAAAGAAAAACTGTTGTGGAAAGCGGCGAATGAGGAAACTGATGAACTGTACAGCCGACGCACAATCCAGCGCAAGTTTCTTCGCTCCATTGAAACAGGGCTGCTCAGTGATTCAGTGAAGTATCAGTTGATGCCCCTCCTCAACGATGTGAGTGCAACAGATGAAGAACTGATTGAAAAAGTAACCGAGGCATCGAAATTGGAAACTGAAAGACTTGAGAAGCGGAAAAGGTCAGCTGCTGCCAAGATTCCCAAAGTGCAAGAGCTCCAAGCAGAACATCAGGCAGAACCTACATCTGTCCAGAGCCCTGCCAAGCCCAGAGAATCTCAAACTGCAGTGGCTGTGAAAACAGTGAAAGGTAAAGAGACTAAAAGTGAAAGCATGAATACACAACAGATCATTGAAGAGTTACGAAAAGAAATGAAGCAAATGTTTGTGGCAGTGATGGAGAGCAGTCCCCGTCCAAGTGGCCCCAAACAAAGAGATAAAGGCTGTAAAACGTGCAGAGAAGAGGGAAAAGGAGACAACTGTTCGCACTGTTTCAAATGTGGGCGTGAGGGTCACTTCTCTCGTGGATGCAGAGCTCAGAGACAGTCGGGAAACGGGGAGGGACTACTGAGATGGGACCAGCAGTAGTCAATAGCCAAGGGTCCCAGGGTGAGTTCCTTAATCCAGCACCGCCCCCCACACCAGCTACAGCCAACGCCAGTGTCAGTGAAGTCCATTACCTACCCCCTGTACGCAAGTCTCAGCTAGTCAGCCTTGTTGGAAACAGATGTACTGTGAACTGCTTTATGGACAATCACCCAGTTAAAGTCTTGTGGGACACAGGGGCACAGTCGAGTATAGTAAATGATAAGTGGCAGCAACAACATCTTCCCCACGCAGTTGTCCGGCCCATATCTGAGCTGTTAGAGGATGAGACGCTCACAGTTTATGCTGCTAATGACACGCTCATTCCCTACATTGGCTGGATTGAAGTCAGCTTCAGACTCGACAGTGACACGTCCAAAAGTGAGTTACAAGTGCCAATACTAGTTTGCAGTGACCCAGCTGTGGCCAGTGACCCTATCATTGGCTACAATGTGATTGAGGCCATTGTGAATAAAAATGAAATCAAAACTAAAGGTGGCAGAAAGCAGCTTGCACACAAAGTCAGTAAAGCTTTTGAAATAACAGTCAAAACCGCTCACAATGTGGTCAAGCTTGTGCAGAACAAACATGAAGATTCTGAGACTGGTGTGGTGAAGACTGGAGTGAAAACAGTGACATTACCAGGTAACCAAGTCACAGTGGTTTACATGAGGGCACATGTTCGTCAGCAGGCTAGGGGTCAAGACATGTTGTTCACACCTGATACACCTGACCCTCCACCAGAGGGCATCGTTTACAATGATGTTCTGGTAAAAATCCCAGACAGAAGAGTGTCATACATACCGATCCCAGTGACTAACACCACAGACCACACCATCTACTTGCAGAGTCGTAAAGTTATTGGACGTCTTGAACCAGTAAAGACAGTTTATTCAGCAGACATTCAGACAGAAGTTAATGAACTGACAAAAGAAACAAAGAGCAACAGAGAGACAAACACAAAGGAGAAAAGTCACGCAGAGCCGTTCGAGAATGGACACACACCGAGACCAAAGTCATGGGACCCACCTGTGGATCTCCAACACTTAACACAGAGTCAACAAGCAGCAGCGAGGAAGATGCTGAGGGAGGAATGTGAGGCATTTGCAGTTGATAATGATGATGTAGGATGTATACCATCACTCAAGATGCACATTACACTCCACGACACCAGTCCAGTGCAAAAGACCTACATGTCTGTTCCCAAACCCCTTCACAAAGAAGTTAAAGAGTACTTGCAAGACCTGCTCAACAAAGGTTGGATCAAACCCTCACGGTCCCCCTACTCATCGCCTGTAGTGTGTGTCCGTAAGAAAGATGGAAGCCTCCGTCTCTGTTGTGACTTCAGGGAGCTCAATCGTAAGTCAGTCCCAGACCGGCATCCAATCCCCAGGATTCAGGACATGCTGGATGCGCTGGGTGGGAGCTCCTGGTTTTCTGTCTTAGATCAGGGAAAAGCGTACCACCAGGGTTTCCTTGATGAAGCAAGCCGCCCCCTGACAGCCTTCATCACACCCTGGGGACTTTACGAATGGGTGCGCATTCCTTTTGGCCTGAGCTCAGCACCTGCAGAGTTCCAGAGGAGTATGGAGCATTGTTTGGCGGGCCTCAGAGACACTATTTGCCTCCCGTACCTGGATGACAACCTTGTGCACAGCAGCAGCTTTGAAAATCACATTGAGCACATCCGCCTTGTTCTCCAGCGCTACAAGGAGCATGGTGTAAAGTTGACCCCAAAGAAATGTGAATTGTTCAGACGCAGTGTGAAGTTTTTGGGAAAGTTGGTAACCGAGGAAGGCTACACCATGGACCCGGCAGAGATGGCGCCAGTGAGGGCTGTGAAAGAAAAGACACCTACAACGGTCGGAGAGGTACGTCAAATACTAGGCTTTCTCTCTTACTACAGGCCCTTCATACCAAACTTCTCTCGTGTGGCCCACCCACTGTACAGCCTGCTCAGTCCCCCACCTTCGAAGAACAACGTTCCTGCTCCAGCAGAAAATGTCAAAAACGGGCTCAAGAAGAATAAAGGCCATTTGCCATCTCGCATGCCCATACAATGGACCAGTTCACACCAGGATGTTTTGAACCAGCTCGTTGATGCACTCACAAAGCCTCCTGTCCTTGGATACCCCGACTTCACTCAACCGTTTGTGCTCCACTGTGATGCTTCACAAGTAGGGTTGGGTGCTGTATTGTATCAGCGACAGCAGGGAAGAATGAGAGTGATAGCATTTGGCTCCCGCACCCTAAGTCCAGCAGAGAAGAAGTACCACCTGCATTCTGGCAAGCTAGAGTTCCTGGCGATGAAGTGGGCTATCTGTGAACGTTTCCGGGATTATCTGTACCATGCCCCGTCGTTTGTTGTGTATACAGATAATAACCCGCTAACGTATGTGCTTACAACAGCAAAACTCAATGCCACTGGTCACAGGTGGGTTGCGGAGTTGGCCGATTACAACTTCACCATTCGCTATCGCCCAGGCAAGACCAACGCTGATGCTGATGGACTGTCGAGGATGCCATTGGACATCGAGAACTACATGAAAAACTGCACAGCAGAGATCAGTCAAGAAGCAATAAGTGCATCTATGGAGTCCGTGAAAGTTGAACAGAGTGACCCCTGCAAAGGCGTGGGAGTGATCCAGGTCAGTGCTCTCAAGTTAATCAAAGACTCTAACACTCACCAGCCCTTCACTCCAGCCCAGATCCGCAAGGCACAAGAAGACGATGAGATCCTGGCTAGAGTCATCTGGTACAAGTCACAGGATAAGAGGCCGAGTAGATCTGAAGTCAAGAATGAGCATCCCTCTGTTGCTGCACTGCTCAAGCAATGGTTAAAGCTCCACATTGATGCAGATGGTGTTCTGCGCCGCCACACTGCGCACCGAGACCAGGTGTTGATCCCGAAAGTCTACCGTCCCCTGGTTTTCAAAGAGCTGCACCAGGAGATGGGTCACTTAGGGGTGGAAAGGACACTTGACTTGATAAGAGAAAGGTTCTACTGGCCACAAATGAGTAAAGAAGTGGAACACTTTGTGACAGAAGAATGCGAGTGCTTGAAGAAGAAAAAGCCAAGTAAGCAAACTCGAGCACCTCTGACTACGATTCACTCTACGTACCCATTCCAGCTCGTGTCCATAGACTTTCTTCATTTGGAGAAGTGCAAGAATGGCTATGAGTACATTTTAGTAGTCATGGATCATTTTACGAGGTTTGCTCAAGCCTACGCTACGAGGAACAAAGCAGCCAAAACAGTTGCAGACAAGTTGTTCAACGACTTCGCACTCAAGTTCGGGTTCCCGACTAGAATACATCACGACATGGGAAAAGAGTTTGAGAACAAGCTGATGGCAAGGCTCAAGGAACTGTCAGGCATTCAGGGTTCACACACGACACCGTATCATCCACAGGGCAACGGACAGGTAGAGAGATTTAATCGCACCCTGTTATCCATGTTACGTACCCTGGAGGACAAAGAGAAGGAAGATTGGAAGGAGTCATTAGCTAAAGTAGTTCACGCTTACAACTGCACAAAAAGTGAAGCAACCGGCTATGCTCCGTATTACCTTGTCTTTGGTCGTGCTCCCCGTCTGCCCATTGACCTGCTGTTTGACATAAAGAGAAATGAATCCCACGTTGATTACGACGATTATGTGAGCAGCTGGAAAAAAAGAATGCAGGAGGCCTACACTATTGCAGCCAAAACAGTGGTGAAGGAAGCGGCTCGAGGAAAAGCTCACTATGACAAAAGAGTCAAAGGCAGGGACCTCCAGGCCGGCGATAGGGTCCTCCTCCGCAATCTTACTCCAAGAGGTGGTCCTGCAAAGATCCAGTCCTACTGGGAAGACCAGATTTACAAAGTGAAGGAGAGAAAAGCAGAAGACAGTCCCGTGTATCAGATAACTCCTGAAAATGGAAGGGGAAGAGACAAAGTTGTGCACAGGAATCTTCTTCTACCATGCGACTTCCTGCCCTGCGAGAAGCCTCCAGCCAGTACTCCAGCAGTCACAGCTAAGAGAACTTCCAGACCTCAACGCAGACAGCAGCAGCAGCAACCGCCAGAGAACAGTGAAACATCCGACGATGACTACAGCGGCACCTACGAGTGGTCCCTTCGGCCAGGTCCAAGAAGGCAACAACGGCAGACTCCACTCAATCCCTCGGCGGAGCCTTTTCAACCTCATCAGGACCCAGCACAACAAGAAGAGGATGTGCCACTACAGAGCGAAGAGGATGTGCCACTACAGAGCGAAGAGGATGTGCCACTACAGACTGAAGAAACTATTCCAGATCCTGAGAGAGACATTGTCAAGCCAGTGCATGGTGAGTCCAGCGTAGACATTCCTGTCGCCAGTGGAGGTGAGACTGAGACCATGACACGGCGACCCCAGAGACACGGACGACAGCCTATGGTACTGAGTTACAACACTTTAGGTCAACCAACTTTGGTACAGAGGGATTATAGGGCAAAGACTCAGGTTATTGAGAGTAAAACCTTCTGGAGGCCTTGGGCTGTCCAAGTGTGCTAAAGTTATGGCATAAATAGCAGAAATGTCAGGAGACATTTAATTTTGTGGGGGAGAGTGTGGCACTATGTGTTTAAGTTAGTTTAAAATAGTTGCCCCCCATTTAAATTTATGTAAGGTTCAAAAACTATTAATTGTTACTGTGATTATGTGCTGCTATAATAACATTTCTTGTGTTTTTATTTTAAGAGGTAATACTTAGTTATGCCAGCAGATGGCGCTTTATGTTTTGGGGATCGGTAGCTGACGTGCTAGAAGAAGACAGTCAGTACGGGATCAGAGCTAATGTTAACAACATGAAGTAGCCCCTGGAAATAACTATTGTTCCTATCTTTTGCAGGTAAGAGAGTTAGCACCAAGCACAGAGTTCACAGAACAATAGAAATGTTTGTAAAGTGCCTTAGAGAGTATTATTATTTAAGTTAAAGAGAGTTATAGTAATTATATGATTTAAGAAGCGGGTTAGCCACCACGTTGCTAAGCTAAAGACCGGACTCGGGTCAGTGGCAACCGTAATGTTTAATGGAAGGTAACGTTCATCTGAGAAGTGTCTTGTAATACACAATGTATGGTACATGTATGTGTTTATATGTAGGGCGGTTAAATAAGCCTTGAAAAGGGTTTTTGTCTGAATAAGCTTTGAAAAGGGTTTTTGTCTGAATGGGTCGTGTCAAGCTAAGGCTATGGAATGGAGTATGAACCTGTTGCTGTACTGTAGTGCTCCTTATAGGTCTTTATAATGGCAGACGCATTGTTTGTGGACAATTTCTGTTGGGATATATATGTTTTGTAATACATGGAGCGTCAATCTGTAATACTGATGTCCTATTTGAGTGATTATAGCTGACGCACTATAAGAAGACAGTCAGTACGGGATCAGAGCTAATGTTAACAACATGAAGTAGCCCCTGGAAATAACTATTGTTCCTATCTTTTGCAGTGTTTTGCAAAAATAAATGTGTTGCACCGAGAACGAGTTGGCCCATCATTCTCTGCCGTGTAACACATATAACATAATCACATTAAATACACACTTTAGTCATAATGCTGTGTACAAAACAACCTGCACAAAACAATCTATCAAACACTAACAGTAAAATTCACCATAGTCAGTCGATTAAGCAGCTGATTTTACATTAAAGGGACCATCCAAAAACATGTTGGGAATAATGACAGCTGTTTGTGGACATATTTTCTTTACCATCCCAAATTCTGTAATCTATTTAAAAACAATAAAACTGGATGAATTATAGAACAGACTAACATTAAATTATAAGTACGTTAAGAAAGGGTGCCATGAAAACTTATATAACATGACTCAACACAAAAAGACATTGTCCCATAAGCACAAAAATGCAAATGCACTACATAATCACCATGCACCAAAAATACATGTTACCATTTCCCACTGAATCTAAAGTCTGTTGGATTGCTTCTTCAACCACTTTGCTCCTGCCTCTCTGCCAGCTTCCCAACATACCAAAGTCAGTAAATTGAATCTGACTGCATCTTCATTCTCATGCTTCATTTCCACAAGGAATACAGAAAAGAGTGTGGTTATTTGATGCTTGTGTGAATAGATTGTTTCTTCTTCTTAGCTCCAGTCATGTCACACAAGTTAATTAAACTCTTACTCCTTTTCTAGGGTAAATGAATTGATTGATGTCTGTATTGTGTGTATCCTTATCTAGTGTGTAGAAACCCATATGCTGCACATAACCTCAACTATCTGACTATAACGTATGTCTATCTTTTTTCTTTTTTCCCCTCTCCTGTAGTTTATTGCCTTTGCATCTTTGTTCTTCATCCTGGTCTCCATCACCACCTTTTGCTTAGAGACTCATGAGGCTTTCAATGAAATCATCAACAAGACTGAACTGATGCGCAACAGCAGCCAACCGGACTCAGGCCCACAGTATGAGATTATAACTGACCCTGCACTCACATATGTGGAGGGTGTTTGTGTCTTCTGGTTCACCATCGAGTTCCTGGTGCGTGTGACCTTCTGCCCGGTGAAGCTGGAGTTTGTAAAGAGTGCCCTCAACATCATTGACTTTGTGGCCATTCTGCCTTTCTACTTGGAGGTAGGACTGAGCGGCCTTTCTTCAAAGGCTGCCAAGGACGTGTTGGGGTTCCTCAGGGTGGTGCGCTTTGTTCGTATACTGCGTATCTTCAAGCTAACGCGTCATTTCGTAGGGCTTAGGGTTCTGGGCCACACATTACGTGCCAGCACCAATGAATTCTTGCTGCTTATCATCTTCCTGGCATTGGGAGTGTTGATTTTTGCCACCATGATCTACTATGCTGAACGTATTGGGGCCAAGCCCAATGACCCTACAGCTGCCCTCCATACAAAGTTCAAGAACATCCCTATTGGCTTCTGGTGGGCGGTGGTAACCATGACAACACTGGGCTATGGTGACATGTACCCAGAGACCTGGTCAGGTATGGTTGTGGGTGCGTTGTGCGCTTTGGCCGGTGTGTTGACGATAGCTATGCCTGTTCCCGTTATCGTGAATAACTTTGGGATGTACTACTCACTGGCGATGGCCAAGCAGAAGCTTCCCAAGAAGAGGAAGAAACACATCCCTCAGGTGGTGCAGGGAGGGTCCCCCTCCTACTGCAAAGCCGATCTCAACACCACCTGCAACAGCACTCAAGGTGACCTGTGCCGCGTCAAAGGGACCAGGATACTAGAACGCAATCGCTCAGGTAAGACCATACAACCAGAGCAGAAAATGATGTGCAACCAAACATCAGTAGTGAAGTTGTTGTTGTACAGAAGGGTGTTCTTTATGTTGCAACAGTGAGGAGAATCCATAAGGGACATAATCTCAGGTAGAAAGAAGAGTCCATCTGACAGATCCTCCCCTGAGGTGAAAAATGTTTTTCCCTTGACACTCATGAACAGCAGCAGCCCCTTTATTCGCCTCACAGGGTTGGTTCCTCTCTGGTTGCCACAGTGATAAGGGGGCAGAATATAGTTCATGCTGATAAAAATTCAGTTGTTAACATTGACGTCTATGTATGAGTATAGATTGTTCATCTGCCGTTTAGACCGTAGGTGGCTGTTTTCCCTTTAGGCTTGTGTCTGTAATTTACTCTGACACATTTAATATTGATGGAAATTAGTGTCGACCTCCGTATGCAGACTTTTTGAAAATGTACTGCAGACATTCTTCAGGGTAGGTGTACACTCTGGGCTTCACACTATCTAGTTTGTTTATTAGGTTACAGAACCTTATATCTAATAATAAGTATTGAATAATTCATGTGTAAACTGCATGTACAAACAGTGTCATTCTGGTGAAGTCGTCATTTTAATACAGTTTACAAAGTGGCTCTACTGCTCAGGCTGCTTATGATCACCTCCTATTTCCTCCTTTTAATTGTTTAAGCTGTTTTCTAGGGACATCTTAAATATTATAAATAATAACAGACAGTTTTGTTTTCATTTAAAACACCAGTTTCTGAGTGGAGCCTACCCAAAAATCTTCTGCCACAATTCTCATCACAAATCACATTATCCCAATAAATTATTTCCCAATGTGTCTGAACTAAATCACCACAAAATAAGCATATTTTAGATGTTGATGTTGTATTACTACCATTAGAAGTTTTAAAATATTTTAGATGGAAATTAAGCATTGTAGCAAAAGTCTAACTAGGCTAATAGATCATCTGTGTGTGTGTGTGTGTGTATAAAACATGTACATATATTTTATATTTTAAGTATAAAAATGTAGATATTCCAGAGCAATAAACAGAGACGTCATAATTGCTTATCTGTGTAATCTATACACCATATGACCTTTGACCTCCACAGAGTCCCATGGTGGTGTTTGTGACATTTAACGTAGGCTTTTTATATCAGAGGGCATTTGATGTTTGTCATAGCTGTGGTCCCCCCCCCGTCTCTCCCCTCCCCTCTGTCTTTATTAAACTCTACTCGCCTTCAAACTCTTAATAAATATATCTTTTTAAGATCTATTGTCTAAAAATAAGTTATTATATCTCAATGTGTGGTAACTCTGGAGGTGATTATGTTTTATTTTAATCATGATGAGATATTTTGACTAGAAATGAGAGAGCAGGAAACGGTTAGATTTTTTTTTTCTAGTGTGGTGGGAGAAGTATACTTGGTTTGTTGGTTTAGTAAATATACAGTATAATGACCACATATGCATTTCTCTGACTCTACCATCCAGTCTGGATATTTGAGAAGTACGTACAGTAATAAAAACAAAATTTTCATTGGAAAAAAAAACTGCTTCTACAAATGAATTGAGTGTATTTACTGTAACCTCTTTCTGCACTTAAATCTTTAAAACCTAATGTGTCATCACTGGCACACCCAGGTGCATATGCATTTTGAATGGCTGTAACTCTGTCATTGTTTGTCCAATTGGAGAAATTCAACATTTTTTTAAAACCTGAGACATTGCACCCTATAGGTTTTAACAGGTCAATATGATAATTTCACTCACACCTGTATAGAAGCTGGAAAATAAACTGTTTAAGTCGTATTATAATGATGAAATAATTGCTATATTTTGAAAGATCTATTTTCAGTCAACCCAGGCATATTTAATCCTAGAATTTAAAGGGTTAACATGGCTTTAACCCTTTTGTTCAGACAATGTGAATTACATGAATTTTATACCAGGTTTCATTCAACATTAACTGTGTTGCTTTTTGTCATGGGGTCAGGGGTCACAATAAATACTGACTTTCTCCTTTAGACCCCATTCAGTTCTGTTTTTGTTTTTTTTGTTTTTTTTAATCTTGTGACATATTTACAGTATTTTCTTGTTGTATTGGAATAAAAAGAAAAGAATAATAGTATATATAAGATTGTGTGTTCATGTCAATCAATCAAACTTTATTTATATAGCACTTTTCATACATGGTGGATGTAGAACAATCTAAGGAAAACAGCAAAACCACTCCTTTTTGAGCATTATATATTGAACTTATTTTGTTATTAGTGTACATGGCAATTGCTCTAACATCTTGTTTATCTATTTATTAATGTATTTGCTCTGCTATTAGTATATTGTATACAAAAAGTGCTTATTTTTTCTGCTCAAAGTAAATATATGCAATGAAACGAGTTTAACAGTCCTTTCTTAAGTCCAGTCTTATGTCCTTTATCCATTTTTCCTGGTGAGAGCAGGAGAGGTTTGATGTAAAACAACCCTAAAACCAAGAAAGTGGGTCAATAACTTCAACCTTCAGGAAATTAATCTGTCTTAATTTTCTCCTCTCACAGTTCTGTCAGCAGATTGCAGTGGCGGTAGTGACCTGACAATGTCTCCAGAAGACAGAGTCCCCATGCGGAGGTCTAGCACCAGGGAGCAGGACCACCGCAGTGGGGGGACATGCTTCCTGCTTGCAGCGAGCGATTACACCTGTCCCACAGATGGAGGGATGCGAAAAACAGGTAAATGAATGTGGAAATCCAGCTTTGAGTTAATATCATTTAATTTTAGCAGATGACCAGATTAGAGACGTTATATTTTATTGCCTCAAGGATTCATTATTATTGTGCTTTAATACTACTTCACTTTTTTACTAGGCATCATTTATAAATGGGGATTCCCTGCAACTGCAAATTTATATGTTCACAATCAGCCTTAGGACAGACAGGGTGTCAAACTCATTTTAGTTCAGAGGCCAGATTTAGCTAAATTGGATCTGGAGTGGGCCAAACAATAACAAATAACAACTAACGTTTTCTCTATATTTTACAGTGAAAAAAGGGAATTTAAACAATGAAAATATTTATATTGACAATCTATGCTTTCAATGTCAATAACATGAAGAAAACTAAAATATTAAGCAGAATTTTAACAATATTATGCTTCTGTTTATCATTTCCACATGTGCATTATAACTTACAGATGACAACAGATCTACAAATATACAAAACCTTTAATTGCAGGAAGAATATTGTTAAAATTGCACTTCTTTTAAAATAATTCAGGTTCTTCATAAGTTTTTTTGTGAAATTCTACTTGATTTCAGTGTAAATACATGAAAAGATTTATATTTACAAGATAACGATTTGGAGTTGTGAGCATTCATACATTATTTTTAATAGAATTATACTGGTCTGACTCACTTCAGATTGAATTGGGCTGAATCTATTTTTGCATTTTACAAATTGATCCCTAGGGCTGGACTGTACCCTTTGGCAGGTCAGATTTGTCAGCCAGGCTGCATGTTTGACACCTATACTTTAGGATATCAAGAACAGTCTAGATTTCACAGATGATTTCTGTTCAGAGGGCATCTTTTCAGACTAGCTCTTAGTCACAATCCTCATCAGCTGATCCGTATTCGTAGTGACTGGGACACCAACGTCTCTGGAGGGAGAAGGCTGTTTGTTCATGCCTAGTCAGCGAAGGTAAAGTAACCTCTGGATCTGGATGGTGCTGCAGTGACACGAAAAACTTTTTGACATTTCTGAGGGTTAACAGTGTCCATGCAGCTGACTCAGAACTGTTGCTTTCTTCACAATTTATTCATGTTTTCTTGTTGCATGGAAACACTTGAATAAATTTCTGACCGTGTTTATCCCTTTTTTGGGCCGTTGCCAGGTTCATTGCCAGTTTACAGCTCCCAAGTAAACTACCCAGGGTAGTTTCTGCTTTAAAATGATGATACAGTAGTAGATATTAAAGGAATTAATGGCAAAAAAAAGTAGACTTCATACCCTTTTTCTCATATGCCAGCTGATGTCTTCATTTGTTAGACTGTAATAGGCAAAAATTTGCTGCTGGATATTAAAAATGTGTTGGAGCCAGAACAGGATTAGCTCCGACTCAAATCTAATAATAAAAAAATAATTAGCGTTTCTAAATGTATTAACTTGAAAAAAAAAAAAAAAGTTAAAGCCAAAGATATAAAATCAACACTATCTTTTGCTACATGGGTTTAGAATAGGCTATGATATGGACTTTTATTATACAGGTTGCAGGTTTACACTCAAATTTAGACTAAAACTAAATGTATTTTCTTAGTTAATTTCACACTTTAAAAGATGACAAAATGTATAATGTTTAGTGATCCAGAGAAAGCCATGATATGATTCTTATAGTGCTGGACTTTTTATTCCTAACAAAACACCATCCAGATGTTCATTATAGGAGAATAACTACAGAATAATAACTTGTGTGTTACGATAGTTTGATTAATCAGGGGCTTTACATTATTGCAATGCATCATTTAAAGTTTAGCATAAAATGACGTGAACACAGTATTCAATTCTTCTCCTACACATAAATGTCTTTATTTTGTTCATTTTTCAATCTTTATTAAAGCTCTGTATACTGTAGAAAATTAGCCACATTTTTCTAATGAAGACACTGATTTGATTTAGTTGGATACTGTCAAGTCAAATTTATTTAGAAAGCACTTTAAAAACAACATACAGGTTTTATTTTTTTTCTATGGCTGTTTAAGGTACATGTATTGTACAATGGTGGAAAATGTTTTTGGACACCCCATGCATTTGTGATATTTTACATTAAAAGTCATTCTTAAGTCACTGAAATCTGCCAAAAATTGTTCCCTTCTACAAATCCACACGCTCCCTTCTGCACATGCTCTGTTCAGTCAAGGTCAAAACTGGATGTTTCAGCAGAAAAACATCCAGGACATAATGTGGTGTTTGTTCTTTTTTGTTCTTATAAATAATAAACTAAAACAAAAAAAGAATTTGCATCTGTTTGTCTGATGTAGCCACATCTTTTGAAACAGAAACAAAATGTCTGCAAGCATTTCATGATAATATTGGAAATGAACATTTTAAGGCAGTGCGCAAACTTTTTTCCACTACTGTAGTTGACCAAAGTGCTGTAAACAGACATAGAAACAAAAATGCATGCATAAAAACAACAAAAGTAAATATACATTAAGATGATAAAAGACAACCTCTAAAACTGAGATAAAAGCCAATTTTTAAAATCTTTATACTGTCTCTTATGTACTCCATATCTCGCAAAACAAAGTAAGTTTTATCCCCAGTACATACATTTTATCGGTTTTATTTTTTGATTTTTTGATTTGATTTGAATGATTTATTTCGAACATGTGCAGAATGCAAAAATAATCAATACAACAATAATAATAATAATAATAATAATAATAATAATAATAATAATAATAATAATAATAATAATAATAATAATAATAATAATAATAATAATAATAATAATAATAATAATAATAATTTCTCCCCTAAAGGGCTCCATACTTAATGTTTTAAGAGACAATTTAAAAATAGAAATTAAGTCTCCCTGTCTGATGTGCAAAGGTAGCTCATTCCACGGTTTGGGGGCACCAACTGATAAAACCCCCCCATCACTTCTCAGCTTCCTCTGTGACTTTGGGATGACTATAAACATGACTGATCTGCCAGTGGCAATGATTCCAGTTCTAACCAGTATCTACGTGATCAAGATGCACGTTTAGATTTTACGGTCCAGTTTGACTAAGTGATCTGCCAGGCGTCACCTCCCCGTCCTGGTGCAGGTCTTCTGTTGAAAGGTCAAACTTAGAGAGGGTTTGACTGTCCAAACATTTTGACCCAAGCTAAAGGTCATTTTGAAGTTCACGTCAGCTGAATTAGCAGAAAGCCTTGTTACAGTTTCAAAGGCAGAAAATGTCATCTACCAAATATTCTAAACTGGACAGCACAGAGAACAAAGTAATAGTAAATGCTGTCATCATAAAAAGCCATTCATGAGATATAAAAAATATAATAAAGCAATATTAGCAGACTGTTTTAGAGCTTAAACTGTGTTTGTTGGATTAATTCCTTGATGTTATCAGGAGCATCTAGAGACATTAATGTTGTGTTAATCTGCACAGAAATGTAAAAGACTTAAGCCTCTGATAATTGCCTCTATCAGATATTAACCGCCTCTCTAGGAGGACATCTAAATTTCCTGTTTGCCATGTTAATGCGTCATAGTGCTGCAGTACTCATTCTCTACCAGGCAAATCAATGCTGCAACACCATTAGAGAACCACTTTGTAGATGAAAGTTTTTGTTAAATTGGATTTACACTCCCTTTTAGGAAGATTCAAATGAGCTAAAACATCATTAAAGTTTACATGTGGATCATTAAATAGACATTTTCTGTAGAAGAAAATTATACTTGATCATTTTTAAACTGGATGGTAAACAAGGCGGGTACTTTTGGAGGACATGTCAGGCCTACAGGATGGAGCAGACTTATTTTTTCGATGTAGGCGGACAAACAGCTGTGCCTTCGCCCCGGCTGCCTGAGTTGGAGGCTACAGTTACTGCTGCATGACTGCTAATGATTAAAACATTAGTCTTTTCTACTGCCCGGTGCCTCTTGACATGAACCCAGACTGGCCTTTGTTGTGCCTGCTTGGCTGGTTCTGAAACAACCTGGGTTCAATTTACACCCCTGCTCTCAGTCAAACAAATGGCGCTGTATGCAGTTTGGTAATGAGACCACGTTTCCATGAGCTGTTCGTCATCATTGTTTACATCAGCTGATTGGCATGCTCCATTAATGATCTGGCTGCTTTAGCTTGCTTGTTTATTTTGCACCAAGTGCAAATTTGTTAATGTGCATCACATTCTGCATTTTTAGCAGTTTTAAAATGTAAATTGTGAATCTGTATGGAAAATAGAACCATTAATAATTGAAGTTCTTTATCTTCCCCATCATCATCAGTATATATAAGTTACAAAGTGATTCATTAACATGGTTATTTAGTTTTATCCATAATGTGCATATTGGTTAGAATATGCAGTTGGATTCTTCAAATGTCTTCAAACATCTGCAATAATGTAAATGAACAGTTTATGAAAGAGACTGTTAAGCAGATTTTCTTTAACTATCTGTAAGATTTGTATATATTGATTTGTTAAATGAAAAAAAAAATACTAATGATGATGCTATGAAACACATAACTGCTGATTTATTGATCTTGTTTCAGGATTGCAGTAGATCTAATTTGACTAATGTGTTTTCACATTTACCCGCAGGCTGGAATTTTAATCACACAGGCTTTAACTACGAGGTGGAGCTGGGTATGGAGGATGACGCCCTCTGATTGGCTGCATCACAGGGAGGAGCCACAGAGTCACTGTTAGTGTGGAGTCTCATGGATTATAAAAAAAAAGAAAAGAAAAAGAAAAGACAATGGATGTAATGTCATTATTCAATCATTCCTTCATCCCCATGACATTTATTTTGATGGATCATTTGGATTTCAACAAGCTAGCTGCATGCTAATGTAAATATTTTGATGTCCAGCAGGTACATGTGGTATTTTATACAGGCAATGCATTAATGCAATGTTGTAAAGACTGTAATGAGTGGCTGAGTGGATTGTTCATTTTCACCTCATATAATAATATATTATAATTATATTGTCATAAAGACCAAACAAATTGGGCATCACTAAGACTTACTTAGAAAAAAAAAATCACTTGTATCTGGTTTGTACAGTGAAGCAAACGGAGCAACAAAACCGCAATAACTTATTTAAATGTCAATCTTATCAACAAACCTCAAGTCTTCGATCTGACATGCACGACTGTATCATTTATTTCAATTCAGGTTTTAGTGATAAAATTCTGCAAGGGAGCCTTACACTAGTTCTTTCTGTTTTTATGTGATCATGAGCTAAAGGAAATGCTGTCATGAGGACTATACTTTGTATCTGTTTAATTATACATATTTTTAATGAAACATGGACTACAGTTCCTAAAAAGATGTATTCATTTCTCAGTGTTGGCATCCTATGTGCAGGCCATTTAACAAAACAGAAGTCATTGGAGCATTGGAGCCTTGTTAGTTAGCAGGAGTTATATCTTTGAGTCATATTTATTCAAAGCCAGACCATTCATGTAAACATTTTGATTGGCTACAGCAGGAAAAGCACAGGTGTGACTCGTAACTTGTCTGTTTGATTAAGGTGGTGTCAGCTCTGCCACTGAACACAGGCCCTGAATGACTCAAATGACTCAGTGACTCGAATGAAATGTTTAGTCATTATATGACTTTCACCATTATGAGTAGTTAAACCTACAGTTGTCATAACAAACTGTCTGTGTGAGAAAGGTATTATACGTAGTAGTATTTTGACACATGCCACAACAATATTCCATTTGACACTTTTCAGACTGGTGTTCCCCTCTACAGTATGTACAGTAGCCAATCTAATGTGTACCTTCTGGTCAGATATTTGTACTTATGCTTTACTTTTTTGTATTAATATTTTGACATTTTCATGGCAGAAAATGCACAGACGTAAGAAAAAAAAATACTAATACAAATGTATTATGTTTAATATACTGTCTTGACTTTGCTCACTGAGGAATGTAAATGGATTATTACTGGTTGCACATGTGCATTTCTTGTTATGAAAGTTTAGTGTCACTGTACGGTAACACTGTCTATTATAGGCTCTTAAACTGTGGTTCTTTGGCTTCTCCCAGTTGGGATTAATTCGACCAGATTTACCTCCACAACAGCTCCACTTCTGGGGAATATTTGCCTGTCTAAGACAATCTGCATTATTGTCACTGTCAGAAAATGTGCTGTGCATGCATTCACCATACAGTATGCTACTGTTGCTCTGTCTCACTCCTGTCTCCTGTCTTGTCTCGGTTCAATCGGCTGGCTCGGACTCGGATCGTTGCCTGCCTGCCTGCCTGCCTGCCTGCCTGCCTGCCTGCCTGCCTGTGTGTGTTCATGTCCTGTTCCTGCACAACCACCTCCACCACCACTACCACCTCTCTGTCGTCCCCCATCTGAAGGCTATGAAAAATCCCGGAGTTTAAACAACATAGCGGGCATGGCTGGTAATGCCCTGGGCTTGTCTCCTGTAACCTCGCCCTACGGATCTCCTTGCCCACTGAGGCGCTCCCGCTCCCCAATCCCCTCCATCCTGTGAGACGTCCAGGTCTGGGCCACTCGGTCTAAACCACTATACATTCTACCCCTCAGACAAGCCACCTCCCTTTGGTATCCCAACTGGACTGCATTCTACATATTGTGACTTATTTATAGTGGTCAAGTACTTCATTTTGTAGCTAAGAGTAATGTTACTGGTAAGGGAAACCTGAGCAAATCTCGACTTCCCGTCCTCTTTGAAGATACATGTGCTTTAACTAACATCTTGGTTAGTGGTAAGTCAAATGTTCAGTGTCAATTAGAGTCCCTTCTTAAGTTGGATACTGTCATACTTTGGGGCTTGCAATAAGGACAGACTGGTGGCTTCAGAAGTAGCAGCCATAACATTTAATAAGGAAAATATTAATAATCAGGGATATTAGATGTTGCTATATTTAGATACCTTGAAAAAAAGATGTGCTTCCAAAAAAAAAAGTGAGATGTCACTTCATTTTAACCTCATATAACTGTGACTTTCTTGGTTTCTTTTGTTTAATTTTTGGGTGGGAGGAATGGATGTCAGGATAAAGGATTTGTCTTTCAGGGCTGTGTTTAGACTCACAAGCACACGTAGTGTCTGTCACTCTTCACATGCTGCTGGGCCTGCTCATGTTTTTGCATGGATCATCCTGTAACCATCGTCTGCAAACAGTGTGATGAGAGGAGACAAAAGAGGCAGACAGTGAATGGAAACATAAATGAAGGTGTATTTTGTAATTCACTCTGCTGAGGTTTAGGGGGGGGGTGACTTGTATTAGGTCACATTTTGCCATTGGCTTCACCAACAATCCACTAAGGAGACTTAAAAACAAAAGAAAGAGGGGGAAAAAACAGCACCAGCTGGGTTGTTAATTTCTCTGTGCATGTGGATTTTTGTTTGTCTGCTGCTATTTCCGATTAACTTTCCCCTCTACCCCTTTACATTTTTATTTTTTTAATGGAGTGCCACCAAAGCTGTTGTGTCTCTGGTTGTTTACTCACAGATAACTGCAAAGAGGTTGTCTTTACTGGTTTCACACAAGCAGAGAGCAGCGTTCTATCTTAATGGCTTGAGGGAAAAAGCAGTGCTGTGGCGGAAAGGTAATGTGAGTCAGATTGCAGTGCAAACTCCTTATAATACTTGACATTTTTTGTGTGTGCATTAAAAAGGGGGTAATTCAATAATCATTAGAAAAACATGATACTGTATGGATGCAAAGATTCAAACAGATCATACACACATTTAGTGATACCTTTGGAGGCACCTCCTGTAGCATTTTAATCATCACACGCATGCTACAGATAATACTAAGTATTGTTAGTCTTGATTTAAGAGCACATTAGTTTATTGCAGAAAGAATCACTGCTCTATAAAACTTTTAAGGCTTTGCTTTTTGTGCATTTTCATGTCAAATCCTCATATTAGCCACCACCAAGGGCTATAGTAACTGTGCTCAAATTCCCAAACCAGAGAGACCAACTGAGCCTCCCTAACATCAGTTTGAAATGTCAGTGAATCTCATACTAAACCGAAGCAGCCTTTTTTTTCTCTGAAAGTGCTGTATCATTTATTATTGAAGAGACTTTTATTTCATAACAGGCATAAATTGCCTGTGCGCACCAACAGGTGTGGATCAGTGGACATAACCATGCAGTGATGTGCCTCACCCATCCCTACAGTATGTCTATACCAGTAGCACCAGGTTGCTTAGCAACTGGTTCACCACTAGATGCATCTTACACATAGCTTGGCAAAAAGTCAAACAATTAAAAAGAAGAGCTCTTGCAAACATTTCTCTTTGTCTGTACATAGAATTATTGAATCATCCCCACTAAAACATTGTAATATACTATAGAGCTTTTATAAATCTGGAGAAATCTCAAAAGAGCACCATAGATTTGTATGATGATCTCATATTTGTGCATTTGTTAAAATAGCCAGTTATGTGCATGTCAAGGTCTTCTGAAATTATGTTCAAAAGAGACAAATGCATTTCTGATATTTAGAGATGTGACCTGTTTGTATTTTGTTTAGACAATTCATTTCCTATTTGGTCGTCAGTATGAGGACCTTTTGCAGTGGGAGGATCCTATTTGGAGCCATAAGGCCACCCCTACAGGACAATATGGACGGGGACTCATTCAAACACCAGGGACTGTCAGCAGCCCAGTTGTGGCTCAGCGATGGGGAAATGAACTTAAAAGAACGCCTGTGAGGACCTTGATAGGCATTTACCTTTTTCTGATTTTTTTTTTTTCTTCCTGTTTTGGAACTCTGGAGGAAAAAAAAAAAGAGAGCAAAGCTCAAGCTCCATATCCAGAAGACTGGACATGTCCAATAAGACTATCAACTGTATAGATATCACTCCTGTAAATAAAACAACACAGCACATCTGGGCCAAGCGGCTCTGTTCAAACATCTGTCTTTTGATGGCGAGTCAGGTAACAAAATTATTGGTTGCTAAGTTGCGCCATGTGACACTCAACGTCAGTCACTTTTCTTGCTGTGATATCCCTCCTCGCAATAAGTGTATTAAGATGTATCAGTTGAGGCACTTTGTGTTCTAAAAATGGAGTGTATTCATATATGAAATTCTACTTACAGTATATACAGTATAGAGAGACAAATGTGCTAAGTTGAATAAATGTGACATTATGGTCATCTCGGCTTTTGTTTCTCTTGGTAATTATCAGTAGGTCAGTTGCTCTGCCGTGTGTTTACGTGTGTGTGTGTGCATATCTTAAAACTCCGGGGTAAGATCTGCAGTTTGAAAGGCCAGGTCAACAGAGACCGTTGAGTGGACCGTCACTCAGAGCCCCCTGTGATGCAGCCGCCATTGTAGAAGTCCCCCCTGCTGTGCGTTTACCATGCAACAACCCTGCATTAGTGCTGCAGATGTTTGTCTCTTCACAAACCAAATTATTCTTACCGGACTAATCCTCATATCTCCTGATAGTTACAAAAAAAACTGCATAACTTGATTCTTCCAAACTTTCCCCTTGTGGGGGTGAAGCAAAAGTGTAGCAGAAGTTTACCAAGTTAAAAAGTGGGACTTCTAGAATGGCTACAATCTGCACAGTAGCAAACTTACAAACCCAAACAATCAGATCGGATTTGCAATAAGCACCCGAAAACAAAAAGCGCCGATCCACACTGTGATTTCAGCAGCCCGTTAAAACAAAAAGGCAGAAGGACGCAAAGTGAGAGTGCAGCTCTAGAAGCTGATAGAGAGGACTGGCAGGAAGCACAACTTATGTGTCACATTGGTTACGACCTGCTCAGTTATTAGCCAGTGTCACCCTGTACCCACAATCCTCCTCATGTAGTTCACACGCTGCTTTACTCTTTGAATTGACAAAGGGATATTGTTCTTTGTGTATTTTTAGGATGACATTGTAACTTGAAAAAAGGTGTTTATTTTTTGAATCCAGAACATGTATTTTTGTGTCTTACTGTTGAGTACATTGCTCTTACCTGTGAAAGTCATGGTAGTCTGATGCTGTGCTTCTCCATCGTGTCCTCAAACTGTCAGGCTTTTGATCGAAGTTCATGTTTTCTATGTTTACTGTGAGGAAATTCTACTTTGAAGTCTGTATTTGTGGAGCCTTTTGTTGGCATTCTAAAGTGCATGCTGAAGAAAAAAAAAATCATTATGTCAAACTATGAAAAATAAAAAATAATTAAGATGACATACTGTATATCATGTTCAGAACAATGTGTATAGAGTAAAGGTAAATGCTATGTGAGAGATTCACATAAACTATTTATCTTTTAACTTGACTGTTTCTTTCTTTTCTTTACTTCCATGTGTTTGATTCTGTATGTTTTATTCAACAACATTACATCTGATAGGGATTTGGAATTTATTGAACATTTCTGACACACATGCATTTTGACTAAAATTTGCAACACAAGGTTTTTCAGAAGCTTCAAAAGTATCGGATGATCTTTATAAGCTCATTCAGTGTCTTCACTTACAACATGTGAAAGCAAATAAATCAACACTTTAACAAATAATAATCATCATAATTTGTGAATATAACTTGAAAATTGTCTTGCTAATAGGATAGGTACTTAATATATCCAAGATCAAGAATGGATTTTGTCTCCAAATTTCCTTTCAATGTAAAATTATTTATTTAATTAATTAATTAATTAAAAAAAAAAATCCCTATAGTTCCTTAGCAGCAGCTCAGGAAAAAAAATTTAATTCTTAAGTGACCAACAATCCATCAATAGTATTTTTTTCAGAACTTAGTTGATTATATACGGCTGAAATTATGTGGGGGCTGAGTATCTATCTATCTATCTATCTATCTATCTATCTATCTATCTATCTATCTATCTATCTATCTATCTATCTATCTATCTATCTATCTATCTATCTATCTATCTATCTATCTATCTATCTATCTATCTATCTATCTATCTATCTATCTATCTATCTATCTAGCTAGCTAGCTAGCTATAATTATGGATGTATTTGAAGAGGTGTGGCCACATCAGACAAATGGTGACAAAAGGATTTTTCAGTTTGCATGAAAAAAATAGCAAAACTAAATTCTTGACAGTTTCAACATGTCATGAGCTGTCATTATCTCACTGAAATATCCCATTTTAACCTTTAACAGGCCAAAGCACATGTAGAAGTGAATGTGACATTGACTGAAGAAGTGATTTCACAATGTAAGATGTACAGGTGAATGAGGTGTCCAAAAATGTTTTTCCACCACTGTATGTAACATATAGACACGTGCCTTCTTTGCTAAAGTGCATGCATTTTGCTATTAAAATTACAGAATAATGAATTATACATTAATTATCACCCAATTCACACTCACGTATTTCTAATTACATGCTGATAAAGAAACGGCCTTTGCTTTTTTAAAACAAGGAGTCACATCAGTAATAAAGAAGAAGTAAATGGAATTGAATGTATAAAAGCAGCCTCTAAAGACACAGTTTTACATCTAACCATGCTCAAATCACCAACTATTACCCATGTGTACAACTTCTATCCAGCCTTCCCTCCCTGTCCATTTTTAATTTAAAGATAAATCAGTCTTAAATATGATCAAGGGTGATGATGTTATTTTGTTGCATCAGATACAAACAAATGCTGGAACATCAGGCTTCAGAGCTGCAGTGATAGTGTTTATGCCGACAAATTGGACCAGACAAAAAGATTTGGGTCGGCAAAATAAAAAATTAATGATGTGCAAATTAAATGAGTCAGAGTATATCGGAGGGAGTGTGATGCATTTGCATGACCTGACAGTAGAATGAGATTAAGTCAAATGTACAGATTGACTGCATCAGGAGATTGTTTTAGCTGCCTCTGTCATTTGCTTTAATGATACAGTTGTTTTTAAATCCAAACATCAGAGCAGCTGTGAATGTTGTTGCTCAGTGAGAGTAAAAGACAAACACAGCAGCCGGTGCCTTAAAAGCATGGCTGTGTTTATCCGCCGGCTGCCCATGATTTCTCCCACAAGTTCAGGTTGAGATAATGGTGAGTCGGTGCCGTCCTCTCCTGTTTCCTGTGTTCCCTGTTCATTCTTCAACTCACGTCCAGCAATCAGCACCACCCAGCACACTGTATCTCGGAGACATTCCAACTATCTTTACTCCCGTTACCATGGAAACTGCCACAGACGTGCCAAAAAGATGTAAACAGCCAGAACTGGGTGTGTTTTTCAGGAGAGTACCCAGCACTACCACTGACCCCCCCATCCCCATCCCCCACCCACCACCACCACTACCTAAGAAAGAAATACACCTACCCTCCACCTTCCTGCTTGTGGAGGGGGTGGTGCCAGCTGCTGAAAATCCAAAATTCGTGACCTGAATATTGGATCAGTGGCTGTGTTAAACTTGTGTGTTATCACTCAGTGAAAAACACATCAGCAGGTGTTTAACTCTAAAGCCCATTTATAGGAATGTTCAGGAATAATCTGTAGTATTATTATTAAAATAATAGATTTTTACTTTGACTGCAAGTTTTAGGAGAAAACCCACTAGTAATTTCATTTATGCTTTAATACTACATAGACTTCATTATCTATAATGTTATATCTACAAAAGTAGATGTTATATCTACTTTTATGATGTTATATCTACAAAAGTAGGTATAACATTAGTCTCTTTTCCATTGACCCTCAAATTGAGCAAATATAACTTGCGCATTAAAAATTGACATAATAGAAAAACAGCAATTTTGACAAAAATTATAACAAGTGGTGCTAAGAACAACAAACCCCCACACCCTCGCAAATGTTTTATCGCTGTAAAAACACTTTTTTGGTGACTGTCACCTTGACCTTTGACCTACATTTACCAAATATAAATGGGATCTATTCTGGTCCACCTTGGACCACCTTTCCTGAAAATGTTATGGAAATTGGTCCAACAATTTTTGCATAAAGCTGCTGAATCAAATTGTGATAAATCATTATATTTTTTTTTTCTTTTTTTTCTGTATTTAATTATACCTTTACTTTGATATACCTAAAGGACATACAGTAATGCATAAAAATAATGACATAAATAAATAAATAAATAAATAAATAATAAATAAATAAATAAATAAATAAATAAATAAATAAATAAATAAATAAATAAATAAATAAATAAATAAATAAATAAATAAATAAATTGACAGGGTTACAGGTCACTTTCTGTACGGGCAGACTAATTATAAAAATGTAGATTAACACAGCGACATGACACTTTTGATTACTAGTTTATTTGTACACAGTGTATAAATGAAAGCAAGATGCTGGGCCCTGAAGCTGTCATACTGCGACATGGCATTTAAATCCTGATAAGAGCCATGTAATGAGACTGGCGTAGTTGATGAGGGCAGAGTGAGTCATGCGGTAGAGTGAGGGCTCTGTTTACAGGCTTTGTTCCAGGTGCGTACTCAAAAAGCCAGGGGAATGGTCTAAATTACTCACACACTGACATGGAGCCCCTTATTGACAACCAGAAGGGCATGTTGTAGTGGCATCCACTAAGTGTTGGGACGCACAAGAGCCATAAATATCAGCAATAGCTCTGGGAGACAAGAAAAAATTATAATAATTAAACACACAAAACTTTAGAGATAATACAAAGATTAGTCAGGTACTAAATGCACTCCATCTGCTGCAGGACATCCACACATCGGCTGCACAGGAAGCCCTTCAGCCATCCTGTCCACCACTTCAGAGACGTAAGTATGTGGGATAGTGATGTGTACTCCTCCATAGTTTGGAGTTTTATTCTTTATTTAGCTGCAGGAAGAGGGACGGAGGCAGCAACTGCTATGCAAATGTTCCCTTCAGTCACATTAAAGATGTATGTTTCACAAGGTTTATTTATATATGGGTTTCAAAGGGTTTTTTTCAGATGTTAATTCTGTGTGACAAGATGTGAAAAAAGTTGGAAGTAAAGCTCCAAAAATTTAAACAAAAAATAATGGTTACACAATACATTTTAGTAGCCCACACAGAGAGGGTCAAAGGTCAAATCCTCACAGAACAGCACTGATGGAGCCAGCAATTATTAATGGACATATTAGCAAGAAGGTTACCTGCCACAAATGGAGAAATGCATTACCATAAGTAGATTTGTGGTTTCATTATATTTATAAGCTTTAAATATTTTAAAATAAAGAAAAGATGACAACTTACACTGTCTGTGTAGTGATGGTACTGGCATATGCTGAGGTAGGGTTTAAAGGAGGAATAAAACCCAGCACTAAACACAGTGGTATTGAAATGTAATGGAAATAAGACAGATTTTTCTTGGTCATATAACTAATATATATACTGCAGTTTTTTATGCCAGTTTTTTTGGTGAAGCAGAGAGGAATGATAAAAGATAATATTTCACTTTATAGTGTAAAACTGCCAGATTGTACAGTATAGCTTCGAATTGTGTTTAATGTATGGGAGTGTTTTTTAAGATTTTCAGTATCTTTCACTTTGATTAACCTGAGCTTTAATAAATCAGACTGAAATACTTCTAAACAAATGATCATGGCCATTTTGTATGGTTGTAACATCAGTTTAGACACTATATCTTCTGTCTTTCTGGTCAGTATCTTTATTGAGTGTTAACTATAACTAAAAGAAAAATAATAAATACAAATATAAAGCAAGAGGCTGAGGAGACATGAATGTAAGGTTGTGCCATGTGTAACAAAAATAAAGTACAGTTTCTGTCCCTTCACATATACAGCATGTCTTTTATGAACATTCAAATATACATACAGTAATGGCCTGGCCAAGCAACAGTGAGCTATATGGGTTCAAATCTTGTTTCTTAATATCACATAATAGGCTCACCTTTTACCTTAATTTGGCTAGTTGGCTGTCTGTCGGCTTCCAATTGCCGAATATAAGTCAGGAATGTGGACCAGATTCTATAGAAAACCTCAGTCATACATCTAGACCTAAATTGCCTGTTGACACCTGGGACAGGCTCTGGCACCTCACCATCTTCATGAGGACTAAATGGTTCTGAAAACTAATGCTTGTACTTGCAATATACAGCAAGTCATGAAAATAGTCATTTTAGCATTGATTATGACATGGTTGTCATGGGAGTTTTCTTTTCTGTCATGATGTACACAAGAGATAGTACCAGTTTTATAACCACTAATTTTCATATATATATATATATATATATATATATATATATAAATTGTGACTGTATAGGAAAATGCTTGATATTAACTGAAAAAAAACCCACCAAATACAGAGGATAGTGTCATAATTAATGGTGATAAATCACCTAGGAAAAGTTAAACATAGAGAGAAATACAATATTTAGGAACCAGCACAAAAGCATCACTGGGTCTTTAAGGGTTAAACAAGTGTAAAACTGGAAAAAGAGTTCACATCATACTGTATTGTATCACGACATGCACTGATATGATTCTACAAACACTCTGATATTCCACTGGGCATTGTTGTAAGTTTGCGTGTGATTTGTTTCAAGACGACAGAACACAAAGGAGCTTAGGTGTCTATTAGCACAGATGTGAGATAAGTAGAGTGAGACAGAATGGGACCATTATGATCAGGGGAATGTCCGTTTAATGAAGACTGATATGTCATCTGTCAGGTGATTATCAGGTACTGTAATTCAAATGTGAACCATTTGAGTTTCTGTCTCAGTATATATGTATTGTACTACTGCCAAAATCACTTTTAGATGTCAGTACTAAACAGCACATCAGCTGCAAAGAGTAACTAAGTCATTACGAAGACAGAAACATTTCCAGAAAGCATGAATTTAATCGGTGCACTGAGGAGGTTATGCACTTTACATGCAGAGCCATTAAGTCCTAGTGATAAGAAGGAGAGGGGAGTATTAAATATTTTACGTCAGACATTTCCATTGATCAGGTGAAGCCTCTTATCCAACTCAGTTGCTTCGTGTTATTACAGAAGGAGATCATAGGCTGCATGCACCCAGCAGCGTGTTAATGAGCCAGTGGAGCTAAGGTAAGCTGCACACCGTTGCATCAGGCGTCACAAGAAGCACTTTGTATCAGCAAACTAAATTTAGCACGCAGGATTTGTGATCTCGCCGAGGTTGACGAGTTTCTCCCCTCCTCATCGCACTTGAGCTTCTGAAAGGAAACCTGCAAATTCTGCAAAGCTTTTCAATGTGTGCTGGTTTGATGTTGTTAAAAATGAACGTAGTTGAAAGTGGATATTTAGACCAAACAGCATGTATTTCTGACTGTAATAAGGAACATTTCAACATGTTCACATAAGATGTACTGTGTTATTCTCCAAACTTCCATTCTAGTGAAAGTTACCTTGTTTAAAACAACATTTATCACAGTATTTGTGTCTGGTTTTTTTTGTTCCAGCTGCTCTTTTCATAGACCAGTGGTTTGGGAACCCATTAAGCGGTCAGAAGATACTGTAAAGGGCCAAGGGTACAGACAGACAGGTGACAAATTAACCCAAACAAAAAAGGTCACTGAGGAAAAATGGAGAAAAGCTATTGATGTACTGAATTCAGCAAGTGATTCTTACGCACTCACAACTGAAAAGCCACTTGGGAGCTAAAAGAGACGGCTCTTTTTAGTGAGACAAGCCAAAAGAGCTGGTTCTCTAAAAAGAGCCACAATTCCATTGCTAATTAATAAATAACATATCTATTATTAGTCAAAACTTAGTTACAAACCCTCCTCTTGTAGCCTAGCCACACTAGCGGCAGCACATGTAATATGCTACAGTAATATTCTACTTCTGCTCAATGTAACTTTTGGTTAGATTTCTCTGAAACTGGCCAACGAATAACGGTGAAGTATAGAATCAGAGGTGACGCTGCAATAATCGC
Organism: Siphamia tubifer; assembly: GCA_020466265.1. Taxonomy (NCBI): domain Eukaryota; kingdom Metazoa; phylum Chordata; class Actinopteri; order Kurtiformes; family Apogonidae; genus Siphamia; species Siphamia tubifer. The sequence continues at coordinate 56,674,341 of CM035794.1, read as the reverse complement.
TGCAATAATTTGGAGAGAAACAACCATAGAAGAAGAACAACTGAAGGTGATTTCCTTTTATCAAAGATGAGTGAAGAATTAGAGAAAACATCAGCAATCTTTAAATTCTTTTTACAGAAGCAACAACAGTCCATAAGCTTCATAATCCAACATTTTGTTTAGTGAGTACTAACTTTCTCTGGACTCCTCCATGAATTTTCCGACGTCTAACTACGTCATCCTAATGATTATGCTGATTAGTTGTTTGTACCGTCCTATTACATACAGAGGATTTGAAAGACAACCTTTTAGCCCCGCCTCCCCATAACTTAAGGAAACGTTTATATTTTTTATGATATAAATACAAATCTTGAGCATCCAGTGAAAGTATAAGACCCGTTGTGTGTTTGAATACCATTGTTTTTCAGCTTAAGTAATGTCATAACGTAGCTACACATGCCCTTAATGGATTTAGACTAAAACATTAAACACCATGAGAGTCTCTGGATTGTGTTTTTTATTTGTGCTGTGGTGCATTCAGGCGCCAAATTACAGAGAGAACAGTGAAAATGTCTGATAGTATCTATTCTCAGCTTATCTCCTCTCAGTCAGGACTGCAGTGACTCTCAGCTGGCATGTAATTAATAGAAAACATTTAAAATTCAGCACACTGAAAATTAGAAAAGCACTCTGAGAGCACAAACCTCCATCAAGGTAGAACTCCCCCCTCTGAGGGAGGGGAGAGTTTCGCCGAGGCAGTTACTGTATGTTATTGCCGGCGTTTATCTGTTTGTCTGCCTGTGTCTGTGTACAACATAACTCAAAAATTATGCATGGATTTCGATGATACTTTCAGGACAGCTTGGGAATGACACAAGGACCAATCGATTAGATTTTGGTGAGGATCCAGAAGAGATCCTGGATTCTGGATCACTTTGAAATTTTACATTACGGTAAATGGAGAATAAATTTGACCCCTAAACTGACCAAACCTACAAGACACTTCACAACTGAACTCAGAGCATTCTTTGTTGTTTTTATGTTGATTAAAAATCCTATCTGTTCTCATGTAATCATCAATGGCCTCTAGCCGGGGTCTAAAATGACACTTTTATGATGACAAATGGTGCACGTTTTGAAAGGACAAAGAAGATGAAGAAAACTACATGTTTCAGACTAGTTTATATGGTTTTATATGTATGTTATGTGTTGTCATGATATTGAGTGCATTCCTCTTTTCAGAGATGTTTTTCAATACAGTTACACACAAAGATAATCAAGTAATCAAGGTTATACAATATTATACCTGTGATGTTTGTTCTTATTTTGATAGTAAAATAATTAATTTCATGAATATCCAGTTCATGAGGTTCTGATAGTTAAAATAAAGAGATTATCAGTTAATGTAGATTTCTTTGCATATTAACTAAGTGGGTGGATGCCAACTCGCCTGCAAAGATTCTGTGACCTGCCTTTGGATTAGTGTTGTCACAAATACCGGTACTAGTACCATACGGTGATACTGAAGCATTAAAAAAAGGAACTATACTGCATTTGAAAAGTACCGGTACTTGCAACTGCGTGACAAACTCAGTACGTAATGTTGTGTTGTAACTAGTATACAGCTGAGTAGAACAGGAGAGGAGAATGACTGCTGCATTAAATCCTACCCTCGTTGATAAACCAGGAGCGAGAAGTGGAATATGCAAGTTGTGGAGGAAATTTTACCTTGACTGGGTCACTGCATCTCACTGATATTATAGACGTTACGTTCTCCGAGGACATGTTTTGGTTACAAGGAGTGAGAAAGACAGTGTTATTCTTTCTCCCTCTCCACCCAGTGGATGGGTAGTAAGTATAAAGAATCTGTATTTTACAGTAGACTGGTCATCAGAACATCCGAGGACAGCTCGTTCTGTTCATGCTCCCAAATTAATTTGTTCATCTCTCCCCCTCCCTGTGTGTTACCTGGTGAAGGGCAGAAACACTTCTAACCTGTTAAACACTTACAAGACAAGCACCCAAACCTTAATGCTAAGTTCTGGGAACAGTTAACCCATGAAATGTAAGATTTTTTTTCTCAAAATTCCAGAAAGCCATTAAGTTTGATATATTTTTAGGAAGTGAGCAAGTCACGTCGGGCCAAAAAATAGCGGAGAATGTGACATGTATGCTAGTCTTTTCAAATAGCCTGCAATAGCTCAGTAGTCTAGTTATAATAGTTCATAGTGCTTCGTACAGCACAGCCACCTAAAACTTCATTCATAACACTCACTCAAAGATGAACAATAGTCTTTAAAAAAACAAATTCAGTCATGTGTGTTGGTCGCAAACGTCCGTGCATGGAGCAGCTACTTCAGCTGTCACTCTCTCTCTCTCTCTCTCTCTCTCTCTCTCTCTCTCTCTCTCTCTCTCTCTCTCTCTCTCTCTCTCTCTCTCTCTCTTGTCATGCGCTGCTGCATGGAGATATGTAGAGCCTAGCCTATTTTTTTTTATTATTATTTCCATACCCACATTCAGTTACATAAAGTTAAACAAAGACTTAACTAAAGCAAAACTTTCAGTGTAATCACAGAAAACAACAGACACACAAAAAAACAAAATACAAATATATAAAAAGCACAATTATATAATTACAGTATATACATATATATACATAAAGGGGGAAATGTATGGGGGTATTTTATATAATTCAAATAATTGTATTATACGATTGTATTATGCAGATAAGGCTTCACTTATCTGCAGAGTTTTGATTGTCTTTTTGTCTCAGCCTTGTTGCCACTCATCATCAATGAAACAACCTGCAGTTTGTGCCTGTCGAACATGCACACAGCTTCAGTGCCAGGACAAAGAAACACTGAATAAAACTTCAAAACTGATCTTTGCAAAACACACATCAGTTACAGTATGAATCTGAGACCCTTATCTGATCATATTACATCAGATCCAACCAGACTACAGTTTTTTTTTGTCTCTAACAGGATCGCCAATCACAGATCTCAGACCAGTCCTACAGACTTTATTCCTCATCCAGTGTGCTCCACTGCTGCTCTAGCTTGGCTGACCCTGAAGGCCTCTACACTTCACTCTGTCAGTGTTGCTTCTCTTCTCCCTTCACCATGCGCTTTGTCCCTCAACTGTAAAGTATGTTCCTCAGTGTACAGGAAGTGAATGCAACACAATAGCAAATGTTTACCTTCTAGTCTTTAGATTTCTTTGTCTTTGCCTATTGTTTAACCACTGGTCTGTTTGTCCACATGCATTTGTTTTATCATCTCTGTGTGTTATGTTGTCTTTTTACCTTTTTTATCTTGTAAGTAAATGCCCTTAATGTATATAAATAAGTTATAAGGTGGCTTTGGACCGTTTAAGGCTGTACAGTAATAAAAAAATTCTCAAATGATTAATTTTATTGTAGCATCCTTCACATTATTAGATTGATAATTAATATTAATACTTTTTATTAAATTAATGGTAAAATGGAAGCATTTTGCTATTACAATTATAAGGTAATAATTATTCATATGATTAATTAATATCTCCAATTAACGCTGCAAATCACATTCCATGTAATGATGTATGTCTACTTAATTCTAATAAAATGTCTGAAACTAACATTAATAATTAAGTGTTAACATTGATGTTAAAAAGGATATGAGGTGATTAACAAGAAGTCAAAGGATTTGAACATTACTGAAAACATTTTATACAGTATTAAATTCACAAAACAAAATAATATTTAGATGTCAAAATGTGGAATTAGCACTTCAGTGAGGTGTTATTCAAGGACAGCAGAACTGCAATGAAAATAGCAATTATGCAACGTATTGGCAGATACTACAATCATGTTTCTTTACACTTTCTGGTTTAATGTTAAATGTGATTTATAACAATGGAACTGAATGTCAAATCAGCGACACCCATTACTCGTCTTATGCCTGACAGATAACGAGCGAAGGGGTTAGAAAATGTCTGTATAATATAGAATTAAAGGTATGGGGGCGTTAATTCACACAATCCACTTTTACTGCTCTTAATTATCTGCTGGATTATTGCCAGAAGCGTTCTCTGAGATAAATTCTAATGTACCCGATAGTGGTTGTAACCACTATGAACTGCACTAATTACAGCAGAGAAGCCTCCCACAACCCCCCACCCATCCCTGGAACAGTGAATAATTCAAATGGTTGTGATTTAAATGAAGCCAAACAGCCATAAACTAACAGGAAGCTTCGTCTTGTGTCCAATTTACAGCATTTTTTCCATAACAGATGTGCAGTTGAGTATTTAATGTAGATTCAATTTGTACTCCTGTGTAAAAAACATTTACACTGGACGCATATGAGGAAAAGTAAAGCTTATACACTTAATTAAGTTTAACGTTAAAAGCAAGAAAAGGAGCTGTAGAACAGTTATCTGTTTCTGCATGTTTTCTCGATGCTTCTTTAGAGCTTATATTAAGATTAGATGCAGTTCAATATCCTACAATCATCACAAACAGAATGAAACACAAACAGCGACTAAACAAACTCTGAGTCACTGTGACCCACTGGACCTGCAAGGCAACTGTGCTTACAACCACACACCAAACACATTCATGCCCACAGCACCTAATGACAAGACAACAGGTTCAGAGGAGATGCAAATTAAATCAATGCATGAGTAATGCAAATAGAAATTGGTGACAAATATGCAAAAGATGAATACTAACAGAGAGTAAACAATAATGAGTGGTCTCACAGGAAGCTGTATTGTCATGAACATACTAGTACGCAGCCAGACAGGAGAATAAACTCACTGTGTGTGTGTGTGTGTGTGTGTGTATGTGTGTCTATGTACAAGAGGAGGAGGTGGGCTATTGATCTTTAGGCGCCAGGAAACCCTGTTCTCCCATTTCCACTGTAATGAAACATAATCGCTTTATGAGTGGCAACTTTGCCTCACAGAAAGCCTTCAAATGATCTGGGCCTTTTCCAGCTGGCAACAAGTCAGGCTTTGTGATGGTGTGTAGAAGAAAGGCAACAAAAACAGTATAATACAGTTGTGAAGATACTACAAGTGAAAAGTATGTTAACAGAAGCAAACCTCTGGGAGGTATAGCACAGCTTGTGGTCTGAATATTTGTTTTGTGTTAAGATTTTTGATCAGGTTTAGAAAAAATATAGTTGTTCAATATTTCTGGGATTGAGAATGGATGAACAAACCTCTAATGTCAGCACACTCAACATTGATATCACAGCAGCAACATTTAATTAAACTATTCATCCATCAACTAACAAACAGGAAACTGAAATTAATCTGTTGTTCTTTTTGTCTTTTTTAAATGGTAATGGATTGTACTTATATAGTGCATTTTATTCACCACTTGGTGCCCAAAGCGCTTTACAATTCCTCACATTCACCCATTCACACACACAGTCATACACCAGTAGATGGCTGCTGCCAATACACCAGCGCTGCCTGACCCTACTGGGAGCAACTTAGGGTTCAGTGTCTTGCCCTTCGACATATGGACAGCAAGAGCAGGGACGCAAACCACCAACCATTCAATCATTGGACGACCCGCTCTACCAACTGAGCCACAGCCGACCCATATATAACATATGTTTCATACTGTAAAATACTGTATAGTATAGTAGTGTTAGTATATTACTAACACTACCTTTAACTGGAAGATCTTGTAAGACAGGTTAGGAACCACTGCATTAGCCGAACCAATAATCAGACAAGAAATCCCTCATACATTGCAAAAAAAAAAAAAAGTTGAGTCATATAGTGGACTTAGGCTACGTCCGGACGAGTTCGATACACCTTTAGTTTTGAAACAGTGTCAAAAATATAAAAATAGAACTGTTTCAGTAAAAATCTGCATCAGCATGGGGGCGAAACACTTGCTGAAAATGATGCAATTAACATTCCAGTGCTATGAGCGTTGTAAGCCAGTCCCAGCGGATACATGAGAACAAAAGAAGGAATAGTGCACATGCGCCCACACCCCTTTTACTACCAGTGTGACACACACACCGGACACAAACAACAACAACAATAACACTGCTAACACCCTAACCCATTCACCACTTTTACTCTGTTGTTCACCACTGTCGCTGTCTTGTCGCTGTGTTGTGAGGAGAATGAATGCTACAAATGCAAGGCTGCATTTTTTTCCAGTCATGTGGTCATGACGTGGGTGTGAACACACATGGATACTCGTCAGTATGGATACGGAAATGGCACCATATCCAGATCTTCCCACTCTGGGACCCATCTTCCAAAGAATTTGTTTTGGGGTATCCGTGAGACCGGTCCCATTTTGACGAAAGGCCAATCTGTTAAGAAAGTACATGTGAACTCAATTCCATTCAGACGGGGTCTTAGTTTTTATGGAATTTTTTCTTCTGACAGGGGTCATATGAAAAAAAAAGGAAAAAAGGAAAAAAAAGTGTATTAATGTCTGAATCTAATCATGATGTGCTGAGCGTTTATTATGAACTCATGCTCAAAAACACCCTACCTATTGGCGGACGAAGTAATAATATTGACAATGTATTAATGAGTATAACTGTCTGTGGTGAGTAGAGATGTGACTGACTGCTCATTAGCATTGAGCATCAGGACAGTGTTCACTCCACAAATGTTTCAGATGCCACTGGAAAGAAAAACACAGACTTCTGAGGTTCTGAATACACTGACAGGATGAAACACATGCAAACAAAGACATGACTTTGTGAAAAAAAGATAGAGACCTTTTAACATATTAGCTAAACTGGCATGCATTGTCCCTGCCAGCTGTTGTCTGAGCAAACAGGAAAACAGAAAAGACAGAGAGAAAAAGCCGATGGGAGCTGGAGTAGTGACCACAGCTGTCAGGTAGAGCTGTGTGTCACTGAGCACTTACACCCCATTTATGGAAAAGGACAGAGGAGCGAACAAGCAATCACTGAGCAATTTATCAGTCTTTTAGCCATCTATTGTTGGGGTGCAGAGCACAGCAAAGGATGATCGGTTCTTATCTGATCTGATACATTCTAACTATTCCTCTGTTTTTTAGTCTTTATTAGAGGAGTTATTTTCAGTTTCTTGGTAATAAATTAATTCACAGTATTAATTTACAGACAGCATCTCATTTTCTGATGGGGATGTGTTGTGATCGTGGCCTTTATTTTCATCTCAAAAGCAAAACAGGGAGCGTCATTAGAAACACAGAGAAAGAGCTCAAAGGCTGCCAAGAGTCACTGCTGTTGCTATGCAACACAAACTTCAACAACAACTCGCAAGCTACTTTAATTAGTGTTTAACCGTTAACAAGGACAAAAAGGAGATAATGTTGAAGGGAAAATGGGGAAGAAGAACCTGGTGATTGTGCTTTTGGCTATAAATTAAAGTATGGTTAAAGTGAAGTTCACTCAAAACTGCCCACAAACGTTTGTGTGTCTGTGTGTGTGTGTGTGTGTGTGTGTGTGTGTGTGTGTGTGGGGGGGGTTGTTAGGGCTGTAAAATGATTAGTCACATACTGTAAAAAAAATATCTTAGCAGAACTCAAAAAATGTAAGGCAATTGATTGGCATTCCCCCTGCCTTAAAATTTAGATGATTTAGCTGATAACAGGTGAATTAAAAGTGCTCATTTAGCTCAACTCAAATATGTGCAGTTAATTTGACTCATAGTTTCCTACTAAGGTAAATCAATTCTTTTCAGTTCTTAAGACTTAAAAATGCGAGTTTTCAAACCACTGGAAAAAGTAAACATTCCGACCATTTACCTGAATAAATGGACTGCACTATAGCCCACCTATACCCAGTGTATAAGGGCCCCTGAGTTCTTTCTCACTCAAAACTACTAAGGTTATTAAAATTTCAATTGTATTCACTAATTCCAGGTCCCTTTACACATGTACATCAGTAATAAAATATAAAAATCACCAAAAGATTTAAAATGTATAGAAAATGAAAGTTTACTGAATAATATTAATTTGTGGGAAAGGTTACAAAGGATTCAATTATGGAAGTGGCCACTGACCATACATATATACACAAACACACACACACACACACACACACACAGTCACTATAGCAGGCAGTTACCACTACTCTAACGATACGTTGCAAGCCTGAAAGTGGTTTGGGTGCGATGAAAAGAGATGGCGATGGATGGATGAAGAGAAGATGGCGATGGATGAAAACTCTCAAGATGATGTGGTCACAACAGCACGAAACCTCGCTGGATGATATTCTGGTAATGGTAAACATATACAGAGAACAAGAGGAGAGGGGGGAGTGTTCCTTCACATATTCTGAGCCAATCAGAGACGCCTTGTCACCGCATCATGGACATGTATGAGGAAGTGCCGGTAAACTCTGTTGTTCAACCTCAAGTGATTTTTCTACTGTGCAAAAACAGCTTGAAACAAAGCAATCCAGACTTTTTTTTTTTTTTTTAATAGAACCAACACACAATGTATTCAATAACAATGGAGAACACAATAATATTAACGAAATCACCATGGAATGACACCTTTAAACAAACACAGGTGTGTGTTTTTTTTAAATGGTAAAAACACCGTTGTTAAAATGTGTTTTAAAAAATCCATTTAAGCACATATAGAGGTGAAGATACATGTTGAAAATGTTTATGTTTTTTAAATTATGTTTAAGTTTTATTTTTTAGGGGATGCTTTAGGGGAGGCTCACTATCCCACACTATCCCTGATCTATGTTAATGCCTCCTCTCATGTCTTAACAGTGATTTACCAAATGATTTCTATGAGTCAGCAGCTGTAACCTTCATTCAACCACTCTTTACTTTCTGCAGTCCATCCAGTTTAATTTTCTCCAGACATGGCAGAGTTAACACAGCAGAAAACCCTGTGCTGTTTGGTATGTTGTCGCTGAAGAGTAATCAATCTGTCCAATGCGTGTTGTTCATTTCCATCAGCAGGAACTGGCCCATCATCCGTAACATCAGTCCTCTGGTGGAAGGATGCTCTGCTTGTTCTGTCAGTGAGCATGAGGTAGTTTGTTTGGCCAATGACTCTCTGGAACCCGTATTGTCTTTGTTGATGAGCTGAAGTGAAGTAACCAAGCAACCAAAAAGTGCTAAACCTCATTAAATATTGCTGTCTGGAAGGTTGGTGGTGGTGTTTTGGTCCAATATTTGCAACATGTGTCAACTTTTATTTCTTTATTCTTTATTCACACCAACGTCATTAAAGTTTGCTAAATGGAAAAATTAAATGGGGGAGAAAAAAAACACAAGGTTACGAAATATTATAGCACCTGTCAAAATAAATACTGAGGCTATAAAATCAAAGTTTGAACACCTTTGACAGTTTTGAAATAACCAAGTGAATAAACTAAAATAAAATGACTATTCTACTAAAAGTTGGATAAACAAACGCGCTTTCCCAATAATTGAGATCAACATGAAGAGCCCATGTTCCCATTAGCAATGAATAGAGGTGTGACGAGACACTCAGCTCACGAGACGAGGCGAGACGAGACGAGACGAGATTTTGAGAAAATTAAATTACAAATTATATGAATGGACAACAGACTTTTATTTAACATGGATTTTAGAACTCTGTAAGCATTATCTTTTAATGAACTTTTTCCTTTTAATGAACTCTTAATGAACTTATTCCTCAAAAAATTTAATGTAAAATAACATGTTATAAGAGTTCAAATAAAATTATATATATTCTCCTTTTTTCAAGTGAAGACAATATGTGCAAAACAAAAAAATATTCTCTGTCAATACAGACTGAAAATAGTGCAAACAGAGCCTGACCAAGTATGTCATTGACACGTATGTCTCTTCTTCCACTACAAATTGAAATAAAAATTAAATCTTATAAAAGTTAAAATAAAATAAATACAATTTCAAATTTCAAAATCAAATCTGGTGCTTAACTGTGGAAGTTGAGGTTGTGAATATGTTTGTTGGTGTTTTCTTGGCAGGTGCAGTTGTTGATTTGAGTACTGAGCTGTGGTGCTGCTGGAAATGTCTCTGTGTTGTGCTCGTATTAGCCACGATGTACGGCATTGTTTGAGCCTGGGTGTGCACAGAGAAAGAGAAAGACGGAGAGAGAGAGAGAGAGAGAGAGAGAGAGAGCACACTAGGGCAGGAGATGACGGAGCGCTTAATGTCACACTGTCACATTCTGCATTAGATCACAGTCAAAGTCAAAATTAAATTGACATTTGTTTTCCAAATTTACACTGAGAAACCTCACCTCCATTACTGTAATGTCATGTAAACAATTTTCCCCAGTGTCCCAATATTAACATTCATTCTACTATTAGATATTTTCTTTTACTCGAAATGAGAAGAATACACTTGGTAATACCGTAAATTCCGGACTATAAGCCGCTACTTTTTTCCCAAACTTTCAACCTTGCGGCTTTTTCAGTGATGCGGCCAATTTATGTAATTTTCCTAACGGCCGCCAGAGGCGCTCGAGTAGAAAAGGTAAGATTTAGACCGGTGGAATATATGCGTCGAGGAAGACTGAATGAAAAAGGAGGGGCGGAACAAACGCGGGGTGACGGGTTTAAGTGGGGAACGGTAAAGTTGACGGACAGGTGTACAAGGGGTAAAAAGTTGCTTAAAAAAAACCCCGCGGCGGTGTGTGAGAGAAGACAGAGGCTCGACCAGACCCTGTGGATTATTTTTGCACGTTGGCACGGAGGAGTTTGACCTGAACTCTTGGCGAAAGGTTAAAGTTATCGCTGACTCTGCGATAGATGAGGCGGGGCGGCGACCAGCCACCTGTTTGTGGATGCGGCGGACAATAGTGGATATATTTTTTTTCCCTCCCTTACCTTTGGAAATATACACTTTTTTTTACTTGGATTACTTTTAACGGGACCCGGACTCTGCAGGCCTGCATCAAACCTTAAGTATCATTTTCCGTTCATTTTGCCGGCTGTGATTTTTGGACTGTGGACTTGTGTGGTCCTTCGGGTCAAAGAGACCCGGTGGCTCACAAATGTACCTTTTTATACGTACTGTAGGATGCCATTGCTTCCTACTGAAAACAGTAATATATCCTTGGGGGGTGGGGTGATGAGTCTATGGAACTGAACTTTGGAATCTGGGTTTTTAAGACCCGATTGTAGGACACAGCCAGTGTGCCTTTTACGAAGGACCGTACAAGGGTTAATGAAGGACATTTAGTTTCATTCGTGGGACTTGAAGTCGGGTTTGGGTTAATTTTGTGTTTGTGTTACATGTTTTAATGTGGGCACATGCGGCTTATATACAGGTGCGGCTTGTGTATGTACAAAATCGGTTTTCCTCTTAGAATGAGGTGGGTGCGGCTAATAATCAGGTGCGCTCTATAGCCCGGAAATTACGGTATATAGATTATTGCAGTGTGTACACTGTTTATTTTGACGACCAGAAGGGAGTCATTTGCACAGGAAAATCATCTTGGTCCTCTACATACACTCACTGACCACTATATTAGGTACAGTGGCCAATGAGTGTAGACATCATTGTTCAGGCTGATATCTTGACTGTATGTGACTGTAGCATGTCCAGAGATGGTGACAGAGGGCCCATGTTTCTTACTTATGTATAATGACTTCTCTCTGCTCACTGAGTGCCCTTTCAGCCATTTAGTTCAACCAGCTGCTGTTCATGTCAAAAGCTGTCACTTGCTCGCTTCTTTCAAATACCATTTGACCACCAAAGGTAAAGACAATAATCCCCCCAGTCCCTCTGTTAGCACTCAGCTGAGCTACATCCATGTCTTTCAATAACAGTTAGACTAAAGGGCAGTGAAGGACATGATTCCAGAAAGAAAATAAATTCAGCACAGTCGTACTGGGAGTACCTGCTGACATACCCACAGACCAGGTTTTTGTTATGAGTGACACAATGACTTAATCAATCATCTGACCAAATTAAAGAAGATCTGTAGAGGCTTTGGTATTAATCAAAATGACATTCATGACTCTCTCTTTGGTTAAACAAAAATTGGTAAACCATTCTGCTTTATCTGTACTATGGCTACATGTTATTTTTTTTTTTTTATTCTGAATGAAGTAATTTTTAATTAAAGTAATTTACTACATACTTTCATGGAAATGTTAGTTCTGAATAAAGGTTTCCTTGTGAAACAGGTTTATTCTGCTTTAAATGGTAAATGGACTGCACTTTTCCACCTTCATAGTGCTCAAAGCACTTTACATTAACCTCACATTCACCCATTCACACACCAGTAGGTTTGTAAGGTTCTGTCAGTCCTACTGGGAGCCTAAGTCAGGGTTCAGTGTCTTGCCCAAGGACATTTCTACATGTGGAAAGCCAGAGCCAGGGCGTGAACCCTTCAGTCATTGGACGACTTGCTCTACCAACTGAGCCACAGCCGCCCGCTTTAGTTAATTCTGCTTTTAGAGTTGTGGGTAGAGAGGGTTCTGATCAGGGAGAACATGTACATGACGTCTTGATGTCTACCAGAGGAAAACGATTGCATCCATGTCCTGTTTTTTTTTTTTTTTCAACTAGTGACATCAAACACCAGATACTATATGTCATTTTTGCATTTATTTTTGTAATAATTATGAAGCAGCAGCTCACCCAAATCAACATACTAATTCATTTTGATCATCTGAAGAAAAAAAGGAAATTGGAGATGGCAGGCAGAAGAGCTCACTTTAGCGTGGAGTATGTGCATCATCACTATAGGACAAGACAAGGAGCGTGTGCAGAATGACAGGAATAACATTAAAGAGGAACACACTGTTTCCATGTCTGAAGAATTATTTAATTTAGAATTAAAAGCAAAATAAACCACTGGCTTTATTTTGGATTAAGTTTAATTTGGGAATAGTCCTTTTCAACTGCAGTTAGGGGTTTGCATGGTCATCTTAAAGCAGATTTAACTTTATTCTGATTTAAGCAGGAATATAAACTTTCCCAATAGGTGTATATTACAGTCATGGAAATAGCTGAGGTCACAACAATGCAAAACCCTCAACTGTGTTTTCAAAGTCAAATGGATTGTCTCTATTTAGCACCTCATAAACCACTCACTTGCCCATGCAGCTAATGTGTCCATGAGGATAATGTTTAACAAATGTTACATTTCATTCCCTCTCGTCTGTGGATTTTATCCCCTGTTTCACCATCTGAATTAGGGTTGGCTTGTCCTCCACTGGACAGATCAGCCAAGGTAATTACTTCCATTAGCCTCTTTTCACCTGCTCTGATAGTCAGGATTAATTAAGTGTATCAGTTTATTAATCCACATGTAATTAAGCACTGGGGACCTCCAGGGTCCTGCTTAACAAAAATACTATCACCTGTCCTGTTATCAGGCAGTGATATTCGTTCAGCATGACCCCATATTCAGACTTACTTCAAAAAAACATTCAGACAGGGTCACCACCCTCCAACACTCAAATTAGCCTCAAGTCAAAGAAAACTTTACGTGCGTAAGGATGTTAATTAAAGTACCTCAGAAGTTTGTTCACAATTAAGAAACAAAATGTATGGGTCTAGTGTTTTTATAGTAGTACCCTTGACTGTGACAATGAATGTAACACTGGTCATTGCTGTTGATGTTTATTAGTTAATTGTTCAGTACTTTGTTATGTTTGTCACACATTATTGCCTCTTTAAAAAAAATATTGAAAATGTGTTATTTTAAAACAGTAACAGAAGAAGTGCAGATAGTTTAGTCGTAAATATCATCCAGAAAAGCTGTAGTTCCATGACTTTGAGAACTGAAGTTTCAAGCTCTTATCCTACCTCTTATAGTTTACTTTTTTCCTGTAATTTTGCTTCAGCACAAAACAGGAGGAAAAATTAAAGTATGTTTATTTTCATCAATATTTTCAGCAATCATTAGTTTGTCCTCCTGCACATTTAAGAGATCAGTGGGAGGAAAGGAGAAGGAAAGAAGGTGGATTTGCGCACAGCGGGCAAAAGTTGTCTGGACACACCCCGTTGGCGCGGTGTAGACCAACTGCGCTGCACTTCCACCAGGTCTGAGAAACTAGAGCCCCTGCAGTCTTACACCTTTCACAGTTGTCAGATCACTGGTAATCCAGTTAACATTGTTGATGTTTTCCAGCCTCAGAGCTCTTACTGGATTTGTCACATGAGTTTTGTGTGAAGAGGTGTTTCAGACAGCCGCCTGTGCTCTGTGTGTACAGAACATGCAGGGTAACTCACACATGCTCACTATAACACATCAACAGCTCATTTATACCTGTTTTTAAAGGGATTACAGGCTGTATCTTAAGTGGGACTATATCCTTTCCAGACAGCTGGACTAGAAGTCACTTCTCCTCAAACCCTCACACTCTGATAAGGCAGCTCACCTCCAGTCGATTTTGACAAGCCAGTCAAAACAAGCAGGCACCATTATTTCATTCAGTGACATTTTTAACATTCTGTGTTTTATTACAGAGCTGTTTCATGTGAGACCATTCAGAATAAAGATACACACTGCTTTTAACCCATAAAGACCCAGTGTTATTTAATATTTGTTATTATTTAACCTTTAATAAGTGCTTCATCACCATTTATTATAATATTACCTTTAGTAATTTGCATGTTCTGCTGTAAATCATGCATTTCTTATATTTAATTTAGATGTGCATGAAAACTCCAAGTAAATGCAAATGTATTAAAGTACAGAAAAGGTTGATCTGACCCAGGTTGATTGGACGGGCTGGTCCATGGATGGCACCATGACCATGGTGTCGTGGCTCGTCTGGCTGGCCCGGGTCCAGATGAACCAGACCTGAATGTGTACCCGAGCTGTTCACAGACCAGGACCTGAAGGCACCGGGGCTGTAAAACTCAGCACTCAGTCCACTTTGATTCTCTGCAGCTGATTTTATTTCATCTGTGTCTTTCTCTCTTTTTTTCTGCTGTTGTGTTTGTCACTTTCACAACATACATAATCCACAGGACACCGAAGTAAAGTAAACGTTGCCTTTACTGGATACTTGGGTACACATTACAAAGAGTAGTCACTGCTTGGCACATCACTATATTATTATGTTGTTGTTCTGCTAGATAAACTGTAGGTTACATATCAATGTGCCTAATATAATGTGCCTGTAATATAACTAATAGTTACTAATAGTTCCCATATGTAATGTGAATTTTCAGGTTCCATTTCTTTCTCATCTTCTAACTCTCTTATTCATCTCGGTAAAATGTGGAAGAGAGGGGCGGAGTCAGCTGGGGTCCATTTGCATTAAAGCATGAGAGACTAAAACAGCTGCTGTGTCTCTTCATCAGTGTGGTATTTTGACCAAATCATGTCACAGACAGGTCACTGAGACACCAGGGAACTGTGTTCATCTGTGGAAAATTAGCATGATATGTTCCCTTTAAATCTTGAAAAAATGCTGAAGACATAAAACGCGTACAAATAAGACACAGAGGGAATAGAGATCTAAAAAAAAAAAAGAAAAAAGAGCCAGTGGTTTTCCCTCTTACCACTTGCTGTCCTTTGTGTGGCTCTAGAGCCTCTGTCTCTCCAGTACCATGAAGTGATTGGTTATATTATCAGCTAAAGTGGGCCGGTGCTGGGCCCAGGGCGCTGTGCAGGCCTCTTTGTTCATTAGCATCATTTGATTACCGGCGTCTGAGTGTGGAGTATCTCTGGCATCACGCGTCCGTCTGGGTGTGAGTGGGATGCTAGTGGTAGGAATGTGACTCAGAAATATCTCACATCCTGCTGATGTCAGACTGTAAGCTCCTATCTCCACAATGTCAGCTTTTAAGGCGCCGAGAGGAACAAGCCTGTTTTTCAGTGAAGAAGAAAAGGTCTGCTTGAGTGCAGGGGTCATCAACTCTAAACGTAACAGTCCAGCTTCAATGAAAACATGGCAATCATTCAAATTGGAGACACAGGCAGATGAGTCATCAGTGGCATAACACACTAGTAGAGAACTGTCAAAGTCAGGCAGCTTGAACGCACACTCACCATAGAAAGGCTACAGCTGAAAAGATTAGTCAGTTAGAGGTGATGATTTTATTCAAAGATTCAGCTTGTACAAAGAAATGTAAGTTTTTAGTTAAATTGTAAGAATTATCCATCAAACAGTTTAAATTAAAATAAATACATAAATCCAAGAATCTGATCTACTAATCGTCACAGGATACTGGAGCCTATCCCATCTACCACCACCTTTGTCTCTAATGTTATTCTTTGTTTTGTATTGTTCTTGTATTTTCAATATTATTGTTACCTCCACCAAGGAGGTTATGTTTTTGTCAGAGTTTGTCTGTTTGTCTGATAGTTAGCAAGATAACTCAAAAAGTTATTGACGGATCTTGATAAAATTTACATGGTAGGTTGGTAATGGGGAGATCTGGAAATCATAACATTATTGGGGTGATCCGGGGGGAAGGGGGTACAATTCCAAGATCCCAAAATTGGGTGTGGTAGCCACATTTTGAAAGGCCATATCTCAAAAACTGTTTGAGCTTGGAGGCTTCAACGTCCGCTTATTTAATTTGATATTATAAGGGACTAAGGAAATAAAAATCTGGCAAATTACAGAGAGAGGTTCTGGCAATTTCTGTGAATTGACATGGAATGACCCCTCTGTAAAGTTAAGTCCATCTATTCTAAAATTCCAACATTTTTAAACATACCCAGTGATGGGGTATTTTGACTAGAAATGAGACAAGGCCCACAGGCAGTAATGCACCCACGTACCATCAGAGCTGTGTATGGTAACAAGTCAGATGGTCCCGCTCCTCTTTAGCCCAGAAAGAACTTCAATTTCCAATTTATCTTATCATAGAGCACTTTTCCACTTCACCTCATTTAATTTTAAATAAGCTTTAGTCCAGACAAAACAGTGATATTTCTGGGCGGCATATGGCTTCTCCTCTATACGGTAAAAAGACTTAAACATGTATTTGTGGATGGTAAAGTCTACTCATACTGTAGAGAGTGACTTCTAGATGTGTTCAAAGACAGTGCAGTGATTTCCATTTCATAAACATGTCTGGTTTTAATGCAGTTCCACCAGAGAGCTAAAGATCAGAATCATCCAGTATCTTCAGTTTATCTTGATTATATGATTTACTGATGAGGATGAGATATTTAAATTCTTCACAGTTTTATGTTCAGGGACATTTCTCTCAAATGTTATAATAATATTTTATAAATATTGTACAATTCAAGAAAGCTTAAATAACCGAACAGAGTTTCTGTGTCTTAGGGGTATTTGCCCTTTTTTTGATTTATTTATTTTTTACATTTTACATAATATCCCACATTTTTTTTTTGGCCTGGGGTTGTACATGAAAGTTGATCTACATTATGGAGACATGAGATTAGAAGATTTGTATTACGGACTGATCTGTGTTACATATGGAGAAAAGCCTGAAACATAAAAGCCTGTACAGAGTCGAATATCATCACCACCACATCTTCTATGAATAGGTCCTTCAAATGGAACATTTTGTGGAAGCAAATGTGGTGCAGTGCACAGTGGTATTAGTAGGTGCAATCAATTCTTTATTGATTTCCCCGTAAGTGTATTATCTAAAAATATCTCCATTATTTTTTGTTTGTTTAGTGCATTTAGAGTTTGCATGTGTATTAACTTGGAAAGCTTTCAGATTAAAAATGCTGGGATCATTTTCACTGAACTTTGGTCATTGGTGTGTATTTGTTTTGTGCAGAAACAGGAGTTTTTTGATACCACTGTACCATAGTATTTAGTGCTCCAGATCAGTGTTTGAATAATCAATCCAGCTTTGTGTGTGTGTGTGTGTGTGGGGGGGGGGGCAGTATTTTGGGACCAATGTTGATGACATCACATGCCAAATTTGTGTCATGCCCACATACCAAACACTTATTTCTAAAGCGGCTATGCATAGTGTTTAACCAACAGTCTAGGGAAATTAGGCTATATTAAAAGCCGATACATATGACTGAAAAGAAAACACATTGCTAACATGTATATGAAACAACAAACCAACAACATATGTTGCCTCTGTATTCATGACTTGCATAGCCAGTAGACAGTCCACAAACCAAACTGTGTAGTGCATACCATGGATTGTAGCATCAGCGCACTGGGAGCCAAGCATGACATACAAACTTCAAGGTCAATACCTAAAAAAACAAAAATGTACTGTAATGGAAAAATGAGTTGTGATAGTGACTTAGATACTATTGTTGACAGACAGGAAATGCCCCTAGCCCCTTAATATGAACTGTATATTGTTGAATGAGATCACTATGCCAGTGAATTAACTGTTGTGAATGCAAACATATTAATTTAATACAATGTAAATACATTTGTTTGGTTCAATTTCAATATATTAGTTTGGCTCAGAAACTGAAATGTGACTTGGATCAAGTGAAGTGGAGTAATGTGGTTTATGTCAAAATAAAAGAATCAGGTTGTAACAAATGACTTAATTTAAATTCTGTAAAGTCAAATATTTTATATGTGACAAACGGACATCAGTTTTTAACATTTGATCAAGGCTACAATTTTTTCACCGTAGTTTCTACATAAGTCAATGTAATAAATACCTACAATTGTGTGAATGAACATGTCTACATCTGCTCATTTAAGACAATAATTCTATTGGGAATGTGGCTGATATCAAGAAAAAACAGACGTCCATCCTCCAGAGGTGGATGGATGTGTTGCAGCTGAGTTAGTTCAGGATACTTGGGCTGAGCTCTTGTGCTGCTGGTGTCCCCTCCTCCCCAGGGACGGTAAGATAAATGATGACAACTGCCTGGACTGCTGTGGACCACATCTGGTCTCAGACTGGTTTGTCATCTCAGGTGGGAAAACTCAATTGGTCCAAATCCACACACAACTCTTATGCCTTCCCAAGAGTAAGCTGAGATGTTGACCTTCCTGCTGCTACCTTCAGATCCCTCTTGGATTTACAAAGGGCGTTATCTTTCAACAAGGACCAATGACCTGAGGAGTCACATGTTCCTTCCCTGCTTTTCTACCTCTGCTGTGACCTGAAGGTAGTTGGTTCTGCTGCCATGGGAATTTGTCTTCACTTTGATGATTTTAATCAAATTCAATAGTGGTTTCAGACCCAGTCTGACAAAACTGTATTATCTGCCCAACTGACACTTAAATACACTGTAACATATGTCACCTCCATGAAATCAATATATGTTAATATAATTTAATTTCAACATTTCAACATGGATGTTTTAATACAACATAGTTTTTTGTTTGGTTATTAAAATTTTATTATGGGTTATTCTAGTATTTTTTTTATTGGAGGTTCAATATCTGAATTGTTGGTACATTTTGAGTTTTGACAAAAGTTTTTTTGAAAATCTGTAATTTTAGTTTTCAATTCTCAAAGAGAATACTTAAATTTGTACACTTCCAATATTTGCCAAGCCTAAACATGTAAAAATTGTAATATTTTAAATGAAAATCAGTGAACTAAGAGTATATTCTGTCAACTCTGTTATGGCGACATCATAATCTTACCTTTACAAAAAAAATACCCAGGAGTCTTAATATATGTATAAACTAAAGCAAAATGGTTAGAAGTCATTGAAAACATGTGACATGTTAGTTATTGTCAAACTATTATCAGTAACATTTTGGCACATGTAACACAGGATAATAGAGTTGACATTTTCCACCATTTTGTGCCGTATCTCCAATATGCTATCTTCAAACCAGACACAACTGTCATGACTAAAACAACAATTTTATAATTTTTATTCTTTTTTAAATTATTTTTAAGAGAGAGATTCACTACAAAATCAAAGTAACAGAGTTCACTAATCTACTCCTGGTGTGTTGTCAACATTTTGCACACATTATTGAGAGAAAAAGTTAAACATACCATAATTCCCTCCAAGGAAGTGAAGAAAAGGAAGTGACATCACTTAGTGCAGGTCACATGGTTTTATTTGAACACTGTAGGGTTTTTATATGTAGTTTAATGACAGAGATAACAGAGTTGACAAGATCTTAAGGACAGATAAATAATTTATTTTTTAAATATTAAAATCTGCTGTATTATAGAAAAAAATATTCTATGCAACTAATTACATGAATATCTATAGATTTAGTATAAAAAATCTGCAAAATTTACTGATTTATTTAATATTTATTCAAGTTGAACATGTGAATCTCTATCTGGGGATATCAATAATTGATGGCTATTGGTGAAAATACAGTTTATTTACTGATATTTAAAGCAGATTCTGTAAAAGATTTTTTAGGGGGAAATAACTAAAGGCTTTTTGGTCAGACATCAAATGTACTTGCAATTCTGAAATGACCCATCTGCCTGGAGTACTTTTAACTTTCATACAACCTTAATTATTAGTTTTTAAAAGTTCATGTCTGGCTCAAAATGTCCAGACATCTGAAATACCATCTACTGCCATCTGCAGTAACAAGTACAGAACTCATAAGTAATAAATGTTATATAAATACACTTATTATAGTGTATGTATTCAGACTAATGTGTCCGTGTTGTGTCCATTAACAGCTCTTGGTGCTGACAGAGACATCATGTTACTATGATTTGCTTGCATAGAAAATACTGAATAGTTTGAGATTCGCTGTAAACATTTATTTGATTTGTTTGATTGCGGACAGCGCCTACATACAAAGATGTCTCCAGCATAGAACAGAAGTAAATAAACACAAACACATTTTTCATTTATTTTGCAGCATTGACTCCAATAAAAGGCCTTTTAAGCAGCTGCAGCTTCTCTTCTGTCTTTAGTAAATACGAAAATGTGACTTTTTGGGATTTTAAAGGATGAGCTAAGTCTAACATAAAACCCTAAGTGCATAGTGCAAAACAATGTGGAAATACCACAGCAGCTCCTGCATTCACTGCACATCCTCAAAGTGTCAGGAGTTGCTTGGCAACAGGCTCAGAGGTGAATCGCAGTGCTAAAATGGTGGCATCTCAAAAGCAGAAAAACCAACCTCTCTGTACACAGTGATAACTGCACTGAAGGACTGAAAAACAATGAAACCGAGGCAGTTTCACTCCAAATACTGCAAAAGATTATTTTGGGTTTTGAGAACAAATGAAAAATGAATGTTTTTTTGTTTGTTTGTTTGTTTTTTAACATGCATATCGGCTGGAACACAGGCTCCTTGGTGCAGACTGTTTCAGATCTTTGTTCCATGTATTTAAGTGAGAGCAGCTTAGACCTTTTCAATTTTTTTAATGAGCCAAAGTGTTGACATATGATACTTTTCAAGCAGGTGGGGTGAAGGTTCAAAACACAGATATAGCTACGTTTCAAATTCTGACATTTAGGTTCTATGTTAAGTCAAGTCAACTTAAATGTTTTCATGTTATACACTGGTTGTTATTCATAGATGCATGAGCTGAAGATTAGACTGTAGATTCATTTCTACCAGGAGTAGCCAATCCTGGTAATGGAGAGCCACTATCCTGTATGTTTTAGATGTTTCCTTCCTTCTGCAGAACTTGATGATAGACAGATCATTTAAATCAGGTGCATTGAAAGAGAGACGCATCTAAATCAGACATGTCCAAACTATTCCACAAAGAGCCAGTAGGGCTGCAGGATTTTGTTCCAACCAAGCAGCAGCACACCAGACTTAATCAACTGATCTCAGTCTTCAGAGTCGATTGGTCAAACTGTGTACTCTTGGTTGGTTGGAACAAAAACCTGCAGCCACACCGGCCCTTTGTGGAATAGTTTGGACATGTCTGCTCTAAAACATGCATGATAACAACTCTCCAGGACTAGGTCTAGCTACATCTGGTTTATACCAACTTCATTGTTGTCATCCAGTTAAAGGTTGTTTCATTAACCCTTTCATGCATGACTTTCACATTTGTGGGCATAGTTTAAGCTCACTTTCCAAAGGGTAATATTCTTGAAACCATATGGGGGGGGGGGGGGGGGGGGGGGGGGGGGGGTTCTCTATAGATGACACAATGAAATAGGTACCATCTTAGTTTTAGAATTTGGTCTGCTCTGTCATCTCCTAAGGTTAACCTCCTAAGACACAGTTATGGGATTTCTGTCCACATTTATTGACAAGACATTTACAGCTTTATACAAAACAAACAAATAAAAACTGAAAAAAACTGTTACATAATGGTGTTTCCTACAGAGCCCTTTAGTGGAATACACATCCAGTCTACACATACATAGACTACACATCCAAGGCTAATGCTGATGCACTAAAATACAGCACAACACTTCTTCTATGCAATGATAATTGTCATTGTGTTACTAAAAAAAAAAAAAACTAGTAAATTAAATGTACAATTCTTGTCCAGATTGGACATCATCACGACACTTGAGCTGTGGGACTTATGTGCTGAGGTAAAGGTCCCTGTGAGTTGGATGCAACAGATGTAGCGAGCACAAGGAATACTGCCCACCTTCAAATTCATGTCAAAAGGATAACTGGAATCATCCACAACAAGTACACTTTTTCTCAGCTAAAGTACTGATTCACATAGTGTTGCTATGCAAGGATGAAGATATGACATTCCTTGATAAGATTGTGTCTGTATGCTGTGTTCTGACAAACATGAGTCCAAGTGTTGTTCTGAAATAAATATGAAATACAGCCATAAGTGTCTGTTGTATACGTACCCACAATTTTTACAATAACCCATAATAAAAACAGTAATTGCAGGAAAACTTTCCAGATAGTGTGTAATACGGAAAGATTAGCCAAAGAAAGGTTTGGCTAGCAGCTACACAGATAAATGTTTTAGATGAATCCTTGTGTGTGTGTTATGTGCAACCTGAAATTGATAACTTTAATTTGACCTTCAAATTCTATTAAACTATTAAAACATAAGACCCATCAGGCAACTTTCTTTATACAAACTTTTAATCTATGATATCTCCAGGTTTATGTTTATATATTTTATTTGACTTTCTACATCAGTAAGCTTATTTTGTATTTGAAGTCTCATGAAACAAATACATATGTCATTTAAATATCTCACAATCTGCCAGAATAAAAAGATGTTCAGGGGAAAAAATGCTGCAGTCAAAGAGAATCTACATATTTCTCTAATGAAAGAAGTCTTTATCTGGTATCCATGGAGACCATAACATATTGAATCTCGTTGTTAACCTCTAGTTGAAGGTGTTGAGATTTTCTGTCTGAGCACAAAGAGTTGTCCTTGGAGCGTTCAGCCGAACTTCAACCATAGAAAATGCAGTCTTTTCATCGTAACTCCCTGAGCTGTTAAATGGAAGTCCTTCCAGTGCTCCTCCCATCCAAACACACGCTCATCAGTACATTAGACATGGTGAACCCAGTGGCTTTTGGCACATTTGCTAAGACTGGTAAAAAATCCATCAACGACACATGAGAACAACTGTTCTTATATCAGCTGCAAGAAATGAAGAATGAGACACTCAAATATTTGACCTGAGTTGATCAATCAATTCAAAAGACAGCATCATTTGTCATGATTTGTCATTGAAAGGAAAGAAATGTCGTTTACCACCTTATCTGACAACCAACAGGCTAATGATTTTCATGTATTTCTGTAATTGGCATCATTCTTCGTATAAATGTTTAGTTTTCAGGCTAGTTAATGGGAAATAATGAAAAAGAATTTGACTTCTGAGTTTCATTAATCCACAATAATGAGCCTGAAAATACCTTAACCCTTGTCATTATTGTTAGTGATTTTCGAGACCACTGGTTCCCTTTCTGATCCGATATAGAGTAAAATTCAGGCTGGTATCCATGATACCGATACTGATATTTTATATGACTGCACTTAATATGTCTTTTAAATCTATTTCAAATCGCAGCTTCCTTAAGAGTACAAGGCAGAGTAATTTCTTTTTTATTTATTTTAAACTGAAGCATACTGAGGTATAAAATTGACAATATGAAAAAACAGACAAAATATGTGAAAATAGTGTTTCCGACTCTGAATCCAGTATCAGAGGTACAGTATTGATATTTTAGAATCGATTGGCACATCATTAATTATTGTCTAAATGTGTCATATCCATCCCACCAGCATGCATAGATCTGGATGCTTAAGGGAGGTTTGTGCAGGGTAAAGCCCACGGTGGAGCGCATGACCTTTCTCCCTTCTGCCAAGCTGATGGGAATCATTACCGTGTATTCACATATGGGTAAGCTATGCTTCACGAGGAGGCCATCTGGCATAATGTGTGCTGGCAAGCCTTCGTATTACAGTACACAAGATGTTCTTTTTATATGCAGGCAAAGGCGTGTGTGTGTGTGTGTGTGTACAGATATTGTACATTGTGGTAGTTTTAATCCACCTGTTCCTGCTTTCACATGTAGCCATACATTCAGAACATTAATATTCAGACTGATCTCATGAAATCACACTGGGTGTCATACCAGTTCTTATGGTATTTCACATTCTCATGACAAACCTCTGGTGACCCCAGATGGAGATCTTTTGTTTTGCTAAAATTTATTTGTTTTTGATCATGTAATACTTTGATACCATGCTGAAAATACATATTAATTTTACACTATGCTTAGTCTGTACAATATATATTGTTATGGACTGTGGCAGAAAAGCCAACTGTACATTACTGCATAAAGTCACACTTTTATTTTCCTTGGTTTAGGATATGTACAGTCAGTCCAGCTTACATTTACAAGGCTGACAATTAATACTGAAAAACTAAAATTAACTATGAACTATGATACAGTATATACATGTGGAAAATAACAGTGGTGTGAATGATTGGACTCATCCACACAGTGCTGAAGGGAGAAACAGTGGCGTTTTCAATAAAATATTTTATTAACTGAATATAATACAAGTCTGTCCATCCACGATCATTGAACCAACTCTAATGGTTTTATTGGTAAATCAATATTGTAGAATCAATATTCCATGTTCACTACAGAGCCTCTGAATGTCCAAATTCTGACCGAATCTGACCAAATTGTGATATCTGATGACCGTGAAAACATAACGAACTGTATTTTACACAAATTATTTATATGTATTTGTAGGATAGTAGATGAACAGGTTATTAATACCTAACTGAGTAAATGGTTTGGATTTTTGGTGAATGTTTGGGTTTTTATCGGCCATATCCCCTCTAAGATGATCTCATGTGGGCTGGACCTTTAAAATAGAAGAAATGAAATAAGTTAAATGAAATAAGTTGTGATTTATTTTTTCTCATCTATGAAATTTCCTGAAAAATCTGAATAATGTGAACTTGAAATGTGTTTGCTTTGGGTGCTTTGAGGATTGGGTATGGCTGTTTTAGTGGCGGGTAACCATAAAGAACATTTACTTTCATTAGCCCAGCAACAGCCACCTCTGATACATGAAATAAAATAAAAAAACTTTTAAATCTCTACACATTTCCTACTCTCTGGCTCACTTTGGAAAATAGGTCCCATGTCAAAAATTCCAGAGTGTCACTTTAAGAATAACAATTATAATTTTACCAAGATTCTGCCTCAATTTATCAGTTTATAATTCACAAATGCTCATTACAATTCACATAACTATTACAGATATCCAAAAAATGTCTAATAGGCAGAATATTGGTAAAATGTCATGCTTTTAAGACATTTCAGATTATTCATATTTGTTCAGTTTATTCAGATTTTTTGTGAAAGGATAGTTTATTAATGTTAACATTTTACTTTTTTACAATAAAGCAAAGAGAACATTTGAAGTTAGAATTATTTCTATGTTATTATGATAGTTTTCCACTGGTCTGGCGTACTTGAGATCATATTGGTCTGTATGTGGAACTCTAATTAAAATAAATTTGACATTTGATTATCATTGTCTTCAGGGTAATTTTTGCATTTCACAAATTTATCCCATGATTAATTTGGATTAGATTCTTTGGCCCAAAGATGTTTGACACCTGTAGGTTAAATGATACAAATGTATGACTAATTTGACCAATCTTTTCTCTCTGTTCCATGTATACATTACCCATACTATTTCTGAGATGCACAGATTTGGTTTTTAAAGTCAGACTTTCTCATACACACACAGTTAGTATAGGTTATGCTTCCATTGCTGTATTCATTCCACTCAACTCAATGCAATTCAATGTCTCTCTATTACAGGGGTGTCAAACATGCGGCCCAGGGGCCAAAACCGCCCCGCCAAGGGATCCAGTCCGGGCCCTGGGATTTGTGAATTATAAAAATTACACTGAAAATATTAACAAACAAAGATGTTTAATTCATCTTATGTCAATTCAATCATAAATAATGTAAAATGCAAATTTTCCCTCTTTGCTGTAGGTGAAATTACATAAAAATGTTCATGACAAAAAGTGAAAATTCTAAACAAATTTGAATAATTTTAGATGTATAAAGAGAACTATGTGGTATTTGATCAATATTCTGATTATTGAATGTGTGTATTTGTAGATCCACTGTGATCTGTAAGTTGTGATGTACATGTATAAATTATAAAATAAGGTGTAATATTGTTAAAGTTGCACTTTTGTTTCTTTAAAAAAAAACTCAGATTGTTCATATTTATTCATGTTATGTTCAAGTACAGTTCATAGATGAAAACATTTTAATTCTGGAATTTGATGATTTTTCCTCAAAAACAGAGAAAACTTTGGAGTTCACATCATTTATAAGTTCTTATCCCTATTATTTATATTATTTAACTGGTCTGGCCCATTTTAGATCATATTGGGCTGAATGTGGTCCCTGAAGTGAAATGAGTTTGACACCCCTGCTCTATTACATCCATGGCCAACCAAGCCTGAGGTTGTGTAAGAACACAAAGAAGACATTTATACCAGCAAGTCAGGATACATTCTCTAAAACGTAGTCCCCTCCTGCTGGTGCGTGACATCATATTCATAACAGAACTGACTGTTTAGTTACTCACTTTTCAAAGGTGGTAACTCACAAATACAGCAAAGTTTTGTTTCCATTGATGCAGACACTTTTTCATCAGTATAATTATGATGAGAAGCAGTTAAGCAGTTGGTGTTTATGGTTGCTGAATAAACAACAAACAGACCCACACACCTGGTCATATAAAGCATAAGCAGATGGTTTTTGATGACTGATTTTGCCTTGTTTCCCCTTGTAAAATTATATTCTGAAGTGTTTTTTTACACAATCACAATCATATATCTGATTGTGTTTAATTTATTTCTCTGTGGAGTTGCAGTAAATTATTTTATTTGTGACCCCTGCAGTGCTAATACAATGCCATGTCTTAGCATTTCTTGTAAATGTCTAGCCTAGGATCTAGACTCTCCCCAGTGGCCGCAAATGGTATTTGCTACGGGGAGAGTCTAGAAAGTCTAGGCTAATTTGTGGGCGGGATAACCGCTGTCTGTCAAATTTTCTCTTTACACAACACCACGCTATTGGATGGGTAACCAGTCAGAGCCAACCACTCAGAGCGATGAACATGGAGCAGGTCTAACCATTCCCGGTTCAGCCAGGATTCCAGACTCCCGTACACTATTTGGCACCGGCTGCTTCGGATCTCCTCCGGGTCGCCTTTGCCGAGTTGTGCTGCTCGTATTCCCAGTTTTTCGGCCTCTTGCAACTGGTCATCCATTAGGGCTAAAAGGGGTGACACAACGATCACCAGCGGGTTGTGAAGACCCATGCGTCGTCCCACTAGCGGAGCCAGCTGATAAATCAAACTTTTGCCATACCCAGTGGGCAAAACTCCGACAACGTCCCTTTTTTCCAAAAACAGCTTAAGTGCCGTTTTCTGCTCCTCTCGCAGGGAAAACTGTAATTTTAAATCACCTAGCGTTGCTGCCAAAGCCAGCTCGAAAGGTTGTTCCTGGTGATGAGCCATGTTGTCTAGCAGCTAGCAACTGGTGTTACTATGTGTGCTAGCTGCTACGTCTCTGCAACTACAACATTACGTGTCGTCATGAGGCAGGGCGGGCTCCAATCCCGCCCCTCGCGATTTGATTGGCCCGGTACATTTTGGATTTTCAGATCTGAGGCTGTCTCCCGTAGCAAATACCATTTGCGGCCACTGGGGACAGACTAGATCCTAGGCTAGTAAATGTCTTTTTCCTTTCTTTTTTCAATTAATTTTAAATTCAATTCAAGGCAGTACATTTCCACGACTGTCAAAATGACACATTCAATAATAACGTGATGACCACAAATCTGTCACATTTGTGTTTAAGACAAGAAGAGTAGAAAAAAATAATTGTCTTTTGTTTTGAATACAATTTTCTTAATTTTATTTTTAAAAAGTAACCCCAAGATTGCATTTACTTGTTCAATGGTTTCCCTATTCAATGTGTCTGCTATAATATTTACTCCATGCCAGCAGGGGTGGGGGGGTGGGGTGGGGCGACAAGTTTATCAGATTGCATTGTTTCTTACATTGCATTACTCCAAGATGCTTGAAACTAAAAAGCCGTCTCCTATGAATGAGGATTGGAATTTATTTTGTCACATGAAGTGTCCCTGTTAAGTGTCCAAAAAATGACATGATTTGAGACGTCCATATTGGATTGACTACATGGAGAAATGATACTCGAATAGATTTATTTTGGACATAAATTCCAGTCGGTAGTGGAATTCCTGCCACACTGGTTGCAGCATGTGGTGAGTATCATCCTCCAGAGCCTCAGTGATTCTCCTCTAGAGTTCCTCTTCACATGTGGGAAGTGATGGAATATATATATATATATATATATATATATATATATATATATATATATATATATATATATATATATGTGCACACCAGTCCTTTCACGTAACCCCAGATAAACAAAATTGCACAGTATTAGCATGGTGGTGGTGAGCGCGGGGGTCATTTCAATAGCATAACCAATCCATCTGTTAATATAAAATTTTGAATGAATCATTAGGTCAGGGGTGTCAAACATGCGGCTTGGGAGCCAAAACTGGACCGCCAGAGGATCCAGTCTGGTCCCTGGGATTTGTGAATTACAAAAATTACACTGAAAATATTAACAAACAAAGATGTTTAATTCAATCTAAAGTGGATCAGACCAGTAAAATATGATCATAATAACCTATAAATAATATAAATGCTAAGTTTTCACTTTGTTGTAGGGTGAAAAAAGGTGAAATTACATAAAACTATTTATGTTTATGACCAAAAAAAGGTGAAAATCATGAACAAAATTGAATAACTTGAAATGTCTAAAGAGAAACGTGCTATTTGATCAATATTCTGATTGCATGTATTTGTAGAGCCACTGTGATCTGTAAGTTGTGTTGTACATGTATTAATTATAAAATAAGGTGTAATATTGTTGAAGATGCACTTATTTTGCATATTTATTCATGTTATGTTCAAGTACAGTTCATAGATGAAAACATTTTAATTCTGAAATTTGATGATTTTTCCTCAAAAACAGAGAAAACTTTGGAGTTCACATCATTTATAAGTTCTTATCCCTATTATTTATATTATTTAACTGGTCTGGCCTCTGCATTAGGTCAAATTATGTCAATTTTTTTGGCACACCCTTGTATTGTTTCTCCAGTTTTTAACATAACAAACAATATCCAGTGGTTCCTAGGCGTTGTGTTTACAGATACCAACTTAAAGTGTCAGTGTAACAGGTGGGATACTACACACACACAAAAATCAACTTGAAGATGTGGAAACTTTTGTGCAGAATCAACTTTTCTATTTGTGTTTCTGTGCTGGAGATACTTCAGTCGTGTCAGGGGAGGATGGGAGGGAGGGAGGTAGGGGGGGAGGTGGGAAACCAGGGATGACCAGGGTTGCCTCATCTTCCCTGGCCTCATTTTTTTGCTCCCACAGGGAAGTGATTCTTTGTGAACTTGCCCTCCGATGGCTCTTTTTGTTTCTCCATCACCCAAAATAGGTGTCTCTATTTCAGTAACAGGAAGCTGCAGTTTTGGACAACAGTGACTGTGTGAAAGCAAGAAGGGAGGGGAGGGGTCGCTCTCTGCAGGGACACCGTCAGCTGTGTTTCTAATTCAGGCCATTTACCCCCCCCCCCCTCCCATTTCCCTTCAAACAGCATCCATCCCCTCACAGATCACCATGGCAACAGGGCACACTCTCAGGACAAAGCAGCAGTGCATATGAAAAGGGTTATGTAAGGGAAATTTAGATGAAAGTGGGTTTGGTATTAAAATTCACTACTGACAAACATAATTGTGGGTCTCCAATCAAGTACAACAGGGAATGAGAAATGATTAAGCAGCGGATGCATCTCTCTGCCACCGCCATGAAAGGTGTAAAACCAGACAAACTGAAACTCAATCTGAACTCATATGTGTGTGTCAGATAATGTGTGAATTCATGAAAGTAGTATGGCACCTCCAGAACACTTAGACGTGATTTTAATTATCATAACTACGCCCAAAAATAAATGCATGCATTCTTTATGGAACACTCTTCCTTTAAATATTACAAACATTTCAACTAAGATTGGATAAAAAAAAATGTAAAGTAACTATTCAGGCTTGAGAGTTACTAATGTTATGTTGCGATTATTAGGAATTGTTCTTTTCTTATTCTGTTTTGTTTTTCCACACTTTTTACTGTAAATAGATCTCTGTATGTATTATAAATGGATCTGTGTAATGTGATTTTGCATCTTTAAACTTTTATTTTTTGAGGATCCCAGGAAGACTAGCCTGGTATATGTGTGTCAGGTAAATAAAAATAAACAAAGAATAACACTCATAAATATGTTGAATAATAACACTGTGATGGGCATTTATTTGTAGGTATGTGTTTATAGAAGAGTGGAAAACTATAAAATAATAATAAATAATCAAATAAACATGCAAATGGCTTTCATTCTGGGTTAGGTGGTATTTTAACTTCATATTCAATGACAACGACCATAAAATAAATAAATAAATAAACAGTTCTCATTTTTGGAACAGAACGTGTCCTGTATTCCCCAGTAAATATAATAATTTATTCTCAGGTAACAATGACAAGATGGTTCAAAGAGATTAAACAACAATGAACCAGATCTGAAATGACCTCCTCCTGTATCTTACACCCTGGACTTTTAGAGTCACACCATTATCTTTATCTCCAGAAATTATTTTATGTGTTTAATGACATTTGGAGAACATACTACGTATCAACTTCACAGATACATAAGAGTAGATGCAGAAGACCTTGTTTTTCTGTAGGTATTTACATAAAACTTCTATTCCCAAAAACTGGGGCCTGAGATGACACACACATTTCAGTTTCAGTAACAAATTTCCAAAAGCTTTCAATGAGAAGGACATAAATTATAACTTATTATTTTTTTATCTAAATGTACTATACATTGTTTTACTGACTGACAATGAGACAACATCAACTCATTTTAAATGCATTGATGTGGCCTCATTTATAAAGCATGTATTAAGTTTTTATTTATCCAATGCACTTCAGAATTCTGAATGGGGCCATGATTGTCATTTTCAAATGATGCATTCCTAAAAAAAAACCAAAACAATGAGCTAAGGCCCAATCACTTCTAATTGAGAATCAGGACAACACTGATTGGGGAATGGCTAAGGCAGAAGGCTGTATAACCCTCAAAATGGACATTTGACAGGACCACACTGTGAACACAGAGGGATCACAGGTAAGATGGAGGTAAACACAAGAAAAGTGTGAGGAAAGAAACACAGAAATGTTTGTGTTTTCTTTGTCAACAAATTAATCATTTGATTGACCGTTAATGCCATTTTAATGCCATTAATCATCATTTCTGTGGTTTAAAGTTGATAGCCACAAAAAGAAGACCAATGCCCATGGAACACAGATGCTTACAGCCAGGTGTGTCTATGGTGGATACTTTCAGGAACAAAGCTTTCACATCTGTTAATAGTGGCATCTATTGCTACATCTATGTAGAACTGGTTCAACTCAGCTCACCTTGACTCAATTCTGGTACCAGGTACTATTCCTGGTACTTTCCATTACAGGATACTACCAACTTTACAGTACGTGGTCGGCTCAGAGGTGCTGTTAATCACATTTGTGGCACATTCGTCTGAATTTTTACATCAAACACCAAAGACTGAATGTCCTTGACCAACCACGGTGTAGTTTTGTGGCCTGTCATCATGTGAATTAACCTACTACTGTTTTTGTGTAAACTGGCAGGTCACCGAGACAAATGATTATTGTAACAAGTCACAAAGGGCTGTTCCATTTCTTAAGGGAATGTTTCAACCCCTACTTCTTGTAATTCCATTTTAAGAAGTAGTGCCAAAGGCAAGAGCCCAGGGATGGGGCTAAGCACAAAGGTTAAGGGCTAATGGACACAGATTTGAAGCAATACAAACTGCCAGTGGGAGTGATGTCTTGTGCAGATCTCTGTGGAAGTTATGTCTTTTTCTTGTATAAGTGAGTGAATGCACAGTGTGATATCAGCTCGATGTTCTCTGTTCTCACTTTGACATGTGTCTGAGATGTGGCAGGACAGGGGGTGATACCGCACATCATCATCATTTATGCTTAGTGACTTGTCCCCAGTTCTCTTCTGTCTGATGTGATGTCGGGCAAAGTGCCTTCCTTCATCAACTTTTTACTGTCTGTTTGTAGGAAAATGTGTAGGGAAATGTTTTACAGCATTTATGTGTGGATTGGTGGCTGCTACTTAAAAGTGGGATGGGAGATCTTTTTTTGGAACATTTTTTACCATATCGCCTGAAAACCTCTTCACTATCCCATAGCATGCACTGAAATAGAATGTTTGCAAAAATAAACTAAATGTTTTAGTTCAGTCTAGAGGGTGGAACCACAAGAAAACTCTGGCCAATCATTGCACTGATCATCTTTACAATGATTGAATTGCGATTGAATGATTTGAATCAAGCGTTTGTCAAAAAGAGCATCAGGGCAGGTACGGCTGTTGGATTTGGATGGATGGTGATCAGCTAATGTAAAACACACAGGAGAAACCTCTTTTCTTCAGTCACAAAGTCACACTACAAGATTAGAACACAACACAATTATCCATCTAGAGGAAGCTCTGCAGCACCTCCACGTGTCCGTCCTTCACACACCTCTTTGACCTCATTAGGACACATTATAATTGGCTTTGTCCTTTAGTGACATTCTGAACAGCTTTGCTTCCAGCCAAGTTAGCTCATCCTTGTAGCTACTGTTCATCTCTTCCACTTGTAGGGGTGGGGTACAAGATCTTAGAAAAATGCTTCGAGCAGCTACATTTTGAAAATACCAAAACCACACCTCCAGAATTCTGGCACGTATAATGCTTGTTCTCCAGGGTTCACAAGTGCGGCACAGGAATAATTCATCCATGCTTCATTCATTCTCCTCCAACACCCCTGCTAGAAAACAGCACCAGTTTATACCAATCTGACAGAGGTTACATTTCTTTATGTTAGTCACACTACCATTTTCAGGTGAACTTTCCATCCTGATATATCTAGTGAAGTTCTGGCTTCATTTCCAGTACTAGTGCTCCAAGCCTCTGAGAACACCTGATTCATGCAGGGGGCTGCTATTTCTGAATAAAAATGAATAAAATCTCCCCTATCTTCTACACTATTGTCCAAGTTACACAAGCATATTCAGTGCCCTCTTCCTACTTCCAAAGGCACTTTCACTGTCCTCTGCCAAGTAAATGGTAAATGGTCTGCACTTATATAGCACTTTTCCACCTTCATGCTGCTCAAAGTGCATTAGCTTCACATTCACCCATTCACACACTCATACACCAGTAGGTTTCTAAGGTTCTGTCAGTCCTACTGGGAGCCTAAGTTAGGGTTCAGTGTCTTGCCCAATGACACACATGTGGACACCCAGAGCCGGGACGTGAATAGGCCAACCTCTTGGTCATTGGTCAGAGTGGGCGACCCACTCTACCAATTGAGCCAGAGCTGCGTGCTACATGACATTTGTCTAAAGTGACAGAAAAACTTTACACAATGTCCCATATATGACGCTACCATTATGAGGACATTTACTCACAAAGAATATGTTTCAAATATTTTTTATTATACATGTGATCATTTATATAAAGAAATCATTTGGAATGACTATCAGTAACAAAATGGATAATCAAAGAACCATTACCAAAAAAAAATTAAATTTGCCACACATTCACATTCTGTGGTTCACATACCACTGCCTGTGATTATACACCTGGCCAATAGATGTAGGCTTTGAGAAATTAACCCTTTCTCAAACCATTTGGATCAAGTGGTTCAATGCCTCATGAGGCTTCATCTCAATCTCGATGGAAACATTTTAATGGAAATAGTAACTTGAATGTGAAAACACAAGAGACATGGACAGAGTTTCTGTGAAGGTGAAGAATACAAAGCCTCTTTCATTTTCCTACGACTGAGACATTTGTCATTACATTTTTACTTCACCTCCATAGAGCCACAAGCTACCCCTCTGATTCTATCCGTTTCCACTGGATGATGATAGAGGTCGACAGAGGTCAGACTGATAAGGTGTCACTGAATATATTTACCACAAACCTGAATTTCATTTCTAGCTGCTTACATAGTTGTCATATATATATATATATATATATATATATATATATATATATATATATATATATATATATATATATATATATATATATATATATATATATATATATATATATATATATATATATATATATATCATTAATGTTTCCCACGTTCAGGCAAATGCTTTTGACATTCATGAAAATGTGTTAATAGAGAACAAGGGAAACTATGACTCACAATGAATCATTTAAATAAAATATGTCTTTTTGTGTTTTTCCCCCATTAAATGCTGTCATATGCTGCAGTTGCACATGTCTAGTGCTGACTCATTTTGATATGAACATGCATAACAAACACATTGTAAGAGAAAGATAAATATATACATTTCTTTCATTTACAGCACATTGCCATTTGACCAATCAGATGATGCTCCATCCAGACTTGATTAATTTATTGATTTTAAGTCATAAATTATATTTTCCTCATGTCTTGCAGGTCTAATAGTACACAGCTTGAGGTCTATGGTCTATTTAGGTTTGGTTAGACTTGATTTGGCTGATATGTGTTAAAGAGGCAACTGCAATCACACAGAGATAATAATTGCAGCATGGATAGCAGAAACAAAAGCAGATGACTGCAGCTTTGATGGCAGCACCACCACTATAAAACCAGCCATTATCTTCATTAAATCCTCCCCATTGTGACCTGCTGTGTGCTGGTAAAAATGTCAGCCAGAGCCAGCAGAGAGGACAGTGGTGGCATCAGACCCATTCACCATTTAACTTATGGACAGCCTTCTTGCCAGATTAATTCAGTTGGCCCCTGGAGGCACGGCTCATTGGGCACACCGTGCACCCACTCCCACTTTTCTGCTTTTCTACTTGTCATCATTTACATTTTGATAGGTCTCTGCTTGTGATGAATACTGATTTCTGTCAAGGTCAAAGCTGCAACACCTGAAGAAAGAGAGGAGAAGGGAGGAACAGAGGGATTCACATGATGGTGATGGAGGTGAATATGACTGAAAGGGCTGTGACAAATCCGATCGCACAGGTGAAATGGAGAATGAAGAGGAGGAGGAAAAGATGAAACACAGCAACAAATGAGCAGGAGGGAACACAGGGACTGAACAATAGCTCCATATGGCTGCTGGAGAGTCCAAGCATGTGAAGGTGCGTGATCTGTAAAGATAAGGTGCTTTTATTGCCTCGAGGTGAGAGCAAACTGAGGCCACATTTGAACTGTGTGATCTCTGCTCCAATATGAGATAAGTGAAATGCTCATTCATCATCTGAAACCGCTTTTTCCTCACTAGGGTCATGGAGGTCACTGGAGCCTATCCCAACTACTTATGGCCAAAAGTGGGGTACACCCTGGATGAGTCAGCGGTCCATCTCAAATTCACACCACTGGACAATTTAAATTAATCAATTAACCTATCAGTACATGTGCTTGGATGGTGGGAGGAAGCCAGAGTACCTGGAGAGAAGCCACACATACACAGGGAGAACAAACAAACTCCACACAGAAAGGTCCCACCTCCATTAACAGGCATTGAAATCGAACTCTTCCTGTGAGGCACGAATGTGTTCCACTATACCACTGTGTCGCTGGCACCAGAAATATTCATATTTGAAAAAGAAAAATATGTCTGAAATGAAATTATTCTAACTTCATGAGCAACAGCATATTAATTAAAAAATAGTTTTGTTTTGATTTTTTCCATTTTAATTTCATTATGACTTTCTTTAAGTTTGTGGCCTACTGGTACATACAGTGCATAAATACATTTTTATATATATATATACATACCCTTAGGGTTTCTTTTGTTTGTTTTTTTAAGTTTGATTATTTTTTGTTTGCACAAGTAGAGCACTTAGTACAATGAACACCCTGACTGATTGGTTTTTCTCACCTAGTCGTTGTGTAGTTCTCTATATTGTATTGTGGTTTTAAAGTAAATGAAATAAAAGCTGTAGGTATTTTTATTGGAAATTCTTGTGCACATTGTTTAAGAATTTGTGATATTAAAAGGAACACTTGTCTCAGCACATCTTTGTGTCCTCATTTCTTGAACCTCAGGTCACACTTTTTTTTTCTTAGAGCAGTATGTGTAAAGTTTGATGTTATTGGAGCTTGAGTTAAAAAGTTTGAAAGTGTCTTTTCAGTACTTAGAAATAAAAATATGCAGTGGAAGTCTTGCATTACAAGAACCATGTCTATCAATCAATAAAAGGATGGAAAGTTTATAAGATGTGGATGTGAGATACAGAAATATGAATCCATTTGTTCAGCAAAAGCCAAAGCATCTAGGTGAAAGTTATCTTGGTCAGATTTTCCACACCTGGTGTCTAAAATTGTATAAATTCTTATATGTTGTTGAAAGATTACTCTCTGTGATTATGTTTTAAGTGTGATGGGATATTTTCACTAGAAATGGGTTAAAATAAACTCTAAGATTGAGATTTTTTCAAATGTTTTTATACACACCTACACACACTGACCCAAGGGCTTGTGGTTGTTAATAAATCCTGAACATATTTCTACCGAACAATATCTTTAAAGGAATATCAGACCCATAAAAACTTTTGCAACTTGAAATACCACACATAGCACCCTTAATGCCTTTATACACATACACAGAAAAATAAACCAATAAGTAAAATCAACAAACATATACCTATTAAACATCTACATACACTCCCCTACTCTTATTTTATTACTCCATCTAACTCTATTACAACGTGTCTCCTGCTGTGGAAGTCATCTGAAGGTCTTCTTTAAATCTTTCTACTCAATTACCTAGAACTTGTGACGACAGAGTTCAATAGATCATTATTATCTCTAACAGTTGGCTTCACAACATTTACCAGCTACTCCGTTCCACTGGCTGCCTCTGCTATTATACTCCACTCATTGTTCTCACATTACAACTGGAGCGTGGTGATATAGGTGAGGCCATGACAATCTGTTTAGGAGAGCAGCAGGAGATGCACCGGGTTAATTTCATGTCTGCTGCTGCTGCTGTGCGTTCCTTACACAACACACGTCTACAGTGCTGATATATTTTATTTTGCTTCTATTTGCCTGGTGATGAATATGACCTTTTTGCAAATGAAACTTGGAGAAAGAAGCTTCAACATAAAACACAGAAGATGTAAACCTCAATAACTAGTTTGGACAAAAGACATTTTTGTAACAAATTGTTAATCAACATCAAAGTCAAACACTGATCACATAAAATCATGAACATTAATTGACAACAAAACCTATTTAATAATATTAGTTACTGTACCAGTTAATTTCCAAGTAGCAAAAGTACAAAATGAAGTGTGCAAGTCAAAGCTAAAAAGGGGAAGAAAATACTAAAAATCAATTTCAAACTAAACAAGTGGTGCCAGACACAACAAACCCTACCCCTTGTAAATGATTGACATTATTTGTCTTATTTCTTATCATTGCATAAACACATTTTTGGTGATCTTGATGTTTTACCTACATTTACCAAAGTTTAATGGGGATCTATTCTGGACCACTTCACACCTTTCCTGAAAATGTCATGGAAATTGTTCCAGTAGGTTTTCCACTAAATTTATGACAAACAGACTAACAAAAAATGAACCAAAAACAATACCCTTGCCTCTTATATAGATATTATCCTCTTTCCACAGATATCACCCCTGCTTCAGGGATGATAATGGGTTAGTATCATCAGTGTGCAATTCATTTTGGCTTCTACATCTATCCTGCAAATGTAATACTGCCCAAATTAGTGGATCTGTCACAGTTTCTTTGCAACCACCTTTTCACAGCTATTTGAACAAACATCAATTGTGCTACCATAATTCTCTGTATGTTACATTAAAATGAGCCATTTTTATTCATTTACTGTCAAATATACATGGGTGAATTTGATGGGATTGTAAAGTGACAAAGGTTTGTATTGACTTAGACTAGACTTAGACTTAGAGACTTAGACTTCCTTTATTGTCATTGTTACAATAAACATGTTTACAGAACAACGAAATTGTATTTCCGGTTCTTCCTTAAGGTGCACTTCAGATTTAAATATTAAAAAATAAAGAGTAAACTTTGTAGAATACAAATGTACAGAGTGTAAAGTGTAAAGTGAATGAGACAAATAGCTTCATTACATAACTGCCGGTCAATGTTTCTTATAAGTTATAGCGAATGATGCAGTAGGTGGAGAGTAAAGTTAAGCAGATCGAAAATAGGACTTAGGTTATCAGTAGGTTAACAGTATGATAATATATAACTAAATATATATATGATATATAACTAATTATATATGACTATTGTAACCTGGTAATGTGCCTTGTTTCTTGTTGTCGCTGTAATAATTCTACATAAATATACAGGTAAATGCACAAATAAATAGAATTTTAAAATACGTTAAAGAAAAGACAAATTCTCTGTTTATCATACTGTACACCCAAGTACAGAAACATAAAGAAACACACACTTGAAGGTCTCAAAATGCCAATCAAGTACATAATATCACAACTCATGGTATTTTACATATAATGATAACATGAAGGGGGGGTTGCGAACAGAGACAGCTGTACTTACTACTGATGCAGTTCAAGTCCTGTGACTCAGATGTGTGTCTACATCATTTTATTTCCCATAAAAAGATACATATATTGATTCTATTCAAAGTGCAAATGAGGTTCATACATATGGGCCAGACTGTTCAGATCTGTGATAAAATCACACAAACCGCCTTTCTATGTCGATCCAGCACACTGTGCCTGTTCTGTCGGGTCGTTTCTGAGGAAATAATACAGACCTTTTCAACCTCAAAGAAAAAATTGGAGTTCGAGTCTAAATTGAGAAATGAAGACTTAGAAGAAAGAGCAGCACAGTCTTCAAATAGTTTAATCAAAGCAATTGCAAATGTACAATTGATTCATTCTCCTCAGACCCAACATCTGCTTGATGATGCACAAAGACCGACTGCAGGTCCTCACATCCCTCTGAGGAGGGGTCCAAAGTAACTAAGTGGGTTACAAAAAAGTACTAGTGTTTATTGAAATGAGAACTTTGATAAGATAATATATCTTATTTTACATTGTGTACTGCTTGCAAATGATTTCTAGGATTTTCCCCCCAGATTATGACAAGTAAAAAGTGTCCAATCTACTGAACTGTTAAAAGGGAATCAAATGGCTGTGAAGGTAATGAAATGACATAAGCCAGTTTTCAGCAACTTTTACTCTACCAGGAACTTTGCATTTTCACTGAAATTACCCAGGGGAAAAAAAATTTAAAAATGTCCCTTGACGGCAAATTTTCCTGAAAAAGTTCCTAGTACACTGTAGAATTTGCAGTGTTAATTTGGAGACAATGGGACCAAATACACTCTAGAAGAAGTTAAATAAACTCTCTAAGTGTTGATTTAACACTGCAAAATTTACTGTGTAGGGGGTGAGACTTGTCACAATTCTTGGGATGGGGCTGAATGCTAAAATAAAACAACATACTGGAATTCACCCCCTATAGCCAGTGTGTGGCTGGAAACATGTTTATTCCATTTCCACAAGGTTCACTTTGCCTGAGTTTTCATTGTTTGGAAAATAAAGCAAAAGAAAAGCAAAGTGTAAGAAGTGACCAAAAGACAAATACCATTTGCAGAACACTCCATTCTGAGTAACAAAGTGAACAAAGTAAGACACGAATGGAACGAGATTAAAGAAAAAAATAAAATAAAAAGTAAAATGTAGAAAAATAAACAATGAGCAACAAAATGAATTAAAACTTTGTGTCTTACTTTGTCCTGCTAGCTGAAGTGCTATCATAATCCCTGACTAACATACGTACACTTCGCATTAATGTAATATTTTACGATGGAAGAATTTCAGTGAAAACAAAACTGCATTCTGCAGAATGTGTATAAATACTTTTTTTGCCAATCGACTGTTCCGTCTGGGGGTGGGGGGTGGGGTTTGTACTCCAAATGTGTTTAGCATCTTCCATCTTTCTAGTTGCACATTTGTGTATATGTACAACGATCTACTTGGACAAAGTGTCTGAAATGCATTGGTGCTGCAGAGGGGTTACTTGCATTAAAATGTTAAAAGATTAATAATGGTGATGGATTCATTTGCATTCATTTTGACAGCCCTACCTTAAATAACTATTTTAGGGAATTACTTGCTCCCTGCAAATTATAACCTTTTTGGTTTTCCTTTCATGTCATAAGATGAGGTGCAATGATAAAATATTCTACATTGAATGATAAGTTGTTTCACAAAAAATAACGAAATGTATGCATTATTTGTAGCAATATCCATATATCCATATCACATTTCAATAAGTTGTACAGATCACAAATGAACCCCTTGAGCAGATGGATTGAAAACATCCTGACATTATTTTTGCAGAATTAAATAATAAATTGAGAAATAAACAGGTCAACAAAGTCTCGACCTGTTAGATGTGGTTTTGTAATGTTACTATTGATAATGCTGTAATTCTACCTGAAAATAAGGCTTATATGTGTGTTCCTTTCCAAGCCCGCAGCTCCAGTGTCATCCTGCCGTCTGAAACTGACACACAGAGTAATTACAGTCCCATCAGCAGAGCCATTTAAAGCTGTGTGTGCGTACTGGCTGAAGCTCCAGGCTGTGAAGTCGTACATCAAGCAAAGATAATAGATGTGCCACTTATGTGACACAATGTCATGTTGTGATATTACACTAGAGAGTGATGTTTACGGTCATTATGGACATGACTGTGGTGCAGCTGCATGTGAAGCCCCAGGCGGGATACATTACACATCACCCACCTACTCCACATGGTCAAACGCGGATCCATACAAATCATCTCAGTGAGTCGTGAGGAGTGACTGTTTTCCTGAATGCAACTTCATTACTCTAGCAACATGTTATTTTGCAGAAGACACAAGTACATACAGTCACAAAAATCAGGGTAGAATGGAAAATGCAATGAAATAAACATATTGAGGCATCATGTGTTACAGAGGAGCCGTGTCGTTTGCATCATGAGTCTACGGCTCTGAAATTACAGTCTGCATTCATCAGTCACGCAACAGCAGCCTTCAAGCAGAATAGGAAATGAAAATAAAAGAGCTTACACCTAACTTTTCCCCACTGACAGGAGGTAAACAATCTGGAGAGGAAAGTGGAAAAGACTGAGGAGGAGGAGGGAAGGGCAGGCAAGGTCACCTTCCAAATATTTGCTGATTTGTAAGTGGAAATGGGAGCTGAAACCAGAAAGTTAGACAAAATTTTCAGGGCATTGAAAATATATCTCTGTTTGTTATGACTGGAGGAGAAAGCCTGCTTTATCATTCAAAGACTACCTCTGCCAAAGAGGTTATGGGATAACTGCCATCTGTCAACAGGATTACACAA
Organism: Siphamia tubifer; assembly: GCA_020466265.1. Lineage (NCBI taxonomy): Eukaryota > Metazoa > Chordata > Actinopteri > Kurtiformes > Apogonidae > Siphamia > Siphamia tubifer. The sequence continues at coordinate 56,632,526 of CM035794.1, read as the reverse complement.
ATACCACTGCACTGATTGTCATGAAACTTACGATGACAGAGCAAGGGACAAGATTTATTGTTATTGTTTAGATTCATTTTGTTTGTTTTTTGTTTTCTGTCTCTTTGTTTCTCCATTTTTCAGCAACTTTACACAAAAACTACCAAACCAATTTCCAAGAAATTCTAAGGTAAGGTTCTTAATGTCGCAGCCATTCCACTGTTTTAACGATTTATTACAACATATATTTATTCGAAAACAAATATTACATTTTGGTGAATGTAGGCCAAAGGTTAAGGTTAGCAAAAAAATGTGTTTTCACAATGATAGGCAATATGGAAAATTGGGTAAAACATATGCCAGAGCAAGGGTGTAAAATTGTATATGGATGCTATGGATGTGTCCATACCCATATTTGGATGTTTCTAAAATGTCCATACCAATTTTGAATGGGAAATTACACAACATTAGGGAAACAAAAGGTATTTTCCCCCTCCTCAGTTCTGTCTGTCATTGGTGGGTGCAACCTTGCTATTTTTTTGTAGTGTTGCTTTCCTCAATGAAAATTTCGATGAAATATTTTTGTCAACAAATCATTATCATGTGACAAAAATGAAACGAGACTAGATGTAAATGTTGGTCTTGTGACAATAACTATAATGCAATAAAAAAAAGAAACGAAATGTGTCTTAAGAAATAAAAACATTCCTAAAATGTCTATTAGTTATTGTTGACCAAAACAAAATGTGACATTATTTCATCTGTTTTAGGCATGTTCTTATTTGTTTGTTTAATTTTGCTGTCTCTCACAAGAAAGTTGTCAAATTATGTCCCCACCAATGTCAACATCATTATTACACCCTTGTGCGAGAGGCAGAGTTTATTGTGCCTGGCACCACTTGTTAAACATTTTAAGTTGCATTAAATGTCTACATAAAATTTTGGATATAACTTTTTAACTATTCATCTTAAGAGACTTCCAATGAGCACGAACATGCTCATCTTTTAATGCTACATCTTTTATGTGTAGATTTTGACCTATTGTTGACCCAAGAGGTCAGGGGTCATTTGGTCAACACCTAAAAAATATAAATAGACTAACGGAAAAACAAGTGCAGATAGACTATTGTTGACAGATAGGAAACTACATATGGTATCATGACTTCTGACCTTGAGCGACCTTGAAAAGTCAGACCCATAGTCTTGCGTTTTGAGAAGGAGATGTCGTTTAAGAGCTAAAATGTTTGTGAGTGTCAGGGTTTACTTTGCCTGGCACCACTTATTCAAAGCCTGTGCTCCAGCCTGGATGAGAGGTCTTTGATACAGGCCCCACAGAGGCAGACAGACAGATGGACAGACGGACAGGGCAGATAAGCAACGGTTGCAGCATTGAAGTGATACACGGGGTCAGAAATCTATGTGGATGTTTCCTAGCAACAAACCAGATCTGCTAGAGAAAAATCTGGAGTCATTGTTAACTCTAAGACTTGATTATAGGCTGCATTTAATAGTTGTTTTCATTCAGACAATATTTGACCTTTGACCTCAGGTCCCCTCGCTTGATTACAGATAGTGAATGTGATTTCTTCGTCAGATATCAATAAATACTAACAGGTTAGCAGTAAGTGCTGATAAAAATCGAAGCAATAATGTTCTTCCTCTCCTCCAATCAGTGGATTGAGAACAGCAGCGACACGTTCTGTCTTTGACGTCTCCTCGATGATGGCGACGGGCTTGTCGGCTGTGACGACCCCGTCTCTTTTAGCCTCCAAATGACTTCAGCTATCAGAGTACTCTTAACAATGGTGACAGAATGCTGCCAGTGTCTCATTTAGTTTGAGGGAAAGGTAATAATCAAAAAGGCTGGGAGAGCTCCACACCTGAAAGTCATGTCCATTATATGACAGAAGAAGAAAGAAAGCACTGAGGCACAAAATCAAACCGTCAGACCATCTATGACTGCAGTTCCCAACTCATCTTGTAGCTTAAATATATTCTTTAAAGCTGAAAATGAATCAGGTAACACGCCGCTCATGACAGACCATTTGATTAACAAAAGTAGAAAAAGCTTTTAGGTATCTTCTAGTTTATATCTTATCATTACACCCCTGCAGCAGTAAATAGATATACCAGGAATTTTGTCTGCAGCAGCTATTTTTATCAACTACTGACATGTAGGTTTATTCTTCATTGGGCTAAATAATCATAGACTATTAGTAAAATTAGTCAATTTAGCTTGTATTGTCTTCACACTGGGAATGCACAATAACAGTAATTGGTGAAAGATTAGAAATGTAGTCATACTTACATTATTGAAGAAATTTGATATTTCAAATCAAGTTGCATGATTTAGTCAAGATCCCATGTTTGCTAAAAATGCTACCCATTACAGTAGACACCACTACTGGAGCTCTCTGGGAAAAGAGTGCCTGTCTGATCTTGCTAAGAATTGTTTGTCGGTTTGTTTGTTCAAATTGACAAATATAACCTGAAAATGTAAGACAGTTCATTTTAATGCTCCACATATTTACACCAATTATTGTCAAATGTGATGCAGTCATTTTTTATTTCTCTAGAATCCCATGTAAAGGGAGCAAATAATCAAACCTGGATTGGCATTTTGAATAATTTCATGAGATATACTATTACTATGATATATAATTAGACACAGTGATGCATTATTTGAAATTGCATGTAAAATTACCATTATTTCTAAAGACAAGACTGCAATGTCTGTCAAAATATTCACAAGATGTTTATGCTTATAGGCCTCAACGGATTGTTGTTGAATACTGAACATGTCAGTGCAAATAATCATCTGTTTTAGGTGTTGTTTCTGTGTATTGTTTCTGTGCAGCCATAATTAATGTGTGGAAAATGACTGGTATCAGAGTGAAAGGATAGCTGAGGGTTTGACAGCAACTCTTGTGAGATTTTCAGTGATGTGACATCTAAGAAGCATGATCTTATTAGGGGTGTGTGTGTGTGTGTGTGTGTGTGTGTGTGTGTGTGTGTGTGTGTGTGTGTGTGTGTGTGTGTGTGTGTGTGTGTGTGTGTGTGTGTGTGTATATACGTTCACACCTGACAGAAAAGTGTGAGTAATTCTATGTTCCCGCCTTATTCCTAGTTATTCCCTGTTATAAGGCATATCTGGGAGCCACATGACCTGACAGTCTTATTTCTATAGAAGTATGACAGTAACAGCAGACATCACATCTGTTTTCGTGGCCCTGCTTCTCCCCAGTGTCCTTGTCACAATTTACTTTGATGTGTCTCCACAAATACTGATCAAGTTGTTATTTGTCTTTCTTCCCATTGTCATGTAATATCATCCTCAGCGGTAGCAGTATCAAGTCTGACCGATTATAGTCACCATCTCAGGCGAATAACATCAACATTTGCTTATCGTTATGGCAACGCAGAGGAATTTTCTGTCTGAGTGTTAAATATATGAGTCGCATGTAGGTCATGTGTTCCAGTGTGAGGATTTCTATGTGGCCCAGATAGAAATACAAAAAACAAAAAAAATAAATTAAAAAAAGGAAAAGATACTGTGCTGCTTTTTCATTCTGGTTAGAAATCTAAGGTCATGTCATACAATAGTAGAAAAAAATACAACTTGGAAGATCAGAGTGGGTTTTTATTGGTATGTAAAATGAGAGCAAACAGTTTGTAGACGGTCACATCAGACTAGTGTAGCTGTAGTAGTAAAGTCAGGGTGTCTGCTGTCTGCATAAAAGAAAAGCTTCAGTTTGGCCTGAGAACATGAGCAGAATGGATCCCATGGACTGAAGCATATGTGAGCTAAAGGAAGTGGTGTTGGGCATTTGGAGCCCCATTAAAAAAATTCTTACTTTGTACTGTATCACAAACCATGCAAATCATAGAACTGTGTGAATCATAGAACACTGTGCACATATTTATCAATATTCTGTTTAGATTTTCTAATTTCATGCAAGACTAATGAAAAATATATTTTATATATTTTTTTTTTATTTATTTTAATGATATTGATTCCTTATCCTCATATTGATTCTCACTGGATCATGGAAGAAACTATAGTACAAATGGCTGTTTGTATTAAGTCTTTAATTTCAAATACATGGTAGCATCTTATGAACCTTTCGAACAAAAGGAAGGAGCATAAAGGCATTTTTAAAGGAGTGTGAGTTAACTGCAGACTCTGAGGCCTATCATTATCTGAGTATAACCATAGAACATACAGATTATTTGTAAACAATGATGAAATTCAATACCAATCTGAAAGTTCTGTGACCCTCCATTCTTGAGTTAGAAACCATAATGGGATTTTGACATTTTAGTTAATTGTGACCTTGACCTTTGACTTTTATTCAAATGGATCATTGCATCTGATGTGCATTAGCTATATGTATATGCCCATGTAATTGCATGGTGATATCTCAAGTAGTCATTGAGTTATACCATGATATATCAGACAGACACACAGACATACACATTGATTACAACAATAATTGATTTCAAATCTAATCCATATATGTCTCAACTGGTGTTCAAACCCCTTGATTTGCTTTTGGTCCCACTCAAGCTTTCGAGATAGCCAGATAACCACCTTACACTTGTCGTCGCTTGTCTTTTCCCTCCAAGGGTTCCCCGTGGACGACAAAATAATATCAAAACCAGATATAAAGGTTAAGCATTTATTTATCAAGATATAACAAAGTGTATAAACAATCATCAGTCATTAAACTACAAACCTCGAAATCCCCAGGGATGACCCTCAGATAATTATCTGACCAGAGCAGAGAGAGACAGAGAAGACAGGAAATCAAAAAGCCCAGATCCTTCCCCCTTCAGGGGTTTTATACGGTCATCTCCATCCCTCCTTCTTGGCTGCCCCACAGCCCATTACATCATATTATCAAGGAGTTTTCTTACTACAATCTGCCATGAAGACTAAAACGTGGAAGTACCTGATCACCCCATAGACACGTTGTCACGTAGACACTATTTAACTCCTTAAACAATACAACACAGAACAGTAATATGTGTATATTCATTTTTCAATACAATCAAACATCATCACACTGATTGGACTTAAGAATTTGTGACCTGTCCTCGCGCGGCACACCACACCTGATTGGTGAGCTTGGCAGGATGGTAGCGAGGCAGTATACATGTGTAAAATAGCTGGTGAAACAGAACCTTGGTCAGTTAAGAGGCTTTGACGATCCTAAAATCATGTGGTCTGAAATCACGATTTTTGGTCCAAAAATTTTTTGTTTAGCCCTACTTTTGAGCTTCTGAACCAAAATACAGAAATGACCTGTGTCGATATTACAAAACCAATAAGTGGGATCATTAAACAGGAAAGCTAAGCATTCCAGGCCACTTGAGCCACTAGGGACCAGTTCTCTATTGCCACATTTCCAGTACATAGCACCGGCATGACTTGACTTTACCTCTTTGCATTTCATTAAAGAATATGGAATCTGGTACCTGGTACTGTTTTTTTAGTGATAGTAAAATGTGATGTATAAACACTACTGATCACTGACTGGTCAGAGAGTTCTCTCTGAATCACTGCATCATCAATGCGTGACACACCAAAAATAATCATTTGTGACTTTACAGTAAATATAATAGCAGGCTAATGCATGATGACAGCCCACAAAATTAAACTAAGGTCAGTCAAGATGGTTCAGATATTTCTGTTGTTGATTCATCATGAACTTGATGGGACAACACACAATAAGCAAGTTATGGAAGCTATGTGCAGTGTCGCTATGATGACCAGGTAGCCTAAGGTCGGTAGTATCCTGTAATGAATGAGTTTGCCATTCCCATTCCAAGAACTGTCACCCCTTTTGCCCCCCTCGGCCCCCTTGTGTGGGCAGTTCAGTCAAATCTGTTCACCTCTCTGTCACCATCTCCATTATCCAGAACCATATATAAAAGACAAGAGAAGAGAGCAATGCCTCATTTTACACCACTAGAACCGGGGGGCCAATTATGGTGCCTGGTTTCCATGCCGACAGGAGGCAGTCCCTTTCTATAAAAAGCCAGTAGTCTGTTACTTTACATAATTCCAGTCACTTTGGATTTTCCACTGTGCTCCTCACAGTTTTAAAGAAGCACATCCAATTGCAGTGCAGCAGCTCCAGCAGCTCCACGCCATCAGTTTAGATCTGGAGCTCAACATCACATGCGCATATCAACCACATTTTCTTTTTTTAATTTGGATTTCATTGGTGAGGGTTGGTTGTAGGAACACCCTTATTAACAACAGCCTTAAAATAACCATGTCTGATGTTCAGGAAATGCCCTCCATATACAGCGACATTTAAAAATGATTACCTTATTGGTTAAGTTGGTGCCTATGGTGAGAGCTGTATCTGATTTCAGATTATTAAAGCCTTATATACTTGCTGTATATACAAAACATTTTCTAGTGCCCCCAAACACAAAGTAAGAGCTCTGTACCCTATCACTTCAAAACATAGACAATTAAAACATTTTAATAGGAAATCAGTAAAATATGCTAGACCGACAAGAGGAGTGAGATATGAAAGGTTCTTAACTCTCCTTCTTGAATTAAGCCAGAAAAACCCAGTGCTACTTTTGTGGCAGTCCCCACATCGTCTTGAACCTTTCTTAAGTAATTTATCACCAATTGCTGTACTATTATCCGTTATATTTTGCAGTTTTTCTGTGGAAATCAGGTTTGTTCCTATATGTAATTCCCTGATTACATACATATATGCTCATTAAAGCTCATATTAAAATAGATAGTTCTATCAGAAACAGAAAACTGACGTAAAAGTGATTTTTTCTTGTAAAACCATTGATTAACTGAACAGAAATTCCCATGTACATAACTCCACTGATCACCACCAAATTTTATACCTTTGCTCCCTGTGCCAGTATCAACATTTCCTGAGAATATCAGATAATCCATCCTTAACTTTTTGAGTTATCTTGACAGAGATACAAAAACAACTCCACCGTTCCTTGGCGGAGTAATAAAAAATACTGTCCTGTGCACAATGTTTTATCTTCCATTGCCAAACCACCACAGGAAATGCAAAATGTAAATTGGGGATTGTATTGAATTCCAGAATTAATAATAGATATTAATTCTAGTCCAGTGAAGATATATTTTATCAACACCATTTTTCTTGATTCACTAGTGTTACTAATTATCATAATTATTCAGGTAAATGTCTGCTTGCATCTTTGTCTTTCCTCTGTGCCTTAAAAATATCTTCCCAGTGCAACCATGTACATTATTAATGCTCCAGCCATTTACACCCTGGAGGTTTAACATACTTATATTATGCATTTGTTGAGGTTAGTGTTTGATTAAAACGACTGATGTCTCAATTTGACAATATATCACTGTTTTAAACTCCGAGCTGTTTTTTCGAATGGAAATTTAAAAAATATCTCGCACCTTCACTGCACAGAGCTGACTGTCAGACTCTTAACTTTTCCCTGTTCGCCTTGGGATGTGTGCTCTGATGTTATTTATGCATTATGAATATATTGATATTTAAAACACCCAGTATGTCAAATGTTAAAAATGCGTGGTACATTCACTGCAAATACCACCGATTTCAGAAGCAGCCAAGTAAGACTAAAGATTTTCACTGATTTTGGTTTGAAATTATTTCTCATGGGCCACAAATATGAGTTATGCATGAGACACGATCATGGTTTTGTACTCTGGATGGTGAACGGGTCTTGCTTCAATTATGGAAATGCAAGTACAATCACAATCACAGTAAACTGACTGGATACAGCAGAACAGCAGTAATTATGTTATGAGCTTAATCAACATGATCCCAAACTGCGCAGTAACACAGTAACGGTCGATCGAACACATGAATTCTCCAGCGCCTATTAAAAATGAGGCAGTGTTGGCTCTTGTGTTGCAGACACAAATTGAAATGCATTTAATATGTCATAAAGTCACGAGGTTATTTTGTGTTGCTGCTCTTGTGGCTTTCAGTCTGAGGAAAAACAACTGTCTTGATATCAACTTTGACGGAAAAGCATGCATCACAGTTTTTGTAGTGGAATTTAAAACATGTTTGTATTTTTAATCTGTCTGAAATAAATTATTCAAGTGCTTCATAAAAAAAACAGCACACACTTTAAAGGGTTGGATTCCAAGCTTTTAGTCTGTGTCCAGTGAATATTGCTGCTGAAGTGCGGTAAAATGTGAGCTTGTACTTTATTTCGTACTATAAGATATAAACTGATGCTGTAGTGGACCCTGTTGACAAATGTAATGAACAAAATACACTAACAGTGTGGTAGTTGTTTCAACACAACTTCACCAGTTTGTCCACAGTACTCTCTAATCCACTGGGCCCCTATATGAAGACATTAACTGTCCACAGTAGGGCATTAATGACCAGATTTTTTCCAGATTGACTTATTTGTCAATAAACTTGAAGTCTAGTTGACTAGTCATATGATGACCGTATCAAATTACTGAAAAACTTATGGACAGATTTTGCCGAAATTTTCAGGGTGGGTTGGTAATGGGGAGATCTGGAAATGATTAGATTTTAGTGGTGATCTAGTGGGGAAGGGGGTGGGGGGTGTTCACAACTCTTCTTCTTCATCAGCTGCTCGTGTACTGAGGAAGACCAGAAGGCGGGCTCACATTACACCAGTTTTAAATTCACTGCATTAGCTCCCCGGTGTTTCAGAATTTATTTTAAAGTCATATTAATGTTTTTTCAGTGTCTTAATGGTCTTGCTCCTTCTTATCTTTTAGGCTTGCTTTTACCACATGAACCCTCATGGATCCTCAAGTCTTATAATAAGACTAAGACTAAGAAGAAGAAGAAGACGAAGAAGAAGAAGAATGGATTGGATAGCGCTTTTTTGGCCATTCAAAGTGCTTTGCATTAGTGACCCATTATTCATTCACTCTCACATGCTCCCTCTGTTGGTGGTAAACTACATATGTAGCCACAGTTGCGCTCTCTCTCTCTCTCTCTCTCTCTCTCTCTCTCTCTCTCTCTCTCTCTAGGTAATCTAGCGTTCCCACTCACTGTTATGGGCTTTTAGTTATTTTCCGGGGGAGGTAACAAAAGCAATCAGCAGTACGTGTGTGACTGTAGTAGAGAGCCAGTGACTAATATAGCAGCTAATCTGCCTCCTTACAGACTAATGTGTTGCTTCGTGTGGCTATTTTTAGCACAGACCAGCAATTCATGAGGAAAAGAGTATCTCTGTAACTGCACTGCATTTACTTTATTCACAGGAGGTGAGTGAGATTATAAATTTAATATAGAGGCGTTTTCACCTTCATTCTTCATCTCCACTGAAGCCAAGACTTTCCCCACATCACAGACATGCAGCTTATTAATCTCACACTGGTGTCAGCCTGCCAGCACTGATTTAATGAGCCAATTAATGTTAAACAGAAAGAGTTGTGCAGATTAGGAGCAATTCATATAAAAATTATTCCTTAATTGTGTTGTACATGTGAATGTGCGCTGCATTCTTCAGTCACTGGATTTAACAGGGAGCAGCTGTAAACATCACTGGAGCATAAATGCGAAACCAGAGACATCTTCACACACTTCAAATGTATATGATAAACTCATGTGAACTCAAAGGTCAAACCTTAGACCAGACGTTTCAATTGCCAATACGATTATATGTTGTGTTGGTTATAACAAAAGATAAACCAAGTGAAAACATAATGTATTGTAGATAATGATAACACACACACCAAAGAAGATTTAAAAAAAAAAAAGAAAAATCGAAGAGAGATCTTGTCATGTTTCCAATATTTACAGTGATTCCCCTGAGGGTCGAGCCAAATGTAAAATAAAAACTATACAAACTACATACAGGGAGGACTGCATATGAAGCAGCCTATTACTTGTTGAACTGTCTGCTGTTGACATGGCAACAATGATTTGAGAAAAATTCCACTGAAAAGTTTGCGAGTAGATATCAGGATATTTAAATCATTTCTCAGGCCATTTAAACATGTCCTGCTGCACCACAAGATGGGAAAAAAAGCTAAAGACTGGCCGGGACAGAAGAAGGGGACTTCCTTTTTCTACAGCAAAGCAGATAAAGATCCTGCTTCTGATGGCGGGATCCTGACGATCAAAGGATCGGTCCATGCCGCCGGGACCTCCGGGGCTTTTTGATGGAGGTGCTGAGTGCAATGACAGTGGGTCGGGACGGTCGAGGAGGAGATGATGGTAAATAAACGGTCAGACAGCACAAATATTACCTGAATAGGTGTTTTTCCTCTCAGGTAGTCTCAGAATGTCCCAATGTGCTTTCAGTTTTTCCAATCCTTTGCACCACAGAACAGGAGGGTCATGATGCCCCCACCCCCACCCCCTGCTCCGTTGCTTGTGCCCTCATAATAATATTTAAACCCCTGAAAATCAACTTGATATTTTTCTAAGTGACTATAAACAACTTTGTAGCGCCTGGAGGGTTAAAATTAAAACTTTATGAACTACAGTGGTACCTCTACTTACGAAATTAATTTGTTCCAGAGGTGGTTTCATACCGTGAATTTTTCATAGAGTCGCATTTTACATGTAAAAGGCCTGATTTGTTCCAAGGCCCCAAATACTACCCATCAAACCCTTGAAAAATTATAAAATATTATCAAATTATCAAATATTGGTAAAAAAGTAAAAGAAAATGTAGATAGATTTAGATTTAATTTATTTGTCTCAGTAGGGAAATGTTTCTTCACTGACACAACATTAAACATTAAACATTAAAATGAACCAGATATGCGGGTCATTTTCATGCCAATGTGATTGTTTTAATTTACACTTTCGCCTTCAGTGGTGTTTGTTGACGGACATTTGGTGGGGTGTAGATCCAGATGATTCCATTTGATGACTTTTCGTGATCTTCCTGGAGTGTGCAGGGCATATACGTCATTTTTTCTGGGTGTTTTTTTCCATGAATTCGGAGGGTTGGTGGAGTTTCACTGGCATGTATTTTGTGTTGTTTAGTCCAATAGCTTAGTTTCAAAATATAAAGGAATCGTTCAGTTTGTGATACAAGCATGAAATTCGGTACACATACAGCCAAAGGCATTCTAAAAAGAATGAGATATGGAGGCATCATGAATTTTCACCATGGCACTCATGGCAGCTGTTTTTCAAAATGGCCACTAGCAACAACTGTTTTCAAGAGTGATGGGTACAAAATGTTATTGCAGACAAGATTTGTTTGAATGTATTTACTATATTTACTTATGTCTTGTAATGTGTTTTTTGATCATTTGAACATTTCATTGAAAATTCAAAATGGCCACCATTTCTTCAGACAGGTTACATACAGATGATCTCTGTATTGAATGATACATTTTTCTTGATGCAGTTTTTTTTTTTTTAATATTTGGGGGGGAGGGATTACGTTTTTTTAGGTTTGTTTGTTTGTTTTTTCATTAATTTTATTTTATTTTATTATTTTTTTTACTTCTTAATGCAGAATTTGAATTACAAACATTTTAGCTCACAAGAGTATTAGGTGAGACCAAACCTAAAGCTGCGTTTATATTGTCAGGAGACAGGATTTTGGTGTTTGGAGTTGGGACTGCCTTTCTTCTGAGTGTTCTGCCTTAATTCCAACGGGACATGATAATTTACCAACAGAGACTGGTGCAACCAAAGTGAAGCAAGACTCCTAGCTTTTTTATTTGTGACTTGTAGAGCTGGGGAAGTTCTGCTAGTTTAAATACAGGTGCTGGGTCATCATGTTGTCTGGTCTCTTCTATGTAAAGCACCAACTCGGCAAAGACAACACCAGAGGTTGATGCTGCATGTCCTTGGCCATTATCTTCAAGACCTTTTAAATTAGCCTTTCTGGCACGATTATAGAAACCTAATGGACATTTGGGGTGATATTTACCTTCAATAGCCAACGTGTCCCCAACCAAGTCGCCCAAGTACCTCTGTGTCTTGAAGTAGGGAGGCAGCAGTACGCACTCGATTGTCCAAATGAATTGTTGCAGCCTCATGAAGGCCTTCCGTGCCAGCAGGCTGTCTGCAGAAGAAAAAGATGTCTCATTTCAGGAGTCAGACATGGCTAGGACCTTCGGATTCTTTATTTCACTGCATGCTTGCTTTTTTGTTCTTTTCAACATGGTTTCATTATACTTCAGCCTGCATGTATGATGGTATTGAGCTTTGTTCTCAACCATGGCTGCCTCAGTACCATGACCCTCATCCAGTTGTCCAATCTGAAATGTTGAGGCTTTGAATGAAATGAGGCTTTGAGTGGCCAAAAAAGCACTATATAAAGCCAATCCATTATTATTATTGTTATTAATAATAACAATTATAACAATAATAATAATAATAATAATAATAATAATAATAATAATAATAATAATAATAATAATAATAATAATAATAATAATAATAATAATAATAATAATAATAATAATAATAATAATAATAATAATAATAATAATAATAATAATAATAATAATAGGCGTGGACGTGAGGTGTGTGCAAACCCACAGCATTACAGAGCCATGATGGGCACAAAGCAATCTTCCTGGTTTGTGAGGCTGGGCGATTACAGACTGGTCCACATATGAGAAACCCATTATCTGAGGAGCCAGAGAGGAATGACAAGGGTGGCAAAGTCACTTGGCAGATTAATGAGATTGTCCTCCAGTTCAGGAACACAAAGGTTTAGTCCAAGCCAAAACATTTAGCAGAAGAGTGACCTGTAAAGAGAGATGTCACTGGGACAGTAAGCGGATGTTCATGTGATGTCAGTGTACTGGCATGAAAGCTTCATACGCTGCTTAGAATATAATTTCTGCTACTCAATTTTCAATATAATTCTGTAATCTTTGGTGTATTTTTTCAGCTGCATTTTGCACAGAGTGTCATTCAGAGCTTCTGTAGTGCGTAAGTGGAATCAGATTAATTCAGAAAGTGATCAGGATGGACCTTTGAAGTGCTGGTTGAAAGCTTTCCGATCTAATTTCAACAACCAGAGCTGGAATGACTTTCCAAACAACACTTATACAAACAAGGATAGCATGAAAAATACTTGATCTACACTAAAAGGATGGCTATTGAGCAGAGGGGCTCGGACATGCAAAACATCTTCTGGCTGAAGGGCATGAATATATTAAGGAGAATTGGACACTCAACATTGACAAAACACATTGGTTCTGTCCTCAGTGGCTGCATAATCAGAAAAAGTCCTCTTGATCATGTCTTGTTAACACAAACAGAAGGTGTATAAGAGACCTTTTAAAAGTTAACTAAAAAATAATGTCAACCCTCACAAATGAATGGAATCAAATATTTTGAATCTGTGGATTTTTTTTTACTTTGAAAATATTTGTGGGCTGACTGATCAAGTTACAGCCTTAAAAAGAATCATATATGTGTGTGTTAAACAACTGTTTCTATATAGAAATAACAGACATTGTCATGACTTTGTCTAATGAAGTAAAATAGGTAACTCAAAAAGTTATGGTTGGATTTTGCTGAGATTTTCAGGGTGTGTTGGATGTGTCACAATGAACAAATTAATACATTTTGGTGGTGATCTGGAAGAGATCCTGGATTCTGCATCACTTTGAAATTTGACATTGTAGTAGATGGAGAATACATTTCATCTTATGGTATCTTGACCCTCCCCCCCCCCCGGATCACCACCAAAATCTAATCATTTCCAGATCTCCCCATTACCATCCCACCCTGTAAATTTCATCACGATCCATCCAGAACATTTTGAATTATCTTGCTAACTATAAGACAGACAAACACACAGATAAACAAACAAACTCTGCCAAAGACATAACCTCCTTGGTGGAGGTAATACCATTTCTTGAAATTAGGGGGGCCCCATGAGCAAAAGGTCTGTGTTGTTGCTTTAAGAGTATTACTTTTTTTTCCATTTTTTACAAAGAGAATAATTGTAACTTATCAAAGAAAGAATTCAATATCTCTCTTAAATTAAATATCATTTTAAAAAGTTGAGATCCAAAAGGAAATATAATCTTAAAAAAACAAAAGGCTTATAAATATTGTGACTGTTTGGTTTCACCTTCAGAGCTGAAATAATATCTGCCTATAAGGAGCATTTGTATCAATTTGCCATTTTCTTTAGACTCTTCCATCATGTGACTCTCCTGTGGCTGTCCTTCAGGCAAAAGAAAGTGGAAACAGTGGCAGAGTCTATATTAGTGTCCTCATCTATCATTGATTCATATATGCAGACTATTTGTATGCAAATGATCCCCCATTCTCTCTGAATTGGACAGTTAATGGTGTTCTGGGGACAATCTGTCATTCTATGTACTTGACACAGCTTCCTCATTCGCTGACATGTCTGATCTGCACAGTCATATCCGTGCGTCTCATCTCTCGCACAGAGGTGATTGTATGTGTCATAGCTCCCATCACGCTGAGTAGTCTTCAGATAACTGTGAGAAGCTCCCTCTCACATCCATACCTGTTTACACTCACTTCCCACGAGCTCCACATGCGCAACATGAGAGCAGAGAAAAAGGCAAAGATGAACATGTTGGTAGAGAGCAGCGAAAAAGGCTTCAGACATAACTGGAAAGAAGGTGTCAAACCTATGTATGACCTAACATGAGAAACGGCTTTTAACCCTCAACACCTGCAACTACTTTTGTCACAACTTCCAAATCTTTTTTTAGAATCTTTCCCAGAGGATAATATTATAATAAAAGTGATTCATCACTTTTATTATAATATTATCCTCTGCTTTATTGCATTTAAGTGCAAATCAGGTATTTTCCTACATGTAATTCATGGATCATAATAAAATGGATTAGATTTTCTGTAGCATTTTTCAAGTCACCCAAAGCGCTTTACATTACTGATCCATTATTCATTCACTCTCACATTCTCCCTCTGGTGGTGGTAAACTATATCTGTAGCCACAGTTGCCCTGGGGCAACCTGACAGACAGAGATGTAGTTGTCAATCCACACCAAATGGTCCCTCTGACCAACACAGAATATCCATACACATTTAATGCAAGTAGCAGCGGAGGTGAGGAGGGTGAAGTGTGTTGTCCAAGGACACAACAGACTGACTAGGACAGAACATTTGAACCACCAACCCTTTGATCATTGAACAACCCACTCTACATCCTGAGCCATGGCTGCACCATCATGTAGATTATTTATAAAATCTCAGTGGAAATTCAAATGTTATGTTAAATCAGGCAAAATTTAAGAAGATGTTTCAACAAAATATATCATGAACTTAACCTAAAATCAAACATCTCCATCCATTGTCATTTACCAAACTACATGGGTTTTACTGGTGAATTAATGTTTCACAAGATGATGGTGCCAAACCCTGTTACAATCTTTCCTTTGTTCGTCAACTTCTTCTCTTCTTTGGAAGTAAACATTTTTTTAGGTTTGGTCTCCATCCTATTTTCTGATGTCCTCGTGTGCTGCTTCTACTCTGTCCTGTGTGTTGTCCCGAAACCGATGCAGTTTTATGGTTAAGAATGTAAATGGACTGCACATACATAGTGCTTTTATTCAAAGCGTTTTACATTAGCCTCACATTCACCCATTCACACACACACACAGACACACTCACACACCAGTAGGAGCAATTTAGGGTTCAGTGTCTTTTTCAAGGACACTTTGATGCAAACCGCTAACCCATTCTACCAACTGAGCCACAGCCACCCAGTATATCCAGTCCAGTGTTAGTAAATTCACCAAAACATGTTTGAAACCAGTGCTAGTACAATTTTATCTACTGATTGATTTATGCTCTGTAACATAAACAATACATCCAATTATCATCTTACATCAATTATCATACATGCATGTATCCACATTTAACCTGGACATTACACTGTATGTTACCCAGATACTTAATTTGGTGCTGAACCAGTCCAAGACTGGGCGTTTAATTTCAAAAATAGCTCCTGGATTCCAACTCAAAGAATTAGATGGTGATGAAGGGATGCTACATTGTTTGTTTTTGAGTGACACTTATGACATGGGCATAGACATTGTGATGTTTTGTTACTAAAAATACTGATTATAGGAGCTTGAAGAAGACTTAAGTCTGAAACATCAGCCTATTAATATTCATGTGGATTGTCTGTTCTTGACGTTTTATTGGGCAAGTGTCTATTTTTAGTCATTTCTGCACACATTCTGTCTGTAAGGTCCACCTCTGCATGAACAGTGAGTGTACCTGCTTTGTTAGTTACCATGAAGTAATGGTACTAATGTAAGAAATGATGTTCAAAGGAATAATGTGAATGTGGACAGGGATCTGGATCAGCACTTATGTTATAATAATCTGAAAGTGAACTTCTGTTCATATGAAGTGTTTTTCTTTGTTATCTACACTATAAAAGCTAAGTGGAACCTGTGTGTGTGTGTGTGGGGGGGGGGGGGGGTATTTTTGATCGATGTCTTATCTGTACACATTATAAGCAGCGGTGTACTCCAGGGTTTTCCCTCCTATTTATTTTCAGTCTGCATCCATCACACCACTGATTATAAACTTTCTACATGTATGTTCATCAAATACCACATGATTAGGGGTTATGGGTATGTAAAGTGAAGATTTTGGTTACATTGAAACATGATCGGATGGCATTGAATAACATGCAAAAGGAGGAAAATGTCATAGCACACCAAATGTCATAAAAATTGGCATGACATGCAATGCAATTATAATATATATACACAATTATAATTATGTTATAATTATGTTACTATGACCAGAACGCTTTGCCAGTGAATACTGGATAAATGTGATATAGCATGCATGAATACAAACAGCATAAAAACAACTACATCTAGAAGTTGTGGATTCTCATGGGTCAACATGCTAGTTTTTTATACTTCTTGTATTTTATTATTATTATGATTAATTGATTTGTTTTTTGTCACTTACAGTTTAGGAACTGAATATGGCAACTTCATTTACCTTGATTTTGTAAATAATGAAAAAAAAATAATGAAAAATTTCACAAATTATTACATTTTTGTTATGTCCTCTATGATTGAAATGTGGAATTTCAGAACATTTATACGAGTGTCCTACAAAGGATTAACACTGAGCTAATTAAAAACCTAACTTTAACATATATTTTTTTTCAGGCATTCATTTTGTATACTGTTGAAGCTTGTGGCAGGAATAACATCACTGAAGGTTTTTGAGTGAATAATCATAAAATGCAGGCAGAGTTGGCTGTTTAACTGTGACAAGGGAAAAAAAGTGCACCCACGTCAAGACATCAGTGAAAAGAAAGCTTCAGAGGATGCCAGACAGAGTTCATTTAGAGCTGCATGAAAGGAAATCAGTGGCATTGGAAGTAGATTTACATAAAATGGCTTTGTGCCTACTTGCAATTTAAGCTGATTCTCAAGTTAAAACCAGAAGTCTGTCTCAGCCCAGCAGTGTAATTATAATAGATTAAACAAAACTGAAAAAAATACACTTTATTGACACTTTTCACAAATATTCAGCCTCTGAAGTCAATGTCAACCAAAAGAGCTCTGGAGTTGGCAGAAACCTCTACTGCTACAACACTACACTGGAAAAAATCCAAATCTTATGAAGTGTGTTTTTCTCATTTCTAGTTACCAAAAGAGTAATATTTAAGTGAGATATACAAATTGATTTTTAAACAACCGATCTGGAAAATCGTATTTCAAGTAATCTTGCCAAGATAATTTTCATGTGTTCCACTGACAGTTTTTTTTTTTTTTTTTGCTTGAGTTAACCAAAGAAAATGTTTAATTAAAAAACAAAAGCCTAATGTGAAAATTAGGGACATTATAAAACGCTTAATGTCTAAAGACTACAATCTATCATTGTCAAATTTCCTGTGGACATCTCTCCTCATGCCCACTTTCACCTCTCAAAACAATCTAAACCATGACCATAATTTTATGGATGCTATGCACATAAGCATTTTCTTCTCCATAGGTACTCACTATAATGAAAAAGCGTAATGTTGTTTAATGTCTGAAAACTACAATTAATCATTTCATTTGGATCTCTCTACCCCGAGACATTAAGCAGTGTGAAGTTCTTTTTTCAGTATAGTGAGCAGCGCCTAAGGAAAGGAAAATACTTAACGTGCACAGTATCAATACAATTGGGGTTGTAGTTTTGATTTTCAGAGAGGGGAAAATGAGCATGACTACAGATGTGTACACAAAATTTGGCAATGATTGATTGCAACATTAAATGTTTTTATGTGAGGCATTTTAGAAGATAGAAATGTTTAACATAGAATATATATATATATATATATATATATATATATATATATATATATATATATATATATACTTACGAAATTAATTCGTTCCATAAGTGTTTTCGTACCGGTATATGTTCGTAAATAGAGTCGCATTTTACATGTAAAATGCCTAATTCGTTCCAAGCCCCCCAATACTTCCCCTCAAAACCCTTTAAAATGTATAGAAAATTACTGATTCTGTATGAAAATATAGATTTATATTTTAGCCCATCCAGGCTAACACCAGCTGTTGTTCGTGTAGATACAAACACCACCACAACGGGTTTTACCTGTGAGAGCATGGGTTCTGTCGGAGCTGAATATTGTTAGCACATCCAGGCTAATGTCTGTGTCCGGGACAGAAGGGTTGATCCACATCTGGGTGAGAATGAGGATGCAGCAGTGTGGTGGATCATAAGTCCAGTGTTTTCCAGTGAGCATACATTGGGCAGCGGCAGTAGAAACGGGTTAGCTGTTAGCTTAGCTGTAAATCCACCGCGACCGCCGCCTCTACTTCCTTCCTTCTACTTCCTCCCACAGAATTAAAAAAATAAATTCAGCCCCAGCAAAAAAAACTATATAATATTATGTATGATTACAGCTTCATATAGGCCCTTGTATTCTACTTATCTTTCTTTTTTATTTATTTATTATTTCCCCCTTGATTTTATGTTTTTGATTTCTTCTTTTTGAGAATTTAATGTACTTCTATTATTATAGTAATAATCGGCAGCTATATGGTGGAATTATAAACGTAATGGTAAAATGCTATTAAAATATATACTTTTCTTTAAATCGGTACATTGAAAATATGGAATATGTATACTGTGTTCAGTCACTATGTTCTATGTTCATTGTAATTTTTGTTGTATTCTTCAAATAAAGAATGGAGAAAAAAAAAAAAAAAAAAAACTTCCTCCCACAGATGCCACTTCCGTATCTGTGGGGAGACACTGCTGTAGAATGGTCCGCGTCTCCGGGTTTGCGGAGTCCAAGTTTTTAACAGTTTTCCTCAAGCTGATGATAATCTGTCTCTTGCACCGTTCAGCTGAACTTTTGAACGCGTTGGTCTACGTGGAGAAATGACCGTTAAAGTGTCTGTTACTGGGAGACAGCAGGTCCGTGATAACTGAGGGTCAAAGGGTAACGAAAAGCATCATGGGTAACTCCCTCATAGCCAATTGGATGCTACGTATGTGCAGTATTTACATAAATTACGTAGTTGGGTATAGAAATGTACTGTAGTTTTGACTGGGAGGTTTCAGTTTCTTTCGTAAACAGAATTTTTTTCCTATTCAGAGACGAAATATTAAGGTAAAGGTTTTTTGTAATTTGGAATTTTTGTTAGCAGAGGCTTTCATATGTAGAAGCACTGTGTGTGTTTTTATATATATATATATATATATATATATATATATATATATATATATATATATATATATATATATATATATATATATATATATATATATATATATATATATATATATATATATATATATATATATATATATATATACATTTGTTAACTGAAAGCACAGAATGAAATTATGGTGTTGTAACTTTTGTAACTGAAATAAACTAACTAACTAACTAAGAGTGTCCCAACAATGATCTTGGTAAGATTGGTTGAAATAATATTTTCCAGATCTATTGGCTAAAAACAAACTATATCTCACTGAAAGGTTTTTCTTCATGGGGTGATTGTCTTATTTTAAGTGTGATGAGCTATTCCACTGTTGAAGTTGCTCAGATGACTAATATTACTGAAGTCTCCATTTATACAACATCATTTACCTCTTCATTGTCTTTTCGGCCAAGCGGATCAATTTCATGCCTGGTTTGAAAGGATGACACATTGTTTGAACTGATTGTGCTGGTTCTTGTCAGCCTATGATCAATTTTATGCTTGGTTTGATTAGATTGTCACATCATTTGGTCTGATGCATCATTACAATGCAAAGCAAGAATGCTGAGAGAGTGGAGTCTGTTGTTCTGTCACTCTAACACAACTAATCCAACCAGCTCACATCATTAACAAGTTGAATTCATCCAAAGATGTCCTACATATTTTTTTTTTTATCCATCTAAAGCGGGGTACACACATAAGGATTGTTTGACTCTGAAGCTTTTGTTTTAATCTGTTAGACCACACATGTGAAGATAAAAATATTTAGTTTTAGACAATAGCTCTTGAATATCTAAAATAGGATAATTGTCACTTGTTCCATTGTCAGATGATTATTTTTTACTTAATTCAAGTTTATTTATTTATTTGGTGTCATTTAAAGTTGTCATTCCATGGTTGACACACAGTAAACACACAATTACAAGTATTGTCTGTTTTTGAACACAGACTGAATGATTAATTTGGGGGGGGGGGGGGTATGGTTGGAGTGTATTGAAAATGGAGGCATCTAAACATCATATCTTCTCATCACAGTACAGAGATTTCACCTTTGTCATTTTGGTCAATTTTGCCTATAGATATAAGCCAAACATATGCATATAGGACTCAACAAGTAAAATACAGGCTGATATTTTTCCTCTTTAGGTCCTTTATTTCCTTCAAATGAGTTTGAACTGACGAGGGACTTGGAGAACTAGATGATTAATAGCCAGTTGAGTAAGTGGAAGAGTATTTTCTTTTTAATCTTTCTCATCATTTGGGTTTTTACGCATGCAGTAATTTCTGGGAATGGGTTTCTCAATTAGAACTGTAATTAAAACACATTGTAAACACACTGTGAATTAGAGTGAAATCACGAGAGTTATTTTCACAAGCATTACTGTTGAAAATGTCTGATGGAGCTCAGACAGTTTTATTAGCTCATTTGGACATTGTCACGATGAGCTATTGCCATCGAGCTTAGTCCATCCGTCAGTGTCCGTCGTCATCCACAATTCACTAAAATCGCTTCTCCTCCCTCAATTCTCAGCAGATTTCAATTCTGATTGATTCGTTAGACAGATCTAAGTATTAGGCACAAAATGTATCACGTTGTTTGTTGAAATTTGCCTTTGTAAACAATTTGTTTACAACTTTTTATATTTTTCCAGTCTGTCACTAAAATCGCTTTTCTTCCTTCAATTGTCATCTGATTTCAATTCTGATTTTAAGATCGCGGGATATCTGAAAACTTTGAGAAAATGAGTTGTTCCTGAATAAATATAGATAAACAGTCAACAAAAATTTAACTGTGTGGGCTTTCTAACTGAAGGGAAGAGCAGGACTGGACATGTACACTTTATTATGAAGTATGTTAATTTAAAGGCTCCTATTTGTGTTGTGTGCAGATAAATGTAGCAGGTTACTTCCCAAATTCTGGTTCAAATATATTACTGCTGGATAAATCTTAACTGACTCACATATGATGTGCATTATTTGGGAAATATGGCTCCTGACATGATCTGTAGGCCTCATCATTCAGCTTTTTCACCTGGTCTGGTGTTAAAAAGGCAAGCAAAAAATCTGGAAAATTGGGAAAATCGGAAAAATCGAAGAATTGCAATTTAAATCAAATCGGCACCTAAAAATTCTTATAAGAATCAAAATGGCACAAAATCATATCGTCCCAGCCCTTGTAAATACCTTGCGGCCATGATTCATGAGTCACATGTTCAGTGAACCTTTCGAAAGCCTGTGCGTAGACATTGTTAAGAACATAGCAAGCCGAAAACTGCTGCTTTGAAGACCAATATGCAGCATCAAAAGAGGGACATCACACACACACACACACACATATACACACCAACATTATTGAATTATTATTGAAATTTAGTTTTAAATACAATTCACTTGTTTGAAAATTTTATTTTAGGTGCCCTTTTTAAAAAAAATTGAGCCCCTGCCCTACCAAAGGTTTCTGCACGGCCCTGTGACATTGTATAGCATCTCCTCCCTGTGTCCAACAATACCAAGTCTTTCAACCCTGGTCCTGTTTGATCCAATGAAAATAAGAAACAGCGTGTTGTATCCAGGCAACAAGTTTGTTGCCAGGTGACAGATACAGAGGTCCTGAGACCAGAGACTGCATGTAACAATTCCACATGAATAAGACAAGGCAGAACATCAGTCACCTCCTGCAACTCACACACTTCTTTGATATTCCTGCTTTGATCGGCTTCGCCATTACTGTTAAAGCAAACCATGCGCATCTGTTTGCCATCTTCTGAAGCAAGTTCCCTTATTGATGGATGGTAACAAATGTGATAAACTCCACACAGGAGCATATAATGCTCACAGTGAAATTCAATCACAGGAAAGTGATTCCAGCACCTTTCACAAGCCTTAATCATCTTGCGTAATTGCTGCATGGAATCACAATGTACACAGTGGTGGCTTAACAGACATAAGATATATTCACCAGCAAATATGAAAACAGCTATAAGTGGTGGGATTATCAAACGTGTTTCTGCCAGAATGCTGGGGCTTTCATGTGGCAGCTATGAGCAGAGATAATGATCGTTTCCAAGGCACTTCAGCTGACAAATGCACTGCCACTATTAAAGGCTGTCATTCTCCCCTGGTGCTGTGTGGGGCGACTGTATACTTTTTACTTTGATTTGGAGGTGGCTGCTTTAGTAGGGGGCATTTGTTTACCGAGTTCTACTTAAGTCAAGTAAAAACTCAGCAAATGCTTGATGGTAGACCCATGTTTTAGGTTTTACAAATCAAAGAGTGGTTTCACCATTACTAACTGTCTTGACCTTGAGTGATGGACCTAAGGTCAGATGGTTTTGCATATTGTACATATTATATTGGAGGGTGGCCGTGGTTTAGAAGGTAGTTCAATAACTCATGTACTATTGTGCCTTTGGGCAAGACACTTCACCCTCCTTGCCTCCAATGCTGCTACTCACACTGGTGTAAGAATGAAAATGAATGTTTGTTGGTGGTTGAATGGGCCATCGGCGCGAACTACAGTAGCAGCCATGCATCCGGGGCAGGTGTGGATACAGATGTACGTCACCCTCACCAAAGTGAGAATGTGTGAGTAAATGAACAATAGATCCCCTGTACATGCTTTGAGTGTGCATTCATAGAAAAGCATAATCTACATCACAT
This sequence comes from Siphamia tubifer, assembly GCA_020466265.1. NCBI lineage: Eukaryota > Metazoa > Chordata > Actinopteri > Kurtiformes > Apogonidae > Siphamia > Siphamia tubifer. The sequence goes on along the minus strand of CM035794.1, from coordinate 56,609,194 downwards.
GAATTAATATTAATATCAATATCAATATTAATATGAAGGTCTTTAAGGTCAGAATAAAAAAAAGAAAGAAAGAAAAGATAATGTTTTGTGTTTCAGGTACATGGGCCAGATGTGGCCATCAAACAGGCCAAGAAGATCTGGCACCAAGTACTTCCTGGAGCACCTCTTCTTCATATGGGATGGAAATGAAGTAACGCTGGTTCAGTATGTCGATCAAATGTCCATAAGTGTAAAGCAGGAATCCTTCCACAATCAGAATATGGGTCTCCTTCTCCTTTTGGTCAGACTGTGGAAGGATCTCATCATCCAGGTGTTCTTAACATCATGTGACTTCTCAAATTTCATCATATTGGAGAACCCAGTGAAGTTGGTGATGTCTGGCTGTATAACTATATAGTTTGGTACCCATAGGGATATTGATATTGTCACTGACTCTGTTAGCTGTATTCATTTCTGGTCTTCACACTGGCAGTTCAAAGATGTCTGCAATATGCATTTTCAATAAAAGTGACACAGAATGAAAAATAAATCTTTCCTTGTTCCATGACAAAAAAAAATGTTTTATATTTTTTTTTAAAAGGCCATCAGCGTGGGCTGCCCGCATGCATAATAGCATTACACCATCATTAAACTACAAAATATCAGGGTCTCCAAACTTTTTTTTTGCCTCAAGGCACAAAAAGAGATTTTTTTATACCTATGTCTTGATATAACATTTATATTTTGAATACTGTCTCACTTCCTGACATGCACTTTAGACAGAAAGTTAGAATGTCAATGCAGCTTGATACATCATGTCAGCAATCACTTCTATTTGTGACAGAATATTCAGTTGGCTTGAATTAATTGATAATCTGCAAATAGCAATGAATCACAGTTACTAATAAACACACAAAGGAAATGAACACAAATGACTTTAATGCTGTCAAACACTGTTTCTCTACAGCCGTTTAATTAGGGAAAATGAGGCCCCCCAGAACCCTCACACAACCCCCCAGCGGATTAGATGGTTGTGAAAAAGTAATCAGTGATCTCACGTATAATAGCATTTTTATCCTGATATTATTTTTGGTAAAGACAGCATTAACTAAATGAAATTGATTTCTACTAATTTGTGTTCCATTGTATTGGTTCCTTGTCTATTCCCAGTGGGTGACTGTAGTGTATGGTTAGTTCTGTTACTGACAGTTAGAGCATGATATTCATGTTTTGACAGCTGGTGTGAACAGGAACAACAATTATACTGTTACTAGCAAACCTGTTCCAGTGTTCACACAGCTGCCTTTAACACAGGCTTGAAGAATAGTGAACCTGTCCATTAAAGCTATCAGTCAATATTTTATACACTAATAGGGTCATATGTCACAAATGTCACTAGTAGTTACCAACCTACAGAGCATCATCACTGACTTTTTTTCTTCAGCAACTTTCAGGAGCTTTATGGGGAATAATATGAGATTCTTGTTCAAATTCTGTTTATTTGCCTGAAACTGACAAATAAATCAATAAATACAGGTTTAACACTGACACCAATATTTGTTAAAGCCATGTGGAATGTGTGATATAACCCAAAAAGACTATTTCATGGCAAAGCTGATTGTCAATACATATGGAAAATATGTGTCCTCTACTGTGTATAATTGTAATATTATATACTTAGTATTTAGAAATTACTGGAACAATAAAGCAAAGCAGACTTTTACCATGAATGTCTGATACAAAATGTTTTTTTTTATGTCTTAAACTGTAAAACTCTGCCATTGCCATTAAAGAGCCTATTGGTAATGGTTTATTTGCCAAAACCAGGAATAATATTAAGTAAAATGTCAATCTGCCATTGTCAGTTTGTCCACTTTGTGTTGTTTGATACTCAACAGTGAAGTTGTAAACTTATCTCTCTTAGTTTTAAATGATAATCATACATTTGTTGTTTACTTATTCTTCTATAAGCATTTTGGTTCACTGAAATTGATTTAAAGTGCTTTATAAATAAAGCTGGGTTAAATTAGAAGTACTTTATTGATCCCATACTTGGGAAATTGCTTGGATTGGATGTATGTTTAGTATTTGTGAGTGCACATGTGTTCATTTGTGCCTCAAGTGCAGAGGATGAAAACAGATTTATTTGTAGATGAACACAATTTTAAGTTACTTTAAATACAGTTGTTCATCAAATGTCTGCTTTGTGTTCTATTCTTCTTAGCAAGATAATTTACTTAATTTCTTTTAACAGACTGTGCTTGTGGAATATGGACTGTGTGTGTCATCTAGTGGGCATACCTCAGTATTACAGGAGCTTTACCTTCAGTCTCCACCCCTTCCAGGAGGTTCAAGGGGCCGGAGATCAGAAAATTAATGAATGGTATTCAATGGGAAATAAAATGCTAAAATCGTATGTGGTTTGTCATGTTCCCTTAATCACACACATGTTGTACCTAATAATAAATAATAATTATTGGTGTGTGTTTGAACTGCTTCTGTTAACCAACGGCTGATTCATTTGTAACTAAAATCCAATAATAATTTGGACTACACACCTTGCGCGTATGTGATGTCCACACCACAGCTGAGCGGAGTGTGACGTCACATACACGACCCATTGTAGTCTCTTACTAAACCCACATAAAACCTAACGTCACATTTGCTTCCCATCAAAAAGCGGTATTCTGCCTATGCCACATCAAATATTTCTAATTAGCCGCTATCATGTGTGAATTTCAGAGCACTTGTCAAATGGAATAAGAATTTAGCTTGACTCTCTCCATTCACTCCCACTCATTTTTTTTTTATAAGCTAAGCATCCATGGACCGAAAGTAGAACGTGACTTATTTTACCAATTAGACATGGTTTAGGAAGGTTTACAAAAACCTGAGTCTTAATTCTAGCCACCTACAGTTTTTAATATTTAATCTCTATCCTTTCTTAAACATATAGTTTAGGTGCTGTATAGGTTCTAGCATTTTCCCTAAGACTGTGCAAGATTTAACACGCATAGGTAGGTTAGAAAAAGAAAAAAGTTTTCCCATTAAAGAAATCTGATTTCACTTTATTTTTTGGATGATTATTATTTGCATATTTGAGTAGAACATTGGGGGGAAAGAACACTCAGTGAAGTTCACTGAGGTCCAACTGTAACTCTTAGATTTAGCAAAACTCATTACAAGTTTCACACCTTCCACATTGATTTTATATTTACTTGGCTGAGGTGCTGAACCTACACCTAAATATGTTAGGGGAAAACAGTCAAATGTAAAGTTGCTCTTGACAAACAACACTGAAGTGTGCGCATTTAAAAAATACTTTTAGATTCTAAACACAGTTGCACAAATCAAGAAAACATGATGAGAAATTGAACAGTCACTATTCAGCAAATGAATGAGGGAGCTTCACCCTTCACTTTATATGCTTCAACAACTTTAAACATAATCAGAAATTGATTTTGAGGCAAACAAAACATTTGTATTGTGAAACAAAATGTTCAATGTCTTACTGTCACAAAATCTACTAACTCATGATGTATCAAACAAAAACTCTAAACCTTTGTTACAAGTTCTCATTACACTTTTAAGGGGGAAATAAATCAAAAACAATCAAGTGCAGTCATGTAATATGAAGAGACGTACTTGTACAGTGTTTTCAGTGTCATTTAGTCAACAAAGTCTTAATGTATGCTTTCCAGAGTTCAAAGAGCAGAAAGACTCAGAAAACTTCCAGGTCTGTAGAGTTGTAGACCACTGGAGTCTCCTCAGTGCCCACAGCAGCTTCCTCAGGGACCTCCTCTTCCTCCTCTGCTGCTTCCTCCAGTGACTCCAAGGCCTCATTAGTGTCACTGGCAAAAGTCTCCCTGGAGACATCATCATGCTCCTGCAGGTTCAACGTGCCAATGGCCTGTTTCATCTTTGTGGATAGGACATGCCTCCTTCGCTTTTGTGCAGCCTTTTTGCTCTTGTTGTCTCTCTGGTTTTCCTCTAAGAATATCTGCTTGATCTGGGCCTTAGTTACACTGGGTGTGTTCTTGAGCAGGTTCAGATACACCCCTCCAGGGGTCCGGCGTCTGCTGCCATCCATGGTGTACACACCGCCAGCTTCCTCCAGCGTGGCAGTTTCTCCCAGTAGTTCTAGTGCTTTTTTCTTCCCAACAACTCTAACAACACGCTCTATCAATTCTATTTTAGGCTCTTGCAGCCGGTGTGCTATCTCGTCCACTATTTTCTCATCAGGGTCATCCTCTGTGATCTCATACCGGCCCTGGATATCCATCTCAGCTCTGGGGCCCAGCCTCTCTCTGATAGGTCTCTTCCTCTTTGCATCACCCTCTGACCCCCGGCCCTTCATGTACTCCTCCAGCTGAGCATCCAACATGCTCACCTCTCCTCCATCCTTCAACTGTTTCTCCATCTCTCGCTCCTTGTCCATTATCTTACGGGCCAGAACATAGTTATAAGTCTCTACATTTCTGCTTGCCATGCTAACCTCTCCTTCCATGCCAAATATGCCCAACTCTGCTGTTATGGCATCCTGGCACTGCTCCTGAACCACAGAGCCCCAGATGTTGTTTACCTTGCGGCCTCCTGCTGCAGTGGGGACTGGCATGCGGTTTGGTCCAGTTGTCTGAAGAGCGTTGGACACTTTCTGGCGTTTCCGGCGCCAAACTGCCGCCTCTTCGTCGGATGAGTCCTGGGCGCTGTCACTGGACTCCGCCGCCCTGCTGGTGCTGCGGTAGACAGCGATGGAGGACGAGTTGGAGGGGGGTCTGTTCTGGAAGGACTGGCCGCCAAACGCCGGTGGTCGAGCCTGTGCTGCCACAGTGGCTCCCATCTCAGAATCCGAGCTGGATCCGGAAATTTCCCCATCTTCGAGATCTCCGTCCATTCGATCTCTACGATCCGCCATTTCTTCTCTGCAAACCACAGCACAGATATAACAGCTAATGCAAATGATTTCATGTTTACTACCTATCAACACTGGAGCTAACATTAAGTTCAGGACATTTCTACAGAGGTACAGCACTAAGACAAAATACAATTTAACCCAAGTTAAACCACATAATTCAGGGCTAAGACACATATATACTATACCTGACACAAATGATATTTGTGTTCTGCACAAAATTACATGTTCACTTTATCTCGGTTGTTTGACTTACTGTGATCTGACAGAAAAACTTGAGACGACGTTGAAGAATATTCGCGCGAGGTTAAAGAATACTTCCTGTTCCTACATGTCAGGTCCTTTCAAAATAAGAGTTACATCACTCACCTCCCTGAACACAATTTGAGTAATTACCCCCCCCCCCCTCTCTCTCTCTCTCTCTCTCTCTCTCTCCAACGGGCGCGCGTGTGTGTATAAACAGCTTTATGCAAAAACTACTGGACCGATTTCGACGAAATTTTCAAGAAAGTGGCGAGATGGTCCAGAATAGATCTCATTACATTTTGGTGAATGTAGGTCAAAGGTCACAGTCACCAAAATGTATTGATGAGAAATGGGGCAATCGGGTAAAATGTGTACAAGGAGGGCGGAGTTTGTTCTGCCTGGCACCACTTGTTGACAATCTTTATGTCCTCCTTTTTTCATTTAGTGTCACTGATTTGTTTAATTACGTTTCTTAATAAAACATAATGAGTTAAACCGTTTAATAATTGAACTGCAAATATGACTGGAGTTCAAATGTAAAAAAAAAAAAAAAATGTGTCTTAATTGAATGCGGACCCCAACATTGACTACATTTATATTTGATCTAAAATGTATGTCACTCGAGAATAAATGGCACAAGGCATCTCATCACAAATATGCAATACTTTAAATTAATTAAAAGAAAATGTAATACTTAAGTGCAGTTACAGTCTCTGTTCCCGGTCAGGCTTTTAAACACTAATAATAAGTTAGATACTATAAAATAATACACTTAATACAATAAAATACAACGTACACAATTAATAGTATAACCTCATACTTACTCACACGCAACAATACTTTTTGGACTTTCATTTATGTTTCAATTATCATATTTGTATTGTTTATGTTGTACAAATTCTTGTTTGATTTACTTATTTTGTCCTTTTGGCTTTTATTTTTAAAATAAAACAGATTTCGTCACATGTGGGGGATGTACGTAATGGTTGCGTCTGCGAAAATCTGCGCATGCGCTCTGTGCGGCTTGGTCAATATGGCGGCGTGCTTAAAGCATCTGACATCTGTCGGGAGAAATGTCGTACATAGACATTTACTGAAGCCTTACTCTTCAGCCAGGGTAAGGATATGTTTCCTGGCAAGTGTGGGATTTAGAACTACTGGTTAGATGAACAGTCGTGTGTGTTTAACATCAGAGTGAGAGTGGGGTCAGTGGCATGGTCTGTCACTTTGTAATGTACTGCGACATTATATATATATTTTTTTTTTATATCAGCAAGTCCTTGTGTAAATGTTGGAAACTTTGTTCTCTGGCGGAGTAGTACAGTAAAGTATAAACACCTGAGAGTATTGAGTTGTTGCTAACATTGAACTGTCTGTTCAATGTTCTGTGTAAGTCTGAAGTATCACCATGACTGGCAGTTTTTGTCAGGATTTTGATGGTTGTTTTCATCCACAGCTCATATCCGGAACCCACAGACTGTTGGCTGTTCAGGCTCCACAGGTGGCTATCAATGTTCCTGAAACTAAGGTAACCGCTTTAGAAAACGGGCTCCGGGTGGCTTCTGAGGACTCCGGACTTCCAACATGCACAGTGAGTAAAAGAGAACTCACCAGCACACGATATTAGCAACCTGATGGCGAGTTTATGTATAGTTTTAATATTTTTTTTAACCCTGTTACATCCCCTTTATCAACTACCTGTTAGAAATTAGGGAGCCAAAAATGTACAACTGCTGTGAAATCATCTCGTGCATGTTTTTTTCCCTACATCAATCTCTCAAACCACCCTGGTTAAGGTTCCCTCACATCCTGGAAAACCTGTAAAATAGACAAATTTTCCTGTGATGGAAAAAAAATATGCAAAATGAGAAAAAGGTTAAATGCCCATTCACCATGTGTGTCTAAACTGAAATGGAAGTTTTTCAGTGGTTTATTGAAAATCTAAATATTTTTAGAGGGAGTAAGATGACACAGTAGAGTTCAGAGGTGTCCAGTTGAACATTGTAACTCCAGTTTGTCATTTGGTTAATCAAGTGTTTTGTTCTGTGTTTGTTTGCATTATTCTGATAAATCTGTCATAATTACTATTCATATAATCATAGATACATCTCAAATGCCTGCGTAATAAACATAGAAACAGTCTGAGTATATATAAGTTACAGCTGTCGAAAAGAACACATCTACAGGGGGACAGGGATGTGGGTCAGTGTATGGTGTCATAACCCAACTCTGTAGTGGCTGAAAGTGTCCTGAAAAAGGAAAAAAAAAGTGGGAACCCTGTTCAAAACAATTCAATTTTCAGGATTTTGATAAATGTTATTACAAATCTTGGACATGTCCAAGTCTGGTGTTAAACAATGCTTTCAAATAAAATAAGTGGTATCATGTATACTAATTCATAAACTATTTCATCTGTCTGCTCTAAGGGATTTATGCAGAAAAACACAAAAAACAAACTAATCTCAAAACAATTTATATACAATTTTATTGCAGATCCCCCCCCCCCCATGTACTTTCTTGAGTGTCCCCAGAGGGTGCAAAAGTAATTAGACCTGAGAGTAGTTGTCTTTAAATTTGAAAAAATGTCAAATATATTCATGCAGAGTTTTCTATCATGAATCATAAAACTATAAGCATCACATCGGAATTTAAATTTTTTTTACAAAAATGACCTGAGCATTCATAAGGGTTCAAACCTATGGTGTGTTTGTGTAAATTGTTGGTCTACCTGAAGGCCTATATTTATAATTATTTTGTTTAGTCGTATATTTAAATAATATATTTTCAGGCCTAGACATTGTAACCTCAAGGCAACTAATGCTAAAATCATCGTGATACATGTTACTCAAATTTTATTGTAAACTTTGAAGTTAGGTGATGCACTAAACATAAAGTGGGCCTGTTTTGCCTCTTGTTCAGAATATATGGATATTCAGTTTGAGAAGGGTATTCACCATTTATTTTCTCCAGGTGGGCCTCTGGATAGACGCTGGCAGTCGCTATGAAAATCAAAGAAACAATGGCACAGCACATTTTTTGGAACACATGGCTTTTAAGGTGAGGTCAAAAGAGTAGATATGTTTTAATACGTCTGTATCTTTCCTGTAGTGGTCAGATTTGCTCAGATGTGTGTGTCTGTTTGTATAACAGGGCACAAGGAAACGCTCCCAGCTGGATCTCGAGTTGGAGATTGAGAACATGGGGGCCCACCTGAATGCCTACACCTCGCGGGAGCAGACTGTGTATTATGCCAAGGCTTTTTCTAAAGATCTCCCACGAGGTACTGCAAGGCACATGAGCTGTTGTCTGATGCGAGCAGTCATATTGACCTTATTCACCATATAAATAAGTGAAAAGTTAAAATGCCAATACTGGATCAAATATTTGATGGAAGTGACCATCACAGATCATAAATCAGATGTGTTGGGTACATGTTTTTTGTTCATAAGCTGTGGAGATCCTGGCTGACATCATCCAGAATAGCATGCTGGGTGAGGCAGAGATTGAAAGGGAACGAGGGGTGATCCTCAGAGAGATGCAGGAAGTCGAGACTAATCTGCAGGAGGTGGTCTTTGACTACCTACATGCTACAGCATATCAGTCCACAGCGCTAGGACGGACCATCCTGGGGCCCACAGAGAACATCAAGTAAGGATAGATTTGAAGAATTTGTCAATGGAAGTTCAGTCATTGTTGGTGACAGAAGTGGGAGGGAAAAATCTGATGTCAGTGGTGGGAATCATATGGAGCACTTCTGCTGTCACCAAATCTGGACCCATTCAGACATTAATCAATTCTGAACCGATTTATTTGACAGTGCGCTTCACCTTCATCACCATTGGGGTTGCACGATATTTGCAACATTTGCGATATGCGGTATAGGTGTACCGCATTGCGATAATGATAATATTGCATTTTTTTTCTGTTCACCTAAACCAATTTCATCTACCAAGAAAAATGTTCAACAATGTTAAACTGAGCCAATTGTTTGTATGCAGAGTCAATTATAATTTAAGACAACATACTGTACTACAACAGTCAGTTGCATAATTCTGTCCAAGAACATGGTGATGCTGCAACTGCAGACGTTTAGACCCAAACATCAAATCTTGTCATTTTATTCACATAGAGCAATGTTTAAATGACATGTATTTCATAACAAAAATGCCAGAGTACCTCCATTTACCTAAGATCTTGAATAAAACAATATTTAATTTTTCCTGTTTTAGTAAATACTGCATATAAAATTTAAATATAAGTGCTCAACCTATGCCCGAAGTTGTGCTCTGAAAATATTCCCATCTTTTCAACATTAATAACTAAACTTGCATTCAGCAGCAGTAGCCTTACTTCCGTATTTTTCCCAGAAATAAATTGTTAGTGATAGAGAAAACCACTCTGGTACCCCATGGTGTGTGAAACAGAAAGTTAGTGGGGGGAAAAAGAAAATAAGTTATTGCATGTGTTTGTGATATGAATATTTCTCATGGTGTTATCGCAATAACAATATTTTTTTGATATATTGTGCAGCCCTAATCACCATCAACACATCAAATTAGGGATTTTTTTAGACTGTTCATTCCTCCAGTAGAATCTGTAGACTTGTAGAATCAATGCTAAAGTGCACTGATGTTGTTTTAATGACAAGTTGATTTGACCTTTAATTGGTTCCTCTCCATGTATGTAGAAATCACCTGTTTTTAGAGTCGTGAAATGTAATCTTGTTGATGTGTGACACAGGACAATCAACAGAGGAGACCTGGTGGAGTACATTACCACTCACTACAAAGGCCCCAGAATAGTGTTGGCTGCTGCTGGAGGTTAGACTTTGATTTTATTATGAGACACTGGGGACAACAGCACATCATGTTCAATCTATTCACAAGTCCTCATTTTAATGGCTTTCACTTGTTTTGTGTGTGTGAAAAGAACTGATATTAAATTCTCTAACTTCTCTTTTGCAACTTTTTTGATCAGGAGTTTCACATGATGAACTCATTGATCTCGCTAAATATCACTTTGGAAAGCTTCCTGGGAGATATGAAGGTGAAGCCCCTGCACTGCCTCTTTGTCACTTCACAGGAAGTGAGGTAAGTTTTCAGTCTCATATGACTACATGTTGTCATAATGAAAGGTCATGTGCTTGATGAGTTTTCCACGTGAACCATTTCACTCAGATCCGTGTGCGTGATGACAAAATGCCATTGGCTCACATCGCTATTGCAGTGGAGGCAGTAGGATGGTCACACCCTGACACCATCCCTCTCATGGTGGCTAACACACTTATTGGAAACTGGGACCGCTCATTTGGTGGCGGTGTGGTGAGTGTTAATCATCAATAATGATCTGTGAACTGCAGGCTTCAGCAAACATACATTTCTGTATGAAACTATTTCTTTATTTTCATGTAATTGCTTATGTTTCTGATTTCCTTTATTATAAATAATGACACTGGGTAATATGTTTCTATTTCTATATATTGCACTGTAAAAGTTTTACTTATTGTCAAGAGGATTCATAATAAAATACATTGGAGCCACATGGCACATCTAATGGACTTCTCTCTCCCTCATTGACCAGAATCTGTCTAGTAAACTGGCTCAGATGGCCTGTCAGGGAAACCTATGTCACAGCTTCCAATCCTTCAACACCTGCTACACAGACACAGGACTTTGGGGTCTCTACATGGTGTGTGAGCCTGGCACCATCAATGACATGATGTACTTTACACAGATGGAATGGTGAGTTCATCTCAACTGTTCAGTGTTTCTTTGTCTTCTCACAGGAGTAAAACTTAATTCCAAGTTATTAATTCACTGGTGCTAACGTCTTATGTCATATCAGGATGTCTCTGTGTACAAGTGTGACGGAGAGCGAGGTGGTTCGAGCCAAGAATCTGCTCAAGACCAACATGCTCCTGCATCTTGATGGTAAGACGGCGTCACATCTGGCAGCACTGGTGAGAGGTCGTGATGTTTTAGTCTTCAACCAAATGACTGTTTAACTTCTGTCAGGCTCCACCCCCATCTGCGAGGACATTGGAAGACAGATGTTGTGCTACAGTCGGAGGATCCCTCTACATGAACTGGAGGCCAGAATTGATGTGAGTGAAGTCCAAGGATGAGCAGTCTGATTAAAACGGACACTGGTCTGTTTCTCACAAGTGGTCATTTGTGTTAAAAGTGTCAAAACATGTTAAGGATTGTATCTTTTTTTTTTCTCCAATAGGCCATTGATGCTAAAACCATTAAAGATGTTTGTGCTAAATACATTTACAACAAAGCTCCTGCCATCGCAGCAGTAGGTATGTCAACCTTTGGCTTCTTATTGAGTGTATAAACAGCAGAAAGAGGACCCTGGCGTTTCACTTTCTGTTGTGTTGATTCTCTCTGATGTTCAATATTATATATTATACTTGCGCAATATTATATATTATACTTGCGCACCATTTGGACGTGTCTGTGTTATATAGTCCTATCTTTTGACCAAATGTTATTTGGCACTTTGAGAGTGAAATGTACTGGTTATACCTCAGAGGTTCATGTTGTAACATGTAGTTTAACACCGTCCTTAAAGTGTTGATGTGTTGTTGTAATCTATCCTGGACATAGCCTCTGTGACTTCAAAGGAACTATTGTTACCTTCAGCTTTAAGTAAACTAGACTGCATAAGCCTATCTTAGAGCTTTACCACCATGTAAAAGTGAAACGCTTAATCTTCCTGGACTAACAAATGTAGTCAATCTACATCTGATTACAAGGTGAAGTTTGTCATTGTAGCCTTGATGTTTCAGTTATATTTGGCATTAGGCAAGTTTAAAAGAAACCTGCCATCAAATCCAGTCTTAACATTACTGTATTAGTGTTATCCAACAGAATCTTCAGTATTGTGGGCTTCCAACTCATTCACTGCCAGGGGAATGAGAAGACAATATTGACTCAGAATATAGTCATTATATACTACATTATTATAGTATAATATACTATACTAAAAGATAAACACTGCATAAGTATGGCACCCATCAAAATAAAGTGTAAACTGTTCATTTGGATTTGAATTGATGCCAAAACATCAATGGCAGTGAATGAGTTAAGGTACTACACTATAGCCTTGTGAGTAATACAAGTGCACTGATATTTGTCTTTGTTGCAGGTCCTATTGAACAACTTCCAGACTACAACCAGATCCGCAGTGGGATGTTCTGGATGAAAACTTGAGGGACACCCCACAAGCACACAACTATAAACTGTACAGTATATTCACACAAACTCTATTTAAGTCTCCAATGTAGTATTTTCCACCTTTAATCTTTTCTTATAAAATAAAGACCAACACAATAATTTTAAAATAACACATACTATTTGTTTTCGTGGTTCTTGTCATTTTTTACTCTTGGCTGCTACTTGTTCTTGTGCAGCTTTCTTTGCTTTAACCATCTCCACCAGTTCCTGTGTGAGAAAGGGAGAGGATGTCAATATTGGAAGTAAAACTGCAGAATTTAACAAAATGCACTCAGCCACATTCATATCAAATCAAACCACTGGTCATTTAAAATGTCCAGTGGTCATTTTAAATGACCACTGTGATACAAATTTAAATTAAGGCTTTAATTGTCCTTTTGTGATGCCTTCTATACAGATCAATTAAAATGAGTAGATTTATGTAATTATGTGTACGGAGGTTCAAACCAACCTTGTATCTCTTCATACAATCTTTCTTGCTTCTTCCGGGGACAGAAGCGGCAATCTTCTCCCATCGCTCAGGTGTGCTGACTGGGTAGGACTTCAGCGCTTGTTCCAGGAGCTTCTGCTCCTCTGTGGTCCAGGGAGCCGCATTACCATCAGTACCTGAGGCTGAGGGACAAGATAAGGGGGCACTGTTACACATGTTTAATTATGCTCAGCTGGTGTGTAAGGTCTCTTATCTAGATGAGCATGACATCAAGTGGTTGAGGCGATCACTCAAAAGCAGAAACAGAACCAGGTAATCATTGAGCCTGTTTACATGCACACCAGTTGTTGATTATCTGATTTCCAGAGTTGTCAGATTGTGTAAGTGACCATATAAACAGGATAATCTCATAACTCACAGTTATTATAATTTTATGACCATGTAAACAGACTGATGAAAACTCATATCCCAATTTATCTGACATTTTCGCCATGGTGTACTTATGTCAGACACTTCTATTTTGACTCACCATCAAATCTCTCTGACGGCACTGCGTTGTCTATGGTGGGTGGCACGACGGCATGCTCCTTCTTAAACTTCTCAAAAGCTTTTCTGTTGATTTCATCTTTCTGTACTGGGTCTGAGGACATAAGTAAAAAATGTAAAACAGGGGAAACTTGATCAGCATAGAGCTGCTATAAATCCTGTTTCATAAGCTTGATATTAATGTTTTCATGACTTTGTAAATAGTCTCAGTGAAATCACAGCCCTGATGACGGTAAATGCTATAAGTTAAACTGTATTTCCATTGTGAGCTCACCAAGCCGTTGTAGATTCTTGGCTTTATTGATGACGTCTTTTGCTGTTCTTTTCATGCCACTGGTCGAGTGAATGTTCATGTAATTGGCAATAACTTCCCATCTATAAGAAAAGAACCCCAAATGTTATACTTTAGTACACCACATGGGTCCAACTATTGAGATTAGAATGATCGGTCTAAATAAAAAACAATATTTAAAGGCATCACAGCTTTTTTTTTTTAATTGTAAAAATGCAAAAACACAATCAGCTCTACACCAATTACAGGGTTTCTGTAAGTATTTAATATCCATGTACAACTGAAGATACAGTCTTCTAGTTTTATGACCGTTGACCTGCTTTGAACAGATTCTGAATACTTCCTCCTGAAATTTGCATTTTTCTGTCATTTGCTGATAGTCCTTTCACTCTCTCACCACACCATGATTGTGGACATGGCACATTACATTTTAACCACCCGGTGTTGTGACTTCATGTATTGGTCATAAACAATAGCCAATTAAAGGGTTCCACCTGTCAATCATCACACTATAAAATTATTAAATGTTTATACAATAAGTCGTGAATGATTGTTTTTTCCATCAAGTGCATTCCATTTTTTTAATGCCTCTGGTCATACAATTTAATGCTTTTTAATATTATTGAAGGACTTTCGAAAAATCCATTTAATTACTTAATGATCAGGAGAAGTAAAGGATTCTCATTTCTGTTGACAAATCTGTGTGTGTGTGTGTGTTTTGATGGTTAAGAGGAAATGCTTGTTGTGCTAACCTCGTACTCTCGCCCTGAGGAACTGTTAATTGGAGCAGAGGAGCTGCTGTTGCTGTCCATTTACCTGGCGTTTGTCCCAGCAGGGAATAGGTTGACAGCTTTGATGAGCAGCTGGAGGTCTTCTTCGTTCCAGCCCTTCCCCGCTCCTCCTCGGCCTCCGCTGGCCTGCTCGGCACTGCGGGCAGCCTGTCTGGCCTGGACCTCAGCATCTTTTTCCTTCTGCAGCTGATCATTCACCTCCTGCACCTAAACAGGCAAACATGCACATTTACACACTTGACATGTTCTACTCGCTGCCTGAGATGCTGGGAGGTGTGTGAACTCTGGAGGAAGTGAAGACATATTTACCTGACTCTCCACAGCTGCCTTACTCTCCTCTTTGGAGCCTGAGGCCAGGACTTCATTCAAGGACTGCAGACTGAAAGACAAGTAGCAAAATGTTAAACTATTGTTCTTTATGCAAGAGGCTGCACTAACATCCTAATCCTAAAAGTTGTCCTTGCAGAAAAACTGCCACAAATAACAGGAACTTCATACTTTCATAATTATTTGCATTGTGGTTCAATCTGGGACAGAATGAAATCAAAATAAAGAAGAATAAGTAGGACAGTAAGAAGTACATGGAAATAAGAGTGGATTACATTTCTAAGTTCCTTCCCATAAAGAAGCTAAAAACTAAATATATACTTAAGAATTTTTTCCCCCTTAATTTTATGCTAAGAAAATAAAAATAACCAGGCAGGCAATGACAGCAGACCTCTGCCAAGGCTCGATGTGGTGTCATGACATCAAAACGTGACGTGATTAAGCCATAGGTGGTGACCCATCTGTCCGAAGGTGAGACGATGTGAATGGAAAAAATGTGAGATTCTATCTTGTCTGAATCATGAGATAATACCACTTATGTGTTTTAGCGGTTGACCTTGACCTTCATTGCTCAAAATCTAATGGGTTCTTCCTTGACCCATTATCTATCATTCCTGAAAGTTTCATCAAAATCCATTCAGAACTGTTTCTGTAATCCTGCTGACAGACAGACAGACCTGATTTTAATATCTTTGTCATCATTTGATATTTTATTATCAGTTAATTTGTCTTTTTTTTCCTTTCATGCTTTGGGGCAAGTCAAGTATTAACTTGATGCCCATATATTTTACAACAGAACACTTTGAAAAAAGATGTATTTATTTGCGCTAAATGATAGGGGTATGACGAGATGTAACTGACCGAGATTGCTTGTCATGTTAAAATCCTGTCTCGCGAGATTTGTTATCCAGCAATTAGCCAGAATGACGTCGGAAAATACAGGTATTTTTATTGAAGATGGCGCCTCCACTTTCAAATCATTTGTTTGGCACCATTTTGGGTTCCCAGCGGAAATGATAAATGGCAAGAGAGTGACTGATAAGACACGGACAATATGCAGACACTGCACACAGTGGCGTAGAGCATGGCTAATACGAGCACAATGCAGAGACATTTTCCAGCACCACCACAGCTCAGTACTCAAATCAACAATTGCACCTGCCAAGAAAACACCAACAAACTAGACAAACACATTCGGACCTCAACTTCCAGTCAGCACCAGATTTGATTTAGAAAAAAAGGAGAAATATACCCTTTTATTTTAACTTTTACAACATTTTAGTTTGAGTTTGTAGAGGAAGAAGTTCATTGAAAGTTAACGCTTACAGTTATAAAATCCATGTGCAACTCAGTTAAATAAATCTGTTGTCCATTCATTCATTCATTATCTGAACCTGCTGTATCCTCACTAGGGTCGCGGGGGTCACTGGGGGCCTAATCCAGCTACAATGGGCGAAGGCGGGGTACACCCTGTATGAGGCACCAGTTCATCGCAGGGCTGACATACATAGACAAACAATCACTCTCACATTCACACCTATGGCCAATTTTTAGATTAACCAATCAACCTATCAGTGCATGTCTTTGGATGGTGGGAGGAAACCGGAGTGCCCGGCGAAAACCCACGCGGACACAGGGAGGACATGCAAACTCCACACAGAAAGGTCTGGTGTGGGATTCGAACCAGGGTCCTTCTTGCTGTGAGGCACGAGTGCTAACCACTGCACCACCGTGCCGCCCTTGTCCATTCATATAATATGTAATTTAGATTTCTTAAAACCTCATCTTGATCTCGTGAACCCAATCTCGTGTCTCATCTTGTGAGCGGAGAGTCTCGTCACACCCCTATTAACTAACCATCTGCTTCACTGTACCTTGTCAGCTCCAGGCGATCACAGAGCTTCTCCACCTCCTCCATCATTTTCACACTGTCCGCTTCATTGTCGGCAAAATAATTCCAGTTCTGTCAAGCGAGGGGGAAAAAACATGTAGTTATTAGACATTTACAGATCATCAACATGTCTAAATTCCACATATTCAATATCTGACCCTGCTTTACCCTCACTAGGGTCATGGGATTTGCTGGAATCTATCTTTATGGGTGAAGGTGGGGTACACCCTGGACATGTCACTAGTTCATTGCACGGTTGACATGGAGACAAACAACCATTCACACGCTCTACCATTCACACGCTCTAACATTCACATGTATGGGCAATTTAGATTACCCTACCATGATGTGATATATTTTTGCATGGTGGGAGGAAGCCATAGTACCCAGAGAATACCCATGTAGACATGAGACAGGTATACTCCACACAGACCCCTCCCCCATCAACTGGGCTTGGAATCGAAGCCAGGACCTTCTTGCTGTGTACGAGTGGGTGACACAGTGGTGCAGTGGCAAACTGCACCACTGTGTCACCCACAAAAAGTCAGAATATCTAACCTTGCAGGTGGTCCTGAGTTTCTGCCTCTCCTTCTTGATGGCCTTCTTCTGGATCTCCTTCTCCTTCTTGGCCAGTTGAGCTGCCTGCTTGGCCTCCTCTTCCTCCTTCTCCTTCACCAAACGAGCAGCTTCGAGCTCTGCTTGTCGAGCCTGACATGGATGGACACAAAAAATTATGATTTACAGCTTGGTATAATGTATGACTTGTCAGTGTTCCCAGTTAAAGTTACGTACACGCTCCTTCTCTTCCTGTTCTCTCTTCTTGGCTTCAGCTTTGGCTTTCTTCTCCGACTCTTTTCTGGCCTTTTCATCATCCTTGAATTTCTTTATTCTCGGGTCACAGCTATAAGCTGTATCTGAAATGGAGCCATGTTAGTGATTAATGTCATCAATTACCCACAAGTCCAGAACATTTGTGATTAGGCTTTCACTATGGATTAGCATGAGTTTGTCACCCATTACTAAATACTTAACACTTAATGGCTTCTTGCAGCTTGTGAGACTTTCTACTTAAAGTTTGGAGTTGGTGTGTGGTAGTTCTGAGGGACTGTACCAACTAGTGTTCGTATTCTGTTCATCTCCTCCTTTTTTCTCTGAGCTCTGGAAGCACGGTTTTGCTTTTCAATCCATCTCCTCTCATCTCGACTGCAAGAACAAAGTGATGACACATGAGGCCTACAATAAATCAAGGCAAAACCACTGACTTTTGTCTGGAATTCTCTGCAGCTTACCATTCAGCTTTTTCCTTTTCTTCTTCATCCAAATATGAAAATTCCCTCCATGAATCAAAGTTGTACCTTAAAAGGAAGGAGTTGAAGTTAGAAGCTTAAATGTCTCATTCAATATGTTCTTAACTCAGAATTCCCTTCAAGCTTTTCTTACCAAAAGGAGTAAAAATTATCCACTTCTTCAAAAGAGGACTCCAACGTTCCAAGTTTTGGGACATGCTTTTTAGAAGACCACCTGGCATTTCTCTCAAACACAGGAAAAAACACCTCAAAAAAGTTTTCTTTGCCTTCGCTCTTTGAAGGCACTGCATTGTCAAAAGTGGGATCTACGCTATCAAATGCTCTTCTCTTCACAGGATCCGACAGGATTTCTATAGCTGTGGTTCAACCAATGATAAGAGAAGAAGATCAGATGTAATTTCGGAACATTTAAGAAAGTGTTTCTTTAACTCTGCAACAAGTCTTACCTTTAGTTATACAGGTAAAGTAGTCATTGTCTCCTTCTACAATCTGCTCTCCTGCAGCTTTTCTTTTGTCAGGATGATGCTTCAGCACGATGGCCTTGTCTGTTCAAAAAGAGTGAAGTGAGTGACCAAAAGAAACAGTGCACCATGACTAGAGGATTATATGTGTAAATACTGAGCAGGAAACTCACGGGCAGCTTTGATCTGCTTCTGTGTTGCTTTGTACCTCAAATGGGGGAGTCCGAGGACAGAATAGTGATCTTGATTCTGATACAAAATGAATGAAAGAATTCTCCATTAATGTATTAATTTATAAATTGCACAAATGAAAATACCTGGCTTATAAACTTCTTGTTGGAAGAAAATGTGAATTTAAACACAGGTTTGTGAATGAACATTTGTACTTCCTTAAATTTCATAATGGGTATACCATCAATACATGAAGCTGTCATGAAACCATACTTTACTAGCACTACTAGTTCTGCCCTACTGTTTCAGAATGTGTAACTATCAGACACTTCACTTTCCTACAAGGACAAGTCAAAACTTACCAGCTGTCACCTAAATTAAAATGTTATGATATTGGAATGTCAACCATTACCTTCCAGTCTTTAGGATCAAGTGTTCTGAGCATAGGGTACTCCTCCAGCTGAAACTCTTCATCCTCTGACTCTTCTTCAGACTCCTCCTCTTCCTCAAGCTCTTGGAAGGATGCAGACACATTTCTGTTCCTTCTCTTCACATAGGCCTCAAACCATCGACCCACTGGCTCTACTTGAACTTGCACAGAGGCTGAAGCAGAAAAAAAAAACCAAAATGCCATGGAGTGATCAACAGATCATGCAATTGCAGAAATTTAAAAACGATCAGAAACTGAGTTCTTTCATCTTCTGTCTGGGTAAAAAAAGAAAAGATAATGACCTGTTTGGAACTAAGTCAAACATTTATCCCATCGCTGTGGTCCTTTTTATCATCCAAGCAGGCTGGATGTCACGTTATCCTCACTTTCAGATGTGTCTATACATGGTGATTTATTACTCGTCTTTGACTGAGGCAACAGATGGAACCTTTAATACAATACTTTTGTGATTGTATAAATGTACATCTATTCTGCTGAGAAAGGGATATTGTTATATACGTACTTTGGACTTGCTATGTTATTTATTTGTGATACAATTACATCTGCTTTTGTAAGATGCTATATTGTCATAATAATGGATACTGGCCCAGCTGCCTTCATGCAATTAGTTGTAAATGCATTAAAGGAAGTCACTGTCTAATCCATGTACAAGTTATCATATAGTTAGAGATGAATCTCCCTTTAGGGTACAAGCAGCAATTTTCTCAGACTCAGTGGAAATAATCTGACTCAAAGAAGGTCCAGCATGTGTTCACGCATTAGTTTACAGCATAATAATAAATGCTGAACATGAGCGTTCATGAAATGAGACAAAATATAAAAGAGGTCAGTGTGTGTGTTAAATATACAGAACTGTCAACCTGCCGGTGTTCAGCGAATGTCGACAGATCCAATAAATCACGGCAACCACGAGTGGGCAGCAGCTCGGTAACATTATGCAATACAGAAACAACGATAATAAGAGTCAAATGGAACTAAAATGTCTCATGCCCACTATAAAAATCCCTCGCTGATATCAATTCAGTCCTGACTGTGTGATTCTAAATGACATGCTAAGGAATATAGCGCTAATGTCTGGTAGTAGTCCTCAATATAAAGCAGTGGTAGCTTAGCTAGCTGCCCTCCTCTGGCCTCCTTCAGCACTTACCGGCAGCGGGTTTAAACACCTCCGTCTGATCAACATCCAGCGCTTCTAACAACATCTTACAGACGTTTACTACGCGAACATTCAAACGCAGAAATTATCAAGTGAAAACTTTCTGAAGTGCTAAAGTATGTGGCCCGCTTCTTTCCACACCACATGGGCCTCCCTTTACAAGTGGTGCCAATACGAGAAGGAGTTGAGGTGTCACGGGGTTAATAGTCCCCCTCCCCGCGCACAACTCACACAAATGTTCCGCGTCCGGACTAAGGGTCTGACACATTTAATCTCCGGGAAATTTGTATTTACCAGTGGTTGTTTGCTAAACCCTGTGATATTCATTAAACGGTATATTTTAAACTTACATTAATAGCTAAGGTTTACAACAACAGCATAATTTGAAAAATATTAATACTTGTACGTCCTCAATAACAGTACGGTTTGAGTTTCCGGTGTCTTGCTTGCAGTGGCGGAAGCGCAAAGCTGCTGTGTAATTGTACTGTTGAACTGCCGAAGCAGATCTTTTTTGTCCTAAGTGTTTCTCCCAAGTTTAACCATGCCGGATTATTTAGGCGATGACCAGAGGAAGCTTAAGGAAGATGAAAAAGAAGACTCGCCTATCAGAGGTATACTTAAAATGTCATAGCTGTTTTAAACTTGTATAAGAAATAATCGGTAGCTAAATGGGAGCATCGATATTAGCCATTTAGCTAACGTTAGCTCAGGTTGGTTAAACAAACTACCTTATTACTTAACTGATAAAAGGCTCGTTGTTGAGTGGGATTGTTATTCATACTGTTGCCGTTGCAAGCCAAAGAGAAACTGAACGTCTACTGCATTAAAATAAACATTGTTGAATGGGCTTCGGATGCTAGCGGCCCACTGTTGAAGTGCAAACTCATGATGTGTGTTTCTTTCTTCGTTAGCTTTGGATGAAGGGGACATAGCCCTGCTAAAAACATATGTAAGTACCTGTGCTGACAATCACATGAGTTTTTAAGTTTTGTAGTTATGGCCGGTAGATTTAATTCGACGTTTTCTGTTTGTTCAGGGTCAAAGCACTTACTCCAGACAGATCAAACAAGTTGAAGATGACATCCAGCAGCTGCTCAAAAAGATCAACGAGCTCACAGGTAGGGGTGAAGCTAGAAACAATGAATGTCTCATATTTTCTCAGTAGACTGTGAACTTAAGACTGTGTTGTGTTCAATGTTGTACTGTATTGTCTTATAGGCATCAAGGAGTCAGACACAGGCCTGGCCCCACCGGCACTCTGGGATTTGGCTGCTGACAAACAGACTCTGCAGAGTGAACAACCGCTGCAGGTGGCCAGGTAATGCAAGTCATGTTTTAGGACTTCGGAGGGCTTAGGAGCTATGTCATTATTAAACTAAATGTGTATTTTTGCTTAATTTTGGACTATTTCGCTGTTGAAGTTTATATAGAATTACAGATTTGCAAATAATTGTTGGTAGCAATATGATACATTTGTATCAAAGATGGCAAAATCAGTAGAGTTGTTCTATTTCCTGTCTAAGTATTGTAAAATCCATGCAATATAGGTGATGGGGAGAAATCCAATATCTTCTGAAGTTAAAGCATTTATTTATTACCTTTATTTAACCAGGGAAACCTCATTGAGAGTAAAAATCTCGATTTCAAGAGTGCCCTGGACAAGACGGGCAGCAGTACATTGAATAGTTACACAAACTTTCATTCATAAAAATGAAAACAAGTATTTTCAATACAAAATAATTTATATAGTCAAATCAAGAACAGACTTAACAATGCAAAATTTAAACTCTTAACAACTTATGGGTTTGTAATAATAGTGGATGCGTGCAAAAAGATGAAAATATGGTACATGAATAGAATTTTTAGTGAGCTGACATTCAACTTTTAACATTTTTGTAACATTTGTGTTTTTAATCTTGTGGATGTAACTGTCATTGTAGTTGACAATGATTTTGTCTTATCTACTAGGTGCACAAAGATCATAAATGCAGATTCAGAGGACCCCAAATATATCATTAATGTCAAACAGTTCGCAAAGTTTGTGGTGGACTTGAGCGACCAGGTGGCCCCAACTGACATCGAGGAGGGCATGAGAGTCGGGTAATGTCAATACATGATTTAACTGTATTAGACTTAGATTTTTTTTTTATTTCTTAAATTTGCTGTGGCTATGTGAAATCTCTATGTTGATTTTAAAGCTCTGCTTTTGTCACTTTTCTTCTTTCAGTGTTGACAGAAACAAGTATCAGATCCACATTCCTCTGCCTCCTAAAATTGACCCAACTGTCACCATGATGCAGGTACGTGTATACGAATGGACTCACGAATGGACTCACGAATGAACGGGCAACTTTTCATAAGCCTGTAGGAAAAATGTCAACATAAAGACTGAAAAAATTAAAAACTTCTGGTATCATCTCTGTGCCCTCAGGTGGAGGAGAAGCCTGACGTGACCTACAGTGATGTTGGTGGATGTAAGGAGCAGATTGAAAAGCTTAGAGAAGTGGTCGAGACCCCACTGCTGCATGTGAGTGCTCATTATTCACATTCATTATACAGACATACAAATACAACCTTAATTTCCTCATGGCTCTATCCAAAGGAACAATAAAGTTCTATCTAATCTAATTATACATTATCCAGTTTTTTCGACTGAACTACTACCTGTCCCATCTTTGCCTATGACATATTTTCTCTGTCTGTCTTTGTTGCCTTTCAGCCTGAGAGGTTTGTTAATCTTGGTATTGAGCCTCCTAAGGGTGTGTTGCTCTTTGGGCCTCCTGGCACAGGAAAAACCCTATGTGCTCGTGCCGTGGCCAACAGGACTGATGCCTGTTTCATCAGAGTCATTGGTTCTGAGCTGGTGCAGAAGTATGTTGGGGAGGTGAGTGCACAGAGTAGCAGCTGCACAGACTGAATGTTAACCTCTAAGTTGTTGGCCACAATATTATTATGTTCATTGTTCACAGGGAGCCAGGATGGTGCGAGAGCTGTTTGAAATGGCCAGGACAAAGAAAGCGTGTCTTATCTTCTTTGATGAAATTGATGCAATTGGAGGTAAGAGTTCAACCAGGTAATCACTGGTTTTACAATTTATTTCCATCACATGTTACCATTTGTCTGTTGTCCTCTAAATAATAATAATTATCATCAGTGAATGCTATAAACATATACAGAGGTTCTTGAAAAGTATAAACACACCACACTTTGTAAAAACTAATTGAATTATGTAGTTAATGTTACCTTAAGTGGCATTAACCAGTGAGTTACGCTTATTAAAAAAAGTGACCATACGTATGTTTCCACTCTCAGAACTTCCAGGACTTTTTTGGGGGAACTACTTTTGACCAGGCCATGAGTTAGCCCGGTCCTCTCAGACATGTGTCTCCATACAGAAATAGCCCTATAGCATACATGGGCAAACCATTCCCAAAAGGCCAGTGTGGCTGCAGGTTTTTGTTCCAACCAAGCAGCAGGACACCAGACTTGATTCAGTTAATCAACTGATCTCAGTCTTCAGAGTTGATTGGTCAAACTGTGGACTCTTGGTTGGTTGGAACAAAAACCTGCAGCCACACCGGCCCTTTGTGGAATAGTTTGCCCATGTCTGATCTATAGGAACCTTTCAATGACATCATCATATCGCATCAGTTGCTATGGTAACGTTGGTTACAAAAAGACCCAGAACAAAGCAGCAGTAGTGGAGGAAATCACAACAAGACTAGAGGTGGGCTAGGGATGGTGAAATTTATTTTAAAAATCTTGACCGATCCCTGAGCCTCACTAACCGGTTGAAGTTGGTCACCAAGAACAGAAAATGCTTGCTTTGTCAGCTCACATACGCCAAGCCATTTACGCACTGCGGCACGCTTCAGTCACTTTTTAAAGAAGTCCGACTGCGATGTCGAGCGGCGTTATGTTAAAAGCTCATTTTAAACCCTCACACAAACCATTTGATGTTACAGTAAATTATGCTGCTAAATATATAATATAATAAACTAGCGATTACCACCAGCCTGCATCAGTCCTGCACAAACTTCTTTTGCCGTAGCCCACCCATCATGTCATTTTAAGTAGGTCTGTCAGATGGATAACACAACTTATCCACCGCGCTGTTGGGTTTCATGGTGGCAACTTGCTGTCCCAGTCTCCAGCTGCTATAGAAGTTCTAGCTGTGTGTTTTGTTTACCTTTTGAGGAAAGGTTGTAAACTGGCACAAAATGGTCGTACCACATAGATTAACTGAGCTCTGCGTTTGCTGTTAATAAATTCTGACTTGTATTGCTAATGTTCAAATTCATAATTTTTCAAGTTATGCTATGGAGAGGTCACAAAGCTTCCTCTTTATAGTCTACACTATAATGCAAAACAGTTTGTGTAGTGGTATGACTGATACAAGATGGCTTTTTTTGGTTTGTTTGTTTTTTAACCGACGGCAGAAAATAATGACCGGACCACATTGATGTGGTCAACTGTCTGTCAAATGGTCATCAGTTAACATCCCTAATGTGGACATGGACAAAGTTGGGATGTTTGTTGCGTTTGTGCTGTTGCTTTAAACAATAATGGTATCAGAAACTGAAAAAAGAGGAGGTGCTCTCCAAGAAGAATTCCACAGAGATGATGTCGCAACCCGATGATGTAATTTTGGATAAATATATCTGTGTGACTTCTGCCCAGCAACTTTACTGGGCTGCTCAAGCACATACCCTGGAGCAGGAACTCCATTGGTTCCTATAAAAGTTCTGATAAGGGGCAACGGCACGGCCCGGTCAGTGGAAACGCGCACATACCGTGAAGTTCCTGTTAAATGGTCCCGTAGTTCCGATAGTGGAAACACACCTCATGCTGTAAACACAGTTAAATCAACATGGGATCATTAACCCCAAGACAGACTGCTCAGTCAGAATTTGTTCAGAAGCATTCCCAAAAGCGTAACAAGACGTGTGGGTTTATGAGACATTGCCTCTTATTTTCATAATGACACATAAACTTCTCAAATTCACACAGCTCCATAGAGTCATTCAGTTGAATGTAAATAACTTGACTATTTGGATATATTATGCTATAACTCAATGAATACTTGCAATATCACCATGAAATTACATGGGCATATACATATAGTTCATGTGCATCAGATGCAATTGTCTATTTGAGTAAAGGGCAAGGTCGTATTTAGCAGAAAGGTCAAAATCACATTATTTGGTCTAATTCAAGAACAGGTTGTCATTGAAGTTTGAGATTGGCGTGAGATTAGGCATTCTCTCAATTCTTGTTTCCTGATCCTATCAGGTGCTCGTTTTGATGATGGAGCGGGAGGAGACAATGAAGTCCAGAGGACAATGCTGGAGCTGATCAACCAGTTGGATGGCTTTGACCCTCGTGGAAACATCAAAGTACTGATGGCCACCAACAGGCCCGACACACTGGACCCAGCCCTGATGAGACCAGGACGTCTGGACAGGAAGATTGAATTTAGTCTTCCTGACTTGGAGGTGAGCTGGACCCATTGTTATGACTACACCAACACACGGTTATTATACAGAGGTTCCAAAGACATATTTGTTTGGATTTATACATGTTGTGGTTTTTTTGCCTGTTTCAGGGTCGTACACACATCTTCAAGATCCATGCCCGCTCTATGAGTGTGGAGAGAGACATTCGCTTTGAGCTTCTGGCTCGTCTCTGTCCCAACAGCACTGGTAAGACGACGATGCCACAACCACTGTTTTCAAATCTTGTCGACATCCAACAAATATGTTTTTTTCCTTTTAACTCTTCTTTTTATCATTTTGTTAGCGACATTTATAAAGTATACTTATAGTAGCATACTGACTTCGGTTTGCTTGCTATAAATGTTATTGGTGTAGTTCCACCTTATACACTAATGAAATAAATACGGTTAAAGCATTTGGTTGTATGACACTGGTGAAGTTTTCAAATGACCCCCCCCCTCCAAAAAAAAGAAAAAAATCTACTAGAATTTATTTGGCATTTATAGAAACCTTTGAAATCTGATTCACATGCTAGAATAATCTGTAAGTAAAACAATATTTTGAAATGTTTTTACCCCTTGGTCAAGGGGTATTGTAATGTTTTTGTCTGTGCATTCAATAATGTGGTCACAATACCAATAATAAAGAATGCATTGAGGTATCCGTATTAAATTTATACTGTGGATTGATTGTCATGGAGCTGAAGTCTATTGAAAATGACCCACCTTGACTTACTTTTTTAAGGTCAAATGGTGACATGTCTTTTCAATGACATAACTACTATATTTGAGAGGAGTATTAGGAGTGCAATACATTGTTAGATTTATATTATACAAAAGCAAATTTTATATGCTCTCTTCATATCCTGCAAATTACTTGGCAGTACTGACTGAAATAGTTTACTGCACATTTCCATAACTGAAGACTCACTAAGGTCTGAGTGCTGGCGTTGACCTGTAACCAGGCCCTGTCTTTCTTGCCAGGTGCTGAGATCCGCAGTGTGTGCACAGAGGCAGGCATGTTCGCCATCCGAGCTCGCAGAAAGATCGCCACAGAGAAAGACTTCTTGGAGGCCGTTAATAAGGTCATCAAATCGTACGCCAAGTTCAGCGCCACCCCGAGATACATGACTTACAACTGAGTGTGAGAGAGTGTCCACTTTGACTTTGTACTGTCACAAGAAGCAGAGAATGGTCAAAAATATTCTTTTCATTGTCATTACTTAAAAATAAAGTTTATTCCACGTATGATTCTCTGCATTGAGTATTTTCAAATGTCCACATGGTAACTGTGAAAGGCATCCTATGTTCATACAATATTAATAAAGCTTTGTAATAAAGAGAAATACTATATTAAAACATCTCCATCTACAGAAGACACCTCAAACAGCAGTGCAAATGTAGCAACACTTAACAATGTGACACTGCAAACTGACTGGTGGTTTGAATACACAAATATATTAAAATACAGCTAACAATGTAACACACAAATACACCAGATTTAATATCTCTGTAACAAAGAACATCTTGTATTGGAAACTGCAGAGATGTTTGCCTCGACACCACAATGGTAACAATCGGGTTCATTTCCTAAGTCATTTGAGCTTCATCATTCAAACAAGCTGAACACAATTTCAGATAAACGCACTAAAAACAGTTAAAGTGTCACTTGAAACAACCCCCCATCCCCCACCCCTGGACACACCGGGGTTAGGATGTAGGAATGTTGGCAGGAAAGTCAGTCCTGATTGGCTACAGTAAAAATTATAATGGGAACTTTGGAGTGTTAAATGAGGAGGAAAACATTACTGAAGACAAACACTCCTGTGTTCAAATATGTTCATCTCCAGCGTATTATCTGAATGTCCTTGGGGAGACATTCAGCAGCTGATTGCATCATGTTTCAAATCTGTCGTGCACATTAGGATGTCACTGCTGCCATTGCCATGGGAACAATTGTGTGCATCAGGTAACTGGAGCAGCTGGGGGGCGAGGATGTGAGTGCCGACAGTGCAGCATGGCATCATGGACAGTTGGGAACACCATGTCTGGGGTCACAACCCCAGTGAAGAACTCTAAGGTGTCCAGCTCAGCCAAAAGACTTCCTTATGGATTAAAGAAGGGACAGAATTAGTTTAGAAGACAAAAAAAGAAGACTATTTTGTGTCCTGGCTCAGGAAATTTAAAAAGAAAAACAGTCCTGCTAACACCACATTTTAGTTGTGTATATTTCATGCTGGTGGACATAGACATATAGAGATATTGCACAGAAGGACAGTCCAGTACCTTAACAACAAATATATAAATGAAAAAAAGAGCAAACCCATAGAGAAATAAGATGGCATGGGCGATAAAGAGTTCTATAAAAACAATATCCTACTGAGTCCCAGAAAAATATAGGCTTCTTCATGTTAAATAACTGCCTTGATTTGAAACTGCATTATGATGTCAGTAATATCAGTATTTGAAATGTGCAGGATTTCCTTACGGTCTGGTGACATTCAAGGCCATTTTATCGTTACAGAATGTAATTACATACACCTCCTTTACTTGCTGATAGTAGTGTCTTTGCCATTCTTTACTTGTACACAACCTGTTAGTAACATTCATCATTTTATGGGCTTTATTTTTCTTTTACAGTTTATCCTCCTGAGAGCCAGCAGTACATCATTGTCCACTGTAGGGGACACGAGAAAAAAAAAATATTGAAGTGTCATATGAAATGAAATGGTATCTGAAAAAAGTATTGCAGAAATCCAGCCAGAATATTTGCAGTTCAAAAGCTAAGTGCCAGTCCACAAGTAATGTTTATGTTGTCATTTTGTGTTTTGGTCTGATGATGCTCATCAAGTGCATTCAGGGTGCATTCAGGTTGCCAGTTTCTTACTGAGCTGCATGTAGAACATTTCTGATCACAAATGTCTGACATTACTAAACCTAATATTTCTCTTATTATTCCCAAATATGTTGTGACAAAGTGAGAAACTAAACAAGAATATGTACAGGAGATGCTTTTGAACTATGAAGATGGCTGAAAGCAGAGAAGAACTTTAAGAGCGACACCAGCTCTCCCATGGCCAGAAGAGACTGTGGCCCAGGTGAAGAACTATAAAAACATCTCCTTGTAGTAGACGGTCATCCAGCATGCTGGATGTGGCATGCCCTAATCTGAGGGGAGGCGGATGAGATACCATACCCTCCAGTAGATTTAATGTAATCGCAGTACGACTTTTGTCCACAAACCTACATACGTTTTTAATCCCCATTACATCTCTAAACACCACATCTAGTGTTTACAACCCTGTTTTTTTAATTTTTGCCAAGATATACTCAGAAAACCTAAAGAGACAAACGTTCCCACATCAAAGCAAATTTAACTAAAGCCTTGGACTTACTGTTGCAGCCAGCTATAACCACTTGAATATCTACAGCTGCATATTCCTTTACCACCTGTAGAGACAAACACACTCAGTGAGTCTGGTGCAGAGATTTAATAGAATGTACCGGTAAATGAAAAGGCATCCATTAAAAACAGACAAAAAAAAAAAAAATCACCTGTTTGATGGCTTTGGCCCCCACAGTGTCTATGAAATTTGTTGCTGTCCAGTCCAGGATGATGAAGTAGACAAAGCCGATTGGTTTAATGAAGACAGTCTCCTCTGAGTAAGACGCGGAATATCTGTCTCCCAGCTGGCCATTCTTCTGCTTCTCTTTCACGTGGTTGTAGGACAACAATTCATGGGTCACACCGTGCTGTTTGTCCTGCAGCCAAACATTAAAACTGTGTTATGATGAGGGGATTAAAAAAAGCCACTTGTCATTTCTGCCAAGAGTGTATCTTTTAAACTACCACTGGGGGGCCTCAAACATCTAACTCTAAATTCCACCAAGAACGTCCCACTGACCGTCTTTAAGAGAGTAAGAGTCATTGCTCTCTGAGACATTACTGACACTGTCCACAAAAAATAACGATGTAAATATATAAAAGGCAAAGAGAAGGAGCAGAGACAGGAGGTCTGACAGGTAAGACTGTAGTGGACTCACCTCTACACGTTTCTTCAGAGGTGAACTCTGGTTGCTGTTCGCCATGTGTTTTTTATGAGCTTTCCGAAAAGCTTGTATATGTTCAGGGTTTACACCGGTCTGTTTAGACAACACCAACAAAAGAAGTAAATGCATCATTAGGACATGAGAAAAATGCCCTGGCCTTAACATGTCAGTCAGTGCCATGCCTTACTCTATTAGACTTATAGTATGATTCATCTGATTCAGTCGAATCTATTTCAGACTGGAACACATTCAACCCCTCCAAAACAAGAAACATGGGAAAGGGAAGCATGGAAGTTATTACTGCATGTTGAGGTTTATGTCGTGCTACAGGATAAATATTGAAACGAGCGCTTGTAAGACAAAATGCGTCGTGGTCTAAAGAGGTTTTTATACATACAGGAAATTGAACCAATTACAGATAGCAAGGCTGTCCCGCCAATGACACGCCGTCTTTCAGAGGCGGAAATAAGTGTAATGTTGACAATATTACGCTTTAGTTTATCATTTATACATGTGCTTCACAACGTACAGTTCACAGTAGATTCACAAATATACACATTTAGTAACAGGCTGAATATTGGTAAAATTCCACATTTATTTCAGGTTATTCCCTTTTTTTTTTGCAAAAGGCTAGTCTTTTTTGTCCTTTTTTTAACACTAAAATACAAAAGGAAAATATGTTTTAGGATGGTTCCCATTATTTCTAGGTTATGATATTTTACTCATCTCATCCATTTTAGATTGAATTGACCTGAACTGATTTTAACTTTCTTGACCGTTAATATCCTCAATGTAATATTCATATTTCACAAATTCATCCCAGGGGCCAGATTGGACCTTTTGGCAGGGCCACTTTTGGCCCCCGGACCTTATGTTTGACACCTGTGCTTTTAATAAATCATTTGTCATCACTTAATCGTAACATGTTCCTTTCAAACTCTTGCTACACCACTCATATATTGTCAGTGGATTGGACACAGAATTATATTTTCCTGTCGTCCATATTTGGTGAGTGTATTTGACCCCATAAAAATGGCTTCACCCACAGTTCTTCTGTCAAATACTTCTTCACACACAGAGAGCAGCTCCGATTACCTTCTCTTTGAGACTGTTCACATAAAGGTCACTGTTGGCAAAGTAGATTGAAGAGTTGGAGTGGAAAATCTTAATCCCCTCACATTCACTGGCCTGGGAACACAATATAAAACACAGGTCCTTAAGGTAGCACTCGCTGGGAAAATCTGCAGCAGGACAAAAATGTTTTGCCTTCTGACAAACTCACCTCTTCATACTCATCTACATCATAGTACAGCCCAGTACCAGGAACATGGCCCAGGACAGAGCTTTTAGGACTAAAATATAGGGAAACAGCACAGAGTTCACATCAGAATACAATATTATCCTGAGGTCAGTTTATTCTTCAGTGAACCAGATTTAATGTTTGCATGAGCAGTTGAAACAACTAAATAAACATGCATTCATATATTATGTGTCATTCTGAAATAAAATCTAGACCCTCAACTGACTTTGAAAATTCAATAACAGTAAAAAAAACAAAAAACATAACATTAAAGCACTGTGTGACTTCTATCATACATTTTGTTTCTAATTTGTAAATCTCAAGTGTTATCCTAATTATCACTAATCCAGTAGTCTTTGCATTTAGGCTTATGCACCTCAATCACTTCCCTCAGGGTGAACTTCAAAGATGAATCCATCATAAACACAGTCCACAGTTTAAATAGCAAACCGAAACATCACATGGGCCTTTTCAGAATTTTTGTCACAAAGTGCATTGCGGCAATTGCATTCAGGGGTTTTTTCCTTGCCAAATCTGGGAGAACCCACTTTCACTTGGTCACTGAATGGATTTCCCATTCTGACAAAAACAAGCTGCGTTTATGTTATTATTAAGTGTTTATGATAGAGTCATCTTGGAAGTTGTTCACCATCAGGGAAGCAATTCAGGTGCTTAAGCACAGAAAAACTAATTAATTAGTGTTTATTAAGTTAAAGTTTTACAAATTTGAAAAAAAATGTGATGAAAATTATACACTGCTTTCAATAAGATTACGCAATTATAAGATGAGTAATAACACATAGCATGCATAACATATCTCCCCAGTACCTCTGTGTCCTGTAAACAACAGTGAGTATGGTGAATGTGATGGCCACCAAGAGGCCATAATCCAGCCCCAGCAGCACAGACGCTATGAAGGCCGTTATCCAGATGGTCTGAGAGAAACAGACGGCGACATGAAAATCGAGGTATCAGGTGTTAAATAAAGGACATAAACCACAACATCCTCTCTTCCCGAAATATTTTGTCACATATTGACACCATTGGCAAGTGACTGATGTACAACCTCAATATATAACACAACATCCTGAACTTGAGAGGACAGCTCTCCAGCTTTTAACTTCACAATAGTAGAATGACTCCTCATAGTTTGAAACTAGAAATGATAATAGCACTGTGGCATCTAATTCTGACATTCAAAATTGTTTTAAATAGCTTTTACCGACGTGTGTGTGTGTGTGTGTGTGTGTGTGTGTGTGTGTGTGTTGCCCTGATTTGATTGATCCATTTAATATGTATGTAATTAGAAATCGCAAATGAAATTTTGAGATAAATGAGACATCCTGGTTAAATAAAGAAAATTAAAAAAATAAATCTGTGATAAACAATATCTCCAGTAACCACCATTAATGACACATTAATAACTGTTTATGACCCATCCACGCAAAATAAATGGTTATCTTTTTTAAACAACAGCCTTTACTGTCTTTGTTACATCAGTGATCACCAACTAACTTGTATATTTATTTTCTAAGTGTCATTTATTAGCGGTACCATGGCTTTATGCACTGACCAGTTCGATCTTGCTTGTCCTCCATAGAGTAGGAATGTCTCTGAACTGCTTAAACATCCCCAACAAGTTCACCATGATGATGGCTGCCAGCGCCGTCTGAGAAACACAGAAATATCACAAAGGATAAAACGACAGAGGAACACACGTTACTCATGATCATCATTAGTTTGAGTTCAAAGGGGAGATAATAAACAGCTCCACCTACCTGAGGTAGTGGCTCGAAGACAAAACCGATGGCCACTACCACCAGCAGCACCACCATGGAGGCCAGCAGCCCCGCTATCTGAACACATGACACACAACTGTGTCAATATTTGGTTATTCTTATCCTAGTTTTACAGCACCAAATAATGAAATGACAGGAGATAAGTCAGTCACACCTGCAAGTGAACTGTAAGTGGTCTAAGTGTTAGAATGGGTTTGAATAAGGGTGAGGGTTTCAGTTGTCGTGGTTACACTGTGGGTCAGAGGCTGCAGAATGCGTCATGTCTTGGTGTGTTTGTGTATGACCTGTGTTTTTCCTCCAGTGCTCTCCTGCACCAGACTTCTTGACATGGAACAAGTGATGGCAAAGGTCCGGAAGAAAGAGCTAATGAAGTTACACAGTCCAAGAGCGATCAGCTCCTGCAAGCAGGACAACAAATCAGAGCGTCTGAAAACTAGAAAAGCAGTCAGAGAGTGCAGATGCAAGGCAGATCCCCCCTACCTCCAAATGAGTACTGGGCTTCACTTTCACTTCCATGAAAGTGAAGCCCCCCCACACACACACACACACACACACACACACAAAATCACTACCACAAATGTAATCATTTGTTCCTTATGGCAGTATCAACATTTCCGGAAAACTTCAGACAAATCTGCCCATAACTTTTTGAGTTATCTTGCCAACAGACAAACAGACAGACAAACAGATAAAAGCCACCAAAAACATAACTACGCTGTTCCTTGGTGGAGTAATGATCATTTAGGGTAGAAACCATTTTTCTTTCACTTCCAACTGCATTCTACATTACTTCCTCTATTATCTCTTGTACTGCAAAGTGAGCTCACTAACACATTTGGTCTACCTGTTTTTCTCAGGCCAGCTCAATGTTTTAATCTCTGCAAATACCTGAAGGTTAAAACATTCCAGAGTGTCCATACAGTCAGCTCAAACCTCAAAAAATATTAATGGCTGTCAATAGTGACAGACAAATGACGGTTTTGATCCTGTTGAATTGTGCCATTATTTACATGTGATAATTGTCTGTTTAAAAGCCAATGTTAAATCTCAAGACAGTTATGTTTGTGTTAAAGCCATTAAAGAAATATCTAGTTTTGTGGTGGACAGATGAGTGGAATCCATCTCAGGTTGCACATGATACACACCACAAACACCAAAATGGCCCCTGGATTGGTCCGTTACCTTAATCTTATAAAGTTTGGTGAAAACCATAGCAAGTCTAGTCACATTGAAGCAGCATAGACATGTTCAGTGACACTAAACTGATCATGGAGAAACAATTACAATGACATCACCTGAGCAACTTTCTGGTATGTAAAAAGATTGAGGTTAAGGGTCAACTTGCTTTGACAACCACATAGAGAAGTCCTATGTGTCTTTTACACATCCAAATACACAGACAGTACCTAGCATTAACATTATCAATTAGCATTAAGATGCTGGGAGCAGTGGACTGCCATTAAAGATGGTCAAGGACTAATTAAATTCAATTTTATTTATTTTGGACCAACTCCAGATCTTCATCATATCTCTTTTGTTTTTTTTTCCAATGGGCATTTAAATTAGATGACCTGGAGTAATCCCATATGGTCTGGAGAAAACAGTTAAAACTCAACACAGAAAGCATCCAACTGTTCAGACTGAGAATCAAACAGGAACCTTTTAGCATCCACCCACCACACTGCACTTCTACTTGTGTATTTTCACCATCTGATGGCTGAGCAGTTTTACCATAGAACGTAACTTTCTTGACTTGCAAATTACCCTTTAAAATTGACAAACATCATGTATGTAAATTATGGTATAATACAAACAGGATCAAAAAGCAATTGACTGCAATGGAATTGTGTTTTCAAGTAATATTCCAATGGGAACAATGGAAGGGACAGACCTTGGACTCTCTCAATCACTCTATTTCCAGACTCACTTGGTTGCCGTCCACACTGTATCCATGCTTCAGGGCAAAGATCTTGGCCAGAGAAATGCCCATTGAGAATCCTACAATTGCTACAGCAAAGGCATCTGTGACCAGAGTGGGTAACAGAGAGAAGTCTGGGATGGCAGGAGGAAGAAGCCTGAGCACAGGTGAGAAAGAATGTGTCCAACCCATTGTGTGATCATTTATTTCATCTCTGAAATGTTCAGTTTGATGTGGAGACAAATACAAAAACTACAACTAAAACAATTTAATCCTACCCTGTTGGTATGTTCCCGACCACATCCACCTTATGCACGCCTGACAGTGACAGACCATACGAGACCCCTGTTGACACAATGACCACGATGATCTCTCCTGGAATTGGAATAGGCAGTTTTTTCTTAAAACGCTCATTGAGGTCTTTGATCACGTACAAGAAGATGAGGCACGAGAGGCCAAGGAGGAAGGTGGTGACGTTGGTGGTGGTGATATCACTGAAAACTGCTTTGACACTCTGAAGCAAAAGAGAGAAACGTGACAATGTGAAAACTACAAAGGAGTAGTTGTCATTTAGTCATCATTATAAAGCTAGGAACTCTTTGTAGATGCATCCATACATTTCTATAAGGTTTGTCAGTGTGATCCTTAGTCCTCATCATTTGAAATGTTAAATTCTCTGAGCTTCTCAGTTTAATCTGAAACTTAAAAGTTGTTATAAGTGAGACACCACTTCTGTCAGTACAGTAGTTGCATCCTTGTGCTTATACTTCTTGTTTCATCTTCTTTATACATCACACACTTCAGGGAAAACTAGACCTCATGGTTGTGACTATGTGCTACAGTCAAATTCTAGTTTACATCTATCTCTATGCAGAGTCATGTACTGGATCATGAAGACATTGACAGACTTGAATATAAAAATGTATGACTAAATACAGGGAACTTCTAAATACATCCTCTTGAGACCAAACAATTCAATTGTTTCCTCTGTGCAGAACAGTTTCATAGCTTCACTTGGAAACAAAACAACTCTTTCCACTGCGAAGGGAAGTCCACAAAAAAGATTTTAAATAGTGATCTGAAAAAAAGTGTTTCATTATGCTATTTCCAATCCAGACAATAATTTAATGTAAAAACACCCAATATTTTTTACTCTCCTGGGTCTTCGGAGGATACTAACATGAATGGTTGCAGTAAAATACATATTGAATCATGTAGCGATGTGAAAACATAACCCTGGCTATCATCAGTGTGGGTCTCTGAAAACACACCAAAAAGTACATTCTGACAACTCCAAGGATAGACTTATAAACACTTATGGAGACAATATTTTATGTTTCCACATGAGATACCCCTGGTGACACAAATTACATACTGTTTTAATCAACACTCACATAAATAGCAGAGAGAGGCCCACTGAAGCGCTGCGTTTTCACCCCCAACAAGTACTTGAGCTGGGAGACAACCACATGCACAGCCGCTGCAGTGGTGAAACCTCGCACCAACGGCTCTGTCAGGTAGATGGCCACAAAACCAAACCTGAGAAGACCTAAGACAAACTGATAAAAAAAAGTAAAAAAAAAATAAAAAAATTTTTTTTAAAAAGTGTAAAAAGATAAGGTAACAGTAGACCATTTGGTTTGTTTCAAATGCAAACATAAATAAAGGTGTGGATGCATCAACAGAATGTCAGGAGTCACGCTGTCTTGACTAAACAGTGATTTCTGAGCGTGAGAAAGATCCGTATCATCTTACTGTAATGTTTTAAATTAACACCAGCTGCTCTGTGAGAGCGGAGAAAGATAATAATACAAAACAAGCATGTTCCTACACCAAAACACTAGTTTCTGTGTGTCTTCCTTGGCTGAGTGTGATGGTGTTTTGAGGCTGACCTGAATGATTCCCACCAGGGTTGTGAGCACTACAGCCACCTGGACCCGCCTGGCATCGCGAGCCACCACGTCTAGATCTGTAGTGTTGGATCCATTTATATGAAGCGTGTTAAACATAGAGTCTGGGGCTTCCCTCACTGCAACACCCCCGATCATCAGACTTATCACAGCAAAGGTACCTGCAGAACACACAACACAACCGAGTATTATTTAATTTAATTAAATTTTTTTTTTTTTTTTTACACACACTGGTTAAATCTTTTATTAAAGCTGCCGGGACCTGAAAGGAGGAGAGGGTTTGAAAATACACCCCTTCCTTTTGCAGTTATTCTCTCTCTGACTGAGTCAAAACATAAGCTGAGTGGCCCAACACTATGTTCCACCGCCATGGAAGTGACACCAAAATATCACAGGTTACAAAAGTTACCATGCTGCTTATGTGTGCAGAAGTAATGTCACACTTGAGATCCAAGCTGTCAATCACATAGTTAACCCCCATACTGCTCTGATATCACCTGTTTGGCTAAAAATATTGTTAGCCTGTAAACATTCGTTTTCAGTTAGATCCTTATAATTACAACATATTGAAAGGTAACTGCATTTTACCCACCAATATCAAGAACAGCACACTGAAGCCTTAAATTAAAGCACCAGCATCCTGTTGCATCAACTAAGGCCAAAGTAAATACATTAAAACATTGCATGACCTTAATAGAGAGATGACCATTCACACTTTTATTTCTTCCCGGCTTGACTACTGGGGTGCTGCTCTGTGAAGGCGACTCCTGTAACAGCTGATGAGTGTCTGTGGATTTTAGTGATTTTATATTTTATATTATCCAATGTACAAGTCCCTTGTTTCACTGACATGTGGATCGCTGGAAATGTGGACTTTTAGCTGGACAAATTTAACATCATTCGCTATGACAGATATAGAATCCAAATATTGAATGGAGGAGGGGGCTGTACGGCCATCAATAGTAACTGGGCAACCAAGTACACAGTGAGAGAGACTGAGTGCTGTAAAGTCTGAACTCATGATATACAAGGTGGTGTAAAAGACACAGACATGAGTACTTGCACTAAAATAACAGTGATCTGTGCATGTCCCAGGACCTGATTTTATTCTAGCTGCTGAGCTGCAAAGTTACAATAGGTCTGTAACTCAAATGTGAGAGCAGCCACTGCTTTTATTAGGTGATTTTAACAGGTGTAATATTGCCACACATCTTCTCAGTTTCAAACAATATGTCACAAACCCACCAAGACGACAGAACATACTGGAACTGGACTTGTGATTTAGCAATATCATACATTTCAAAACCAAGTCCACTTTTAGGCCTTTCACAATGCCATCCTGCTGCTGCCAAAATACAGGTCACAATGAAAGACAGAGGAGACAATCACAAAAGACATCAGGATCTGCAATGAGAATCCATGTGAGACAAAGGGGCTGTTTTGAGCTGATGGATTGGGGTATGTTGTTTAATGGCAGTGGGGATGATTTTAGCAGCCTTTCTGATGCACACACCTATTATTCTTTTGTGAAGACAATGTCACCCAAACTAAACAGGTACCCATCCAACCAAATAACAAGAAATGGGTCACTAAAGCACGAAAGCGTATTTGGTAGAAAAGAAAAAGACTTTCCTACAGTGAAACAAAGTCAGAATGACAGAGCTACAGAAAGCTTTCAGGAGGAAGGCCAAGCTGGCCAAAATCTGGTACAAAGGTGAGGTGGAGAAGAAACTTACATTAGGAAATGGAAGCGAGGTATGGCAGGACCTGAATATCATGATGGGCAGAGCAATCAAGTCTGGAGAGGCTGACTGCCCAGATCACCTGGAACCCTCCAACCCTACACAAGCCCTCAACATCAATGAACACCAGTGCTGTGTTCCAATATCCATACTCTCTGTACTTATCATACACGCAGGGTGTTCACATTACGATTTTGGTGACAAAGAAGTGTACTTAAAGTGCCCAGATGTGTACTTATAACGATCAAATTTCTAAGTGTGGAGTCATGTACACTTTTCGCACTCAACAGCCGCCATCTTACCTATGTAGCGGAAGAGGTGGAGCTAGGCGGGAATCAATTTGGCTCGCAAACAGTAAAGCTGGCGAAAGAAATGTCAGCAGCTTCTGCACCCAGTGACCTTTACAAATCTAAGTTTTGTCATTTCTTATACATATAATTGCATTACATTTTTTATTGAGGGGAAAATCAGCATACCAACGAAGTTTAACTTTTCAGCCTTTTTTCTGTTTTTGAACGTCCTTTGACGGGCTGTAGTTGTGATCGTCATGTCCTGTAAGTGCACCATACAGTATTGGAGTTGGAACAGTACTTATCCTCTGAAATATGTACACTTAGTAAGTATGGAAAGTGTACTGTTTGTAAGTGTACTCCTGACAGATATTGGAACACAACACTGGTAAACTCCATCCTACGAAAAGTCAACCCCAACAAAGCTGCTGGTCCAGACAGGCTCAGGGGCAGGATTCTCATAAACTGTTCCATAGAGCTCGGAGAAGAGTTAACTAGGATGGTTCAGCAGCTCTTGGACTCACGCATTAGTCCCAAGAAGTGAAAAATATTTTTTTTTATAATTCCTATCTCCAAAAAAGACACAACCAAAAGATCTGAAGGACTACAGACCAGTGGCCCTGACCTTGATCATCTGTAAATGTATGGAGCGAGTACGGTGTGTGCAGCTGTTGGGGAAGCTTGAAGGAAACTGGATCAAGTCCACATTGCCTACAAAACAAAGAGGTACTGATGATGCAACTCTCATTCTTTTAGATAGTCACTAAACAACTGGACTCCACACATCCACACACAAGGATTTTATTCATGCACTTTTCATCAGCTTTAATATTGTAAATACTAAGACCCTGCTACACCATCTCTCTGACCTCCAGATTCACCCAACACTGATTTTATGGAAGAATTTCTTAATAGGCAGACCACAGCACACATTTTAAAATTGTTTTAAATCTAATTTAATGGTTTTAAAAACACAGCTTCCCCAGGACTGTGTTTTGTCACCTATCCTGTTCTCCCTCTACACCAACAACATCACCTGTAGCAGGGAATGATGGAAAGTTTGAAAGGTAGGACACATCTCCAACACCCAGGCTCTGACACAATACCAGCAAGGAGAGGGCCACACGCTGGTTCAGACATTTGCTGAGAGCTCAATGTATCCAAAACTAAAAC
Source organism: Siphamia tubifer (assembly GCA_020466265.1). Classification (NCBI taxonomy): domain Eukaryota; kingdom Metazoa; phylum Chordata; class Actinopteri; order Kurtiformes; family Apogonidae; genus Siphamia; species Siphamia tubifer. Next base: position 56,569,317 of record CM035794.1, on the reverse strand, counting down.
GCTATGCTATGGATTTACTGTGAAATCACCAGAGCTGTTCCACCCCATTGAAGATCCATGGTCTGTGAGTAGAAAAGGTTTAAACGTTTAAATACCTGGGGACAGATATTGACACCTGCTTGTCCTTTGGCCAACACACTGAGTCTGTATGCAAGAAGGCAGAGCAACATCTTCTTCACCTGCTCAGGATGCTCAGATCTTTTCACACCAACAAAGGTATTTTAACCCTTGTGTACAAGTTACTCATCGAATCCATCCTCACCTATAACATTTCAACCTGGTTCAACTTTCTCACCTAACACAAAACAATACTATCTTGAATAATAAACAAGCCACTAAAATCAGTCAAACAGTCCAAACCCTTGTGTGTGAACTGTACTGTTCCTCAGTGATGAGGAAACCCACCCTCATCACCTTCCTTCTACTGCTTGATGCTGCTGCCATTAGGCAGATGCTACAGTAGCCCACTGGCCAGGAAAAAACATCTGCAAAAAAATGTTTTTAAATCATTCATCCCCTCTGCAATAGCTGCTCTTAACACCATAAACTAGACTCTAGTGTGGTTTTACTGCATTTAGCCATGTGTTTTACTCGTTTTCATCCATTGTATTGTGTTTTTGAGAGTGTTGGAGTTTAAATTGGGGTTGTGCTGGAGTTTTTAAATGTTGTCTTACAATCATGATAAAAGATTAATTTCTTTTGTACTTGAAACAGACAAAGTTATCTATCTATCTATAAACAGTCATTTTATTTGTCGAAAAACAGAAGGATCTTCATCGTCTTCAGGGTGTTTAGAACTCTGGTGCAATGCTTTTAACTCACCACTAAAAGAGTACATATGACACCGATTTTGACTGAACTACACAGGTTCCCAGTTATTTTTAGGAGATAGAATGGCCAAGTTCCTGTCTACATTTTAGAGTTACTAGAATTGCACAACACTCCACAGTCTATTTGAACTTTGAGTCAGTGCCAGCTGACAAATTCTGTCAATCCATTATTAATTTCAATAATTAAGCCACATTTAAATTTCCTGGCTTTGGTCTATGCAGAGACATAAACTATGTGACTGTATTAAACATTGTGTTTTATATAAACACAAATCTCTAAAACATACTACACTCAATGGAATGCAGTATCTGTGCACTGTGTGATGACTTTGAAAACTTGGAGATTTACAGGTTATCAAGATACACTCACCACTTCCATGGTCTCAGATTCAGGTCTTTGACAAAGCAGTACTTGAAAACTACATAAGGTTTTTTTTTTTGGACAATGCATGTGTTACCAGACACAAGATGAAAGTGTCATCCAGACACTTTTACAGAGCAACACCAAAACAAACACCACCTTGGCCAGTCTGACTGGTTCGTCCACACTCTGCTCCTCAGCCTCACTGGTTTTCAGTCTAACTGTTGTCCAGTGTCCAAATGTCCACTGTATCTGTGGACTGTAACTGGATCACAGGTGTGGGATCATGACTTCATCGTGCACAGTGCTTGATCAGCAGCAGCCCCATGACTACCCCTGCTCTCTTCCACAATTCCATGGCCACTATTACCGCCACAATTTAGGAGATAGAGTCCAGTTGAAAGTGCAGACAACAGTGTCCTGTTGCTCATTTCAAATTACTTCTTTTGTTTAAAAAACGTTAGGCCAGTCTGATTTTATCGTGCCTTCTGTCTGACAGACTTAAAGGTTATGGCTGACATCTGAGATGACTTTAAAACCTTCTAGGGAAAGAAAGTAACTGGATGGATAGGATGAGTGTGGAGGGGGGGGCTTTTGGGGGAGAGGTAGGGTCAGTGAAATTTCACACTGCTACTCATATTAATGTATACAATGATCACATATACGCAAAAACAGTTCTCAAACACATTTGTATTCTTCATAACGTATGTAAAAAGGTACAGATATTCGTAGGTTGAATTTACTACCTCCACATTTTTTTTTACTACCCGATCACGTTATTGGAAATTGCCGCTGATCACGTGACTGATCCGGACTTGGACGTTATGTTATGATCAAGTATCACATGAATAAAAACATATATTATTGTTATTTATTAAGTAGTGATTAAAATAAACAAGAACTAAATGCATTTTTTTAACTACCAACGTCCTTTTTGTCTCTGTTGTTCTTATATACAACTAGAAAAGCAAACAGAGCGCAGACCTCCGCCAAGGTAGACACCCCACCCACCTCATTTTTCTACCCTCCAAAAACAGCTTGGAAACAATGCAATCCAAACGTGTTTATTTTTTTATTTTTTTTTAAATAGAACCAACACACATTGCATTCAATAACAATGGCAAACACAGCAATATTAATGAAATAAGGTTGGAATGACTCCTTAAAGTCTTTGCACTCACCTACAGATATGTGTCTAGATGTCCCAAAGAAGGTATAGAGAAGCACGGGGTAGAACGACGAGTACAGACCATAAACTGGAGGCACCGCCGCCAACATAGCATAGGCCAAACCTGTAGACCAGAGGGGAGAGAGCATGAGATGTCAACAAACTTTCAGTGTCAGACAGAAAAACAAACACAGCGTGAAACACACAGCAGCCCCTCAGGAGTTGGCAGAAGGCCCAACACACCATTAACCCTTATGTCAGTCCAGATGCCTGGCTTAGCTCGTGGCTACTCTTTAACAGTGGTGCTGTTGAGCCTGTGGGTATGCTGACCTTGAGGGAGCTGCACAACTCCTGTGCTAAGACCTGAGACCACATCCTGGAAAAGGTACTGCTTCACAGGATATGAGGGTAGCCATGTTACAATGGGAAGGACACTTCGAACAGCTGCTTTGGCTCGCTCTGATGAACACCTTCAAAAAAAAGAAGAGATCAGGCTTTTTTAAGACATTGAGTTGGATTTTAATATATCATCAATGTAAATACAACTAGAAAAGCACTCTGAGAGCAAAGACCAAGGTAGACCCCCCCACTCCACCCCAATCACCCCTAAAATGAAATCACTTCTCCCTGTTCACATTTCCAACATATCCTGAAAATTTCATCAAAATCCATCCATAGGTTTTCAAGTTATCTTGAACACAGACAAACAGACAAACAGATAAATGCCAGCAAAAACATAACCTCCTTGGTGGAGGTAAAAAAAAAAAAAATGAGTAGTAACAAGCAATAATGAAATAACATCAAAGCACAATGCCCCTAATAAAACTTAAAAAAAATTCTAAATCACCTTCCTCTCAGTTCCACCATCCCCCATTGTTAATGATTCACAGGGGAAAAAATAATAAAATAGATCTGCACAGCATTGAACATATGATGCATTGGCTTTACAAACCACATCTGATTTTATATATTCTGTCATTAGCTATGATAAGGTTTTCCTAATAATGCCAGAATAACTATTCTAACAGCATTTATCCTCCGTAATCAGAAGATAAATACTCCACCCAACCCCACCCGCTCTGCCGCCCTTGTGTTGTGGCAGTGAATAACATAGAGCACACCACGCTGACATACATTACAAATATTCTGCGACAAGTTAACTGCAGCATTTTGCTGCAAGAATGTTATGTTAATCTTATGTTTCACACTGAACGGGCAAGGCTACCGCACCTGCAGCATCCAGTGTGAAATGCTTTCAGACGTAATTTTCTTGATTTAATATGTGATTTGAAAGTTACCCTCTCCTCCTTTTTTAATAGAACTCCGTTCTGGCCGTGAATATTTTACTGGAACTGTGTTCCAGCTGGTTCCGCCTCATTTTCACCCCTGGCTGATAGGACAGTTTGCTTATGTCCTCAGTAGTTCACTCCAGTCTTTACAAATCTACTCAAGCACACAATGGAACTGGAAACCGTCATCCACTTACAGCCTCACTCTCAAAATGAATTTCTTTCTAATAAGAAAAACATTTTACCATCACTATAATCACATTTTTACTATGCCAATTGGCTGAAATCAAACATGATGGTTTTCTGCTTCATGCAATAACTCAGTGAGAAATGACAAGCAAAATAACATTAGAACAGATAAAGAGCATGTGATAACTGGCAGATTAGGATTATTATAGAGAAACCTGCTCGGTGATGACAATGTTTTGTTTCATGTTCTGCTGTTCAAATGTTATGTCTGAAAATAGGGCGCAGTGAGGGGAATATGAACATGTTGAGTGAAAAACAAACTTTAAGATACTTATTTTGTCATTTTTAGCTGATACACAATTGTTTGGGTATCTTAAACTCAACTTCAATATTTCTAAATAATGTCTACAAAAAAAAAGAAACAGAGAGAGCCAATTGAATTACATTGTTTTAAAATACTACACTTGACATCCATATTTATATTTTTGTCTCATAGTTTACTTTCCTAAGAGAGTAGTAGTTTATATGATTCTAGGTTTTAACCATTATTTATATATATATATATATATATATATATATATATATATATATATATATATATATATATATATATATATATTCACTCCCAACATGATATTGAGATAATATTAAAACCAGCCTCGAGCGCCAAAATCATTTTACCCTACAAAAGCAGACTTGCCTTCAAATTGATATTCCTCAGTTCGAAACCAATTCATTTTTCCCCTCACCAAAATTGTAGGAGTTGCAGTCAAAAATATGCCTAACATTATGGTTAAGTTAATTTTGTAAACTTCATGTGAAAATAGCAACTTCTGACATGCTGAAAAATCAGGCAATTTTTTTATCCTACATAACTGAGATGTTTTTCCCAAACACTTCAGTGTAAATGGCTGAAATGGACAATGTCTTTACATCAACTGATATGGACTTTTTTGGGACCAATACAGTTTTTTGTGTTTTTTTTTACATCAGCCTGAGATACAGGCGACCAATATTTGTAACCCAATATTTGTAGACAATTATGTTTTTTTTTCCCTCTGTCAAATGATAACAAATGTTAGAAAATCTTATTTACTTACAATTACTTTTTTTTTTTTAATGTGACAGTTAACCTAATAAATATTACTATATATTTTTCAGTGTAGATTGCAGTATCTTCAAGAACACAGAGGTACCTTGAACTTTTCCTGTCAGTAATTCAAGGCAGGAAAAAAAGATCCAACACAACAGGCAGATGCTTGATACAAGAAAAACAATAAATAAATATTGGCCCAATATACCAGTCTATCATTACACCTGACCATGCCCAATAGCAAAAAACACAAATAAAAGTTCATTTGACACATAAGTCATATATGAGAGTAATCTATCCTACCAACATACAAACTAGAACCAATGACTGGCATATTTACCCCATAAACAAGTTATTTATCAATTATCAATACTGCTGTAAATCAAATTGATAATACAGTGTGTGATATCCATGTATAGATATATTTTTTCCCAATACATTTGTATATTTTTATTCACCAGTGTCATCAGTCGGAGCTCTATTGACTTTCTGCATGTTTAATTACTTATTCTCTGACTTTTTTGGACCACAATAAACAGATTAAATCACAGATTAACAACATAATTTGGTCAATTTACTGAAATTGCTGTGCCAGCTTCTGTCGCAGTGTAACGGACAGCTTGTTTTTTCGATGGAGGAGCTGTGAGCGTACAAAGGGTTCATCATATACAGGACGCTCTATGTGATATTTGAGCTCAGATTGTGCTTCACCCCCAGCTGCTGCCTCTTCTTGCTCCATTGTATTAACTGTAACTCTATGTTTCTCAGATGTGACTGAGTTCTCCCTCTATCTCCTGTGTGTCTTTGCCCTGGATGGTATCTTCATTCCATCACTGATGATCAATGTCAATTGCACTGCTTCAACCTGAGCAGAGAGAAAAGAAAACAATACCAGGCACATTATTCAAACAAAGCATGGTGACTTTTACCTCACTGCTACGTCACTCTACGTTTGGAAATCCAGAAAGGGGGTGATGATAAGAGCCCAGGTTTGTGTTTGTACAGGTCTATGCTGATAAGCCAGACGTCACTTGTACATGCAGGGCTGATGACTTGGCTGAAATTTTTACCTACTTTTTTAAACAAATAGTTGTTTTTGGCCAGTTAATGTAAACATGTTTATGTATATTACCGGGACAAAGTTTTCAACAGACATCTAGGTCCCTCAGTTCAAGTCAGATCATGCAGTTGCAGAAACAATTTTTACACAATTAAAAGTAATTAAAATCATTGGACATGCAATCCCTGAGTATATCATGGGACTGGAAGGCGAGGCAAATGTATTTGTATAACACATTTTGCGTACAGGAAAATTCAAGGTGCTTTATATAAAACATATAAAATTGTTGAGATGCATTAAAAAGACAATTAAAATAAGAGACATAAATACATTTAAAGAATAATTAAAATTTAAGTAAAAGCTCCAGTAAATCATAATGTTTTCAGGCCTGATTTAAATGACTGACAGTTTTGTTTTTCAGACCTTAGGTATTCAGGTTCCACAGGTAACTGAAAAATGCTTCACTTTGTTTGGTTATGATTTGGGGAACACACAGTAAACCTGTTCCTGATTACTTCAGGGCTCTGGATGATTCACAGGGAACAAGCAGGTCTAAGATGTATTTGGGTCCAAGGCCGTTTAGTGCTTTATAAACAAGAACTAAGATTTTGAATTCGCACAGAAAAGAAAACACAGAATACCAAGAAAGCATTATTTATGTCACACATATTAATGTAAAAACTGAAGTGACTTTGGTTATTCTCAAGAATAACAGGGAAAATGGATAGATATCAGCTCTGAAATTAAATTAAAACATTTTTTTTTCTTGTCGTATTTGTCCAAATAGATGTACCTTTAGATGCAACATGCATCAAAATGACAACAAGGGTGGTTTAATATTTTCTTTCCCGTAACTGTATGTTTTGTCAGTCAAAACTTAAGTAACTACATTGGACTGACTTTATTCATTTTCATGCTCAACACATGTGGCACCAAGAAAAACATAAAAACAAATAACATTTCTATCTTAGTTGCCAACAGTATAATGTGTAGATGGTAGTATTGAGAAATCTCACCTCTAGCATAAGTAGTGATATATAGCTTGAAAAAAAATCAAATGATATACAATGCTCATGGTGATTCATAATAGTATGCAATAGTATGGCATGTGCACAACTACAGGTATAATTCACAAAAGGTATTTTCATTGTATTGGATTGATGTTAAATTATATTAATGTTAACTGTTAAATCGTTCACAGAAACATAAACCAGTAAATGTAGCTGGACATATACTGGTGTTAACAGGTTCTACTGATGCTACTGTATACGTGATAATCTGTTGTGGACACATTGGGTTAAGAGATTTTTTTTTTTTACTATTTGGAGTTTTCTTCCAAACCATACAACTGATCACGTTACATCAGCCACATATTTCCCACATTTCTATTTCACAACCGTTGCCTCGTGCTTCCCGTTTCCTATTCTCTTCGTTAGCTAGCTAACATAATTTTATATACATACAAACTAAAGAGTAATTTCAGGGTTTTAATTCAAATAATTAAAGCTGAAACATTGTTACCCTCCAGTGATGCTGTAGTTTCAGGACTCATCCACAGGTCCACTGACAGGAGGCTTTATCTGTGTGTTTATTGTTTATAGTTCACATTTATAGCCACTGCACAGATGCTAATAGCATCGAAGTACCTACCTCCGTACTCCTCTGGCTTCTGTGTCGGATGAAGGACGATATGGAGTTATTATCTGACCTTATCGGTTAAAGTTTGACTAAAGCAACGTTCGGTAGCTCCACCAGATCCACACACTGAGATGTTGTGTGCGGCAGATGAACCACTACTGTGAGTTTATTCACAACACTGTTCAAGGGCGACGACGCTCACGCATGCGTGTTGGGGCCCTAATGAGTCCCTAATAAGATTACACGCGTATTTGTACTGTAAATGTATTTTCCTTGTTGGAAGATGTCTGGTATTCTTAGGCCTAATTACTAAGTTTTTTGTTGTTCTTCTTTCACAAAATACAAGAAATAAGGAGGAACTGAATTTAAAAAAAATAATTATACAGTACTAGCAAATACTATTTTTTGTAACTTCATCTCCTCTGGTGTCAAGAGAGTACTGAGCACACTTCACTTCTTGGCTTCTTTACACCTAAGAGCAGGGCTGTGAAGCTCATCTTACTTCAAGGTTTACAGACATTCCAATCGGATCTTAACCCCAATTTAATTTTTGTGGCAGTTCACAAACATATTTTCTCTATGTTTACCATTTCTTAAGTGATTTATCACAATTTATTTTAACAAATCTTTACCAGTGTTAGGCAAGTTACTCAAAAACTGGAATACGTTATTACTTGTTACTGTAATTTTGCGTTACAATATTACACTACTCTATTTAAAAAGTAAGGCATTGCACTTTGTTTGCATTACTTTTGTTATACTCTCGCAAAAATGACTGTAAACAAGGTTTTGGCAATCTAGGAGGCATCCAGGGGGCTTTTTGAGAGCCTGCAGACTGAAAACAAACATGTTCAGGGATTGCATCTTACCCAAAAGATAAATCATTCTTTCCCTTCTTACAACACCTCTCTGTCCCATCATTTCCTGGCTTAATTTCGTGGTGCACTGGCACCTCAGTAAGTGCTTCGTGAAATTGCTTGTTCTGTTTTTCGACATGAAAAGGGGGTTTGGGATTCACACACAGGGTGCATTTTACTGACATTTTTCTTAGTCCTTATTTCGAAGTAATTGAACTTAGTAGGTGTACAGTATGCCCACCTTGAAAACGAGTTACCCTGTTCTTCTGGTTCTGCCATCCTTCTGTCAGTCTGCCAGTTCAAGTTGAAGTAAAACGAAAATGGAACGTTCTGCGAGAACTTTTTTTTATGTTACTACCTGATCTCGCGGAACTTTGTATGAAATAGAATGTTATGTGTGAGTTTATCAGATTCAGTAGCTGATCTCTCGCGGTGATGCACGAAATTTGGATGAAGAAAACACAAAACTCACAAAAACAAAGCAGATAAAAATGCACTGCAGCGTGCCCTTTTCTTCCCTGTAATGCCTTACATTACCCCGTGCACAAAAAGTAATGCATACAGTAATAATTCATTAGATTCAGATTCGTGATTTAATGCCCCAGAGGGCAAAATCATTTTCACAGTTCAGTTCCACAATAACAACAACAGCTGCGCAGCGTCACTTTTGTAATGTGTTAGTCCCAACACGGCTCTTTACTTTGCATTTATTTAAAAAAAAAAAAGTCAGATATTTCTCAATCTTCAATTCACTGATCATGTAGACGTTCATAATAGCTCAGGCCAAATTATTTTTTTCTTATTTTATACGTATAACAATGTATAAGAAATGAGGAACTGGGAGAAAATAATTATAGGCTGTCAAGAACATGATTTTTGTCACTATCTCAAGATAGTAACACAGCTCGCTTGGGTTCCTCTGATGTATTTGTCAAAACAGGACGAAGTTTCACTTCTTTGCCTCTTTACAGCTTAGGACCTGAGTATAAAACTCATCTTCGGTCAGGATCCACATACATCACAATTTGATTTTAACCAATTATAATTTTAACACTTTTATAATTATGTATAATATATTTACACATTTGGAGTTTGGAAGTAGAATGAGTCTGAAACCCATGACTAATAACATCTTCACTGTAATTTTTGCACTTTGCAAATTCATGACAGACCATATTTTTGACAACTTTGCTTTGGGGGGAAATACCTTGGAAATACTGTACAATGCTGACTACACCCGATTACTGGAAATGTGGAAAATGTCACAATCAAAACATGACAGTAAATTATCAACTAGGCAGCTGAATGTATTGCTAAGACATTAACAGTATAATTGAGAATGTTTTGTTAGTTACTTGTTATTAATATGCCAAGGTGTGTCAGCATCCATTGTTGAAATACGAGTGAGACCTCTTACCTCGTGTTGCTCTCTGGCAGATTTGGGCGCATGATGAGACAGCGCTTCCCTGACGTCATCAACCACGTGATTTCATTTTTGTTTAGTTTTTTTTAACGTGCTATAAACGGCTTGACAAAATCGTAGACACAGAAGTCCGTGTACAGACTGTATGGTTATTACAGTCATACACGAAAGAGGTTCCACACTTAATCTAATGGAAATGTCAGAATTATAAGGTCAGTCATGATTCAGTGGAGTTCATGACATTAGAAACACCTGTTTGCACAATCTGGCTCGTGACCCTCTAATGAGTCCGAGGAGAACTTGTTTGGGGTTTTCAAACTTTTCAAATCCTTAAATGATTTTGTTGATTTCCTGAAAACTGTACAAAGATTTAAAGAATAAATATAATGTAAAAGTAAGTTGCACTGTCTTACTGATAAAAACTGGTGCCTGTAAAATAAACATAAATACACTTATTTTGATAATACTACTACTACTACTACTACTACTAATAATAATAATAATAATAATAATAATAATAATAATAATAATAATACATTTTATTCATTTATGCCTTTGAGGACATTTAAGGACACTGTCCAACAGAGGATAAAATGGTCAGTGTATAAAATACGAAAAGTAAAATAAAATATGTGATTATCATGAAAAGATGACAAACTTCCTTTTACACCAGCTATTGTATTACATGTATTGGTAGATCGGTTTAGTTTAAAGTAGATGTCTTGATATTTATGGGTTGTCAGACCAGTAAGGTAGGTGTGTGTGTGTTGGGGGGGTCTGTTTGGTTGTAAACAGCTTTACGCGATAACAACTCGACACATTTCTATTAAATTTTCAGGAAACTTGTAAGGTGGTCCATAATAGACCCCATTACATTTTGGTGAATGTAGGTCAAAGATCACAGTCACCAAAGTTGTGTTTTCGCCATGATGACACATAGGGAAAATCAGGTAAAATGTGTGTAAGGGGGTGGGCGGGGTTTGTTGTCCATGCAGGGCACCACTTTTCTCCGAGTTTTAGTGTTAACAAGTTCAATTAAATTATTCCAATATCCATTTATAAAATATCTGTTCACCACACTTATGTGAATAACCTGAAAAACCTGTACTTTCTCCAGGAAAATAAGCAATTAAAATATTTTTGTGACAATTTTAATACATACAATTAAACTTTGTTTTATCATACATATAAAACTGATACAATTCAATATAAAGGGATGAAATAGTTAATAAACATATTCAGGAATGTTCATTTCTCCATTTGTTCACATTTGTCAAAGTTTGTGTTAAATGATTTGTCATTTGTAAAAACTGGAGCCCACGGAATGCTAGAGTAGGCTATAGAATTAAGATAATCATTGAAGTCATTTTTCATTTATTTATCCCTAAATGTTTGACTCATAAATATTATAAGCGCAGAAATATGTCTTCAAATTAAAAGTTCCTAACACAGAAAGCAAACAGCTCTTTATCAGTTTGGTAGAACACTTTGAAAACCAGAAAATCATCATATTTGTCAGCCTTCGAAACTCACTGGCTTCAGGATGGAAACTGCTGCTTAAATGTGGATTCTTGATTTAGGTTCCTTGTAGTTCATTGTGATGACTCCTGCTGCTTGTCTGTGGGACTACATGGCTTGGACTATGACATAATTACCTCCGCCAAGGATGTTATGTTTTTGCCAGCGTTAGTTTGATTGGTTTGTTTGTTTGTGTATATAGTCGAAAACTTATTGACTGATTTTGATGACATTTGTATGGTGGTAATGGGGAGATCAACATATGATTAGAATTTGGTGGTGATCTGGACCCCCCCACACACACACCAGCTCTCAGAGTGCTTTTCTAGTTGTGTATTTTTTCAAAGGTAATTATTCTGATCAGATGCACCTGGGCCCATGTGCCTGATGAGGGTTTAAGACCACGCCCATCATTCATTAGGGCTCTCTCTCTCTCTCTCTCTCTCTCTCTCTCTCTCTCTCTCTCTCTCTCTCTCTCTCTCTCTCTCTCTCTCTCTCTCTCTCTCTCTCTCTCTCTCTCTCTCTCTCTCTCTCTCTCTCTCTCTCTCTCCCTTTTGTTTGTGTTCCATTCTATTCATTTCAGCCTGACATCATTGCACTCATACTTTCCACTCATCCACATGCATACTACTGATATTACTGACATCCACATCTCATCTGTATTTGGATATTTGTGTTGTATTGTGTTCCTCTTTAAATAAATATTAGCATTTTCTTTAGTATTGTGCATTTTCCCTTCTTTTCATCATGACTTAGAGCCGGGTTGTGGCAACAAACCAGCTCAATTACAATAATAATTAATAACAATTTTTAAAAAACTAATGTTATATTTATGTTTCTTAATGTTTAACTCCATGCACAGAGTTCAGGTAATGTTTTTGTAATGACAGCTAGGGTCCATCAGAGGGCAGCGACAGCTAGAGTCAACAGCAGAGCTCGATGGAAATCCAACTACATAACATGCATATTTATATGTACTGGTTTACATAATTTATGTGATGTGTACAAATATTTTTCAACAAAAAATTTGAAATTCGTAAAAGACATATAAACTAACAATACATCTGTTCCTTCATCTTTATCATTCTATCTCTGGGACATTCAGAAATATTACATGTGTGTACTGTGTTATAGACTAAGATATTTCAGGGACACTGACAAGAAAACATGAAAAAAAGAAAGAAAATCAAATAGCATGCTAATAATTCAAGAACAAGGGAATGAAATTAAGTGAAAATAAAAAATACTACACTCTTCTTGAAGAAATGAATTGTTCAAACTAACTAAAGGCATAAAAATATAATCCTCAAACAGTGTTCTTCAAATACACAGAAAATCACTGCAGACTGTTTCACTGTTGTGTCAGTGACCTCAGTGATAAGACAACGTCTGGGTCATGTTCAATAAAGGCCTCAGTAAACTTTGCATTTGGTCGATAAAAAACATGTGCTACATCAAGTGTCTGTGTTGTTTACAACCTTGCTATGACCACATGATGATGTGGGGCTTATTTTGTACCCAGGTACAAACAGTTATAGATTATAGGTTTAGAGCAGTGTTGTTCAACCTTGGGGTTGGGACTCCATGGGGTCACCTGTAATTCAAATGAGGTTACCTGAAATGTCTACTAATTGATGAAAAATGAAAAAAAAAAAAAAGTTCCAAATAAAAAAATATATGGTGAGTTGAAAGAGATGACGACAACAGGTAAAAGACACGATAAACTGTGAATTTGAAACCCAAGCACTGGTACTGTTTATCTGTCAAATGTTCATTGTGGTCAGTTTCAGATACTGCAGTTCTTTCATAATTCATAGTTTGAGTTACTATTACCCTGCTCCCCAAAAGGGGAGAGGGGTATTGTTTTTGAGTGCTATTTTTTTCTGCCTGTTTGTCAGAAACCTTACACAAAAACTACTGTACCAATGTCTATGAAATTTCCAGGAATGGTTTGAGGTGGACCCATTAAATTTTGGCCATTGTAGGTCAAAGGTCACAATCGCAGTCACCAAAAATGCATTTTCACAATGATAAGAGAAAGGGAAAATCAGGTAAAATGTGTGCCTGGCACCAGTTGTTTTTTCAGCATTAATTGTCAGCCTCTTCAGAAAAGGTTAAGAACCTTATTTGACTGTGAGCTTCACTTTAAACCACATATAAGGACCGTTACTAAAACTGTTTTTTATTATTTAAAAATAGTGCCAGAGTGCAACCCTTTCTCTCTTGAGCCAGTGCAGCGACTCTGATGCATGCATTTATTACCAGTTATGTTGTTTATGCCAATGCTGTCCTTTCTGGTCTTCTGAAAAAGACCATTGCACCACTGCAGCTGCTCCAGAACTGTGCAGCCTGACTGCTGACGAGGACCAGAAAGAGAGAGCATATCAAACCAGTGCTCAGGTCTCTGCACTGGTTCCCTGTGAGCTTCAGGATCAATTTTATGGTGCTTTTATTGTTTTTTAAAAGTGTTAATGGCTGTGCCCCTGTTTATTTATTGGATTTGCTTTTATCATATGAGGCCTCTCGGCCCCCAGGTCCTCAGGTAGTATTTTTTTTAAATGTTCCTAGAGTTCTAAACTGAAAACCTACCTTTTTAGCTTAGCTTTTAATAATTTTTTTTTCACTTTTAACATTATTTTATTCTGCTGTTTTATGCATTTCTTTTATTACTATTATTTATTTCTTTTATTATATATGTTTATTTATTTATTTTTAATTATTACAAAAAATTAACTGTACCTACAACTGCGAGATAATAGGGGGGTTTGATGTAAAGCACTTTGTGCTACATGCACCATGTATGAAAAGTCCTATATAAATTAAATTTGAATGTTTGATTGAAATACAAGCTGGACTTTGTGCAGTAATCTACACCTATCTTTTCTGCCTCTGTCCATGATAATATACATTATATAGCCCAGTGGTTCAAACCTTTTTTGGCTTGTGACCCCATTTTAACATCACACATTTCTGGTGATCCTAGACATTCAAAACTGAGACTTTTTTGTTTTGGGCTAAAATTAATTTGTTTTTGATCTTGTGATAGTTTGCTAGACTATGTTGCAAATTTAAACGTTAATTTCAGATGACATTTAGTCTATATAATGTATATTATTATGGATGGAGGCAGAAAAGACAGGTGTAAATTACTGTACAAAGTAAGGATTTGATTTTCCCTGGTCAGTAAATGTCAGTGCAGTTTGTATTTACAAGGATGACTATTAACACTGAACAAAAAAATAACTCAAACTATGAATTATGAAAGAGCTGCAGTATCTGAAACTGACCACAATCAACATTTGACAGATAAACAGTAGCACAGTGCTTCAGTTTCAGACTCACAGTTTATCATGTCTGTTGTGTATTGTGACTGTCACTCTCAACTCACCATATTTTTCATTAGTTATTACAAATTTGAGGTAACCCCATTTGAATTCAAGTTGAATTCTTAACGTTGAAAACACTCATGTAGTCTAAATATCATCTAAAATTAATATTTATTTGTAACATAGTATAGAAAACTACTGCATAATCAAAAAACAATTAATTTTAGCCACAAAAAAGTTTCTGTTTGTAAAGTTATGGGCTTGCAGAAAATTTGTAATGTTAAAACAGTAAAAGAACCACTAGGTTAGAATTATTTACAAATTATGCTTTGCTCTGTTGAGCAGTACATCTTCTTTAATTAGTAGATATCATACACCTTTTACCTCTTTGATATTACCATTTGATTGATCAAAATGTCACCTCAAAAAAATTTCATCTATTTGAATCAATTTTCCTTATGTCATATAATTTCAGATTCGATCGTTTTGACCTTTAACCCATATTGCTGCTTCCTTATCCTTCCAGATGAAGGTGCTACTGTTGGTGAATAGACGATGAACTGGGAGACCACAGTAGGATGGAGATTTACAACCACAATGCTCCTTCAGACTATTAAAAGCTCCGATCTCACTATTCAGTCGTCACTCAGGCAACAGGTTTCTTATTTTTTTGTGTGATATTAATTCATTTTTCCAGAGACAGCTTTCACACAGAGTCCGGCGCCACCATTGTCCACAGCATTTCAAAGGCACTGAGAGCTCTTCCTGTTTCTTGTTCTCACTTTTGAGTCTTTTTTTTTTTCTATTTCTGATTGCATTGTCGTTACTGCTAAGTAATACAACAGACAGGCGAAATGTGCTGCCAGAAAAAATAGGAACAACACAGAAAGTCAGTGAGTGCATTTCATTAAATAAACAGCTGTGTTTATGGCTCAATGGATGTTCCTAGTTCTCATTTTACCTGATATGTTTATTAACATAAGAGGTGTTGTATGTTTTGTTGTCTTCTGTGGGTTTATGAATCTTCTTCATGTTGCTGGAGAGTCATGTGACGTGAAGGAAACATGATGATGAGAAAAAAACAAACAAACCACAGCATGATCCCTCCTCTTTCAGGTCAGTGACGCCTCATGAAAACGTCACAGGAGTCAGGCGTCTGGAGCGATGACTGGGAGTTAGGGAGTATAGACATTTGCACAAAATGAGTCCATCTGTTTAGATTTTAACTGTATTTTATCTTCAAATCACTGCTTAACGTCCATATTAGTTTCATATATTCAATTGTTTTCTTTCATTTGCATTTTTAACACATATAATATATATATATGTTT
This sequence comes from Siphamia tubifer, assembly GCA_020466265.1. Classification (NCBI taxonomy): domain Eukaryota; kingdom Metazoa; phylum Chordata; class Actinopteri; order Kurtiformes; family Apogonidae; genus Siphamia; species Siphamia tubifer. Next base: position 56,553,234 of record CM035794.1, on the reverse strand, counting down.
ATTAGTGTATATTTCAATATTTTGTTAAAATTATATATACATTTTCACACTGTACATGTAGATTAATTATTATTAATAATAATAATAATAATTCAAATGTTTGTTTGTTTTTTAAGTTGATCAAAACGTAATGGAACCTTAATATTTAATAGATCGTTCGCCATAATGGTGGATGAAACATATTCTTACTTCTTTTCATGGAATGATTGAGACAATATGATTTACTCTTGATATATAAAGTGTAACTGGGACTCAGTATGTTGTCAGTGTACCTGGTCAAAGATGATCACTGATGCGTATAAAATACTGCTGTCACAAAATCATATTTTTAATCAGATTAATCGCAGGGTCACTGTGGATTTATTTTGATTAATCACAACTAAATATTATTCATTTTTAATCCATATTAATTACATTTAAATTTGCATGAGCAAACAGACTCAAGAAACAAGGGAATGTACAGTATATGCATTTAACAAGTTGGTTGGTTCAGCTGCCTGTCACTACTGGTTTCAGTTTGTTTATGTATAATTTTAAATCTACATGGACAAACCACCCCAAATGCATTGGTAGAGACATTCTTTACTGTAGATGGGTTAACTGCATAAATATTTTTAATCAGACTAATCGTGATGATAGATCAATTCACATTAATGTGTTAATTTTGACAGCTGTCGTATCAATACAAAAAGAAAGGAAAGTATTTGAAATCAAAATTATTCCAACTTTATGAACAACAGATGTGCATTAACACAGGTTCTAATGCTCCTACTTGAGGACATTTCCTGGTATCACTGGATGTTTGAGTCTTCAAATAGATGGTCTCATTTAGACCGAGGTTGTCCAACCTCTGCTTTTCTTACCCCACCCCCCAAAGGGGAGAAGGGTATTGTTTTTGAGTTGGTTTGCATGTTTGTCTGTCTGAATGTTTTTAAGCAGCTTTACACAAAACTCCTGGACCAGGAAAGGTGCAAGATAGTCCAGAATAGATCCCATTAAATTTTGGTGAATGTGGGTCAAAGGTCAAGGTCACAGTCACCAAAACTGTGTTTTCGCAATGATAACAGACGGGGCAAATCAGGTCAAATGTGTGCAAGGAGGGCCGGGTTTGTTGTGCCTGGCACCACTTCTGTTGCTTATGTATTGCTGACCTCTGTGGTCACCCCTGGGTGCTCTCTCAGTTGCCACTGCATTGTTGCTGATCGCTGGTGTCCTTTGACCCTGCCCAGCTCCTGGTGTTTTGCCCTCTTCCTCTCTGAGCATCTTCATTTTCTCCTCTTAGCTCCAGTAGGACGGGCTTCCCTTTTTCTAACATTGCAATAAGGTTGCATCTCATTGAGGACAAGGTGATGAATGGTGGTATATTTTCAGCTGCTTCTCCAGTTCAGCTGTCATCACCAGTCGTAGAGAGTTTCACCCAACCTGCTTTTGGGTCTCTTCACCCACTTCCCCTCTGACCTTCTTGATGGTTCTTGTTTTGAACTGGGTGTATCGCTTTCTCTGATCACATGGCTGACAGTCCATGTGAATGGGTTAGGTGGTCCATGGAGGATATTGTAGACCTCTTACTAAAGTCTCGATCCTCTGGGAATCCTACTACCCCATGTCCTGACAAATGATGTCATGATGTCATAGCCTCTTAACCCTTTATATTTCACACATATATACATATATATATGTGTGTGTGTGTGTGTGTGTGTGTGTGTGTATAAGGTTGATGTAGTTACTATATTTGGTTTCTTACTGATTGACCTTTTGCATGTGTCATCACACCATCATCACACTTCACAAGTAAAAAGAAAAAAAACAGTCGCTGTCTTCGGGCTATTTTATAAGATATAAATTCATAGGCTAAGTTATTTTATTTAATTCAGTTTTGTTTTGCAGGATGGTCTTCTCTTGTTGTGCTGTGGGTTGTGCCAACAGCAAATGTCAGAAACCAAATTTTATCGCATTCCCTTTGAGGCAGAAAGGAGGAAGCTGTGCATAACCACAATTAACCACAAAGACTGGCAACCCTTGAAGTATTCAAGACTTATCAGAGAACATTTTGTACATGATGAATTTGCAAACTTTAGAGATTAATTTTTAACTCAGCTACTTAATAGAGCAACATTCTCTGTCATTCATGAGACATAGACCACAACACTGCTGGTTTAGCCTAGCCTGCTAGCCTAACAGAAGACAGTTTAGCCAGCTGTCAGTGTGTGCAAGTTAGATCAGATACATTTGCTTCAATGAACGAACATAATGCCTTACTTATGTCATTACAAGGCAGCCTCCTGCACCGGCATTGGTTTCCCAGCTGGCTACAAAATACTGGTATGCATCAGGACTTTTGTATGGCTTTAAGTCAGCGCCTATAACAAAATGGTAACAACAATGGTAACAAAATGGTAGTGGTCATGAGAGGTGAAATCTGACAGACTCTTTGCTTTTGATAATTCAATGAGTAGGTCCGGAGGTAGTAAATAAGGAATAAATAATAAATAAATAAGCGGTTTCAGATTTATTTATTTTTAATTGTATCATTATTTATTTCTCAATGTATGGTTTGTCCTTTGCAGTGGATATAATCATTGAAAATAAAACATAAGGATCATTGTTTCCTAATGATAAACTGCCATTATGTTCATGTTGTTTATAAACCTGAGTCCTCAAGAGGGAGATAAAGGACAAATGAGAAGGGACGGCTCTGATTTCCTGTTTTCAGCTGCAGGTGCTTGAGTGGGAAGTATTTGATACACTGCAAGTCTTTTGTGCTGATAGTGCAGCAGATAAGAGAAGTGGTGCTGAGTACTGAGGTACCACTAAACTATGTGACCTTTGTGCACCAGCTGTGATTTGGACACTACAGTTGCTGTAAAAAAAAATCACACAATCAAAAGTCATCAAAAACAATGGTTAAATTCACAGTTAAATTCTAACTCCTGTGTGTATCATGTGACTAAAAGACAAAAAAGAAAACATGGAATGTCTAAAAGCACTGTTTATCAAGACAATGCCATAGATATTGATGGAAGAACTGAAGTGATTTTGATCATTATCAAGAAAACATGGAAAATGGATAGATATCAGCTTTGAAATTAAACTTCTATGAGCTATTTTTGTGATTATATTTGTCCAAACAAATATACCTTTAGTTGTACCAGGCATTGAAGAAATTGAACAGGGGTGGGCTAAAAAAAAATCCATAACTGTATAATTACTGCCAAAAAGGAGATTACTCTGTCTGTCTGTTTGTTTTTCAGTAAGTTAACTCAAAAAGCTAAGGATGGATTTTGATGAAACTTTCAGAGATGATTGATAATGTGTCAAGGAAGAAACCATAAAATTTTAAGTTATCCAGGTCAAAGGTCAAGGTCACAGTGAAGTCAACAACTAAAACACATAAGTGGTGAATCCAGACAAGATAGTATCACACTTTTTTTGCATTCATTTCATCTTACCTTCGGACATCAGATGAGGTAACACTGATAGGCTTGACGATGTCACGTTTTGACATCATATGACGTCAAGCAAATGGTATATTTGCAAAATGTATGACCTTTTACCTTAACACAGGGTTATTGGCATCTGACAATACCTTGTGCTTCATATTTAACATTAGATCTAACATGTGATATTTGGTCATTGTGCGACATTGCATAACGTCAGAGTGACATCATACATGGTCGAATATTGAAATGGCCATGTCTCAAAAATAGGACTGAGGATTTCTTTGAAATTAAAAAAAAAAAAAAAAAAAAACTCTAAGAGATTGTTAATGATCAATAAAAAAAATCATTAGCAAACACAGAAGACTAGTTTACAAATAAGTTACGAACATCCAGATCCAAACCTTGACAGACTTACGCTGCTTCGTGGAGATTTGTGCTTTTGGAGTGCTCTTGTTACACTTAAGTTTAGTTATAAAATAGCATGTTTATAGCATCATCCCATGGCAGCTTGCGTTCTGGGCTGAGCCAAAAATCAAGAATAACTAGAAAACTGAGTGCCCAACAGACCACACAGACATCAGCTGTGCCACCCAGTCATGGGAAGTCCCACCCAGCTACACTGATTGGCTTCTTCATTTTTCAGAAAGCCTGAACTACACAACACTCAGATGGTTGCATGAGCCTAGCGTGTAGTTTGGCAAAACACAGCCAGATGATGTGAGTGTTAGGTGCTGCACAGAGCAAGGTAAAAGTTGTGTACATTATACCTGGTTTAATGCCTTAAAAGTGGTTCCTAAAATATATTTTTTGGGTAATTTATTTTGTTTTCTAAGAATGTCTGGGAATCTGAAGCTGGGAAACGGAATGTTATTTTTGTTTAAGAAGACTATCCTGGTGAATTTGATGAGAAACAGAACTGATGTAGTATGTTACAAACAAATAAAGTGTCTTGAAACAACTCCAAACCTAATTTATTGAATAGAGCATGGAAAATCAATGTACATTGATACTTTATTAGTAAAAATTGGTTGATAAGCACCAGAGATTAAGTTTTTTATAATTACATTATCTCTCCCATTGACTTATCATTGAGGAAAGACAAAAACTGTGATCGAACATCAATACAACTGTTACATGATATGTCATATCTTCCTCATTATTTGAGATATCAAGTTGAAACTTGCCATGAGATGAGAGTAAGATATACTGAGGCTTTTGAGGTTAAAATCAGTTAATAAAGACTCTGGGTAATTAATTAATTAGTTAATTAATCAACAACCATAATGACGAAAAAGCAATTTCTGATCATGATACTTGTTTAAAACAGTTTTTTCAGCAGTTGTTGAAGATGAAGAGACAATGAAAATTTATGAGCACAAATGTATACCTACGAATCAGACATTTGTCACATAATTGATGTTTTTCCTTTAATCTCACTCTATAATAACAAAAGTACCCCCCCAAAATGTCTGTGTACGCCACTGACCATCATCCTTCACATCTACACATTATTAATGAATAATCAATTAGACAAATTAATTAATCATGATAAAAACAGCAGTTCCATCATCTATAATCATTTATAAAGCCATCTTGGATTACAAAACGAAGACTGAATGTATCTGGTGTTCATTATTCATGCTTGAAATGATGGACTTCTTGATCAATTTATTGTCCGTCATGTTGGATTTTTTTTCCTGAGCTCATTTTTCTATGATTGCTTGACCAACATTTCAGGCAAAAATATTTTTTGCCACTAGAGGCGGGCTAGTTTACTAGGCTAATGTTCAATATAAATGGGGCAAACTTCCATTGGTTCCAAGAATTTGTAATTTGACACCCCACTCTTGCCACACATCAATAAATAACTTTTTGATTGAGTTATCTTGCTAACAGACAGACAGACAGACAGACAGACAGACAGACAATGACTCTGTTGATCCTTGGCAGAGTAATAACTTTACATCTTTATAAAGCCTCATAATTAAACTCACCTGTGTGGAAGAAATGCAATTATTTCAGCATCAAACTCCAACAAAGATGCTTCCCGCTTGTATCACTTAGTCAGTTTCTTTAACTGTGACATTAGTTTCTATTCTCAACACATTCTTGGCTTGGTTTTCATCGTCATTGGACACTGGCAGACTGACTCACTACTCCCTCTACTGGTCTAATAGTTACAGTAACACATTGGCCAGAAACTAAATATATTCACTTCAAACGTCTGCTACATGTACACAACTCTTTATTGTAAATACGAAGGATACTTATGGGTCATTTCTGGGTATTGTAGAGTAAAAATAGTGCATGTACCTCCAACAGCATAAACAAGTTATTCTTTTGAACAACAGCAGAACACAGCAGCTGTAATAAAATTACAAGAGGTGGAGGAGGCTCAAACAGAATGACTTCATAGAGGAGGAAATACTGATGGAAAAAAGGGTTCTGGGAACAAGAATCAGACCCAGGAGAGTTTCCTGGTTTAACAGTTCAGTTGGCAAAGACACTTGTTTTTCTTTCTCAAAATATGCCAAATCTCATTGAGACCAAACACACAATATCAACTATGGTTTGAAAAGATTCACTGTCTCATGCTTGTTTTAAACACTTACTGTTTTTTTTATTATTATGAGACTGTTTGGATATCAATTTCTGCACTGTTTTAGGCCCATGCCAATACCACTATTAAACTTTATTTCCAAAAATATTCATCATGCCGTGAATAGCTGTAAGCATCTTTGTTTCATGGACTTTGGTTGTCTTTTTGCACCTATCCACTATAAACCACAGATACATGGTCTATAACACATTGAAATGGCATTAAACGGTGGAGCAAATAATTAGGTTGTTTACAAAAAAAATTGGAAATGAGTTTTTCTTTCATTACACTTTTTTGTTGTGTTTACCTCCATCTTGCCAATGATTTGAACAAAATCGTGGGAGATTTCTTCTACCCCTCCGCTCGTAGTGTAGAATTGGAAATGTCCATTTTGAGGGGTGTACAGCCCTCCACCTAAGCCATTCCCCTTTGTCTAATTAAAAATAACATTACCCCTTCACATGTACACACAAAACAGAAGGGTACCGGCAGGGTGCGATTTCTCAAAAAAAAAAAACAGAGGGGGGGGTGGGTTTTCCCCCACAGAAAAAAGCTTGTCAGAGGGTCTCCCAGAAACCCCATGGTGACCTGAGGTGGCTGAGGTGGGATCCTGGCCCCGTGGGGCCTGGGCGCATGCGGGCAGCAAAATCAGTGGACCCCAATGGACCCAATGTCCAAAACCATCACCCCCAGCAAATCACACCCAGGGTTTGGGTAAGGGGAGGCTGAAGGGGTGATTTGGGATTCATCCATGCTATGGCCACACTGAATGCAAATTCACAAATTTTGGCATCAACATTACATACACAGTCAACGCAGAGATGTATTTGGATGCACATTCACATTCGCCTTCAACAGCATGTTGGATACATTTGCATTGGAGCGTCCAGCATGTTCTTGTGGCACAGTTGAAAACATTTAACTTTTCAGGCAAATTCATGTGAAGCCAAAAGGCTGTAGAGCAGTGGTCCGCAACCCCGGGTAATACTGGGCCGTGGCTGCCTAATAATTAATTGATTAATTAATTATCTTGTATTTATTATCCGAGTCTGAACAATCTTTTATTTTGAAAAATGACCGGATTCTCTCGATTACATCTCTGTCACTTGAATGTCAAAAATGTAACCCACATGTTGGCAAAATAAGTAAAAAACAGATGTCTTTGGAAAGTTTCTTTTTGAATAGGAAAAGGTCCGGAAGAGACAAAAGAAGAACCTCCAACTGTAGAGAAAAGGAACGTTTTTAACAGACAATACCAGGAGTTAGACTTGGAAATATGGATTTATTACGACAGGTGATTCCCACAGACCAGCCCACTCTGTATAATTTGCAGGGACCAATATAAACAGTCAACATAGCCCTTCACATCCACCCCCCCACCCCCCCATGGTCTGTGGTAAAATTTTCAAACATGGACCGGTCCGCGGTAATAAAAAATGATTGAGTGAGAAACGTTGAAGTCCCAGACACTAGGTGGTGCTATGCACCCTTTCGTATTTAGCCTGCTTCCAGTTGGCACCATTGAAGGAAAACAATAGCTAAACAAAAGCAGCAGATTTAAAGCAGATGTAGGCGGACAACACAAGAAGATATGGATAAAAACGATGTAGCAACTCAGAACATTTCATACGTACTGTACACTGTAATTTATTACACTTAACATGCATGTTGTCTCTGGTCACTTCCTGAAGGGTCGTGTCCAGGTCAGTTTTAAGCGAGCTAAAGTTGGGTGGTGTGTACATGCACTGATAAATTTGATTACATTCATATTACCTGACTTGGCTTGACACTGACTTCTCAAACTCCAGTTCAATTCAGTTATACTCTGATTAAGGTGTTTACATGGCTTTGAAAGCTTCCATTTGAATCAACGTAAGGCAATAATTTAAATTTCTCTAAGTGCATGTAAAGGTTGTAAACTGTAAACTGTTGTGTCTGTGAAAAGGACATTGGAGTTAACATTACAACTGTCTCGATACAAACTGTTTAGTAATTCATGCATACAACAAACCACCAGACAGCATGAAAATAAGTCACATATTGGTTATGCTCTTATAATACTTACAAATACTTATTATTATTGTTTCCATAGTGGTTGTCACCATCTCCCCTGTTTGTTCTCCTACACATAAACACACACACACACAACAATGTATAATGATGAGTATGTAATTATTATCTGTCTTTATCTTGTCTTACGTGTTGTCATGCTGTGGACAAAAACGTCAACCACATGATGTGGGTCTGGAGGAAAAAAAGCTCTCCATTTATTTGTCATTGAATGTTTTGCATCTTCAACACTCAATAAAGTAGCTCATTTGTCCCACTATCTTATCTCTTATAGTCCTTGTTCACTTCTGCCTATATGGGTGCTCCCTCTGTGCATATGTATACGAGCAAGTTGGAGATTATTACTTTAACACCAGTTGCAATTACAATAAAGCTATTCCCTGAAGACAGCAGGTGGTGGTAGGCCAAAAAAGAAAAAATAAATAAACAAATGAAAATCTTATGCGATGCAATTTTCCCATAAAAAACTGAGGACCTGCTGTACACACCAGTCCAAACCTGTAGGGCTTGATTAGAAACTGCATCTAATTTACAATTACAATTTGTATTTTATTCAAACATTGTGCTTTGTATTCCTTGGTTTTAATTGTATTGTATGTTATTTTTGGGTTTGTATTGAGTCTTGTATTTTATCCTAGAACTAGATTTCTCACTTTCCCCTGCAAGTCACTTTGGGGGAAAAAACACCTATCAAATGCATTAATATATTTTTTAAATTATGATGTAATTTTAATGTAATTTTTGAAGCCAAACCTGTGGTCCTCAACCTTTTTTGGCCCCATTTTAACATCCCAGTTTTCGAGTGACCCCAGACATTCAAAATGGAGAAATTGTTGTCATTGTTTGTTTTTTAATTATTATTAATTTGTTTTTATCATGTAATAGTTTATGATACTATCTTACAAATACAACTTAATTTTAGGTGACATTTACTCTATATAAGGTTATGGACAAAAGGAGAAAAGTCAGGTGTAAATTACTGAATTTCACTTTTCTTGGTCAGCTTCTATTTACAAGACTGACAATTAATACTAAACTACTTAATTAGCTAAGTAACTTAATTAACTATATAATTAATTAATATTTAACTAGCTAATCCATTATTATATTTCTTATTATTAATTCCAGACAACCCCATCTGACCTGACCCCAAGGTTGAAAACCACTGGGCTACATGCAGTAGAGTGGAGTATCTTGCACATGTGTGTTTCCTCTCTTAAATGATCTGCATATATTGTTATTTGTTTTATTTCTTTTGCTAATTTTTACCAAACTATTAATGTATTGTTCATTTTATAGTTTTTTTTGTTCTGTTTCTTTTTCTTTTGTTCTTTTCTTTTTCTTAAATGTTTTATGTAAAACATCTTGAATTTTCCTGTACATGAAATGTGCTATACAAATAAATGTGCAAATTTAATCATTATTATCATCTATAGCCCCTGATTGGATGTTAAGTTTTCTGAATGTGATTTAAAAATGGTTCTGGTAAAAAAAAAAAAAAACACCTGGTGTGTCTGAGATCATTTTCCTTTCAAATGTATTTCTTCCGTAAGGGATAGGCATTAACTGTCCCCTTATGTAATACTGGGAACTTCTAAACCGTTAAATGATCAAAGAGAGTAAATGTCAAGCGGTGAGTCATATATGTATGACCACAGATATGTTAAAACTATCCTCAATGCTTCATTTTTAAACTGCATAAAGGGAATGAATACTAGTTTAATTGTCTCATATTTTACATTACAGGAGTGTGATATAGCATTCTATCCTTAACATGTGCTAGTTTGTTGATGCTAAAAACAAAATACATGTTGCAGTTTTTCAGTGGATTCTGAAGCAGTGAAATGGAATAGCAGTTATTTTAAAGATCCACCCGTCTCTGTGAAGTCAGCCTAGTGAGCCTACAGCTTCTGGCATGAGCATAATGTTTATATCCGTGAACAAATAGCAACCGACGCTTGTATAAGTGGTCACTGAGTACTTAGACAGGAACAAAACCGTCAGCATGTGAAACCATTCATCTCTGTTTGAGGAGTACTTACCCTATACTGTTGACACTTTGTTTCCTCCTTATGATTTGTCTCCGGACGTCTGATGGTTTCTTCTGGTTTAAATGAAGATTTTTTTCTTTTTTGTAAATCTAAAGTGTCCCTATGTTGAATTATGGACAATGCATTAGGAAACTTGACACTTGAATGTGATTTAAAACCAAGCAATGGTTGTACATAAATTAAACAGGGAAACAGTTCCATTCATAAGAAACATGTAAATCATGACTGAACTAGAAAAGCACTCTGCCAAGGTAGACCCCCCCCCCCCCCCCCCCTAATCATCACCAAAATCTAATCATTTCCAGATCTCACCATTACTAACCTACCCTTTGTACAAAAACAAACATCCAAACCAACCAAAGAACACCGGTAAAACATAACTTCCTTGGTGGAGGTAATAATACTTCAATCTCCTACATTTTTTTTTTTCACTTAAAATGTACAAATCTGGTGGATTATCTTATATATATATATAACATATATTCATAGTGTTTATATTGATTTAACTTCCACTGTGTCTAAGTTCCACTGTAAATCATCTATTGTATATTGACCTGACTCATAACTGTACTTGACATATGTTAAGGTTCATGTTTTATCAACAAAGACGGAAGGAATCATCTATATGTTTACAATATGTTAAATGTCAGCAACACATGACTGTGGTGACACTTCTCTGATCAACACACAGTTTAGTTTAGTTTATTGTTTATTTATCAGGGACAATGTATCATAATCCCAGGTTCATCAAGTCAAAGTCCTTCCATGTATTGGTTCCAACCTGTCACTGAACACAGGTGATTACACTAATTATCCTGTTTACAAAACACTGAATGGTCTAGGGGCAGGGGTGTCCAAATCCAGTCCTCGAGGGCAGGTGTCCTACATGTTTTATATGTTTCCCTCATGATTCAGTTTAACCCTTTAACTCCTGAAACCTTAGCAGTTCCACAATAAAAATAATGAAAACAAGTAAGAAAATGACAAAAAAAATAAAATGGCCAAAGTCATCAATAGAATGAACAAAAATGAATAAACTGACTAAATAATTACTAACATGAACAACGTAAGACACAAGGTTTTTGTTCATTTTGTTGCTCATTGTTTATTTTTCTACATTTGACTTTTTATTTTAGTATTTTTTCTTTAATTTTGCTCCATTTGTGTCTTACTTTTGTTCGTGTTACTAATGATTTTGTCAGTTTATTATTCATTTTTGTTCATTTTATTGATGACTTTGACCATTTTTGTTCATTTTTTTTGCTTATTTTCATTATTTTTACTGTGGAACTGCTAAAGTGTCAGGAGTTAAAGGGTTAAACTGAATCACATGGAAGAGGAAAATATCTAAAACATGTAGGACACTGGCCCTCGAGGACTGGATTTGGACACCCCTGGTCTAGGGCCTAGGTATATCTCTGATCTGCTGATCTCTTATGAACCATCCAGACCTCTTAGATCATCTAGATCAGGTCTCGTGTCTGTTCCCAGAGTCAGCACTCAACATGGAGAAGCAGCGTTCAGTTTCTATGTCCCACAGATCTGGAACAAAGCCCCAGAGAACTGCAGGTCTGCTGCAACTGTCACTGTTTTAAATCACAGCTCAAGACTTTTTTGTTCAATGCTGCCTACTGCTAATATCATTTCTTAATTATTCTACACTGCACTGTAACTTGTTCTTGTTTTTTTGTTTTAATTTTCATATTTAAATATAATTTTTAAAAATTATTATTATTACTTTTTTCCCACTTTTTCAATTGACAGTTTTTAAATTGTATCTACATATATGTTGGCAACAGAAACAGAGAGGGCAGTAAGGCAATAATCTCAGGTCCAATGTGGTCTACAGCAGGGGTTCTCAAACTTTTTTGGCCCAGGTCCCCCTTGGAGGGGTGAAATTTTTCCATGTCCCCCCTCATCCTCGCGATACTGAAAATGATAAAAAACCACTTCAACAATGATTATTATGAAACAATTATAACCTTTTTTAATAGTGCTTTTGTGCAAACCAGCAAAATTTTCAGGTATTATAATATAAATGAGCACTTCAGAAACAACAATTTTAAATAATTTTAAAATAATAAACGAAACAAAAGACACACAAAACCGTGTGTGTGTGTGTGTGTGACAGACAGACAGACAGACAGACAGACAGACAGACAGACAGACAGACAGACAGGCAGACAGACAGAGACTTAATGAGAGGGATGAGCTTGTCAAACTCAATATAACTATCAATGTACTTTCTCTTTTTAGGGTTAGGGCGTTTGTTTTTGTCATTGTCATTTTCATTGTCATTTCCTTTACCACTTCTTGAGGAACTTGGCGGACACAAAAATCGATCCATGTTCGCTGCAGGGTGGCTAAAAATAGCCTGTGACTCGCTCCGTCTCAATTTAGTTAAGCTGGCGTCAAACAGCGCATTTCAAAATAAAACAGCAAAACAAAAAAAAAAACAAAACAAAACCGTGAATAATTTCGCGTACCCCCTGGACATGCGCCACGTCCCACTAGGGGTCCGCGGACCCCAGTTTGAGAACCGTGGGTCTACAGGGTCTGTAAGGTCCACCTCTGTACGGACACTGAGTGTACCCACTTTGTTAGGTACTATGAAGTAATGGTACTAACATTAGGCTTAATGTTTAAAGGGATCATGTGGATGTGGGCAGCAGTCTGGATCAGTACTTATGTTGTAATGTTCTAAAATGCATGTTCCTTTCACATTACAAGTGGTTTTTGCAACAAAATAAAATGTAATACTTATTGGATTTTTTTTGTGCCACTTACAGGGAAGAAGTCAAATATGGTAACTTCCTTGGCCTTTACATTCTACACACACACACACATACACACACACACACATATATATATATATATATATATATATATATATATATATATATATGTGTGTGTGTGTGTGTGAGTGTGTGTGTGTGTGTGTGTATTTATTTCAATAAAATATGACCTACAAAAACTCTGGGCTGTTTCTTCTGAATAAAGTTTCTTCAATGTTTGTGCAGCAGTATTATTAATATACATTAATGACAAACCTCAACAGTTTGTGTTTTTACATATTGTTTACAGCTTCAAGCATAGTACTTGGCGACAACAAATTCCCTATTTATGAAATTAAATGCTCTAAAACTACATGATATTGTCGACCTTAATACTGTCATTATAATGTATAAGGCTCATGACCACATACTCCCCTATAGTTTAGAGGAGATGTTCCAACCCAGGAAAAGTGAGAAGGGAGAATTAAAATTTTGGGGAAAATGAAGTGCAAAAAACTATTTCAAAAAGCCAGTGTATCTCTGTTAGGGGAAATTCCAATTATCCATAATGAATCCTTTAGGTTTAAGCACTACTTAAATGTCAAGGGTGTACAATTTAAGGGGATTCAGTTGGCTAACGTTGCTAAACCTACATCTGAACGACTGAAGCAATTCCAAATCTTAACACTGTCCCACTGGTTTGTACTGTAGGCACTAGGCATGATGGGTAATTACTGTGTCCACCACTCTAGAGCAAGGTCAGGCTGGACTCATTAGACCATGTGACCCTTTTTCACTGAAACACAGTCCAGTCTTTATGACTTCTGTCAAAGTAATGGTTGTTTAAGAAATGAGAAGTGACTCACTGCTTTAATGAACTTATTGTAGCTTAACACTTTAAAACCTGATGTGTAATTATTGACACATCCTGTGTATATGCAGTTCGGATGGGTGTAACTGTCAATGTTTGTTACCCTTAGGTTTTATTATTTATTTGGTTTTATTATCTATTATTTATCTATGTATTTATCTATCTATTATTTATTATCTATTATTATCTATTATTCATCTATGTATTTATCTATCTATTATTTATTATCTATTATTATCTATTATTCATCATACTTGTACAATGACAAATAAGACATTCTAATTGCCTCATTGCTGTAATTTCACTAACGCCTGTCGTAGAAACTGCAGGAGAAGCTGTTTTAGCAGAATTATAGCATGAAGTAAATTGTAAATGATCGCTAGATTTTGAAAGATGTGGAGGGAAAAAAAACGCTCTAGAAAAATGAACAAATGGACTCACTCACAGCTTCTTGTTTTCTAACCTTTTTCAAAGTAAGAAAAAATATTCCAGACCCATTTTAGACTCAGGGTGTAACTGCAGTAAGCATCCAAGTGGGACTTTTTTGGCTATGTTGTATACATCCATATTTAAGAAGTTTAAGAAAAGATTTAAGAGATATTGCTGGACCCTAAAAGGAAGATTTATGTACACATATGGAAAAATACAGGTCATTTTAAAGCACATTTATGCTGCTTTTGAAATAACATCTACAATGTGCTTTCACTTGAGTGTTAATACTTTTTCACTGACGTTGTTTTGCTTGTGACTGTTTTTATTGATTTTTCTCTCAGTCCATGTGAACCTATAAACCTTCAGTTCTGAAGGTCTGGATGTCAACATTGTACTATTAATGTCCAAACACTGTTTACTCTGTCCATGCGCTGCTGTATGAGAACACCGCAGGGTTGGTGGCATTAGTCACAGACAAACATGATTACAAGTACATTTTCTCTATCTCCATAATATGAAGAAAACATACTATGCTGTACAGTAGTCATCTGGTTCATTTTGGTGTAAACACTGTGGTGGTTTCCTGACGTATAAAGTCTGGAGGCAGACGAGGATGGAAACTTAAATCATTATAAAGACACGTCGACACCTGATAGTGACCAGTCTGAATTAGTAAGTAACTTTTAAACTGTTCACATTTTCTCTGTATCTTAATGTTACTGTGTTTATTAAGTGAATGACTGTTTTAATTGAAATTATGACTTCCATTTGTTATAACTGACACACTATACTTACACATAGACGTCTTTAACAGAAGTGGAAATATGTGGTTATCTAATGGTTTTATTTCTACTTGTTGCCATGTATTTATTATACATGATGGGTTTAAAGTCTGTGTCATAAAAAAAACACCTTTTATTTATTTATTTACTGTTGTATTGCTAAGCGTGTCTAAAATGCATTCATGTTTTATAGTACTGTGATTATTAAGTGACATTTATTTTGATTAATTTGTGGAAAGTGACAGCTATGTTTTGGCTTTCAAATCTGGAATTAGAAATATGTACCACTTCTAAACAGATTGGTTGAGTTTTTTTATTTATTTTTTTTTATTAACTCAGCAGTGACTCAACTTTATCTTTAAAACTGTCCAGTACAGTATCTGAAATATAATGAAACTTCAAAGTCACTTTGTCATAAAATTATTTTAAATGTCATTTACATCACCTACACATGAGAAAAGTACTACTTAGATTTATTTAATATTTAGAAACACTTAAAGAATAGTATGTAATGTTATGGTGATTTATTTATCTACTTCTTTTGACTCAAGTGTAATTTTGAAGTCAAGTCCATGTTAACGTTTCTGTTTAGCAGTGTCGATTGAACCCAAAGATCCAGTTATTGTTCAACAACTATTAATCACTGTTCCTATCAGAGGTGGTAAAAGTACTCACATTGTGTACTTAAGTATAAGTACAGCTACTTACAGTATGTGACAAAATACTCTGGTAAAAGTAGAAGTACTGATTCAACTCCTCTGCTTAAGAAAAAGTTAAAAAAAAAAAAAAAAAAGTACAAAAGTAAAACTATTTTTTTTGTCATGAATACAATAATACTTATTTAACCAGGAAAAATCTGAAAAGTTTCAAAAGTATCCAAATTAAACCCTTTAAAAGTGAGTTACTGTGTTGAAATTGTTTGATCAGGTCACAGTTATTCAGTTTTGTGGGTATGGACAGGAAATTTAGGAGGAAAAAAGGTCGCAATTGTGATAAAAAGTCATCCTGAGTTTAAAAAAAAAAAGTTAGAAATATGAGATTCCAAATTTTAAGATAAAATGTTAAAATTGTGAAATTAAAAGTCAAAATTATGAGATAAAACATCAAAATAGTGAGATTATAGTCATATAACTATAATATATAACCACTCCTCCACTGATTGTTCCTCTGAAGTGACTTATTTTTCATACTGTCACATCTGTTTAGTTTGAAAAAGTAATGAGTCTATTCTGAGAATGTAATGAGTATAAAGTACGGATATTTATGCAAAAATGTTGGGAGTAAAAGTAAAAAGTTGCCAGAAAAATAATTACTCAAGTAAAGTACAGATACCTAAAAAAAATCTACTTAAGTACAGTAATGAAGTACTTTTACTTAGTTACTTTCCACCTCTGGTTCCTATCAATACATGTAAATAATTGGTGCAAAATACAGTTCATCATCCTTTCGTTGTCATTAAATATGACACATTTGGACATTCAGAGAGTGTGTAGTGAGCATGGAAACACTGTCATCTTCTACAACATTGATTCAACAGTAAAATCCATGCAGTTAGATCAATGAAAATGCATGGAACAACTTGTTTTTATGTTCAATTATTGATATCTTAACTGAAAAAGTCATTTTTTTTCTTCAGTTTTGTCTGTTTCTGATATAATAACCTTCATCTTTAATATTAATCAATTAATTAAATATAGGAAAATACCTGATTCTGGCTGAACCCCCCCCCCCCACACACACACACAAAATTAAGAGGACAATATAAAATAAATAGTTATAACCCAATTAAGAAAAGTTAAATATAGAGAAAAAAAATTGCCCTCGTCTGGAGCTGCCATAGAAGTAGCACTGGGTCTTTATGGATTAATAATGACATTGTCTGTAGTATGATAAACAGTACGGTTGGATTTAAGTCACAATTTTTGACGACATTGAAACTCAGACGAACAAAAAAAACATATATTTCACTTTTACTCATCTTGTTGAGAAACACACTTGACAGGTCACCAACTTAAATAAGAGACAAAGGAGGAATAAAATACAGTAAACTATTCAAAGACCACTCACTGTTGTTGTAATTCATGTATCAGACTCACTTGGTAACCTGAATAATAACTTTAGTTGTCTCGCTTGGATTGTAGCAGGGAATCAATTTAACTTATTTCATTTTCACCACAGAAAATGAGGACTTACTCGATAAGATTTATAGATTTTTTTCCCCACAATATAATGTTGAGTGAGGAAATTACAACCTTTTTGACAGAAAACTCAATTAACAATGGGGGAGGGTGTTCAAGTGATATTGCAAAGTTTAGAAAATAACATTTTTATATGAGAATAATGATGACATAAAACAGAAGGCATTACCTTATTAAGACTTTCCCTCACTGCATTAAAGCCTTTTACATGTACAGCGTTCACATACACTATATCTGTGACATCAGACGTGGTGAAATGTCTGTATAAAAAAAACATTATGTGATTTTTTTGAGCCAGATGTTTCCTCAGTCTGAGGACATACGTGTTCAATCAATCAATCAATCAATCAATCAATCAATCAATCAATCAATCAATCAATCAATTTCTATAAAACCTTACAACACCAAAAGCTGCACAAGATGCTTTCCAAAATGAGATAAAAACAATAAAAAAAAAAAAAACCAAGTAACAATTATAAAACCAAGATAAAAACAAAGATAAAACATGTTATAAAACCATAGCAACAACATTATAAAGACATGGACAGTCGACTACATGTTAAACATTTACCTAAATAAATATGTTTTTAACTGAGATTTAAAAAAAAAAACAAAAAACAGCTAGCTCAGTCGTTGATTGTAATGGTGTTGTACTTATGAAACATTCTGAAGCCTTTTGGGGTAAAACTTGATCTTGACCTAGGGTTAGGGTTAGGGTCACAGCATTCCTCTCATAGCTCTAGTTTAAATTGTATGAAAAATAAGGACAAACCTGAATGGACAAATTTAATTTAATTTTTTTAAATAACATTTGTCCATTCAGGTTTGTCCTTATTTTTCATACAATTTAAACTAGAGCTATGAGAGGAACGCTATGACCAAGATATTCTCTTAAACTGGCTAAATGTTTCCAAAATGACATATGAGGACATACGTGTTGTACATTTGAAACATTCTGAAGCTTTTTTGGGGTAAAACAGTTAATTTTGTGATGTTGACCTACATAAATAAAACAAAATGAATTCATTTGATTTCAATTCAACATGTCTTCATTTCTCTACTGTTTCTAACTGACATTGTGAAGCAGCCTTCCTGTTACACTGAGATTAAAACACCAGGGTTATTGTTTTTAGACAATATTTATCATATTCCATGGATCTAAACAGAGCTTGATGTCCAGTATATTCATATTATCCTTGATCACAGATCCGTGTGTTGGCAGATATTTTACTCCACCCTTTCTGGTCTTTTTGTTCATTTTCAATGACAATTTCTAAAGTTTCTAAATAGCTCCGGCTGCACAACATCCAATTTTCTCACTCTTGTTATCAGAGGAAAATTCTTGTAATCAAGTCAACTTCTCCATCATAAAAATGACCCAGCCATCAGGTCAGAGACAATGAAGTGTTATAACAATGACTTGATAATTCCACCCTGTTATAGGCTCTATCGGTTTCACCATATCTTGTACTTCACAGCAGTACAGACAGGACAGTGTGTGTGAACAAATGCTGTTTTTTCTTTTTATTATTATTTCTTTGACTTTGTAACAACAGTCAGTCAATGACCTTCAGCCGTGGCTACATTGGACTTTTATTCTTGCTACTTTGGTGGTAGGATAAGTACAAAAATATTTAAATTTGTATTTGATTTCAGGACACACATCTTTTAAACGTCACACAACATCTATTTAGAGAGTAAAACTAATACTCCTGATGATGAAACAATGTTTTAGTGTATTTGTACAGTACTTTTAACAAGTGTAGATATAAAAGTGTCAATATTTTTTCTCAAATCATTGTTGTTTTTTAAAAAAAATACATTCTTGACGTCATTTCTATGAATCATCCAAATAAACAAACACCATTTTCACAAACTGATAAGTCTTTAACAAGAACTGAGATCAAACAGCTCACATGTAAATATGTGTTATAATCTCTGAACTAGATCTGACAGTAACATTTCCATCTGATTTACATAGAAATGATCACTGTGTCTCCTGTTGGATATGTCTCTACTATTGCTTTAGTGCTTTGATCTTGTTACTTATTTATGAAATGCAACAAATGCAGACCTAATGGAAAAATGTTGACCTTGGGGTTGACTTGACTAATCTAATTGCTCCCGTATTTATCAGATATTAATTTTTATTTGGTCACTTATCAGTAGGAAAGGTGTGATAGATCAAGGGCTGATCCGACAGTATATGATACTGAACACACTGTCGGATGATGTGCAACAATTAAACTGATCTGAGGTGATAATTTTAACCTGTAGTTAAACAATTCAAGTCTTTTCTGCAAAAGTGGTGAGGACAAACGTGACCACACAAACACCAAAATACACACAATCACACACACATTTCCCACAATCCCGACCTGAACTTGAGCTTGATCCTCGACAAACAGCGGAGGCAGGCATTACCTCCACTTAACAGTGAGCAGACACTGTGATAAGGTCATTCACACACTTTTCCTGTAATGTTTGCATTCCTGCTCAACGCACTGAAACCACACACACACACACACAGTTTCTCCCTCGTCTTATCTGTCTGGATACTGCAGCTTTAAGTGGGAAGTGTTCTACCCCTTTTGCTCTCAGTTTTGTCCTCTTTGTGGAAAAAAAATAACATGAAAAGGTCAGCGAAGACTCACACAATGTGTTTGCATCAGGAATTTCATGTATCAGAGTTTGGAGATTTCTTATCACCAGCTGGATAAATACATTTGACACTAATTCTTGTATTAAACAGTTTACAGACTCTTGAACCGCATGGACTATTTTTACTCTTTTACTCGTGGCTGTGCTGTAGACAGTTCTTACAAGTGTTCCCCGCCCTGAAAAGCTACTTGATTTCCACTTCATAACAATGTCCTGTCCTGTCCACATCCTCCCCATCCTGCCCCCCTCGGGTACAATATCTTCCATATGCTACTCAGGGGGTGGGTGGGGGTGGAGGGTGGCTTCTACAGAAAGTTACAGATATCAGTAAAGAACAATGGTCAAGGATAAGGCAGGCGTCCAGCAGTTGTGTGAAACAGAGACTTCATCATAATTGCTGTTAATAATTACAGTTGTGATAACAGGCAGAGGTAGCATTTATTGATGGCAAAACTGTCCGAGATACCAGTTGATCTTCAAGACTTGGAGGAGGAGGAAGACTGGAAACATTGGATTTGATTTGAGTAGGACACAGTCAGGTAGGTGTGGAGTAAACTGCGAATAAGGAAAATGTTATTTGTCAAGTTTTTCAGCATTGACAGGATCTTTGTAGTGTTGTGCCTCCAGAGCGGTGGATGTATTCATGGTTCCAGTAGAAGGAAGTAAATATTTTAAGTAGATAGAGAATATAGACTTGTGCGCTGGTAACTCGGGAAGCAGACTCATTTCGGCGTAACGGGCAAAACAAAATCCTCCTGGTGTTAATCTGTTTTGTAGAGTTTGAATAGAGGCTGACAAATACCCCCCCCCCCCCGCCCTCAGGACAGACAGCACAGGTCCTGCCTGTAGTTGGGATCTGGATTTCTGTTGTTGGCTGGTAATGTTCTTTGATAATTGATGTTCAAAGACAACACAGGATCCTCTTCCTAACATAATGTGATTAATGAACATCAGGGCCACATAGAGAGGAAGCAGAGGTCCTCCAGACAGCAGAGGCGAGATGATGCGACCAGGGGTGAAGCAGTACGTGGTGGCCAGGCCGCTGTATTCGGAGGAGTCCTTCGCAGAGGAACACGAGAAGGTCTACAGGCACCATAAGACCATGCTACACCACATCAGAGAGTACTTAACGTAAGGACTTTGCATATGTTGTTTTAGAATTGGATGTGTTAGGACATAAAATATGAGACTGGACATATGGAAATGATAAAGGTTAGGCTGTGATTTGGCATGTCATCACCTTCTTAAAATAATGGTCAGGTTCTCAAAGTTTTG
The DNA here is from genome assembly GCA_020466265.1 of Siphamia tubifer. Taxonomy (NCBI): domain Eukaryota; kingdom Metazoa; phylum Chordata; class Actinopteri; order Kurtiformes; family Apogonidae; genus Siphamia; species Siphamia tubifer. The sequence goes on along the minus strand of CM035794.1, from coordinate 56,532,081 downwards.
TTTTTGTTTTTTTTACAGTACAGTACCCCCTGAAATGTACTTCTTTAGCCAAGTATCCCCAACTCATGCTTTAGCATTTTTGATTGGGGAAAAAATTAGGCAAAATATGTTCCTGTGTGTTTATATTTTCAAAACACTGTAAACAAACAACATAGTCTATATTTAACTGTAATATATATAAAGAAGACAACATTTTAAACATCAGTTTTGTATGTAAAATATGAACTGAAAGGTGCCCTCTTTCATTGATGATAAAAATAAATAAATTGGTCATTAATTAATAAATGAACTTTTCATTAAATGAAAAAAGACTTAGTTTTTCAAATAATCTCATTTGGAATAATATAAAATAGAAATAGTCTTAAAATGTTACCAATGCTTAAACAAGATGATTGACAATAAAATTCTTATATAAACATGCTTATTGTGTTTTATATTTCAGCATTAATTGTCATCCCCCCCTGGGATTCTTCCAAGTGGTCCTGGGGTAGTCATCATCTTCATTGATTTATTGATTGATTGAATTTATTAAAGTGTCCTACACAACTGTGCCCAGCCCACACGGGCTTAAAAGACACTTGAAAATCTGTACTTTGTTGGCTACAGACATACATTCAAACAGGATAAAGAATACTCTGTCTTCTCTTCCACACCAAACACAGAAAATTAGCAAAATCAAATATGTGTTTTGAAAACTCTGAATTTTACATACATACAAAAAACATCAGCATCGTTTACATGATCAAATAATTTTTTTCTTAAATTTGAATAACACAGACAATATAAGACAAAATGCAACTCGTCAACAGAGTCGTTCTTCTTCAGGGAGACTTTAAACCTTCCACTGCCTGTGGTACTGGGCCAGTTCTCAGTTCACAGAGGGACCTTTGTTTTCTTAATAAATTTACAAGGATATACGTTTCTGTTTGATATTCATTCTTAAAATGGATGTAATTTCTTAGTTTTGCTTTTGTACAAATATCATATTTCCATTGTTTTTTTTAAATCCATTTAACATCTTTTGATTTAACAAATTCAAATTACACTGCAGTTTATTTCTGTACATATAATTCAACTCACTATCACACAATATTGCTGCCACCTATTTGGCCCATGAAAAGTCATTAGCATAGTCTCATCTGAAGACTTTTTTGGTCAGTCTGTGCTCTGACAGCTGAGTGAGACGGTTCCACAAACGCACCATTTCAACCTTTTGCTTTATAAGACAAGGTGACCATCCCATAATCCCCCTGTAAAGCTACTGTAGTTGTGAACTTCTGAATGCATCATGTATCCTTATGTATGTATGCTCACTATAGAGCCCAGCGCTCTCCCTACTGACTCTAAGAGGAGCTTAGTTCCCTCAGCAAAGCTCATAAACTCATTGAAAACCAACCCCAGGTATTTATATGAACTGGTACACACTAAATGAGTCTGACCCTACATGAACTTATAATTGCTTCTCAATTCATTACTTTTTCTAAAATGCATGATCTGTGTTTTATCATTATTTAAAATCAGTCTCCATTTTTCACACCATACACCCAGAATATTTCCTATCTCTTGCAGTTTTGTCTCAGACTCCGCCAACAAGATAATGTCATCATCATAAATATCAGTTAGAAGATTAGATTTTTTGATTTCATTAACCAGGTCAGTTACATAGAGTGAGAACAGAGTGAGTGAGAGCACATCTCTCTGCTTTACACCAAAAGTAGTGGAGAACCAGCCAGTTTTTAGATCATTAACCTGGACACAGGCAACCAGGCTTTTAAACAGTGACTTCATTGCATCATAAAATCTACAATTAACACCATTACTCAATAATTTATACTGTAAAATATTATCTTAACCCAGTCAAAGACCTTCTGGAAATCGACAAAACAGACAAAAGTTGGCTTCACTTGCTGAAGTCGTGCCCTCACCACAGATAATAAAACATAAATATGGTCAATGCAGGCCTTGCCCTTTTTGAAATCATTCTGCTCATCAGCCAGAATATTATGTTTTTAAGTATTTATTCAGTCTGTTACTAAGAATTCCAGAATAAAGTTTGTATACTGTACTAATCAAACTGATACCTCTATAATGTAGAGGTACTCGAGGATCGAGCTTGGAGGATTTTGGAATAGGCTTCATGATAGACTGATGCCATGCTGACTCTCTCTCCATGGGCTTGGGTGGGCTGCAGTCCGGGGCCTCAGCCAATCAGGGGGCCCCAAAATGTTAATAAAATAACAAACTGTCGGAATCGTACATTACTGAAGGTTTAAATAAAATGAGCACGCCCATAGAGCAAGCCATATATGCGACATCTGTTGGTTGTGGTAGAGCGACGCGAACTCCCACAAATGTAACTTTATGTAACCCCCCCCTCTCTCTCCCCTCTCTACTCTCTCTCTCTCCTGTCTCTCCCCCCTCTGTCTCTCTCTTTCTCTCTCCCCCCACTCTCTCTCCTGTCTCTCTCCTCTCTCTCACTCTTTCTCAACTTTAAAAACAGGCTAGATATTTGAGTGAGATGAGGTGTTTACGTGCAAGTAGTGCACAGAAAAGAAACAAGATGCTATGCTATTGAAAGATTCATTGTCTAAAGTTACAGACTTAAATGTGGATGTTAAACAGAGTTCACCCCTTTTCCCCACTAATAGTGAAACAGGTGGAGGGTTCAGTGTGGTAAGGATCACCACTCAGTTCTAGAACATGGATAAATAAATGTTAATCATACTGTGTCACCTATTTAATTTAATGCAAATAATCAGCCAGTTCTACATTATCACCAGCACCATAGCTGTTCTACTATAGCTAGGATACATATCAGTGGTCATTGTGTTAATTACCGAATTGCCGGTTCACCCAAAACGCTCTGAGCATAGGTTGTGATATATAAGGGAGTTAAGGTGCATATTGTTGTAATAAGTCCTATGCTGACATAAAAAAAATGAAGTCATTATTGATTCTGTCATGTAAACATGTGAGGGAGTATCTGACAGGACAGGGTGTCGCGAGTGTGTGTGTGTGTGAGAGAGAGAGAGAGACTAGATGCTGAAATTAGGATCATTCTGTCTGTCTCCCCATGTTTTCATGAATAATGTTATAAATAGATGTATCAGATCAATCACTTATTACAACAATATGCTGCTTAACACAGTCATATATCAATTATTTGATTGGCATGTTACAGCTCAAACCATCCCTCAGCCTCAGCCTCCCAGTAGCTTATTCATCCTAATAAATGCAGACCTGTTGGTGAATGAATAAAACTGTTGCCATGAAGAAGGTGAATCATAATACATAGTAAACACATTATTCACAATCATCCATCATAATATTATCATAATATTCAAAATAACCTACATTTTAATTATGAAGTCAATGAGCTGAAATAGAACTTGATATAAAATTAATTCATTAATCAGATGATAGCCAAGGTATGGGCCAGGCTACAAATCTCATCATATGAATATTTTAGGGGGGCTTTTAATCCACACAGGGATAATATTTGATATAGACAAAGACACAGGCTGTAACACAAAGAGAATCAGGCTTTTATTCATTAAAAAAAGTTTTAGAGAGGAAATGCTGTAATTTTAAGCGCAGCGAATAATTTTGTCACAATGTAATCTTTGACATTTCACCTTCTAAGGTACTTTTCAATCAACACACTAAAAAGTCAACATCAAATGGTGATTTTATCACAGCTGTAGAGGGTGTTATACTCCTTCATCCATTTTGACAAAATTATATATTTGAAAGCAAACCTCTCCATTGGCTGTAATTATTTCCATAAGAATTAACTCTTAATTAACTTGGTGAATTTCCCTCCAAAAAGGTTTTTGAGTCTGACTGTAACTGTAGTCTTTGTCCTTGTTTAAAAAGACCTTTTAAAGATTTGCAACTGTTGATCAAATGACAACTGACATTTTTAAAATTAATTGTACAAACTTAATTTTCCATTTCTATCTTTAGCTCTAAGATATTGTTCCTCATCTGTCCTGATATTTGTCCAGGAAGTAAGAAGGTTTTCATTCCAATATGGTTGATTTATTTTATATTTTGTTTGAGATCTGCTTTTACATTCGGAGCTTCTCATTTCTTTATGTAAAATGGCACAGAACATTTCCATGTCTTCCTGTGTTTTATCTTCTATCTGTATACGCTTAATGATCTTTTCACAGTTATAAGAGGATAAAAATGTTATAGGATATCAATCTTTTAATTATTTTCACCTTTGAAGATAAAACTAAATTACTGGACTGGAATGTTGAAGTAAAAAATAAAAATGAAAAATTACTAGAAACTATAAGTGGTTCAGTTTCTTCTGATTTAAAACAAATAAATAAATAATTCACCATATCATAAAGGTAATGATATTCAGGTATTGAAAGTAAACGTTATGTTGATGCATTTTTTTTTAAAAAGGTAAACTTTATTTTACAAAAAAATTACTATTCAAAGCTGAACTTCTGAACAATGATGTAGGTTTTCTTTGGTTTTTTGGGGGGGTATGTGTTTTTAGAGTAAACAACAATAGAAATCTAAATTACATTTTCAAAAAAATAGGTTGCATCTTTCCTAACATAACAGCCCAAGTTATTTTCTCTGATTTTTCAGGAAAGGCAAAAAAATTTACCAGAAACTGAAGATTTGATGATTTAGCCAAAAGATAAATGCTGAGGCAATTATTTTCAGAAAATGACCATGTAATATCTGTTTTAGAACGGAACCAAAATATCAAGATAATGTATTATTATGGGTTTTTTTCTATCTAGAATGTACTTGACTCTTTAGTCTCTTTTGTTAAGTAGTTATTATCATGACTGCAGATATTTTTTTATATTTGTCAACATAAGTACAGTATCAGTGTTTCAGAGGATTATTTTTTATCTAAAGCATATTTATATTAGAGTTACATAAATTAAATATCAGTTACTATAAGATTTGGATATTGAATTAATGAAATACATGCTGTGAACTTTGTAATAATAGTCAAGAGATTGTGAGGTGATGATTTTTTCTATTACTCCCCTATTTAGTGATTACATTTTATGCTGGAAGTTAATCACAGTCAAAGTAAAAGACAAGAATAGTGACTTCTTCATCAACCATATATTTCCTATATTCTTTGTAGATGTGATGCCAAACGTGCCAAGAACGCAGCTCTGTCTCTTTTGCCAGTGATTGGCTGGATGAAAATGTATCGTGTCAAAGAATGGATGCTCAGTGACATCGTGTCTGGTGTCAGTACTGGTCTTGTGGCTGTTCTGCAGGGTAAGTACTGCTTCTATTGTTAAACATGTTCAGAAGGAGTCATCATTTTATCACCTGCACAGAGCACTAAAGTCACCTGAACAACATAATAGCAATAATAATCCTCGACTTTACTGTGATCTTTAATGAATATCTTCATGATCAGTCAAATAAATATTGGAAAATACATGATTTACACCCAAAAAGAAGCAAAATAAGGAAGATACTTTTTCAATCAAGGGTAATACATCTTTTAAGAATATATAGATGAATATATAGACAGGACAAAATTCATTTGGGAACTGTCACAAAAGTAACACTGGATCTTTATAGGTTACCTCTCTCTGTTATCTTTCATTTAGATGTCTACTTTACTGTGGAAGCAGTGTGTGACACATGTCTTATGAAGCAGTTAGAGAAGTAAAACCTTGTAATTTAATGAAATATAGTCTTCATAATCAATACGGAAAGATACCATGACCCACCAGTGGAGAAAACTGCCTATACAGTATCATGGTTGATGGCCAATTTAGAGAAATTGTACTTTTAATACCACTGATGTTAAAAAGATGCACCATAAACATAGCTTACTGCAAATATTAAACACTATTTAGACTTAATTGTTTTCAAATTATTTAATTTATGCATAATGGCTGAAGTTTTACCCAGCAATACACAGACCCTGGTTGAGAGGCACTCGAACAATCACTTGTATATGATGTGGGCTGTAAATGTGACAGGCTGATGCCACACAGGTTTAATGTGATATTGTCATAACACTGAGGAGAAACATGAGGACATCATCAGGTTATCGGTGTCTGCTTGCAGCTCTGTGGAGCAGGATGACATTTCATGTAGGGGGTAAAAAAGGGGCAAAAAATGTTTTTATTTTAAGTTAGACATGGGTGACGTGTAAAACTTCTCAGTATGTTATTGTCTATTAACCCCATTTGGGTCTGTGATGTAACATGACAACTTCATAATCAGTCTGGTATTTGTGTCTAATCCATTCACTATTATCCTTAGACAATTATTGTTATTTATTTATGTGTTTTTGTTCTGATATCTGGTGATTTTTGCTTTGACTTCATTTAAGACACCTGCATCCAATGTTATTGAGACACTATTAATATGTTATGGTTTAATGAATATATTCAATCACTGGGAAAAAATCTAAATCTTACCAAGTGTATTTTTTCTTAATTTTGTGTCAAAATATCCCATCACACAAGACATAAAATCATACAAAGAGTAACTTTTCAGTGAGATATAAGAACTTATTTTTAGACAATTGATCAGGAAAATCTTCATTTAAGAAATTTTACCAAGATAATTTTCACCTCATTGCCAGTCCTTTTTTTTTTTTTTTTAGCTTGAATTAAGCAAAACAAAACAAATACTCAATGGAAAAAGGAGGACATAAAGATTGTCAACAAGTAGTGCCAGGTACAGCAAACCTCGCTTCCTGGCACACATTTTACCTGACTTACCCTATCTCTTATCATTGCAAAAACACATTTTTGGTGCTTGTAACTGACCTTTGACCTACATTCACTAGCATTTAATGGGATTTATTCTGGACCCCTTGTACCTTTTTGAATATTTCATGAAAATTGGTCAAATAGTTTTGCGTACTGTTGTTGACAAACAGGCAGAAAAAAACGGAACAAGTAAAGTTATCTAGGTAAAGTTTCTTGATATAAGATTTTCAAGATCTATTATGTAAAAATAAGTTCTTATATTTCACTAAAGAGTTCATCTTTAGGTGATTATGTGTTATATTAAGTGCAATTAGATATTTGGCCTAGAAAAGAGAAAAATACGCTTTGTAAGATTGATTTATAAAAGAACTAGATGGTATATATCCCAAAATATGAGATCTGGACAGCACAGGAAATTATCCCAGATGGTCCACACCATGCAAGAAGTAGGGGCACATGCTCCGTTGTAGTCCCAAAATACTAAGATAAAAATCGCAATAAAACATAATAAAAGCTAAAAACACAATAAAACATACTAAAAGCTTGATTTATGAAAAGGACTATATGGTAAGTATTCCAAAATATGAAATGTGGACTGCATAGGAAATGATCCCAGGTGGTCCCCACCATGCAGGAAGTAGGGGCACATCCTCAGTTGTAGCCCCCAGTGTCATTGGGTGTCATTATGCAGTGAGAACAGGTGTTTTTCTCACATTTCACAGGTGTTCATGTTTGTTTTTCAGGCCTGGCCTATTGTCTTCTGGCATCTCTGCCGCCCCGGTATGGACTATTCTCTGCCTTCTTCCCGGTTGTCATCTACTTCTTCCTGGGCACCTCCAGACACATTTCAGTAGGTAAGGTCATGGATGTCTGTATTTGTGTGATCAAACTATGGGTGAATGTGTGTTACCTGAGCTGCTCAGAGTAATAGACTCTGCCTTTGTTTATCTGGCAGGTCCTTTCCCTGTTCTCTGCCTGATGATCGGTGCGGTGGTCACCAGGATCGTTCCAGATGAAGGTCCACCCATGAACATCACAGGGTTCGAAGGTCTGACGAGAGATGAGCAGAGAGTGATAGTTGCATCCTCTGTGACCTTCCTCGCTGGTATCATGCAGGTGAGGCAAACTCACCATTAAAATAATGACACTAAATGCTGTGGTTTACACTCTAGCGTTGTATTCTGTTCTTAATTTGTATTATCATTTTCTCTTTTTAGTCTGTTTTATCTTGCATTTTATCACAGTTTGCATTTGTTCTCTATTAGTTTATCACTCAAGTGTGAAGCACCTTGGACTGAACTAATCTATGTAAAAATTGTTGAAGTGTGAAAAGTGGATTGATGAAATCTACACTGTAGTAAATCAACCTTCTTTTAGGGTGTGTGTTGTGCAAAGGACCCAAAAGCAGACATAAGGGATGCAAGTCCAAGCTCTTTATTGAGCACATCCAGGGGGAAAATAAAAATAAACATCCGAACTAAAAGAGACAGAAACACTGAAACAAAACTCACAAATAAAACAGTCTTAATCCAAGTCAAGAGGTCCCGAATAGGGACCAGCAAGGATCTGGTCGACTAGAAGGGTAGTAGCTCGGGGTGTGACAAGACACTCAGCTCACGAGATGAGACACAAGATTGGATTCACGAGATCCAGACGAGATTTTAAGAAAACTAAATTACAAATTATATGAATGGATAACAGACTTTTATTTAACTGAGTTGCACATGGATTTTATAACTCTGTATGTGTTAACTTTTAATGAACTTATGTATCTACAAATTGAAACTAAAAATGTTATAAAAGTTAAAATAAAATAAAATAAATAAAATTATATATATTTCTCCTTTTTTCAAAATCAAATGTGGCTCTTGATTGTGGAAATTGTGTGTGTTTTTTGTAGTGTTTTCTTGGCAGGTGCAGTTGTTGATTTGAGTACTGAGCTGTGGTGCTGCTGGAAATGTCTTGCATTGTTTGCGCCTGGGGGTTCACACCCGGCGGCCACAACACGGAGAAACAGCTGGGTAGTGAAGTCCAAATAATGTCCTGTGGAAACAGAGTGTCGCGAGAGAGCGCACTCCCGACGAGAGAGAGTAAACAAACTGGGAGAGGAGATGACGGAGCGCTGACTGTCGCACTGTCACAGTCTGCATATTGTCCGTGTCTTATCGCTCACTCTCTTGCCATTTATCATTTGTGCCGGGAACCCAAAATGCTGCCAAACAAACCATTTGAAAGGGGCGGGGGCGTAGCCAATAGTAAAACCTGTGTTTTGTCACGGCGTGGAATGTGATGTCATTGCTGGATAACAAATCTCGCGAGACAGAATTTTAACGTTACGAGAATCTCGCCAAATTACATCTCACGAGATCTCGTAGGGGGGTAGTAGGACGGAACACGGAGGAGAGAAAATAACGCAACAGGAGAGAAGGAATAGGCAGAACATAAATAGTGTGAGGTGATGAGGACCGGTGTAAGAAAAACAATAAGAAACATGAGGAGAAAGGTGACAGGCAGAAGAGTGGGGTGACACCTTCAGGCGTCATGCTTTGAAACTCCCATTGAACTGCTGCTGGAACACACTGAAGATAAAACTACATGAATGTAGTGTCAGGAATGTGTTTCATGTGAGGAACAAAAGTGATACATGTGCTTTTTTATATAGTGATGTGTTGGATTCGATATCAGGAAACTTTTGAGTGCTGAAACTGGATTTCTTCCCTGGATATTGTCTATTTGTTAAACAATTTATTAACATTGTAACATAATTCAGCTGGTTTAGTCCTAGGATGAATTGACACAAAGTCTGCAAGTCGAAAGTTCAGCTCTAGAAACAAAACATGAATACAAAATATATAATCACCTGCCAGAGACAAATTATTCATCAGGTTTTTTTGCAGACAAAACAGTTTCTTAAAGTTTTTTGTTTTTGTCTTTTTATATTTTAGTTATGAAAATGTCATCTTTCACATGTTTTCATGCTTTACATTTTTATGTCTTGTTACATTTTTAACAATGTGCTGTCTCTTGTTAAAATGTTTAATGTAATTATAATCTCATTACATTTGTTATAATTAATGCCTCTGCAATTCACACAACTCTGTTGTCAACATTTATAAACACTTCCAGCTAACAGTTTTCCTTAATTTTTAAACACATCTCATGTTAATCCAGTATATTTTTCCTCTATCTATTGGCCCATTTTGGAGGTCATGGGGTGGTTTGTGAACCAGATTACATATTTTACAATATTTATATTTATCTTATTCTATCTTGGTGCATGCTTAGCATTTTTATATTATATATATATATATATATATATATATATATATATATATATATATATATATATATATATATATATATATTTCTTTTTTTTTCTTTTTGTTGATATACTATATGTTGAATGTTGCAGCGTTACACCGAGACAAATTCCTAGTTGTATACTACATGTGTACTATACAAACAATGGCAATAAAACTCTTTCTGACTTCTGTAGCTAATGTGTTCATCAGTAAACATCACTGCATCAGTCTACCATTCATGCATGAATAATGGAAGAAAATAATCTATTTTTATTCTGTTTGTGCGGTGAATTAAATCCATATCACACTTGTGTTGTTGCATTTTAAAGATTAAACCTAACTTATGGAAATTATCAAAATAATGTAAAGATTATATACATACTACTCCTACTCTAATGTAAAAAGGTATATAGTCTATAGAGACCTATTACTGTTATTGCTATTTTATATTTTATATCCTTTGTCTTTTGTACGGACATTTTTTTCCTCCCACTTTATTCTGTTGCTGCCTTGACCAGTAAAGTTTCACACTGGGTTCAATAAAGTCTAATGTAATGTAATGTAAACTAACCAAAAGTAATCTCATCTAATCTAAACTCTTCTCATCGAATCTGACTTGATTTTACCTAAAGTATTCTAGTGTAATGTAATGTAATCTATCCTAACCTAATCTGATCTGATTTAACCTAATATAATGTAATCTGACTTGATCTGACCTAAAGTAATCCAATCTAATGTGATGTGATGGAATATAATCTAACTTATCCTAACCTAAACCTGTGGATGTGGAAGCGAGTGGATGTTTTTATAATTCTGGGGAAACATAACTTCACATAAAAATGTTAATCATATTGTGTTTTCTATGTATAAAGAGGAATAAAAACCTGCAGGAAAGAAATCTCGACTAAGGTTCTCATAATTCATGTATGAAAGGGCGAATAATCTAATCTAATCTAATCTGTTACCAATATACATGGAGAGATTTGTTCATGACCATGACCTTTGACCTTTCAACATAAGCTGTAAAATATGCAGACATATATTTACCACATTATCATCTTCTTCATCTTTGTATGTGTGTCTTCCAGTTGGCGATGGGTGTGTTTCAGATTGGTTTTGTGGTCATGTACCTGTCTGATACCCTGGTGTCTGGCTTCACCACAGCAGCTGCCATCCACATCCTTGTGTCTCAGCTAAAGTTTGTTCTGGGGCTGCAGGTCCCGGGCATCAGCGGACCGCTCTCTATCATCTACGTAAATAAAACCTGCCCTTCATTAAAGTCATGCGCTGTGGGCCAGGTAGAACAAGAGTCTGTGCCACTAATGCTATTTGTCTCTTTTGTCCAGACCCTCGAGATCATCTTTTCAAAGATAACATCCACCAATATCTGTGATGTGGTCATCTCCTTGGTGATCATGGTGGTAGTTTTCATCGTGAAGGAGATAAATGACCGATTTAAGTCCAAGCTACCAGTGCCCATTCCCATAGAAGTTATCATGGTGAGAGATATTGTGCAACACTTGTTTTCCTATTGCTTACATCAACAGAGATAGTGGAAACGTATTTTGTTTTTATGGCAGCATTGTACAGTTATAAAAGTGGCAACCATAAAAACCATTGATTGGATTAATCATAGACTTTAAAAGAAAAACATTTATATCACCTTATATAAACTATTCGGGACATGACAAATAGGTTAATAATTGATTGACTGATTATTGATTATATTGAGTTGTGCATGTTTCTATTGTCACCTCGTCTTGTGCTTCACTTCTTCTCCAGACTGTCATTGCCTGTGGAGTTTCATACGCATTTGACTTCAAGACAAAGTACGGCATTGATGTTGTTGGCCACATTCCTAAAGGGTAAGAGTTCAGCTTGATGTTAAACTGAATGTACATTTTTCTGACACCATTACACATAGTCAGAAGCAGCAAAAGTTCTGAAATTCTTTACTTAAGTAGAAGTACAGCAAGTTGTGTGAAAAAATCCTCTTGTACAAGTAGAAACACTGATTCAACTTCTTTATTTAAGTAAAAGTAAAAAAAAAGAAAAAAAAAAAAAAGGTACAACTTCTTAACCCTTTAAGCTTCCACTCAATTTTGTCTAAATTTCTTAATAAAGTCAACTGAATGCAGTTCTTGAACCATTTTAATAACATGCAATTGGTGTTTGATTATAATATAAATGAAAATATTCAGATGAATACTGGGATAATAGAGGCAGGTCCTATTAAATGATGCAATAGATCAAACATTTGTGGATATTTATTGATGTTTTGGACAACATATGGCCAATTTTTTGGTTCGCTTTGGACGTTTATGTTGGACTATGACTGTGTTTGTTAGAATATGGTTCCTCTGTGGATAATTATGAGACATAAAGGTTCAGAACTGCTGGTTGACATTTGTATTTTGAACAAATGAGTAACTGTACCTACTGTGGTTATTTTATCTGAAAGTGGCTTATTATATATATCTCCTGATGTGTGAGAATCTTTGTTGTCAAAATACATGAGGTCACGTGACATTTGGTAGAGGTTAGGTTAGTTAGGGTGGTTTGATTAACAAGGTTAATTGTAACAGAGTACAAAAGTAAAAATATAAAACTGCATTTTTTTCCATGAATGAAACAATCTGTATTTAACCAGGCAACATCAGAAAAGTTTACATTTTCTAATTCTACAGTGAATGGTACTGACCAGAGTTCAGCACTGGGTATATAGTCTGACAGCTTTAAATACAGGTATTCGGAAAGTCCTGGCTGCGCGTGCATCATTCGGTTAGTTTACAAACATGTCAGTTACGGCGTGCGTGAGGCAAGGTGCGTTCACGAACCGTAGAAATTTTAACTAGCAAGGGTACAGGTGGTGACCGTTACTTTGTAGCAGAAGCGAAGCATGCGAGATTAACTTTACGAACTCAACACACTCAACAAGGGCACATTTACAGTTGTTTTATTTTTCCCATGCAATCGGGAAATAAGCATTTATAAATATAATATATATTTTTTAAATAAATCAGATAGTTGTGGCTTAAGTCCATGTGGGCCCGGGGCGACCGCCCCTCGTACGCTCCGCTAGTGTAGGTCACGCTAGCCTACAAATGTGGTCACAGCATTAGCTAACAGTAAAACGGTGTCGAGGAGATATAAACTGTCCACATTATAGAGATTATAGTATGAGTGCTGAAATAAACGACAAGGATAACGCAAACATGTACTTTTGGTACATTTTACCTTATGAACTTCTCCCACTCGCCAACTTCGGTGTAACCGTCCTCCATGGTGCCTGCCTGGACTCATGAGTCTTTTACCTTCCAGAACTTTCTCTGCAATTGTCATGTAAGCGCATGCGCGAACCAGGTTTAGATTAATAAAAGCCCTTTGATCTAATGTACAATTTTAAATGGACTCTTCAGTTATAATTTGATATTGTATCAATCTAAGAAAATAGATTGAAGGACACATACAAATTAGGAAATCTAATTTTACTTAACAATCCAGTAATTTTAAACTGTTGGAATGAAAAAAAACCCACATCAAATGAAATACATCAATGTTTTACTTTTTTTCAATGAGATTAGCCTATTCTAAGAATCTAGGGGGTACGACGTACAGATATTTATGCAGAAATGTAGGGAGTAAAAGTAAAAATTTGCCATCTGGTTCACTTTGAAATGTATTCTCCATTTACCGCAATGTAAAAATTCAACGTTTATTTAATTTACTTTATTTCTGTCAAGTCGTATTTTACAATGCTTAGGCATACACTAATTCACTTCTTTTGTACCTGTACTAAGAAATTACAAATAAGTAATCTTTGACCTTTGAGCCACAGAGCTGTATAATCTAACAAGCCTGTGGACCATTTAGGAGCTTAATACCCAGATCCGAAATTAAAGAAAAAAGAACAAACCAAACAGCAACCTTACAAATGGATAATGGCCCAAAACAGAGCTAAGAGTGAAGGTGCAAGTAGTGCACCTTGTTTTTTTTTTTTGACATCTCAGACAAAAACAAATGTCAAACAGATTGCTATTGGCACGTTTTCAGCTGTTTTACCTTAAGTGCCTGTCTGAAAAAAGGGTTTCCGGGTGGCTATCAGTCAGGCCGAGGAGGGTAATTTATCTATCAGGTTGAGTGAGGTGATAATAAAGGTGTAAATATCAGCATTGTATGCACTGTATATCTTAGCATATCTTCAGGTCTGTGCCCTCAGTATCTAACCCATAAAGATATGATCCATTTTAGATCGAAATGATGTCAAATTGTTTTAACTTCCTTAATTATTAATATCTTCTGTTTAATTTTTGGATTTCACAAATTCATCCCAGGGACCAGATTGGACCCTATGGTGGGCCGGATTTGGCCCCCGGATCTTATGTTTGACACCTGTGATCTACATGATCAGTCAATTAAATACACATACATACATACATACATACACAATTTAATGAAAAAAGTAAAAATAAAGAAGGTAATATAATAAATGGTTAAAATCACTTAAGAAATGTTGAATATAGAGAAAAATAGGGTCTTTGCTGGTGAAAGGTGTAATATGTACTTGGTCATGCACACAGATTGAAGTGAAGACCACTTTTTTCCTGTTGTCTATTAAATATGAATGAACTAACCTGCTTTGTATTTTATTCACAGGTACGAGCCTCCTATGGCCCCAAACTTGCACATCTTCCAGGAGACAGCAGTGGAGGCATTTCCAATGGCCATTGTAGGCTTTGCTGTAGCTTTCTCTGTGGCAAAAGTCTATTCTGTAAAACATGATTACACTATAGATGGAAACCAGGTACAGTGTAGTGACTGACCAACTCAGTCATAACTTCAATTGGAATGAGTTTGACATGGACACTGAGACATTTTCTGTTCATCTATAGGAGCTGATAGCTTTTGGAGTCAGTAACATCTTCGGAGCTTCTTTCAATTCTTTCGCAGCAAGTACAGCTCTATCCAGGAGTGCAGTTCAGGAGAGTACAGGAGGAAAAACACAGGTACGCACCACCTGATACATGACTTACTCATCCTGAGTCTACATTATCATTAAGACCATCAACATCGCTGAAAATAGATCCAAATGTAGGATTATAATGTATTCAAGATTATAGCTATTATTGAGATTACTGATACAACATATACATTTCTAAATTACAAATCTAAAAATGACCAGGCTGTTGTTATGCTGCACATTTTGTTTACTTGTTTGCTTATGTACAATATATTTAATGTTTACAAAAATGGCAAATAACTCATTTTATACAATATACAGTCATTTTATTTGCCAGTAGCATCATATCCCCTTAAATAATATTCGAGTTTTATGTTGCTGCCACCTCTTTTATTAAATAACTAGAAAATCACTTGGAGAGCGCAGACTCCACCAAGGCAGATCAGGCCCTACTCCTGAAAGACACATCTCTGCCTCCTCCACTGATCACCATCAAAACTTTAATCACTAGTTCTTTGTGCTAGTATCAGCATTTCCTGAAATTTTCAGCCAAAACATATTGTATTATTTTGTTAACAAACATACATCACTCTACCATTCCTTGGTGGACTGATGACATAGCACTGTCTGAACATACATCCAAGCATGTTTTACCTCTTTATAGGACACTCTTTCACATACCCTGAAATTCACCATTTCACCCTTAGTGTTGCCATACAATATTTGCCAAAAAGTAAACAGATGCAATAAAACAATTGTTATAAGGTTATAAAACTAACAAAAGTCACTCATATTCAGTATTTACAGCATCAAAATATCTATAAAACCTCTCTGAATCACTGTATAATGTTTTATTATTATTATTTTAAACAAAAAAAAAAACATGTTTCTGTGCCTCACTGAGACATGGGATCAGCTCCATATTCAATATCTGAGGAAATGACCAAAAGTAGTCACATGTACCCTTGTAAATATGAGCACATTTCTCTGGTTTTAGTGTCGCTCTATTGGCTGCCTGGTCATTTCAGAATCCAATGTAAATTTGCTGCATTTATTTTTAATTCCCTCCATGGTCTTGCACCACCCTACCTCTCTTAGCTCCTTCACACTTAAACACCAGTTCACTCTATGATCAATTAATTTACCCTTGTGGTGCTGAGGACAAAGATTCAGCTCTGAGGAGCTCAGGCATCTGTGGTTGCTGGTCCCAGATTGTAGAATGACCTGCCTCGGTGTATCAGACAGGTCAACTTGTTGCCTGTTTTTGAGTCTCTACTTAAAACCCACCTGTTCTCTTTTTTTTATTTTATTTTTTTTTTTACATTTTTGCAATATGTTGTAACTGGTTTTATTTATTTGATTTAACTGTATCTTAATGATTTGATTAATTTTATTCACTGTGCTTTCAATCTTCTATACTACACTGGTCCACTGTGGTTGTTTTAAAGTGCTTTTTAAATAAAGTTAGATTAGATTGGATACATCTCAGATATTTTAATCAGAAATGGTGATGAAAACAACTCCCATGGTCCCACACTGCACCAGACGCTACTGCCATTTAAGCCCTGGGCAAGATAAACCCTCCCATGATCCAGTTATAATCCACAGATACAGTGGAGATTCAGACACCAGTTATATATTTTGTTTGGGTTTTGACTGAGAGACATCTACTGGTAGACGTTACATACTGCATGTTTAATTCAGACAAATCATGACACATAAAATAATTAATTACTTAATTGAAAATTGAAATAACTCATCAGTAGAAGGAACAACATTTTACGAAAGCTGATCTTGACACATAAATATTAATGTCTTTAACCAAAAGGCTGCTCTGTCTGTGCCAGGTGGCAGGTTTACTGTCAGCTATCATCGTGATGATCGTCACCTTGGCTCTTGGTCACCTACTGGACCCACTACCAAAGGTAAACGTCAGCTCACAATAAAATCTGCTGTAGCTACATGTCTGACTGCCTTACTGGCTGACCTTTGATCCATTATTTCAACAGTCTGTGCTTGGTGCTGTGGTCATCGTCAACCTCAAAGGCATGCTGATGCAGTTTAGGGAAATACCTTATCTGTGGAGGAGGGACAAACCAGACTGTGTAAGTCCTCACACACTCTCAAAGCAGAAAACATAGAAATGTAAGGAAGCGAGATAGTGTCAGAAGGTGTTTTATATGATCTAAGGCAGTGGTTCCCAACCTTTTTTGGCTTGGGACCATATTTTAACATCACACATTTCTGGCAAACATTAAAAACTGAGATTTTTGGGGGGGCTGAAATTCATTTCTTATTAATCATATAATAGCTTGCTATACTATAACATTATGAATGTTAATTTTAGACAAATTTAGTCTATTTAATGTATATTAACATGTACTGAGGCAGAAAAGCCAGGTGTAGATTACTGTACAAAATTAGTTTTTATTTTCCTCAGTCAAGATATATACAGTCAGTTCAGCTTGCATTTGCAAGGCTGACAATTAATACTGAACCAACAATAACTCAAACTGTGAACTATAAAATTGCTGCTGCATCTGAAACTGACTACAGGGAACATTTGACAGATAAACAGTACCACAGTGCTTCAGTTTCAGCTCCACAGTTTGTCATTTCTGTTGTAGATTGTCTCTTTCAATTCACTATATATTTTTGTTTAGTAACTTTATTTTTATTATTATTATACATTTTTAGAACGTTCAAGTGACCCCATGTGAATTCCAGGCGACCCCACATGGGGTCCTGACCCCAAGGTTTATACACACTGATCTAAGGTGTCTAAGAAAAGATTCAAGATGATTTTTTTTAAATTCTCTTTTTATTCCATTGATATGTCAGCAGATAAACAATTGCTTACAAACATACATTGCAATCTTTTTCCATATTTATAAGTAAACAGACATACATAACAGATGTACACTAAACTAAAAGAAACAAAACAAGGCAGTCAGAGACAGCAGACCTCCGCAAAGGCTTGATATGGCATCATATGACGTCAAAATGTGATGTGATGGAGCCATAGGTGTTGACCCATCTGATGTTCGAAGGTGAGACGATGAAAAAAATCACCAGATTCTATCTTGTCTGAATCCTGAGATATTACCACTGATGTGTTTTAGCTTTTGACTTGACCTTTGACCTTCATTGCTCAAAATCTAATGTGTTCTTCCTTGACCCCTTATTTATCATTCCTGAAAGTTTCATCAAAATCCTTTCAGAACTTTTTGCATAATCCTGCTGACAGACAGACAGACAAACAGATTTTAATTTTAGTTTAATTTTAACAGAATTTAATACCTTCTTGGTGGAATAAACCTGTGTACCAAAGAGCCAGGGATTGTCACATTACAGTTTAGGTGAGTTAAAGTCTGATCTATATGGACTGATAAACTCAATCCAATCATTCCAACATCTCTCAAGCATATTGATTGTAAGTCTCAATGTGAATGTTCATTTCTCCATTACATATATTTCATACATCACATTAAACCAATCTTTTATAGTGGGCGGGTCCTGACATAGACATTTTTTTTGTAATTTTACTGGAAACCAGCAGAACTCTAGATAAGTATATTTTGGGGTAACCACTAAAGTTGTGATGGCATCATACCCCAGTATAAAGCCTGAAATCAAAGATCAATCTTGGTTCTTAAAACCTTCTCCATTCCATCCCTGATCACCTTCCAAAAGCCATGAATCCTAGCAGTGGCGTGCACAGACATTTTGGGGGGCAAGTGCTCAGGGGGGAAAGAGGGGCACTTTTTTGTGCATGCAGAACATGTTATTATAGTGTGAGATGAAACATATTGAATGCAATTTGACTTTTATTTTTAACATTCTATAAAAGTGAGTTTTCAATGAGGAAAAGTCTGATAACCTATATCCTATATTATCTATAACAGTTAAATTCTCTCCAAGAGAGTCCATTCCTCCAGTGACATGATAAAGTTTCCCTCTCTTTCCTACTTTTTTTTTGTGTGGGATGTATTATCCCCATTTAACTCTAAAAGGCCCTTGTATAATTTGGAGATTATTCTGTGTCCTGTGACGGTTCTATAGGCTGAGATAAAAACTCCTAATATACCAGTTCCAGATTTTGCTTTGGCAAAATCCACTTTATTTAGTGTTTTGTCAATAGTCCTGTCTATCTAAACCATGTTGCTCCCTCAACTCTTGGAAACTTCAGTGAGGATTTCCCAAAGAAATCCAGATATAAACTTAAACCATGCTCCTGCCATGATTTGAAGGATGCATCAAGCCTGTTTGGAAAAAAAATCCCAAGGTTCTTGCTACTTTAAACCACGTTTTAAGTGAGAGGTCTAGCCACAGCTTTGGGCTTTCTCCAAGGTGGTGTCTTAGCTCACAGTTTCCAATAATTGCCTGTAATGGGACCTTGGTAGAGGTGGCATCCAATTGACTTCCACCGTGCAGAAAAGTTTGAGTTAGAGATATTTATCAGGGGTTTTGTCTGAGCTGCTATGTAGTATGTTTTTAGACAAGGGAGCACCAGTCCCCCTTTATCCCCTGGGAGTTTAAGTGTCTTGAGTCTGACTCTGGGTTTCTTTTCAAGTCACAGAAATCTAGAAATCATCTTATCCCACTTCAAAAATGTCTTATCTGTGACGCTAACTGGCAATGTCTGAAACCTATAAAGGAATCTTGGGAGGATATTAATTTTAATTATCTCAACATGCTGGATCAGCCCCTGGAATGGTAACAGGCTCCACCTGGCTAGGTCTTTTTTTATGTTGGAGAATAGTGGTCCATAGTTTTTCAAGGTTCAACTTGTCAGGTCTTTTGGTATTTGTACGCCTAGGTATTTCATACTGTCGTCTTCCCTTATAGCGTATTGGTCTCTGAGGGGCTGAGTGGGAGTATAGTTAAAAGTTAGTACTTGGGATTTATGAATGTTTAATTTAGACCCTGATACTGATCCAAAATCTGTAAGCGTTTGTAATAAAACTGGAAGGGAGCTGGCCGGGCGAGTCATGTACACCAAAACATCATCTGCAAACACTACTGTCTTGTGTTCTCCATGTGTACTCCATGTATCTGATCATTTTGTCTAATCAGTTGACTTAAAGGCTCTATGAAGAGTGCAAACAGGAGGGGGCTAATAGGACACCCCTGCCGACATCCGTGTTCCAGTTCAAAGAACCCTGATAGAGAACCATTAACTTGCTATTGGTTTGTGATACAGAGCTTTTATTGTCTGTATGAAGAATGGATAGAGCTGAAACTTGTTGAGTGCTTTATATAAAAATGACCAGTATACGGTGGCAAAAGCTTTTTCCGCTTATAAACTCACAATGGCTGTTTCAGTCTGTTCCTGGTCTATCTTTTGGATCATGTGTAAAGTACGCCTAATATTATCTTGAGTTTGGCGCTGTTTTACAAAACCTGTTTGATCTAGATGTATAATATCAGTTAGGATCCTCTCTAGTCTACTAGTCTTACTGAGGCAAAACATGTTATAGTCCTGATTTAAAAGGCTCACTGGTTTGTAATTCAAACAGTCCAACCCATCTTGTCCCTGTTTAGGAATAACTGTTATTACAGCTTTACACCAGGAGGGGGGAGTCTCACCTTCCTGTAGCACCCAATTAAAAGTTGTCAACAATAGGGGAGTCAATGATTCTTTAAACACCTTATACTATACCATTCGGCTGTAAATGCACCCAGCCTGGGACTTTTATGAGTTTTCAAGCTAGAGATAACCTTATTCACTTCCTCACCTGTTATAGGCACCTTTAAGGCTTCGTTTTGAACATCTGACACTTTTGGGAGATTCAACCCGTTAAGCATAGAATCTACAATTTGTTCATTCATTAAACTTGGTTGGGAGTATAAATGTTTATACAATCTTTCAAAACCCTTACTAATACGATCCAGATCATATTTTATTTCCTTATCAAAGGGGTCTCTTATCTTATAAACGGTTCTCTCAGCTTGCTGGTTTTTTAGTCTGTATGTCAATATTTTTGATGACTTGCTGCCCACCTCATAGTATTTCTGTTTAATAAACAACATATTTTTTAAGTACACTTTGTTTGTATACTATTCAATTGAGACTTTATCTGTCCCATTTCTTTGTCATGTTTTTGTAGATGTTGTAATTCTGCTTCCAGATTTGAGTACTTTTTATTGGTTTGATTTTTTCAAAGCAGCTGTTTTAGAAATTATCTATCCTCATAACACTACTTTACATGCATCCCACAAAACAAGGGAAGAGACTTCTCCATTATCATTTCCTTTCAGACAGTTCTCATGTTCTCCCTTCATTTTCTCATTTAGAATGGAGGAATTTAGCCTCCATGACGTAATTCTCCTTTTGAAGTGGAACTTTATCTCTATTTTAACTGAGCAGTAGTCCGATATATCCATTACACCAATGCCACATGACTTAACTGTATAGATATTGTTATGAAACATAAAAAAATAATCAAGCAGGAGGAATGGGAAGGTGAAAATTAAGTGAAATTCCCTCCACACATCACTTATCCCTGATTCTTGCATCAAACTGTTCATTTTACTGCAGAGTGATTTGTTCTGTGGGCTCTGTCCCAGAGAGGAGTCCAACTTTGGGTTGAGTCTAATATTTAAATATCCTCCACAAATCATGATGCCCTGACCTTTAGTTATCATAAGATCAAAATTTGCTCATAAAGAGACCAGTCTGCTCCAGGCGAGGCATATATGTAAGATAGATAAGATTGTACTTTACTGTCCTTGGTCGATTTTCAACGTAACTGAAATCGCCCCAAAAGGGATGGTACCAAGTGTCACTGAGTGTACTTAGGACTTTGCCCTGATTGGACAATGATATCCACAGAGACAGATGCAAACAGTCAGCTCCACTCAAGTAGGGGGGAAATAAACTATGGTGTGGCAGTGCGTCGCCCAATCACCCTCATGGAGAAACAGCCCATGGTATTAGCTATATGACCAGGTAATTTCATGGTGATATCATAGGTATTCATTGAGTTAGAACATGATGTATCTGCAGGCACACACGCACACAGATACACACAGACCCACACACACACACACACACACAGATACACACAGACCCACACACACACACACAGATACACACAGACCCACACACACATACACAAGGTGATTACAATAATCTCAACCAACCAATGTTGGGTGAGAAACACATCTATTTTCAGAAAACATTAAAATTTGGTTAAATAAAAATAAACAAAGTGAAATTTAAAAAAAAAATGTATTTCTGAACAAAATGCATAAGTTATTTACGGAGGACACACGTGCACGTTTACTTTACCCTAAGTGAATGTTAACTTAAACGCTCGAGCATTTGTGTAGCTGTTAGCCTTTGTAACACAAGTACAGTACAACACAAACAGAAGTAAACAGAAATTGTTTACGGAGGACGCCCCGAAAGTACACGTTACAAATGTGATTCACGACAACCAATCGTTAGATGTCATGAAACCAGTAATACCAGACGTACAGTAAGTGATTTTAACTATGTCCAAAAACACATTACCTTGGCTTTTCTTCCACTATGTTAGCTAATGTTAACATTGACATATCACATAGCCTAGCTTAAGAGGCTAAGCAGCACCTAGCTCTACCGTTAACTTACCCAGATCAATGATGACTTTTTCCTGGAATATTGGAACAAAATAAAGACGCCTGAACTCGGTCGAAACCGAGACCCATATTTGTCAAGACCAGTGGCCGAGACCGAGACAAGTCCAAGACCATAAAAAACCGGACTCGAGTCCAAGACCGGACTCGAGTACTACAGCCCTGGCTGTGTCCTTGTATTTCTGACTGTGTAAAAAATTTAAATTAAGATATGGTATTTCTTACTTAAGCTTTTAAAGATTTCTCATGTAAACTAAATGTATTCATAACTTTTGCACAGATAGTTAAATGTCGATGATTGTTTACACAAATTTGTACAGATCCACTAATTCTTCTTCTTATTTTTTTGTACATGATTTAAATACATTTTTCATCATTCTTGGTTCATTTTCTCTACATGGAAAAAAATCACTTTGTTTGTACGACGCCATTTCTAACTGAAATGTTTATCTCTGCTGTCTGTGTCCAGGTGGTTTGGATTGGTACCTGTCTCGCAGCCATCCTGCTGGGTCTAGATCTGGGTCTGGCTGTAGGTCTTGGTGTGGAGCTGATCAGCGTCGTCATCAGAACTCAATTGTTAGTATCTGATCAATATCTCAGTCTGAACTGGCATAGGCTACTGTATAGACTTATAAACTGTAAAAGATGACAAAGGTTCTAAGTGTTCTCTTAACAATCATATACTGTAGTTTACATTTTTCAAGATTAAAACAAAACCACTTTAAGGTTGTGAATATATTGTGTATATGTGCATTGTCAGAATTAGCACCTAAACTGTCACCATTAGTGGTTTTGATTCAACTGTTACTGCATTTAATTACTCCACTGCCGAAGGGGAGAAGGGTATAATTTTTGGTTTGGTTTGTCTACTGGACCAATTTACATGAAGTTTTCAAGAAAGATGCAAGGTGGTCCAGAATAGAGCACTTTTTTGTGAATGTAGGTCAAAGGTCACAGTCACCAAAAATGTGTTTTCGCAATAATAAGAGATAGGGCAAATCAGGTAAAATGTGTTCAAAGGGACCGGGATTTGTTGTACCTGGCACCATTTGTATTATTTATCAAGGTATTTATTTTAATATGAGTGTTTATTACATTACTGCCTTTTACAAGATTAAATATTGACATTGATGGTGATTACCAAAAAATATGATGCTCTGATGTATGACATTCCAATCAAATATAGGCTTAAGTTTTTGTTTTGTGTTTGAAAATGTTTGTTTATTTTTTGTAAGTAGATTAGCATGGTGTTTTCATTTAACCTTCTTTTTTTACCAGCCATACAATAGAATGTTTTAGTCATCCAAGAACTGACAAAGTTTTTCATGTACATTGTGTTTCAGCCCTCGCTGCAGCGTCTTAGCAAATATTAAAGGGACTGACATTTACAAAGACAGGAAGGACTACATCAATGTAAGTCAGTGACATGTCGTCTCGAACCTTATCCTTGTAGCTTTCAGAAATGTATCTGAACTTTCAGAAACTAAAAACTACTTAATTTTTTAAGACAGTGGACAAAAACTCTACCCAGAGAGAAATTAAGAAGTTCAAGTTTTTCCTTTTGCTTTTTTGTGTTTACCTGTTATTTTTATAGACCGATTATATCTTATACCGATAGATATAGATACAGGTATAGATTATAGTTAATGAATTATAGATATATAGACTTTATTTCAAACCTAAGTAGGCAAAAGAAATTCCAGATTTAACACAACATTCCAATATTTGGAAATAAATCAACCAAAAAAAGAAAACAAATATCACACAAATGTATTATAATTTCATTGTGGCTCTTTAACAATAATTTGTGTCCAAAAAAGGAATAGGAAGAAGCCAAGCTTATATTGTCCTTTAAATGACTTGGCTAATCAATAAATGTATACAGTAAATATAAAGTATAGGTCAGTCATTAAATTCACAGAGAAAAAAAAGAATGCATGATAACATCACATAAATAACTATTACTGTTGTAGTCCCATTCATTGTTACTATATCTCTGTAAAATAAGGTTATTATACACCTTTTTCAATTGACTGATGTTTTCACACTCATTGATATTCAGATTGAATCGATTCCACAAAACCATTCCACAATATGAAATACTCATGTTTTTAATGTAAAGCACTTTGAGTGAGCAAAAATGCACTGTATAAATCCAATCAATCATCATCATCATCAAGGATCTGTTCCAGTGAAATGTTGTTTCATTTTTAGTTTCTGTCTGCAGTCATAACCACCAACTCTATCTGTGAATCATTTCTGTATGCTGCTTGGAAATAATATATGTATTGCTTTGTATAATATTTGTGCTGTTTTATTTTCTATCATATATTTTCATTTGCATGTACGTGAGGATTACAATACTTTATTGGTATGTTCCAGATATCCTGTAGTGTTTATTATCTATATCGCACTCTTTTGAAATGTGCACGATGGTTGTAGGTGATTTTGTAAATATTACCCCATACATATATTCTTCTTTCTTGATCTCAGTTTGGGTGTAATCTAGTTCTAACTTTCTCTAGATATTTGAACCAGAGGGCGTGAAGATATTCAGGATACCATCACCGATCTTCTTTGCTAATATTGAGTTCTTCAGGAATAAGCTGGTGGAAGCTGTAAGTGGAGTTGAAACCCTTCACTTTATGGTGCTATAGAAATAAACAAATTAATGTTAAAAGATCATGTAATAAAATACAGATTGACTTATCTTTGACCTCATTCTCATGCTAATGTATTCACAGCTTGGATTTAACCCACTGAGAGTGTTGAGGAAGAGGAATAAAGCCCTTAGGATAATTCGTAAACTTCTGAAGAAGGGTGACCTGCAGTGTACATCTGTGAGTAAACTTTGGACAAACACTTTCACTTTGAGCTGGTCTTCAAAATGACACCCACAATGGTCTCAGTTTTGGTTATTATTACTTAACTTTTTTGTTTTAATAACTCACTAAGTCTACGTCCAGACTGCAGCAAATGTGGCCCAAATCTTTTGTGACCAATGTTTGATATGTTAAAGACAATTTGAACAGCACAAATCTTTTTTCTTGTTTTTTTTTCAAATCCAACCCAGGCTACTTTCATATGTGGTCCTAAATCTAATATGTATCTGATATTTTGCAATATAACTACAGTCTGAATGTCCAAGTTGCATTTATTCGACTTTTACGTCATTAAATTGCAACAAAAGTCCCAATTCTGTGTCCCAGAAGGGGAAATAGTAGAAAAAATATATTTACTTTCATAATACGTGCCAGCGTGGTCACATATTACAATATTACACCACGATTTGCAGGTCATTTGAGGGTCACATTCAGTTCATTTTCAAAACTGATAGAAGTTGCATTTAGGATATTAATCCATTTCCTTTATCTGCTGTTTATTTGACTCTTGTTTGTTTATATCCAACTAACTGTAAAGCCCTGTGAGACAACATTTCTGTGATATGGGGCTCTACAAATTTAATTTAATTTAATGTGCAATATGAATTCACAAGAATGTCAGTCCAGTAGCTTCAGAGTCGGGCATTGATCAGGTACTCAGCCAGGTTGATGCTGGCATGGGACCCAGTAATGGTGATCTGTCTGTCAGTCGAGCCCTCCACAGGGTTGGCAATCTTGATCTGAGCCCCTGACATCTGACGAATCTCATTGATCTTTGCACCCTGACGGCCGATGATGCAGCCAATGAGGTCATTTGGAATGGTCAACTCATGAGAGCCAGTTTATGCAGAGGCATCCATCCCAGCCTGGAAGCCCTGGTTGCTCTGTGCAGTGAGAAAGGGGCTCTGCTGCATGCACACAAAAATTAGCTTTTACCTGAGCTGCTGTATGAACATAGCCTAACTTAACCCATAAAAACCCAAACAGCCAATAACTAAAACCATCTGCTTGGCTAAACTGTTGCATACCTGTTGATCTATTAATTTGATCAATACATATAAATAATTAGTGTAAAATGGAGTTTCTCATCAGATGTGACCCATTTGCATGTTCAGAGGCTCCATAATTAATGTAGAAACACTGTAATCTTCAACAACATTGACTCACCAGTGAAACCCATAGTTAGATCAATGAAAGTGGATAGACACACTTGCTTTTGTCTTCAGTTACCTGCTGAAAAAGTAACTTTTTGGGGTAGTTTTCTCTGTTTCTGATTTAACATCCCTCAACTTTAATCTAAGTTTTTATGAACAGCTACATGATCTGTGAATAAACATAGGGAACTATCTGATTTTCACCTAAAAAACACAAACAAACAGAGGATTATGTTATGAGTGGAGATAAATCAGTTAAGGAAGATTAAATCTCAAGAAAAATGCATTTGGGAACTGACACAAAAGTAACACTGGGCCTCTATGGTTTAGTAACTTCGCCTCAGACAGTGCTAATTGGTCAATAGGTAATTCAGCCCATTTAATCAAATGGCTGAAGTGATATTATATTTAGCAATGTAAAGGCATGATTGGTTTTG
Source organism: Siphamia tubifer (assembly GCA_020466265.1). Taxonomy (NCBI): domain Eukaryota; kingdom Metazoa; phylum Chordata; class Actinopteri; order Kurtiformes; family Apogonidae; genus Siphamia; species Siphamia tubifer. The sequence goes on along the minus strand of CM035794.1, from coordinate 56,504,995 downwards.
TTCAGCTGACAATACAAGGTTTAACTGTACTTATCTTTTGTTAAGATACAATACGCTCAGGCCTGTGATGGAAAGTATAACAGTGGATTTGTTGTGTCTGGAACTTGTCATGTGTTTATATTCTGATATGGTCTAAATGGACCTTGTAGAGAAGGAAAATTTTTGTACTGTCTTGTAAAAGTTTGTATGGAACCCTTATCAATTTAAAGATTAGACAATATTTTTTTTATTCTAATTCTAAGAGAAAAAACGTGTAAGCTACATTGTACCAGTTTTAGTGCAACATATAGGGGTCTGGAGTTCTGGAATGAGACTGAAAACTCTAACAATCTTCTTCTTTTAATATATTTAAAAAGCAACCTGAACAAAAACTGTTGCTGCTTTATGCTTAATATAACCCTACATGGCCTCATGAACCCCCTCTTCAAAAAAAGGAAACAAACCAAATAACAGAAAAAGGAAATAAGATAGATGTTTCATAGATACGTCTGCCCCAAACTCATGCACAGCTGATACTCTAATCATGTAAACGCTTTGATTTTGTTTTAGAAAGCTCCATGTCTGTATCAGATTTGTCTTTTGATTGATTGGCATCTGTTGTAAGATCAGGAAAGGGGCCAATAACAAAATTAGTAAATATACGTTTTACTGTTTCAGAAAGGTTTAATGAGCACGTCAGGTGGACCCATCAAGCAGTCGGAGGATGAAGGAAACTTGGAGGAGTTGGATCTGCCGACTGACTTCAAAGACCTTCCGATCCGAATTGACTGGAGTGCCGAGCTTCCTGCCAACATCTGCATCCCCAAAGTGGACACTCACAGCCTGATCCTGGACTTTGCAGCAGTCTCCTTCATGGACATTTCTGCTCTGAAAGGGCTCAAAACAGTGAGTTATGAATTCATGTTATGAAACACATAAAGTTTTTTTTTTTGACTGACTGAGTATGGCATTAATCAGCTGTGATTTTCCAGGCACTGAAAGAGCTGATTCGGATTGAAGTTGACGTCTACATTGTGTCTTGTGATCGTAAGTATGAACTACAAGATCAGTTTATTCAAAGCATGTCATAAGTCCATGTGAATTACACATTATTATTTTTTTTTCAGTCAAAAACTGCAAAATGGCAACTTCTGTATCTTCCACAATGTGAAAAGAAACAATGACAAAATAAAAACATAGAACACCAGCTAAAACGTGGAAACAAACAAATGAAATATCAATCAATAAATCAGTCAAAGAAAGAAAATTAGGTGCTTGAGGAATAGAAAATAAATAAGGAGATATAAGCTATTCTTCTTTTAATGTAGGTGTGCATTAGCTTAGTATAGTGGTTTCCAAACTTTTTTTGTCATAACGCCATTTTAACATCACAAATTTCTTCCTAAAATTAATTTGTTTTGAGCATGTAATAGTTTACTATACTATGTTGCAAATAAACAGTCTATATTATTTTGGACAGGTGCAAAAAATAATACTGAAAAAACAGTAACTCAAACTATGAATTATGAAAGAACTGCAGCATCTGAAACTTACCACAATGAACATTTGACAGATAAATAGTACCAGAGTGCTTCAGTTTACCACATCTTTTATTGATTGTGATTGTCTCCGTCATACTCACCATCTATCTATCTGTCTTCACATAACAGTAGTCCATGGTACCATACCTACCGCACTGAATACACTAGTCTGACTAAATAAATTGTATGACATCTTAAATTATGAGCATCTCAGTCTGCTATAGCTAAAAATAAATACATATATGATGGTGTAAAAATATGAGACAAGATAAAGTGTGAATAATATGTATCTGTAACTGTCATGGCTTCTTTCCATGGCTGTAGAGTACATCCTGGAGAAACTGCACAGCTGCTGCTTCTTTGATGATGAAGTTCAGCCATCATTGTTTTTCCTGACGCTGCATGACGCCATGTTGCACATCCTGGAGAAACATCCAGAAGCAACAGAGAAGAAGTCCAACTTAGACAAGGTAATGCTTAAGCTTTGATGTTTTACAAAGTAAAGTAAGTCCTGTGCCTTGAGCTCTTGCTGCTCTCCTGCAGATTGTAACAACAGTAACTGTTCACCTTCCCGGAAGCAGTTTGAGGAGCAGAGATAGAAATGTGAGTAATAAACCAACCATAATATCTGACATGCTTTAAAATTCAGGATTTACATTTTTCCAAGGCTTCTTTTTGTAAGTGTAATATCTGCAAAATGCAAAAAATACACACAATAGGAACTCTTGTTTTTTCTTTTTACCTTAAGGTACCAGATCGAGAAACTAAGTTCTGACATCTGAAAAGAAGATTTTTCTAACAGAAAGTATGCGAAACAAACACACATCATTTTATTGTTAAAATAACATTTACAGATCTCTTTTACAATATACTGTTTTATTATCATTATGAATGATTATGAATGAGACAATCTTACACGTTTACAATACATTATATACCGTAATGTAATGATAAGTAATTCCATGTCATTATTGTTTTTTATACTGTAAATAGTGAATTTTTAGGAAAATTAGGTGTAAAATATTTTACATGTATATTTATATTTTCATTACGATGAAAGTAAATTAACTTTTTTGCACATTGTTTGCAACATCATGCTCTCTTTGAGATAAAAGCAATGTGAAGAAGAATGAATGTGCAACAGCTGAAATAACAATAAATATTTTATAACTATGTGTCAAGTCTTTTATTGTCTTTACTGTCAAATATTTAATCTAAATTAGAGATATGGTTTGATAAAAAAATTAACTTGAAGAGTGTTTAAGATGAGTGCAACATCAGGATAGTGAAAATACCAACAGATAATGAGAATACATTTTAAAATAACTTTAAAAAAAAACCTAAAAACTATATTATTTGGGACAGTGGTAACTTGAGCCAGACTGATATTAGATTTTTGGAAGCGATGCGGATACTGATATTTGAGGCTAAAAAAAGCCAATATCCGCTATATTGGCTGATATCCATATTGGCCGATGACTGATATATTGGCTGATGTATGAAATAAGAACACTTATCTACACAGGATATAATAATCTTATGTTAGGTAAATGCGGACATGTGAATTAACAGCCGTATGAACCTTTATCACAAAGGTAATTGACACAACTTTCAATGACAATTGACACAACTGAAAATGAAGCTAGTGGGCACCCTGTGTTTGTAAGGGAAGAAAAGTACTTGGGGGTGCACTCGGACTGCAGGCTATAAACAACATCATCTATAAGAAAGGAAAGAGCAGGCTCTTCTTCCTGAGGAGACTCATCATTCAATGATCTGTATTGCTATATTGAGGATGTTTTACCAGTCAGTGGTGGCTGGGTCCATCTTTTTTACCACTATCTGCTGGGGAGGGAGTGTGACGGAGAGGGACACCGGCAAGATGAATAAGATAATCCGGAAGGCCAGCTCTGTACTGGGATGGGGCTTGGACTCACTGGGGACTGTGGCAGAGAGACGGATGTGGGCTAAGTTGAAGGACACCCTGGGCAACACCAACCACCTCCTCCACCTGACCTTCATGAAGCAGCACAGCAGCAACAGTGGGGGCTTACGGTGCTGTGCTCCAGGACTGAACGCCACAGGAGGTCCTTCGTCCCCATGGCCATCAGGCTTTTTAACAGCTCAGTAGCTGTAGTCCACTCTGCACCTGTGTCTTTTAACTTGTTTTTATTCTAAATTGTTTTTTAACTGGTTCTTTTTAAGCTGACTTCAGCACTGTAGCTTACTTTTACCAATAACATATTTATTTATTTATTCATACACATTTGTTGTATGTATGTGCTGTGTGTGTATTTGAACGTGGTGAGCTATGTGACAACCTAATTTCCTTAAGAAAAAGTATCTTATCTATCTATCTGTCTTAAAGTGATGTTGTATAGAAATTCTGTTTATGGCATTTCGCAGTGAATCATAAATGTGTTAATGATTGAGCCACGTAAAGACAAAACCGACCATGCGACAAAATTAATCTCAAATCACAGATCAGTTACACCCAGATTCACAGCAGTACTCAGGACATACTGGACAAGTCTTCTTTTAAAGGATCTATTGTCCCAGAGCTTTATATCTAGTTTGACACCTCATTCTCTTAACGCATGATAATGGACACTTCAAGGAAGCGGTATGTAGTGTCCAGATCTATATACTCTGAGGACAGCTTTGTCAAACACCATGAGAAGGTCACCAGGATGCACAAGACCATGGGGGACCATATCAAACAGTACCTGACGTAAGTGAGAACTGGTTCCACATACATCAAAACTCTGCATAATTTAGCACAATGTCTTAAACTCTGATAAATCACATTTCTGCTAAATTAATAATGATGATAATACATTTTATTTGTATAGAGGTAATGCACGTGACGTCACACGATCCCATGATTCCGCGAATATGTTTGTGCCACCATATTGGACTGCAAGAAAACACAGCGTTGTATCATTGTACAGTATTATGGTGGAAAATGATCACTATCGATCAAAGATTGAGCTGATAGAATGTTTCGCTGCATACGCTCCCAACAGACATATTAAAGTCAGATTGCTCAATGAGTAGTGATGATGTGAGCGCGACAGTGACGACACTTCTTGATATAAGGTATCCGGACATTCATAACTATTTGATCAACAGAAATCTGCATACACAGCCGAGGCAATGAAGAGTTATAAAAGCCTAGATGAATATAGATACTTCGTGGCAAGTTGGATCAAAGAATTACCTGTCAAAATACCATCCCAGTTCTCCGTTCGTCATCATAAGCGAGGTAAACAACAACACTTACACGTGAGCCTATTCGGTCATGTATTGAAGCCATTTACCAATGTCTACTGGGATAAATAAATCGACAAGGAGTGTGGACACATACAGGATGTGTGTGGAATGATCAAAATTCGACCTACCAGATATCAAATAAACACTGCAAAGTCGTGTGTCGTCATTCGGTTTCAATGTATTGCCATTTCGACCATCTCTTCAAGTCTCTACGGGATTCTGTAGAATGAAAGTCAGTCTGTTGTCTTCTGGTAATTAATACAACCAATGGCACAACATGAATTGCCCATAGTGTGATCAGGAGTGTCTTGGTTTTCATATAATTGTGATAAAACGGGAGCATGTTGTAATGTGTCAATGCGACATGTTTTGTTGCTGTCCAATATGGCGGCACAACTACGGAATCATGTGGTCGTGTGACGTCATAGTCATAGTACTCAAAGACACTTTACATATGATACAACACAATAAAAACAAACCAATGGAATGGAAAATACTTACCCTAAACCTAAAAACAGCCAGAACAAAAGTATTAAACATTCGGAGGTGAAAAAAGCCAAACGTAAACAGACAGTCTACAGGAGCAGTGTCTGTGTTTTCTACAGCTGTAATCCAAAGCGTGCTAAGAATGCACTGCTGTCGTTTCTGCCAATCATTGGATGGATGAGGATCTACCGGGTCCGAGAGTGGCTGCTGAGTGATGTGGTCTCAGGGATCAGCACTGGACTGGTGGCTATCATGCAAGGTGAGAAGTACAATGAAGAAATATTAGATGTGTGGATTCAGATTATTGGAGCTGAAGCATGGTTTGATAGTGCAAGGGACAAACCAATATACAATTATGGAAATAAATGATTAGACCACTCTTGTTTTCTTAATTTTCTTGTTCATTTTAGTGCCTGGTACAACAAAAGGTGCATTTGTTTGAACTAATCTAATGACAACCATAAAAATAGCTGATAAGACTTTTATTTATGATCTGATATTTATCAATTTTCCACATACACATATAATAAGCAAAGTCACTTCAGTTCTTGTATCAGTGTCTATGGCATTGCACTGTCAAAAACAATGCTTTTAAGCATTCCATGCTCTCTTTTCTGTTTTAGTCATAGGATACAAATAGGAGTTAATACTGGATTGCATAACAATTAATTACTTTTACATGACTGTAGAACTCCACCAGCTGTACTGAAAAAAAAAATAATTTCATGGGGACTGAAATTTGTAAATTGCTGAACACTAAATATTTGGTGCTAAATCGTGTTAAATAGTTAGGCAGATCCACAATAGTGTTAACTATTCCTGAATGTATAACATTATCTAAGATGTTAAAGTTATTCAGTCATGCATGCATAGACCGTGAGATGAGAGATACATTTAAAAAAATATATATTCAGATGTGCAAAATGTGCAAAAAGTTAATGATTAAGTGACAGTACAAATAAAATATTGAGCAAGTGCACAACCAGATAGCCAGCATTTTATTCTTATTGCTGAGGATAAAAGGGAGATGATCATAAGTGTGGCATTTTATAATGGGTGGTGATTGTGAAAAATGTGCCTCAAGCTGCCAAGGAAGCACATAAAAAATAAAAACCTATAGCATAATCCGTCAGAGGTATATGCATGTTCTCATACAAGCGAATGACTGGTTTGGTGTTTAATTTTCACATACTATATTCAGTGAAAACTTTTAGTCCACTGTACAGCACCTGATCAGCAAAAAAAATCCAAATATTGGCATTATAAAACACATTATAATACAAAAATATCCCAACAAATTACAGTTTTTTCAATGTTTGTATTTTATATTTCAAGTAAAATTTTTACAATGCCAATACCTGTTACAGTGCCAATGCAATATTTTCTACAATGTCAAGTTGTAGTTTTGTCAATGCCACAGTTTAATGGCAGTATATGGCTTCATATGCTGTTGAGGATTAATTGATTGATAGTTATTTTATTGATCCCTCATTAAAAGGATTGTATGAATTACACAGTAGGATGAAGGAGACACAAATGAGCAGAGAGAAGGCCTGTATGTGTGTATGTGTGGGTGAGTGGGTGAGTGGGTGGGGGCCACATTCCACAGACCTAAGATAAGAGGGAGTCCTGAGCAGCTGTGTGCTGGACAAGCTGTAGGATCTGGGATGCCATTCAATCCCTATAAAATTTGGACAGCTCCTGACTGTATTTAATAGATGTCAGCGGGAGCTCTTAATGGGAAAGAGAGTGCTTAATAGATGTCAAGAAGAGTTCTTCATAGTAAGGAGAGTACTTGATAGATGTCAAAAAGAGTTTTTTGGTAGGCTGTGGCAGAAAACAAAGTTCTACCTGCAGATAGACAGAGATAAGATAGCTGTAGACTAGCCTTGGAATATCCTTGAACAAGATTGAACGAAAAGTAAGAACAAGGCCTGATATCAACTTGACTCACACAGGTGGCCTGATAAAGTTCATATTGTTAAGATCTGTTCAAAGATAAAAAAGCTCAGATGCTAAGTGATCAGCAGGCCTTGCTGATCACTGATAGCGCAGATGATAGGAGGAGGGGGCTACTGGGTATAAAAGGAAGACATTTACAAGTGTCCAGGAGTCGAGATCTAGAATGTCTGACTGTGTTCTGTTGATTTATTAATTAAACACATATACTGCTTCAAAAGGCTGCTCATTTATGGTCTTTTGTTAAAGATGACTACAGTAATCTGTGCAATAGATCAGTAAAAGAGTGAGTTTTTATTTAGCTTAAAGATGAATAGGAATAATGTAGGTTCATGTACAAACATTTCGACAATATTCACTTACTTCATTACAAATAGTTGTAAAAGTATATAATTTAAATATGTGTAATTGTTTAACTTATTAACTACCTAAATTATGTCATTCATTCTCTGTCTGTCAGCAGGATTACACAGAAATGAATACATTGATTTTCATGAAACGTGATGGAGGGGTATTAAATAATATAAATTAAATAAAATACCAACTGGTGCCAAATGTCCTATTACTATGGTCATTTTTAATCTATCTAGTGCCACCAAAAAAAGTAGAATTCATAGTTTGTCGGTTTATTTGGGGTTTAATAATACTGTAGGGAGAGAGCGACTTGTTCTTGACTGTTGCTGTACTGTCATTGATGGAGGTCTCTGCTCTCTCACTGCTCTGCTACAATTACATTATTATTTTATGATGTTATTATTTTTAATAATTGTTATTGTATTATTAATTTTAGTAGTACTAGTAGTAGTATCTTAGACCTCTATATTCAGTGGTTTGTGTTTACTCCACTCAGGACTTGCTTTCTCACTTTTGGCCATGCTGCCTCCAAGTTATGGCCTTTACACTGCTTTCTTCCCCATGCTGACCTACTTCTTCCTGGGAACTTCAAGGCACATATCTGTGGGTATGTGGTACTAATCACAAATCACCCAAAAATGTTGGTCGTTTTTCATTTAAATACACATAAATGTAATCCTGTAAAATCATATGAGAAATGTTCCATAATCAAACATAAAACATTCTTAAAGACATATGCCTAAAAGCTGCTGATCTAAAATATAATCTTACACTGTGCCATATCTTTATCTCTACAGGCTCCTTTCCAGTCCTGAGCCTGATGGTGGGTGCGGTGGTGATCCGTCTGGTCCCAGATGAAGGAGGACCACTAGTCAACTTCACAAGCTCAGCCAATTTAAGTGTGGAACAGCAGCGGGTCCTAGTGGCTTCCTCTGTGACTTTCTTAATGGGGGTTTTCCAGGTACTGGAACTTTGGGTGAAGGTTATTTTTTAACCAGTCGTTCTATGACAGAGCTGTATTTTAACCAGGTTTCTGTCCTTTGCAGCTGGTTATGGGCATTCTGCAGGTGGGCTTTATTGTTGTCTACCTGTCTGACACACTGGTGTCCGGCTTCACCACAGCAGCTGCAGTCCATATCCTTGTGTCTCAGCTCAAGTTTACATTAGGACTGGAGATCCCTGGCATCAACGGACCACTCGCTATCATATATGTACGTGGGAATGGGTGGCATGGCCAAAAATGTATATCCTGGTATAATTGAGCCATTGACGGTATACAGTATATATCACGGTATAGTACTTTTGTAGGCGACAATACATAAATAATTTTTAAAAAACTATAAATGACACCAGAACAGTTTGTTAGTGGTCATATAGCTCCAAGGGCAGTCTTTCATATTTGTGCAGACTTTTTTCATATTCATAGCACAACACATCTCAATGGTCGCAATCACTGTCGCAGCACTTAGCATGCTAATGTTAGCGAAAACGCTAACGACATTGTAACTCTGAACAGTCATTTTAGTTGCTAGCAAGAACCAGATACCATGACTAATAGTAACTCAACTGGACATAGTAACGTACAGTTATTACAGCTAAATTTAAGGCAGTGTTAATGTTTAGCACAATTGTTTTGTTATCATAAACTCTATTATTGAATAACGGTTATTTTTGTACAGACCCTTGAGAAGGTCTTTCTCCAGATAACGTCCACCAACATCTGTGACCTGGTGATGTCCATAGTGATCATGTCAGTGGTGCTTGTGGTGAAGGAGCTGAATGACAAATACAAAGCCAAACTGCCTGTGCCCATTCCCATTGAGGCTGTCATGGTGAGGAAATTTATTCATTATAATTTTATTTCAGGAATAAATCCATTTGTTGTTATAGTATATGATTGGAAACCATATAAAGCCAAACAAGTTGTCTTATCTAAGACTCAAAGAGGTGTCTTCTCCATTTACACAGACTGTTATAGCTTGTGGCGTGTCCTACGGCTTCAACTTCAAGGATAGGTATAATGTTAAGGTTGTTGGCGCAATGGTTAGTGGGTAAGTTTAAAGGTTTCTATTCATATATACACAGTTCCGTTCCAAGACTTGGGTCACTTTAAGCTCTGTTGTTTTTGCAGGGCTGTAATGATCAGATGTATTCTGTATTTTCTGTTGTTTACTGGTTCTCTGATGGTTTTACAGTTGTTAAATAAGTAAAGACATGCACACTGTTGGTTATTACAATATTTTCACTACATCAAAGAAATAAATAAGCTCAAAAACAATTTAACATTTGTAAATAATAGAGAACTACTACTACTACAAAAAAATAAGTCTTATTACCAAGAAAAACACTCAGCTTCTAAAAGCAAAAGCCAAAAGTGTCTGTTTGGACTTCCTTATAAGTCTCTTGATCTGAATGTTTTTTTTCTCAGTTACAAGTAATCAGTTTTTTTCTGTGTTCTGACAATAGAATTAATATTCTTTTATATTCATATATTTTCTTTTCAGTCATTTGTGTCTGCATATGCCCTCAACAGTCTAATCATAGGTGTCAAACCCCAGTATCCTGTATGTTTAAGATAGTTCCCTCTTCCAGCACACCTGGTTGAATTAATGATCAGCTCATCATCCAGCTCTGCAGAATCCTGATAATGATCTATTGACTTCCAGATCTGATGGAAAAGGGAAATTTCTAAAACATGCAGGATACCAGCCCTTGAGGACAAGTGTTTGACACCCTTAGTGTACCATGATTGAGAGAATGGTTATTATAACCCTGCTAAAACAGCAACCCTAATAGTGACCTAGGATGTTTACCCACACTTGTACATAAAAAATAACAACTACAAATGTGTTATAACCTCTGTTGACCAACAACTGCTCACTTTTAGGTATGAGCCTCCAGTGGCCCCTAACATGGATGTTTTACAACAGAGTGCTATGGAGGCCTTTCCTATTGCTATTGTAGGGTTTGCTATAGCCTTTTCTGTTGCCAAAGTCTACGCCATAAAGCATGATTACACCATAGACGGCAACCAGGTAAGTTACATATGAGAACTCTATAAAGAGAAGTAGAGAGGAAACAACATATTGGTTATAAAGGTCAATCATTTTTATGTATGGAGATGTAGTTAAACTGAATACTGCTCAAACTCTTAGATGTAGGTAATAAAAAGAGGTCAAATGCAGTTAAGAATATAATCCATTTGTTACTGCTTTGATTGTTGTATTTCAGGAGCTGATTGCGTTTGGTATCAGCAACATATTTGGTGCAAGCTTCAGGTCATTTGCAGCCAGTACTGCACTCTCCAGGACGGCTGTGCAGGAGAGTTCAGGAGGCAAAACGCAGGTCATAAAAGCAATCCTTTCACATTCTCATTCCTCCACTTCTCCATCTCTTAATAAATCTCATACACTTCACTGTGTAACTGTGAGAATGGCTGATTACTAACAGCGGAGTTATGTTTTTGCCCATGTTTACCTGTTTGTTTGACTGTGTCTCATTGTTAGCAAGATAACTCAAAAAGACATTTTCAGGAAATGTTCAAACTGGCACAAGGAACAAATCAATCAACCAAATTTTACTTATATAGCACCTTACAACACCAAACGCTGCACAAGGTGCTTTCCAAAATAAGATAAAACAATAAAAAAAACAAGCAACAGTCATAAAAAAAGTAATAATTATAAAACCAAGATAAAAACAAAGATACAACAAGTTATAAAACCATAGCAACAACATAAAAAAGACATGGACAGTCGACTACATGTCAAACGGTTGCCTAAATAAATATGTTTTGAACTGAGATTTAAAAACCGCAAGCTTAGTCATTGTTTGTAATTGTGCTGGAAGCATATTCAACAGCCATATTCCATAAATGATTAAATGTTGGTGCTGATCATTAGAGGTATGGGGGGGGGGGGTATGTTTCATTTGGTTGGTCGAGACAGACCGCTGTTCACAGAATTGAAGGGGTGGGGCGTGGGGTGTGTGGTCTGCTTTGGTGAAGTCTGCTCTCTAAGTGCTTTTCTAGTTTATATTTTTGTATCTCTGTTCCTAATGGTGTCTCATCTTTCATGGATAATATTTTAAGCACTTTAGTTTTTAATTACTTGATTGTAATTATATGACGCTGTTAGATTTGTAATATAGGTCAAGGGCTGTGCAATAGCTTTATTTGACTATTTACTGGTACTATATCCTGTACTCCATCTTAGCATACTATGTCACTGTATTTCGTCATGTGTGCTGTTTTGTTAATTTGCTACACTGATATGTTTGTATCTTATGTATATGGTGTAACCCTTTGCCTACACCAAATTTCCCTCTGGGGAAAATGTATATCATACCTTATACATGTAGCTATCCAAAAGGATTTATTTTCTTACTGTTTTATATCATGTTTCCCTACCAAACCAAATTAATAGTTTTTTTCTACAAATGCAGATTGCGGGCCTGATCTCTGCACTGATGGCAATGATTGTAACTGTGGCCCTTGGGTTTCTGCTGGAGCCTCTTCCCAGAGTAAGACTGACGCCTGCTATATTTTTTACCTTCAAAGCAGAAAAAAACACCTTTGTTTTCTTGAATTTCTTGTTAATTTTTACAACTAAAGGTATGTTTTTTTGGACAAATACAATGATAAAAATAGCTCATAAAAATTTAATTTCAGAGATGAAATACAGTTGAATCATAACTGTATGAGCCAGAATATACAAACGAAGAATGAGAGAGATGGATTTACAAAGGGTCAAACGAGAGAGAGCGTCTGTAGAGGCATCCACCACTGAAGCTGCTGCAGAAAACCAGGACAGATGAACCAGGGAATGGTGGTGTCAGTGCCAAAACTGCAAACCAATGGAGAATAAGGAGGAATGTTTTTGCTGCAGGGAATGGGACTTAGTTATCCCACAAATGCAAGAACTGGAGCTAAATACTTCATTCCAAAGTCTGCTTTTTAATCCGCCGTTCCATAGGTAGCATTAGGTGCATAAACTACGTCAGCTACATCTCTCAGCTCACTGTTGAAGTGGGCTAGTTGCATCACAACTGACGAGAGGTGCTGAGAAATTAGTCCCTGAACATGCAACAACTCATGTGATGCAAGGTCCGTTTAATTTCAAACATGTTTCTATCACCACAAACATGTACATCCACAGCCTGGAATAATAACTGATTTGCTTTGGGTGCTTTGAGGATTGTGTATGACTGTTTTAGTGACCGGCTACCATAAATTCAATTCAGTTTTATTTATAGAGCCCCAAATCACAACGTCGTCTCACAGGGCTTTACAGGAGAGAACAATCAACCGCAGAAATAGATGGAAGTCCCAAGCATCCCCTGTCCTTAGACCCTCTTTCTCTGCAAGAAAAAACTCCAAAACCCAGTGGGAAAAAAGAAGAAATCTTGGGGAGAACCACACTGAAGGAGAGATCCACTCGCAGCAGTAATAGGAGAGAAAAGTTCTGCAGATATCACAATTTGGCAGAAATATTACTTGAGCAACTATGCTATGAGGCTAACTGACTGGTGTCATACCAAAATGTCACAAAAGGCAGTATTTTACTTGTTGAAGAACAATAGTTAGTTGGATGCTAATAGGTTTAAAGTATTTTGTTATAGTTAAAGCCTCATTGTGTGACATCAGTCTGTTCTAGGAGCCTTGGTTATTGTCAACCTGAAGGGCATGCTGATGCAGTTCAGAGAAATCCCACACTTGTGGAGGAATGACACACTAGAATGTGTAAGTGTCTGGAAACAAAGTCTGTTCATTAATTCATCTTTCCTTTATCAGATGGCCCGATCTGTTCTCTGTCAGTGTTTGACTTCAGCTTTTCATGTGCAGGTGGTGTGGGTGGGAACATGTGTGGGTGCCATCCTGTTGGGACTGGATATTGGTCTGGCCATGGGCCTTGGCGTAGAGCTGCTGACTGTCGTCTTCAGGACTCAATTGTAACTGAACAATTAACAATATCAGATATTTCCCATTGACTGTAAAAAAATTTTGTAGGATACACTCATGCTCCAGAATATATCAATGTATTTACAGGGGTGGGGCTTAAGAACCAGCAAACCAGGCAGTTGCTTGGAGCCCCACCCACTAGGGGACCCCCTAGAGCTGTTTGTGTGTGCATATGTGTTCATGTATGTGTGTCTGTGTGTGTGTGTGTGTGTGTGTGTGTGTGTGTATAGTTGTGTGTTTTATGCATTTCTATTTTTGTAATTGTGTTGTTTTTTTGTGTAGCTGTGGCTTCATGTAGTTGGGTGTGTGTGTGTGTCTGTGTGTGTTTGTCTTTCAGGGACATACATGTGTTGGACTTCACTTTCAGAACCTAATTCAGCAATTTTTTCACTTTTCATCTCAAATTGTGCAAATGTAAATTTTGTGTGTGTGTGTGTGGGGTGGGGGGTGGGGTCTTGCTTGGAGCCCCAACAGACCTTCACAAAGCCCCTGTGTATTTAGTATATACAAATGAGTGTTAAGTGTTACAGCTAATGGCACTATTATAATAAGACTTTTCACTATAGTAATGTTCTGAGCTGCTATATATTTAAATCTCAGATCATGAATGATTGAATGTAAACATTTTACAGATATTTCTCACACATAGTTTGTGCAGGGAATTCAAATCCATCACTAACTATTATTTCCCATTATTTAAAATAATTAAACAATCTATTAATTAAAATCTTTTCCACAAATCCAATCACACAGAAAATGCACAACATCTGTGCTAAACATGCAGTTATGTTACAACTAAAACAGCCAGACCCATTTTTGGGCTTTGTGGGGGCCCTATGCAAGATGGTGTTTCGAGGTCCCTATTTTGCCAAACTGCAGTCGAACAATCTTAGATGATCTACAAACACACACCAATTTATCACAAGTCACAAGCCAAACAGGCCACTGTCTGGCCCGTTTCTTTCTATACACAGACTACGCAATTGTGTATGGCCCCACAGAGCCAGTAGGAGCCCCCAAAGCTGCACAACAGACATATATGAGATCAAATACCACTGCAACAATCGTAACTGTAAAACTAGAATATTCATGACATTTTTAAGTTTTGAAAAAACACTTGGGGGCCACATAAGCATTGAAAGACAGTGATTTTGATTCTCAGATGAGGCTGTAGCTTACACCAGATTTCGGGGGCCCCTAGTAGCTTTGTGGTGCCCTACACAATTGCATAGTCTGCATATAGCAAGAAATGACTCCGCAGACAGCATACTACAGAGGTTTACTAAGAGACCACAGACACATACTATTGGTGAGAGTGGAGTTTTCATGAAAATGGTCTACTTAAAACAGTTCCATAACATTGTGTATTTTTTTTCAATGTCACATTTTTTATGGAAACTGTCCTAAACACACTAATTTCAAGTGGTAGAAATGAGTAATATTACACAACTAAAATGCATCAGAGGCCACCAAATAACACTAAATTTCAAAATTGTCTTGGGGGTTAATGCCTGCACGCTGTGGTGTTTAAGTTGTGTCAATATGTTCAGAGATTTTTAAAACTGAAAGCAAGAAGTATCAATTCAAAATACCAAATAAAAAAATCAAACAAAAAAAAAAAATTTCTTCAAATGAAAAAATATTTGAAAATATTTTCACAGAAATGTGAAATACAGAAGATTATTCTGACAAATCACTTACTGTTAATTATGGAGAAAAGAAATAATTTGGGAACTGCTTCAAAATAGCACTGGGTCTTTGTGAGTTAAAAAGAACTGAAAAAATGTATCATTGAGCTTATTGCCTCCTCTGGACACTGTAGAGACCTGTTTATGACACCGAGTCCATTTGTTGATGCTTTTTATACTGCCTACAAATAAAGTAAAGAAATTCACATCCTCAATTATATCTTATCTTGACTTAATTTAGACAAAAAAAAATATCTCTTTAAGTTAAGAATATTTCAAACATTTTTTGACTGTATTATTCAGCCCTAATTCTTATGTTGTTTTTTTTTAGCCCACGCTGTTGTGTTCTTGCTAACATCCCCCAGACTGAGCTGTACAGAGATTGTAAAGATTACCTCAATGTACGTATATATTTAATCATACAATGCACCACTATTTGTGTACATTACAAACTTCTCACTAGATGTTTCACTGTTTCCTGTCCATAACTCTCTTCCTCTCAGCTATTTGAACCAAAGGGAGTGAGAATTTTCAAGATACCTTCACCAATTTTCTTTGCCAACATTGAATTCTTCAAGGACAAACTTATACAAGCTGTATGTACTGGCGATAAAGCCCTTCTCTTATTTTCTTCAGTGAAAGTGTGTGTGTGTGTGTGTGTGTGTGTGTGTGATGTTAATGCTGTGGTTTGGCTGTGCAGGTTGGTTTTAACCCTCTGAGAGTTTTACGGAAGAGGAACAAAGCTCTGAGGAAAATCAGGAAAATGTTAAAGAACAGTGATGACAATGTTACACAAGTAAGGTCTCATCTACTGCACACTTGTTAGTCACTCTAACACATTTTTACATGTTTTTTTGGGTTTGTTTTTGGTTCCAGGTTTTTTATTTGTTTGTCCACCTGTCTGTTTGTCAACAAGTTTACATAAAAACTCGTACTCATCGTCTGTCGCTTCATCCGGGTCCAGGTCGCAGGGGCAGCAGCCTCAGAAAAGTAGCCCAGACTTCCCTCACCACATCCATCCAGCTCCTCCAGGGGAATTCCGAGGAGTTCCCAGGCTAGCTGAGAGATATAATCCCTCCAGCGTGTCCTGGGTTGACCCCGAGGTCTTCTCCTGGATGGACATGCCTGGAACACCTCCCCAGGGAAGCGTTCAGGAGGCATCCTCACAAGGTGCCTGAGCCACCTCAACTGGCTCCTCTCGACATGGAGGAGCAGCTGCTCTACTCCGAGTCCCTCCTGGATGTCCGAGCTTCTCACCCTATCTCTAAGGCTGAGCCCGGCCACCCTGCGAAGGAAACTCATTTCGGCCGCTTGTACCCGAGATCTCATTCTTTCTGTCATAACCCAAAGCTCATGGCCATAGTTGAGGGTCAGAACGTCGATCGTCCGGTAAATTGAGAGCTTTGCCTTCTGATACCACCCCAATCCGTCTGTTGACCTCCCGCTCCATCCTTCTGTCACTCGTGAATAAGATCCCAAAGTACTTGAATTCCTCCACCTGAGGCAGGACTTTCTCCCCATAAAACCATAAAAACTACTTAGATGAATTTCCATAACATTTCCAGGAAGGTCCAGAATAGATCCTATTAAATGTTGGTGAATGTAGGTCAAGGTCACCAAAAATGTGTTTTTGCAATGATAAGAGATAGGTTAAATCAAGAATTTCCTTTTCATTCCTGTAGACTCAGTTTTACACATAGCTTCCTTTTGTTCTCACTGTTGTTGTACATTGACACTAGAGCCTTGAAAGCCAAATTTGAAGACTCTACGTCAAAGTCACAATAATTTTGAGTAGAACTTTTGAACTATTTATCTTAGAGACTTACATTGAGGACCAAAATGCTCATTTTTAAATTCTGCACTTTATGGTATGTCACTTATCTATATGCATATGAATGGATTTTGAGCTATTATTGACCGAAATGGTCAGGGGTCACTCAATCAATACCTAAAAATCTCAAATGGACTATAACGGAAAAACAAGTGGAAATAAAGACTTAGTTACAATTATTAACAGACAGGAAACCTGGCATGGACTTCAAAATGGCATCATTACCTTGGAAGGTCAAACCCATAATCTCATGTTTTGAGAGGGAGATGTCCATTCAAAGCTAAAACATTTGCGAGAAGGGTTTGTTGTGCCTGGCACTACTTGTGTATTATTTTTTACTACAGATTTTTGTTCATTTTTAGTCACTAGCAAATTTTTGTTTTGTCTTTTTATTTTTCTATTGTATTTGATGCATATTGACATGTGCTGCTGTAGTTTTGAATTTACCCCTTGAGGAATCAATAAAGTATATCTTATCTTATACTACTACCCAGTGCTATGCCAGTGAACCCAAGCAGTTTTTTTTTTTTCTTTTAAATCTTTATTTTTCATACTTTTCGTTCACATAGGAACACTCCAGGGATTTCATTTGTCCAACAACAGGTGAGGGGTTTAAGGTGGATGACTTGGACATGCTGAATGACCTCAGGGAACTCCCCTTCAGGATAAACTGGGACGCTGTGCTTCCTGCCAACATCAGTGTTCCCAGAGTAGACCTTCACAGCCTGATCTTAGACTTCTCTGCTGTCTCCTTCCTCGATATCTCTGCAATAAAAGGACTCAAAACGGTAAAGTGGTTCCTTCAGTGGTATTTACAGTGGTGGAAAAAAGGTTTTGGACATACCATGCATCTATAAAATATTACATGGGAATCACACTTAAGTCAATGTCACGCTCACTTCTGCATGTTCTCTGGTCTGTCAGGCTTAAAACTGGATGTTTCAGTGAGATAATGAAACACATCCAGGGCATGACATGTTGAAACGTAAGAATTTAGTTAGGTTTTTTTTCTTGCTAACAAGAAACATAGAAATCCTTTTCTCACTGTATGTCTGGTGCAGCAATACATTTTTTTTTCACAAATACTTAATATTAATAATATTTCAGATTGTATTTAATATTAAAGTTGTCTTAAATGTTTTTCCACTACTGTATGTTTCTCCCTGCAAATTCAGGTACACAACATTCATCAGTGAAATAAAACTGCAGTGCTAGTGGACATATAATGTATAATCTTTAAAGCCTAGTTAATGAGAAAAACTGCAGAAAAACCATTACTGTATAAAATGCACAATTAAAAAAATATCTGAAAAATACAAATCTCATGTAGTATACTGTGGAAAAACAGCTTTGCTCTAATGGTACACTACAAAAACACTTAAATGGTACACTTAATACTTTCACTGTCCTCTACAGACTCTGAAAGACTTCGTTAGGATCGATGTGCAGGTTTACATTGCGTCTTGTGACCGTAAGTTTCATCAACCTTTCTTTAAAATCAAATTAAAGCAGTATGTCTGTCTACAAGAGGTGAATTTTGACATGTTTTCATAGCATACGTCATGGAGAAGTTACACAAATGTATGTTCTTTGATGAGGAGATACAACCCTCCATATTCTTCCCAACCCTTCATGATGCCATGTTGCATACTTCTATGTCAAACAGTGATGACACAGTTAATTCACTTACGGTAAGAAAACTACCTGCAGGTTTATGGATCATCAGAATCAAGCAAATTATATATGAGACTGCCTACAGTCATATAATGTTCTGATCTGTATTTTGTTTTTCATCTTTTTCAGCTCGGGGAAACAAAGATCTAGAAGAACATTTTCCAAAGACAAAAAATCAATACTATTGAATAATGTCAACATTACACCTATTCTTACTGTGCTACCATTACACATTTTACTTTTTATGCTAAAGTTTCTAACAATACTTTAAATACTGTTGTGGGAGTAGTCAACTAAAATGTATGTTATCCAATCTTCAAACTTTTTAATTTGCTGTTTTACTTCTATCTTATAATAAACACTGTAAACAGATTATGTACATTGTCTGAGTCTTTTTGAAGGGTTAAACTTTATCTTCAAAGAACATATACTGTGTACAAGGCTTTTCTATGCAAGATTTCTTGAATACTCAACCTGAATTTGTTTAAACATGATCAAAATGGGTGAACAGAGTGCTGCGTGTATAATATTTAATAGAAAATCTATAACATTTATATTTAAGACAAGGATCTGAAGGAGTTATTAACAGACATCTCAGGTTACGTTGAAAAAAAAAAGCTGTCAATTAAAACAAAGCTGTGATGGCTGTTAAAAATTTATTGAGACAGAGTTAACATTGTCAATGTACACCACGTGTGCGTGAAATCAGCCGACATATTTACAGAAATATTTAACCACACGCTATTAAAAAAGGGACATTCCTGCTCTTCTGAATGTTTATAGTTCAGTAACGTTAACTAAAATGTGCACCACATACACACTTGCTTTGGGGCAGTTTTTATCAAAATGAAGGTCCTACATCTGGTAACCCTGAGGTTTACTATCACATTGTTCAGACAAGTGGTATGAAACAGAATGACACACTGTTGCCCATCAGTTGGCAGGTTACTGATAATATGGCCGGTAACGGCCCTGATCTGGGTGATGTGGTCCTGGCATCTGGCCTTGGGGAGGAGGACCCTGCATCCGAGGAGGAGGTGGCCCTCTTGGAGCGGGCCACATTCCAGGACTGAGGCCTCCTGGCTGGTTAAATGGGGGACTGAGAGTGCCCTGGTCTTCTGGGAACTGCTGCATTGAGTTTGGGTTATAGTGATGGGGCGGGGGTGCATTAACAGGGGGGCCACTGTGCTGTGGTGGAGGTCCTGGGGGTGGATGGTTCATGTAAGGGGGCATTTGGCCCAGTATGTGCCCCGGTGGAGGAGTTATTGGTGGAGGAGCAGTGGACATGGGTGGCGGGGGTGCTGGGTTGTACACCATATGGGGTGTCCCAGAGCCCTGAGGAGGATGCTGCATGGGGTGACTAATAGGAGGAGGTGGAGGAGGCGGAGGGCCAAAGTGCTGCTGTGGTGGGGCCATCATATGGTGAGAATGGGACACTACAGGTGGCTGCCCTGGATAGTCCCCAGGGTGATGGTGAGGAGGCTGTGAAGGGCCTGGCCCACCAGAGTGGGGCTCTCGAGAGGATGAAGAGTCATCTTGGATGGGCACTGTAATGAGATTGCTGTGCTTACGCGTAGTTACTGTGGCAATACGGAATGTTTCGGGGCCGAGGCCAGAGGGTGGGGGCGGGCCATCATGAGCAGTCGGTGGTGGTGGCTGACTGTAAGGGTCGTGACCACCGTGTTGGAGAGGGTTGGGGAGATGAACATGGTTCTTGGCCAAGTGAGGTGGAGGCACACGGAATCGGTCCGTTACATCAGATGTCGGGGGCAAGTGCACAGGTTCCTGGCGCCCTGCGGAGGACTTGGCTGCTCTCATGTGACGATGATTGACATGGGCCTGCAGGTCACGCTGGGACAGATAAGTGCGCTTGCATCCTGGCACAACACTGCACATGTAGAGGGAACCACGCTGGCACTGCTCAATGCGTTGCACCGGGTCTGTGCAGTTGTAGAGAGTGAGACTGAAACCATAACGACAAATGTTTAGACACAGGAATTTCTGATAATCTAGAGGAAAACTTTCAATATTTAGAAAAACACCAATTATCCAAATCAACCCGATTGAAACAGGTAAACTGTCTGTAGATGACCTTACCCTGGGCACATCTTCTCTCCTTTCTTCTCATGAAGCAAAGCACAGTCATAACAGAAAACATGTTTACATGGGATCTATGGAATGAGAAGATAAAGGTTATAGATCAGCCTCACACTTGAACTGTGTGGAGAAATGGTTACACTAAACTAAGTACATACCATCCGTCCATACAGCTGAATAGGAAGACCACATTTGTCACAGAAGTGAATTGGTACTTCATCCCTTTCTCCAATCAAATTTAACTGCAGACATTAAAACAGACCGTCAGAATACTCATTTCAACATCAACACAAACTATACCTTCCATTGACAAGCTTTACAAATTAGTCCAAGAATCCATTTTTTTTTTAAATGAAATCAGCACCTTTTCAACTTAAGATTTCCTGCAAAGAATCATTTGTGTCTAAAAATGATAAACTACCAGTAGGGTTATTTCATTTTTTACTGGCTTCCATACCTTATAGTCCCAAAACAGTGGCTGAGGAAATCTCCTCTGGTTTGCAAACACATCACCAGCTTTAGTTCCACAATCAAATCTCTCCTCTTGCTTGAAGCCAAAGTTATCTGCCAAAAACAAGAAGTGATCACTAAGGATACAAAAATACCTGCATATCTCACAAGGTTTAATCTGATTTATCCATTTAGTATGTATTAAAAATCTACCATATAAACATTCAAAGAGCTATTTAATTTTTACTTAAGCATTTTTTGGCTTCAGATGCAAAACTTTACATTCTGTATTAATTAGATACATGGTTTCCCGTATCAATGCATTTTCACTGTACTTGCTATGACAAGTGTAATAAATACTGTATGGTTAGAGCTGTGTTGCATTGTTTCAAAGTGGGTAATGCTTTGGTGCCTTCTGGTGGTGTAATGGTAAACTACAAAATACAACTAGTAAAAATGAAAGGTTAGTAACATGAATTTCAATGACAGAGACTAGTGTTTACCCTCAAAACCAGCTAATCATACTCTTGATTTTGTTTGCCAGAGATTTTATTTAGCCGTTTCACTATGACGAATTCAATCAGAGCCGAATCTAACTGTACCTCCCCATCATTCAGTTAGTTTGAATTATTTTTTTTAAGATCAGATGCACTAAATTTCTTTTGTGTTATTTGCTTACTTTTTTAATGTCTTATCATCCTCACCACTGTGTTCAAAGGAACCTTAGTCATCACCTTGCCAGATAGAGTGGGAACGAGAGTCCGAGGCTTCAAGCCTCAGCATCCACATCTTATTAAGCTCATTACTGGAGACTCCTGGATAATTCTGTCAATTTCTGATCTACCCACCAGAAATTATAATTTAGAATCAACCTGCTGTAACCAAAGTCTAAAAATACACATTTCACTTTCCCCATTCAATCTGTCCACCTCAAACAAACGGCATAGGTCAGATACCTCATCTGCTCAGGTTTTCAAATGATTCTCGTCAAATGGCTCATGTTTTAGCATGGTTCGGAAATAACCCCTGTACACTTGGTAAATTGAAGACCAAGGAGACACCTGTGGATTTTAGCATTCTGGGATTAAGCATTCTGAAATCACAATGGGGATAATTATACTCTCTAGTCCACCTTCAGAAGCCATGTACATGTAGGAATAAACTTTTTGAGGATGCTGATGTTCTTAAATATGTGTGGCTATAAGAATATTCTTCACTGCAACCGAGGACCTTGGATTTAGCTTCACACATGAGGATGCTGCTACATTTTAAATGATTGATAACATCTCATATACCCTCCATGACCTGCTGGGTTGAAGCGCTGAGTGCTGTTAATGTAATACCTCATCAGTCCCACTGAGGTTGTGTACTGCAGAATGTTGCTCCTGTTATACATAACAGGCAAATAGTGTCCCTGGACTTTATTTGCATTGATGGACTGTGTAATACCATGTACTGCTAAAAAATAGAGTTCCTAAAAAGTGCTTATTTGATCTAAAGAGCCTTTTCTGTAGCCACCCCAAATCTCTGGAACTCACTCCCCCAACCATTCGTCACTGTTCCGACCTGAACACTTTTAAATCCCTTTTAAAAACTAATTTATTCAACATTGCTTTTAATGTTTGATTACTTTATATTCTGTCTGCTTTAATCTATGATTGCTCTGTTTGATTATCATTGTTGTTTGACTCTTGTTGTTGTGTTTTTACAGCATGTAAAGCGTCTTTGAGTGCCATAAAAATAAAATTTATTATTATCAAAGCAAACTTTCACTATCTTAAAAATGCATTTTCCATAACACAATCTGGAGCTTTCAATATGCAGACAGTGCTAGATAGAGACTATCATATTATTAAATCTCAGTGTTAACTGGTAGAGCTTTGTGTTTCATGAAACGTACCGTCCTCTGCAGATTCACTTTTACATGGCCTGCCACTGGGTCTCTGGATGCGGGGCGGAGGTTTACTCCTTAGAGGCTGTTTGGATATGAGTTTGATTGGGATCCGTCTGCGAACATCTGGACCCCCCAAGCTTCCAGAGCCATCACTTCCTTGAAGATCATTGTCTATTTGGGGAAAAACCACATACAAATAAATACCATGTCTATTGACGCCTCCCGTAATTAAGTAATTCTGAATCAGGTTCCATTAAGACTCCGTGAAGCTGTACAATGAATACGCACAAAGCCCATTTGGAAGTTTCATATATGGCTGATCTGGGTCTGACAGGAACAGTTACATCGCTCATACTGTTTAAAATGTGAACACTACAGTTTGAAAAACCACATGAACACCATGACGAAAGTAAAACAAATCCGATCACCCTCGTTACTTAAACTTCGTCGCTGACGTCTACTTTACATTATGCCAAAACTGTACTTTCAACACATCAAAAGTAATACTGACACAAACTGCTTTTCATGACTAGAACAAGCGGCTGTACATAACATAGTTATAAATAATACAAATACATTTGCTAAACTGCATTATTTATGTTTATTATCTTGCAACACTAGCTAGCTCAGTCACAAATATGCTAACGTTGACATTGGCGCCCCAACTCAACTGCAGTTTGTGGACATTCCCATTTGAGTGTTAGAAAGGTTCTTGTGGCCACTAAATGCCCTAACTCTATTCATTTAGCCCCCAGTACTGCATAAAACTGTAAAGATTAACGTACTACTACTTTGCTCCTTGACAACTTTTATAGAAGTGATCTAAGCTAACACTACTTGGTAGCATTAGCTATCCTGGAGCACGCTAACTAGCTTTAAAGCTGCTATGGATAATAATGGAATGTTTAAGACAAGATCTCACCGGCGATGGCAATATATTGTCAACGGTAAAGCAGGTTCATCGAGAGATTTGCCTGTGCCGTTAAAATGTACAACATGCACTAAGTTTTGTAAAGACGGCCCTGTGAACATTCGCTTACCGCTTTGGTCCATGATCCAACCGATCTAACGAGCGAGCGCAATGCATGATGGGATAGATCGCGCAAGAAATAAGACTGGAGAAAAGAAAGTGGGAGGAAAAGATTAAACATAACGATAGGGGCGAAATAAACCATTTTAAAAGTCGACAGCTTATATAGTCTCAATCGTTAGTATATCTACTTATAACAAGTCATTGCTGAATGTCTAACAGTGAAAGTCACGCTCAGTATAAGCCTTAAACAATGATTGTATCTATTTATAAGTGTGTTCATATTCACATACATATGACATATAGCAAAATACATGCTACTGTATGTGCAGCATAAAGTTAGAAGTAAGGAGCAGGCTACCTGCCCTATATATTGACTTTGAAAAGTGATGCTTGACACGTCATTATACCTTATTTTAAATATATATTTGAATAAAGTGTTAAAATATTTTCGCACCGAAGTTCAGTTAACTCATTAACTCCAGTGTTCTATGTAAGAACACAAAGTGGAGAAAACGCTTTATTTTGTTAGTAGTGAACTGCATTGAAAAGCAGCAATTTGGTCAAACGTACATTTTGTAGAATAGATTAATTTAAATAATTATCTAATAAGCAGCACAACTAAAAGAAATGATACATACAATACAAAAATCATGTTTTGTTTTACTGAACTAATTTACATATTTTGGTTAAACTCTCTTACCCGTTTTAAATGATCAGTATGGAAAATTTTTAAATAATATCAATTATTAACCATTATTTCTCGTTTGTGGCTAAGTTCTGAAGAGACGTAAGGAGTGGGGCTGTTCTTGTACCATATATACTGTGAGGTAAGGGGTTCTTGTGCCTTTCTGCCGCATATCTTTGTGTTATGTTTTTGGAGTGAAGTGCTGAGCTCAGTACACTACCTGAAGTCTATGCACGTTCCCCGTGTAGTGCTCTGCGCGCTCTCGTAGCCGTGACGCCATTTTGATTCGAAAAATATGACTGAGTTTTTCCTGCTTTGCATGCTAAACTAAGCTCTGCGTTTGAATTACTTTGTTCGTGAGTACGGATCATACGGTATATATCTGAAGTAACTTGTCTTGCTGTTGATGTCAGGTAGCTATTAACGTGTGGGAACTGTTAATTTGGTTGACTCCAAAGCCACATTTGAGTAGCGTTAGCCAAGTTGAGCTAGCAAACAGTAGCCTGTGCTGTCGCAGACTGACCCCTTCTTCAAAACAAATCACTATTCGCTTACAGGCTAATGTGTGCTAGCTAACACAGCTAGCTAATGACTTAGTAGCTGGCTGCCTAACGAAAAACTCTACGAATAGTCCATTACAGACGTAAGGACTTGCAGCGAACAGTAAATCAAAGGTAAGTTTTGGATGGTAACACCGTGATGAGTTACGCTCACGGCTAGCTATTGTGAACTCCGATCCTGCATCGACAAAGTTGAACATAACTTGGGGAGCTATTTAAGTTGGCTAACTCAGCTCAGTACACGTTAACTGATGGTGGCTAATTAGCTTACAAGCTAATCAGAGGAAAGGAGGAACTACCGTTAATGTCACTTCGGGAGTTTGCTAAATAGATTGTTTGATGCTTGATACAAATCGAGAGTTCTTATAAAGACTAGCTACCGAGTTAACTTTAGTGAAGGAATTTGTGTAAGTGTTAAACACTCAGTAAACGTTGCGACAACTAGTTTATGGGCACAGTTGTAGCTGGTTGCATTTGAGAATATCGACCGTGGTTGGTTTAGCAAACTTTGGAGACATGTTCGTCGTTGACTCGTAATTAACAAGTAAATTAGTTGATTTGGAGTTTGTGTGTCAGATGCCAGCAGCAGCGAAGCCCCGCATAACGTGACACCGTCTAAAAATGTTAAATCAGCCCATTTGCGTTCGTTTTTACGTTGGTTACATTTAAAGAAAATATACTTAATTAAACGAGAGCCACGGGAAACGCCACGATTGTGACTCGTGTAACACTATTCCGCGTAGTTTTTAATCTTGTACTGCTAGGTGGTGGTACCTCCACTCGAGTTGAAGTAAACAGAAATCTGAGCTCTCACCGCCAGTCAGTTGATTTGCTGATCACGCCAAGGTTAGGCCGGATCAGTTTACATATCTTTAGCTACACATCGTTGTCCCTCTCATTGTTGGACAGTTTTAACACATTGAGACCCCCGTACAGTCCTCAAACCCGTCATCATCAATACATACTGTTATGAATCGGAGCATGTCAGCGACGCCGTTAACGTTTGTGCAGCATTGCAGAAAACCTCAAGTAGATCATATTACTTGCGCATTGACTTTGACTAAGTACTCTTTGAATGACCATCACTAAAATAAATGACGTCTACGTATTAATATCAAAATACCAACACCAGCGGGCAAAAACTAAATGCATTTGCTTTTATTTGTCCACTGGAGTGCACCAGGCATTGTTTGGATTTGGTGGTGTATGTCATCAGGAGCACATAGTAAACAATCAGTTGTCTTTATTTCCCTCAGCTATAACGAAAGTTTATGAATGTACGGACTCTTTCTTCGTGATTTCACCACTTTTTTACTTGCCCAATTACAGACTATTGTTGACTCACAACATCCACATGCGTGCCCTTTATGTGTGCTATTGTTCCTCTTTTCATCGTCTGTTACATATGCCAGTAGACTGTTTTTGTTGAGGCTGCCTCTGGTGGGTTCTATTTTGGATGTAAAGTCAAGCGTTCGCTTTCCTGCTCGGTGTCCACAGGGAGTGTTTGGAGGGTTATTATTGCACTTGTGTACTCTGTAAATGTATGCCAGATGGACGCTGCTGCTGTTACATGTACAGGAGGGGTCCTCATCAGGAAAAAAGGAAAAGAAAAACGAGGAAGTGCTTTGATTTCCTCCTTCAGTTTTACTTCCACGAACAGTTGATAGGATAGAGATGTGCTAGCTTTGAGAAAGCTGGTTGATGAGGAACAAGTGGTATATACTTGGTTAATCACAAAAGTCTTCTACAATAATGTTCCGTATTTTTACTTCATAGTATTTGAAAGACTCTGACCCTTTACTAATGAGACATAGTGAAGATATCTTTATCAAATCTTGTTCAGCCTTTCTTCACCTAAATATAAAATGAGTGAGTACACAGTGACTTTATATTGCAATTGAAAGTAACAAACAACTTTTGGCCTAGACAGCTGCATAGGGTTGAATAATCTCTTATACAGAGGTAAACATTTAATGTCAAACCTAATATGTATTATAAATATGAGTAAAAAAACGTCAAGTGGGTGTTAGTTGCACTGTAGGCCTTACCTGTGTTACATTTTCATACCAAAAATCTTTGAGAAAAAGATGCTTGTGTAGGTTCTCATGTGCCCAGGTTATCATTCTTCATGGTACTTCCGCTCAGTTCAACTGGACTGTTTTAGGTCTTTTGAGAGAAAGCATACATGGATAATTTTTTGGTCAAACTTTAGAGGCATTTAGAAATTCTAGCAAATCCACTTAAAGTGTTGAATAGTTCTTGTGCCAAATTTACACAAGACCAAAACCATCAGCTTCAAACTGACATGCAGATAAGGTAGAATGTGAAACAAAACATAATTTCAAAAAACATATAATGCACTTTAGTCGTGTGCCATATTTGAGAAAATGTTAAAAATAAAAATGATACATTCAATTGTAATTTCTTCCAAATTTGTCCCATAGCTGAGTGAGTCTTTGTTTTGGTGTTGTGCAGGTTATGGTGAGCCTTCCAGTGTCTCATCTCCTAAAGAGGCCTGTGTTTTAAGAGGAGACCCATGCTGATAAATGCCAGGCCTCGCCACACTCTCTGTCATCTGCACAAACACAAATGCCTGCCTGCCCGTGGGGGAGGTCTGATTAAAGATATCCACATTTCATCCACTGGTATGTGTGAACACTTAAGGATTTTCCTCTCTTTGTAAGTGTCAATAAATAACATATATGTAAATGTAGTTCTTAGTTCAAGTAATGAAGTATTTTCATTTGTTAAATATTTTCTTAGAGTATTTATATTTGCCAAATTTCTAATTAGATAATATAAATTGGTGTCATGTTGTCCAAAACTTGACTATGTTCCTTGCCTCATTCATCTTTTGGTGTGTACTTGTGTGCAACAATGTGCACATATAAACCCCTTGCTAATAAAATAAAAATCTGTGCAAGCTGAATGTGTTTTTTTTCAACAAATGAAAATTATTGTATCATAAAAGGCCAGCTCTAGGTTTATGTTTGGATGGAGTGCATATTCAATTTAATTCCTCCAATTTTTATTTTGATGTAATTTAATTGGACTTCATTTAAATTTTCATTAAGTCATAAGTTCAAAGAGAATATTGAAATTCTTGTACATATAGGTGATAGAAACGGACATACTCTTAAGTGGCAGTGCTGTTTCAGCACTTATTTGTTGCACCAAAGTGTGTTTATACCAATTTCTCTCCCCTGTTTCCTTCCCACCTACGCCTCAACTCTTTCCTTCCTTTTCCTACCCCTTTCTTTCATTGTTTCTGGACTGTCTTGCCATCCTCCTCCACCTCTGTTTTTTCTTTACCTTTCCTTTTCTCATTCTGCTGCTCTATGGCCCAGGGCTTTGTCCCCTGTCCCAGCGGCCACCATGTTTTGGAAGTTTGACCTGCACACCACCTCCCACATTGACCAGCTGCTGGACAGGGAGGACGTGACGCTGAGGGAGCTGATGGAGGAGGATGACGTCTTGCAGGAGTGCAAGGCCCAAAATCGGCGGCTTCTTCTCTTTCTCTCCCAGGACCACTGCATGCAGGAGCTGGTCAGCCTCATCACCACAGAGCCACCTGCTGACTTGGAGGAGAGGAGCCGCTTTAAGTGAGGACCCCATACTCTGTTGACTTATTACCTAAATAATGACAGGGAGCAGTGACTTGGTTTTACAGCTGGTTACCAAGTCCATATTGGTGATGTGTAATTGCTTTCAAATCAGTGCCCTGTCTTTCATGTCACATCTTCATGCCACTAGACTACTGTTGTGTTCTTATCACACATGTAGTCATGAAAAAAATGTTCTAGTTAAAATTTAGGACAGTATGTCCTAACTTTATACAAAATATACAGCATGTATAGTGTGTATAGTGCATACAACACGCAGCCTAGTAAATCCTAACAATGATTTAGTGTTATCTGAATTTATTATCCCAGATATCTTTATATTTTACTACCTTGTAACTGAATCTCCTACGATCCAGGCTTACTCTGCATGTTCCAGGGACTGCATGACCAACGGTAGTCTCTAACCTGCTAAGACACCCCGTTAGAAAAAACAGGATCCGGCAAAGACCGGACCACTCCTCAAGGGGAGTTGACTCCATGAAGTAAAAACTTATCAATACGAGTAGGCGAAATATAATCCCAAAATGAGGAATGAAATAATCCACAAGTAATCCAAGCTGAAGTTTGAAAAAAAAGGTTAATCCAGAATCTGGTTTATTGAAGAAAAACCCAATAATCCACAGGAAATAATCCACAAGTGTGAGTTATCCAAGGAGGCAGTTATCAGTAGTTTTTTCAGGTGGACTCCATCTAGCCAAGAGAAATGCAAAGTCCCTTTCACCCCATTTTATGGTCTTTTGTGACCATTACAACCTTTCCATCAACCATCTTACCCAAACATAAAATAAATACATGCCATAGTAGTTACTGCACAAACTTGAAAAAAATGGTGGAGCAAACTTGTTCATGTGTTGTTTGTAGAAATAGTGTAGTTTTTTCTCATGCAAGTTTTGCAGCACCTGCAGGGTTGAATTTCAATGTTTGTGAACTATTAGGGTCCAAATACACAAATGAACCAAAGTAACAAAAGTGGTTTTAGCAAAATATGACCCTTTTATAATTTAAAGACAGTCAGTTACTGAACATTGCAGGTGGGCTTCAGTCACTGGCATCAATGCAGTATTTGCTAGACATTTTGATCAAGATATACTGCATAGTTTTTCAGCAATGTCTGATTAAATCTATCATTTTTGTTCCATTTATTTAAAAAAGTTAATATTTGGTTGGCTGTAAGTTTCTATTTCTGGTTTAGATTAGGTTTCATGGTTAAAGATAATTATGTTCAGTTCTTTCCTTTATTGGACTTAATGATGTTACAATACCACAAATCTTTCAATTTAATATGGAGTATAATATTGGTAAATGTTACACATTCAGATAATTTAAAAAAAGTCCTCATTGACTTTGTGTTTTAAGGTTTCCAAATATTGCTTGTGAGCTCCTGACTTCAGATGTATCCCTTATAAATGATAAACTGGGTGGGGATGAGTCTCTTCTGGAGATGCTGTATCACTTCCTGGAGCAGGATCCACCTCTCAACCCTCTATTGGCCAGCTTCTTCAGCAAAACCATTGGTAATCTCATTGCCAGAAAAACTGAACAGGTATGCTAAAAAGACACCCCAGATCAAGGGTGTCCAATCCTGGCCCTTAACAGCTACTATTCTGCATGTTTTAGATGTATCTCTCTTCCAACACCTCATCTAAATGATAAGATATTGTCGAGCTTTACAGAATCCTAATAACTCATCAGGTGTGGTGAAAGAGGTAAACATGTAAAATATGCAGGATGGTGTCTCTTGAGGACCAGGGTTGATGACCCTGACTCTAGATGAATGATTGCATGTTCAGATTCATACAGCATGGCCTGTTTCCTGGAAACCGAAGTACTCTGTTTTTCTTCCAGGTGATTACCTTTCTAAAGAAGAAGGAAGGCTTTATTGGTCTTGTGCTAAAACATATTGACGCCTCTGCAATGATGGATCTTCTGCTTCGCCTCATTAGCTGTGTAGAGCCCGCCCCCTTGAGGCAGGATGTCCTTCATGTGAGCTATACAGTTATGTACTTGCATTGAAATGTATCACCTTTTTAAAAAGAGTGTAATGGTTGATTTTTGTTCTTGTGAAGTGGCTGAATGAGGAGAAGTTGGTTCAGAGACTCACAGAGCTCATCCATACTGGCAGAGACGAGGAGGTAGGTGTTGAATTGTAATACTTGGAAATGCATAGAAATACTCTGAACCTGTCTATATTGACATGACTTAAAATGGTCACAGAAACTTTGTAATTTCCTCATTTACTTTTCAGAGACAATCAAATGCGTCCCAAACGCTTTGTGACATCATTCGCCTTAGTCGTGACCAGGCCAATCAAATGCAGGAGAATGTGGAAGCGGACCCACTGTTGGCTGTTCTAGAGTCGTAAGTTAATGTCTTTTGAATTGAAATTTAAAGAGGAATAGTAATGGTCACTTCTGTACGGTTTCTTGGCAACTCAGAAATGTTTGTAGTGTTTAGTGTGAGAGCTGCAGTGGTGTGTGCATTTCAGAAACAAAGGTATAAGTGGCAATACATGTTCAGAGTTTGGTACAGCAGCAGACTGTATTCAACCTAGTCAAACCTTTAGCAGATTTGCAATACAAGATTGAAATGTTTTGTTTCTGTATGATGAGATGAATATTTGAAAAAGACAATAAACACCATAGGCATTTAAATCAGATTTCCAGATATGCAAGTTCCCAATCTGGCACAGAGACGTCTGGAAGGTAAACAATCCTCAGGTTGTCATGACTGTTTAAACATTAGTTAACTAAGCCTGTTTGACTGCAATTAAACCTGTGTGCAAGTTTCAGTTGGTGTAATGCTACTGTCAGACAAACCAGACACTTGTACTTGGCTGACATGTTACAGTAATAAATTCTTCTTCGATATATTGGTAGTAGCAGAAAAGGATCATGCTGGTCCCAGTAAAATGCTTCATGTGCAGCATAATAACAAATCTGTGTTTCAGGCAGGAAAGTGTAGCAGGTCTCCTCAAGAACATGTTCGAAGGGGAGAGAAGTGAGGCCTCCATTGTTAACGGAACTCAAGTGCTACTTACCTTACTGGAGACCAGGAGGTCTGGGTGAGTGCATGAATTTAGGTTCATAATCACTACTGAAACCACTCTCAGAACAAATGATAAAATAGTTGCTTTCCCACTGTAGGAACCATTTGTAGTTCCTATAACCTTCTTAGTTATTGGAAACCTTTTTCACTCTTTCCCACAGCATAGGAACTATATAGTTCCTAGAACCTTATTAGCTCCTCCTCTTTTATAGTTCTCCAGGAACTATACGACGTAGGTAATTGGTAGAGTCGGAACCACACCTATTTCCACATTTCCTCATCTTGCAGTTATCTTTAAAGTCATCTGTGTAGCGTCAGCTGTGTGTTTGGGGAAAAAAATATAGAGAAAGTAATAATATGTTTGTTAGGGTAAAAATCCTCCAGCTAGGTAACTGACCATGGGCCTGGCTTCATGTCTGCAGATTGGTCCCCGGGCGCACCCATGGCTGCCCACTGCTCCTTAGAAGGATGGATTAAATACAGAGCACAAATTTTGCTGTACAATTGTATGATGGCAACAAAATACTATATCTATCTATCTATAAATAAACGGACCAATGTTTTGTTTTTGGGTTAAAGCTATGACATTCACATTTGTCGTAGTATAACCTGCCGCTGGATTCTTTGTCTCATAACTCTCTGTAAACTCCTCCATTCTTGACATTAGATGCTCTATTTGAGTATAATTAACATTGCTGCGATACAGAACATAAATGCTGTGGCCTCCTTATTCTCTATTCTAGTTTATAGTAGCACTGTCTTCTACTTCCATGTGTGATTGTTGAATTTAGTGGTTAAAGAATACATCACTGTGGTGGGCGTTGGTGTCATATTGCCCCTCCCATGGTTCCTACTGCCCTGTCAGAATGCAAACTCGAAGATTCCCTAGGAACTGTATAGTTCTAGAACTAGGAACTCTAGGTACTATTTAGTTCCTAGAGTTCTTAGAACTACTCTGTGGGAAAGCACCTTATGTCACCCATTCATGACCTCAGGCCTAGTAACCTCATGTTTTTTTGTTTGTGTCTCAGGTTGGAAGGGCTTATGGATCTGTATTCTCAGGGTTATGAAAGGTCTTACACTGTCAACAGCAGTATTTTAAATGCCATTGAGCCCCATTTAAAGGACTTCCAGCAGCTTCTTCTAGATCCCCCCAAGGTAAAATCTACAAATAATCAAGCACTGTAAATGCAAGTCTAAACGTAAATAAATACTGAGTTTGAGTAGTAAACTTAAGTACATAAGTACAAATTATTAATTGTTTAATGAATTATGTTTGTAGATAAAGTTGATGCTTGAAAACTGTTAAATAATATTGGTATTAAAATGTAGAAAGACTAACTGTTGTGTTTTGGTCATTTCCCTCACAGAAAAGTGCAATATTGACAACTGTTGGCGTTCTAGAGCAGCCACTGGGGAACGCCCGCCTTCACATGGCCCGGCTGGTGGCTGCTCTGCTGCAGACCAATGCCCCCACCATCTGCCAGGAGCTCTGTAATCTTGCCACCATGGACCTACTACTGGTATGCTGAGCCTGACATCTTCTGTTTTCATTTGACCTCTGCAGCTTCCCATTTCCTCATTATTCAAATAACTCATTTATATGTTTATTTTTTTAAAAACTCAACTTGTCTTTCATGTCACATATTGATTTAATCCAGAGCATGTCAGGAGGCAGGGACACAGACTTCATTGCACCACCTATTATTATTATCATCATCATTGTTATTATTAAACAAGCACCACATCCCATGTCACCAGTTGAGGAATGCATGGTCAAGTTATCTGCACAGTATGTGGTCTGAAGATTTATCTCTTGGGTCTGTCATTTCCAAGTGTGCTATTAGCAGTGTGCTAGGCTAGTGCGATTAGAACAGTACTAGGCTTACTTAGCTCTTCACAGAGGCTTTAGTAAACACTGTATCACCAGGTGCTAAATTAAATTAGTAGCCTGATTTGCCAGCTGTAGCCAAATCAGAGGGTGGGAGTTAGGCAATGCTCAGAGCTGCAAAGTTAGAAAGAAATTGATTTAGTTTAATATCTTTGTTGTTGTATCTCATAATGGTGTGAGGCTTTCTTGAGTCTCACACTGACATAAGGCTTCTGTCAGAACATTTTTGCTATAAAATCCTGATTGGTTGGTGGGAGGGCTGCAGTGATGGTTGACTTTCTAGAGCTCTTCTGTCTTCCCACTGAATCTGTGGAGCTCAGCCACAGTGATCTTTACCTTCTTTTTACCTCCGTCACCAAGGCTCATCTCCCCTAGTTGCTCAGTTTAGCTGGACTACCAACTGTAGGAGGACTTCTGGTCATCCCAAACATCTTCCATTTAAGGATTCTGGATGCCACTGTACTCTGAGGAACCTTAAGTGCAGCATAAATTATTTTCTTGGCCAGATCTGTGCCTGTCTCTAAGCTCTTTGGGTAGTTCCTTGGATCTCATGATTTTCATTTGCTCCGACATGAGCTGTAAAGTCCTTATATATACTGGTGTCCACCTTTCCTTATCAAGTCTAATCAGTTTAATTAAACACAGCTGAACTCCAAGGTGTAGAACCATCCCAAGGATGATCAGAAGTAATATGCAGCACCTAAGTTCAATATCCCTGTGTCACAGTAAAGTCAAAATTGCTGTGACAATTTGACAAAATGTCACAAAATTCTGTCAAAATGGGGGGTTGCATGTATATTACTGAGGAAAAAAATAAGTGATTTTTGAAAATGGCTGCAATATATGTGAAAATTTAAGGTGGTCTGAATACTTTCCATACTCTGTATCTAAGTATTATTGTATATGAAGTGGGCAAGGATGAAAATCATTTCTGTACCATATGTTGAAATGTAATTAATTCATAAGTTCAGGCGTTCATTCTATTCTATGGTGTCACTGTTCTGTACTGAATGCACCTCTGCATCTTTTTTTCATTTTTTGCCTGTGCAGGATCTGTTCTTCAAATACTCCTGGAATAACTTTTTGCACTTCCAAGTGGAGCTGTGTGTGGCGGCCATTCTGAACCACCCTTCATCAGAGGAGCGACCCAGCCCAGGCCTCCAGAACCACGATGGGAAACCTGCAGCATCGACCACTGAGGCTCAGGTGGAGGCAGTGGAGACAGGCAGGACCAGTGACCCACAGACCTCCATCCATAATTCCCTCGTGGCACATGTAAGCGGCTTTGGTACTATGGTGTTTCCATGCTGTACTCAGTTATTTTTGTGGTATTTTGTTAGTACTTATGTTGTGGCTTTATATTGAACTTGCAGCTCTTCCAGAAGTGTCGACTGGTGCAGAGGATCCTTGATGCATGGGAAGAGAATGATAAAATACAGTAAGTCTCTTCATTAAAGGTTTAGAATTGCACTCAAATATGAAGTAGAATATTTTCAACCACAGCATTACATTTGCTCCTTTTCAGCTGGATATTGTCTCTTTTTGTGACTTGTATTGGACATTAATGGAAGATTGTCTGGATTATCTTTGGTCCCTTTGTAAACATTTGCATTGTGTATGTAATTATGCTGTTTGTAAATCCTAGGGCTGAAGGAGGCACCAGGAGAGGCAACATGGGTCATTTGACAAGGATTGCCAACATGGTTGTCCAGAACCTGGAGAAAGGACCAGTACAGGCCCAGATTACAGACCTCATCAAAGGTATTGGAAGCCTGTAATTTGTCTGATAATCTGAGCATAGGTCATACATAAGAAACCACATTTTTCCCTTTTGGCCTTGGCTGGCTTGGCTTTTTGGAGGTGGATGTAGGAATGACTGGATTCAACAAAAGGAAGTGGCTGAGGAAGCAGAGTTGCAGACAAACACTTTTACTGACACAGTAAAATGATCAACTTCATCTACCATGTGTGCAAGAAAACCATTTGACTACCTTGATATTGTGATTTATTCACACTTGGAGAAGAATTCAATCAAATACCAACATGAATCATCAAGGCCTTATATACTTCATAAAATATATACTAATGAAGTACTAATTTAAGGATGGGCCATGATAGTTTTTAGAAGATGTGAATAACACTAACAAAATCAGAATGACTAAGTATTACTGATGATAAATTCAGTGTCAGTTGATGAAACCCAGGGTCGTTGGATCTTGCCATCCAATGAACATTAGTGGTTTTATACATGAAGACACTTCTACATAGGTGTTTCTTTCAAGCCGCAGTTGCTGGCCCCTGGTTTTATTAAATCTTAATTGGAAAAAACTATTGTCTCAGCTGTCCTAATGTATTTTATGATTATTTGTATTCTTCCCCAGAGCTGCCAGAAGACTGCAGAGGTCGCTGGGAAAGCTTTGTGGACGAGACCCTGAGGGAAACGAACAGGAGAAACACAGTAGAGCTGGTAGGTTTTAGTTATGAGGATTTCTGTTTGTTTTAATTATCTTTGAATTGTGTATTTTAACTTTAATTATTAATTTAGTTATGAAGTTAATTATGTAATGACAAATTAAAAATGAAATAGAATCAGTCATCAAAAAATAGACAGGTTTTTGGTTTCTAGATTTAGACAGTGTTAAATGGAAACTATATATAGACATCTGGCAACGCCGGTTTTGGAGATTTTCTAAAGCCACAAAATATAAATAGAAAATGTCAAGACATGAAGTTCCGGTTTCTTTTTGAACGTTGCTGCTATGGATATTTTCTTCTCACTACAACTTGATATTTTACTTGCAACTCAAATAAATATCCGATCTCCTGTTTTTATGATGCACTGTGTAATCTACATATAGTGCACATGCACTGCCATGACTCACACACAACTGTTACCAAATATTTCACAGTATTTGCACTTCTTTTTTCCTGCTCATGTCATACTGCTGATGTAAAAATCATATTCCAACATAGCACGCCTGTCCTGAAGGGCTGGCTGAGGGTCTACAGTCTACCAAGGACATTTTGTCAGTGCTAGTTTAGACCCAGTTTAACAGCAGAACTGAAGTCTGTAGCAGAACTTTTATGCCATTACTTTTTCTGTTTTCCAAACTAACTCTAATCTTCCACAAAACAAATCCAAATGTTATAAAAGTGTTAATGAAAATACCTTTTTTTTTTTTTTTTTAATAAATCCAATCCTAGACTATTGGAATAATGATAATGCAGTTGTTACTTTGCAGATTGCACTGGAACTATAGTAGTGTTTTACCGAAACATTAATAATGGCAGCATTCTGACAGAAGTTCACTTTGTAGATTCAACAAGTCTTGACTGGCAAGTGTGAGACAACGAACATATCGGTCATGTATTTGCAGGTGGAAGACACTGAAGTAGACATGTTAGTAGACGACAGGCAGGTTTACTGGTTTAGAATAGTGTTGTACGTGTCTTTCTGAAACAGGCCTGTGTACTGTGTCCTGCAGGTTAGCACCCACAACATGCACTCATCCAGCGAGGATGACGACATGGAGAGCCCCTTCCCTAATGACCTGTCACTTCAACAGGTGGGATCAGTGTTATTTTCATCAAACTGTGTAATGCCTGGCCTTGTCGACATCACTTTGACCAATGTCCTTTTGTATTTACCAGGCCTTTTCCGACTATCAGATCCAGCAAATGACCGCCAACTTTGTGGATCAGTTTGGGTTTAATGATGAGGAGTTCAGTGAACATGATGAGAATATCAAGTAAAGACCAACAGTCCATTCACACCTCATTTCTCTGCTGCTTAGCATCATAATATAGAAATTTAAAACCAGTGTGAATTCAATCTTTAGTAGATATCTGCGTTAATTCACTTGTCTTAATCTTTTTGTAACTTTAACCATATTTGCTCATGTTTGATATTGTTTCTTCTTTCCTCAGTGCAACATTTGACAGAATTGCAGAAATAAATTTCAATCTAGATGCTGATGATAATAGTGTAAGTGTTTTACTGTACTTTGTTCAGCTCTTGATTACAGTTGGAGATATTGCAGTGTATCAGTTACAACCTTTAGTGGATAAATAAAATAGCTACTTATGTCTGACATTTCAGAGTGCATTCTAAATAGTTTCATATATCTTTGTCATTCCTGTGTCTTGTACACAGGCCAATGCGGCTGCTTTTGAAGCCTGCTGTAAGGAGAGGATACGCCAGTTTGATGATGCTGATGAGGAAGAAGACATTTGGGAGGAGAAAGAGATAAACTATGCAACACAAGCTAAATCCAGAACGAGGTAAATGAAAAGGTTTTATTGGTTTAGATTGCTTTATTATATGTTTTCTGCCATGCCTTCACTTCTGTGCTCTGACAGGTTTGGGGTGTCCCAGACCTCAGAGGGCAGCTCCAGGAGCAGCCTGGAGAACGGGCGCCGGGAACAGGACCGTGGGTCTGAATCTGATGAGGAGGAGGAGTCTGAGCCCAACTCTTCAGATCCAGGTACAGGTGAAGGCAGCAGCTCAGCTCAAACTACTGAGGAACAAGTGCCACGTCATCCTGACTTTAACATGGTTTGACTTCAGGTCCAGGATGGACGGCAAATTTCAGGGACTCTGGAGGGAATGCAGCATCCCAAAGCCCAGCGGGGTGGGACACCTCAACTGGGAACACCACAGACAAACAGGAAACTGGCTGGGCCAACTTCACTGAGTTCCAGCCTTTCTCCGGGTGAGAAACGAATCACCTTCCAAGTCTTTTCTTTGTCTCCATGGATAGTTTTCAGAAAACTGAAAGCGAAAATGTAGATTGTGTTGAACAATAGTTGTTTCTCACATGGCTTTAACTCGGTTCCTGGTTTCCTTCCTGTAGTACGGAGACTGATCCCAGGTGCAGCTCTCCTGTAGACACAGGCGGCAGCAACGCTGATAAAGAAGCCAAACAAAACCACGACAAGAGCAGTGAGTGTTTGTCTTTGTTCTCAGAGTTAAACCACTGGGTCTGGCCTGCTTTCTCCACTCAGCTGATTGTCTAAATGTCATGTAAACTATAAACAGTTGACATAATCAGAGGATTAGAAAAGTCTAATTCCACAGGTAGACTTCTCTGGGTGAGCACACATTTCCTGTTTGTTGGAGATGGAAGGTTCCTGTCCTAAACCCAGGTTTAACTTTGGTCCATTTCAGGTGTTACCAAACGGGTCTGTGTGTGTTGCAGGTGGGAGTGCCTCCTCTGGTGCTTGGCCAACGGTAGATGGGAAGAAAGCTCCTCTCGTGGCTTCAGACAGCAGCTCTTCAGGGGGATCCGACAGCGAGGAGGATGACAAATCTGGCAATGCTCCTCCCACCACAGCGGTTGCCTCAGAAACAGCATGTGCCCCCCACAACAAGACAGCTGACCTCAAAAGGTTTGAAAGTTCCTGAGTGTTTTCACTTAGTGATGGCAAGTAGCAGTCGTCCTGTTGACCAATGCCCTCTCAGTCGCACACGAGGAGCTGGTGTGTGTATAAACATCTATATTTGAAACATAATTACCACATTGAGGTAATGATAGACCAGAGCAGCATCTGAAATGACTGGATTCATTCAGTTTTTCCTTTCTAAGTAAAAATCTATCCTCAGTGCTTTTCTGCAGAACCTTGAGCTTTGAACATGTTCCAGAGGTTTGTGCTTTATAAGTCTAGATGCATTACAGTTGTGTTTTTAGACTCATGTCTTTCTGTTTGTCTGTCTGTATTGCAGTGAGGAGAGTCCAGTGTCTCTGGAGAAACTCTCTCTGTTAGATCATCCAAAAGCATCAGAGCAGCAGCCGGCACAAGACTCGCCTGTAACCACACAGACTGACAGGAAGTAAGTATCGATGGGCAGGTTTAAGGGATTCAACCCTGGGCTTTTAGGATCATAGTGGTGATTTATTTCTTATTGGAAATCTCCATGGTAACTTACACTGGATTTATGGTCGTGCAGACGTCATGTCACTTTGGATAGTGTGTTGGCCTGCACAGCCAGGATGTAGGCCTCTTCCTGATTGTGACTACACAGCAACGCAGAGACCCCACCTCCTGGTTGACCAATTTATAATCATGTGACACCAGGACTATAGAGCAAGAAATGTTGTGGATTATTCACATGTTTTTGTTCATTGCTTATTTAAGTTCTGTTCTTGTCTGTTAGTTTTTACTCCTGGAAAAAATATGCTGTGATGCACATTAATAAACCCACATAACTTAACAAAATGTACTTTTATTTGATTAGTATAATCAATAATTATTAGATTTTGGCATTCCTTGTTGGTTAACCTACTTTTGTTCAGTGTTCACATGGCAGTATACTCACTGCAGTATAAAGCTGTATTTACAAACATGTTTGACATAGGGATTGTAAATGTGTAAAGACACCATTTACTGACTAATCAAGTGACCGACATGACTTGGGTACATAGATTTAGAAATAAAACAATAAAAAGTGATGGTTGAGTCACACTTACTATGTAATTAAGACCCCAGGTGTACTTTTACTTTTCAGATGACGACAGTAAGGTGTCATAGTCTACCTCTTAATTTGTTCTTCCTATGGGAGTAAAGCAGCAGTAAATGTACCTATAAATAAATGAGCTCATTTAACTCTGACTCCGCTTCAACATGCCGTCACCACCGACATCCCAAGTAACATATTTCTGTTAAAATCTGGTGCTGCTAAACTGAGTCAAATAATTGAGACAAGTTTGAAGTTTATTAAAATACAGCAGATGTTCAATAATACTTAAGACTTGTTTTTAAAATAACATGTGCCTAAATGTGTTTTTCAGCATTTGTTATGCTTTTATTTTACTGTAAACTGCAGACTGAAGAGCACAGCTGATAAGCCACAGACAATAATTTTAGAAAGAAAATCAAGTTCTTACACCTATAAGCCGCACCAGTTTATAAGCTACAGATTTCTACATTGGGATATTGTCACTTTAAAATAATTTTTCAGCAAAGTATGATATGGAAAGTTAATAATAGAAAACAGAAGGTTTGCTTTAAGTTCCCTGTATGTAAATAGGTTCAGTATGTGTGAGCCTGCTGTCATATCTATAGGTTGATTTGTTAA
The DNA here is from genome assembly GCA_020466265.1 of Siphamia tubifer. Lineage (NCBI taxonomy): Eukaryota > Metazoa > Chordata > Actinopteri > Kurtiformes > Apogonidae > Siphamia > Siphamia tubifer. The sequence continues at coordinate 56,463,898 of CM035794.1, read as the reverse complement.
TATTTGTTGGATGGTGAATGTTAATAATATTCATTGATTTGTTGTTCATAAAAGACAAAGCACAAGGTAATAAAAGGATAGTAATAAAAGTAAGTTTTCTTTCCTTTTTATTGTCAGTAGATTTATCAGGGGTTCCAGATATTTGATTGAATGCGTTTTCTGCCAGTGGTGCATTCACAGAATTAAAATAACTTGAAAGTGGACACATTTTAGTTTTTTGTTAAAGCAGGACTTTTAATATATTATGAAAATATTACAACAGAAATAATTACTTGTTTTTGATCTTTAATGTTACACACAATGTGCACATTAATTCTGAGACACTTTAAAATTAAATAATGGTCTCTGGAGAGCTTTATTGGATGTTTTCATTCAGAATTTAGTTTTGTATATTTGTGAAACAGTATTAACATCCAAAGGTTTACCTCAAACATCCTCAATCTTCATTTCAATGGTGATTGCTTTGGCTTTTGGTCTGATCTGCACGATGGAAACACCTCAGCTGCCTGCTCTCTGTGTGTTGACCCAGTCTGAAAGAAAGTTCAACAAAATGAACAAAAACTGTCAAAGTGATCAATAAAATGAACAGAAATGAATATTAAACTAACAAAATAAAATATAACATAAACAAAGTAAGACACTAACAAAACACAATTGAAGAAAAATAATGAAATAAACAAAATGTAGAAAAAAAACAAAAATAAGCAACAACATCAACAGGAACTAATAAATATTCACAAAATAACAAATAAGACAAAAAAATGCAACACCCCCCCTCACCCCAAAAAACAAAATTAAGTTTAAAAAAAAAAAAAGAGCTAAAAATGACTAGTATTGTAATTTGGTTCCAGTAGTTTTAGTTTGGACTTTTTCTTTTTCTCAATCAGGTGCTTTTCGACACCTGTACACCAGTTCCATCAACAAATTTCTCAGTAAAATTACACTAAAAAAATTTTATTCAGAATTTTTAACCTAACCCATCCATTAGAATGCGTCAGCGCTGACGCATCAGGGGTTAAAGGGTTAAACATTACAGACATGAGAGGACCCTTACTGCATCAGTTCGATTAAATAGCTTGTTCCATCTGAAACCTTATTAAAAACTGAAGCATTTACCCATGGAAGAATCTGAACTATTAGTTTATTTGAATTGAGTGTCGGTCTGCTGTAATTAAAACCAAAGGTGATGCAGTGAAATACTGCATGTGTGACTTTTTTTTTTTTTTGGGGGGGGGGGACAGGCAGTGTAGTAAATGTAATCTTCACTAGAGGAGAACTCCCTGGGGTAAATCCTAAATTGTGCATATTCCACAATAGAGGAATAAAGATGATCACATTCCTCATGTATTTGTCATCTTTTTACAGAGAGGAAACGCCGCCGCCACCACAGGAAGTGTCCGTCAACGGGCCGGTCTGAGTGAAAGTGGACGCTGAAACGGGACGGTGCGATCTGTCCACCTCCTCCAGAGTGACTCTCCTAAATAACCTCACTGCAACTCCGGTGTTTTTTAACTGAATCACTCTGCCATGTTATTGGACTGGACACTGCCAATCGACACCAATAATGAGGCGGCAGAACATGTAAAAACAAACAAACAAAAAAGAAAAAAAAACAGAGAGAAAAAGAAAATACAAACCAACAGACAGAACGGAGTGTAGAGGAATCATCTTCAAAGCCTTTTTTCTGATGTTGCACATAATTACGTGCGGTTTTAATGTAGCAGCGATCTTTGAAATGACAGAATCCGAGGGGTAACATCGTCATTATTTTTTTATGTCCTAAAAGATTTCTCTCCTAGTTGTTCAAAGCTGTTGGAGCCTGATTGTTAGGGATTTTATTTCATCACACCTGAATGGATAACACAGGCGAACTATTAACAAAGTCAATGCCTCAACAATAAATACTTTTTTGAAAACTTTTTTTTTTTTTCTTACAGCTTAAGAGAAAGCACTTATGCAGCCATTTACTGTACATTATAGCACAATGTAAGTGTTGTACCCTCATCTCTGCTGGCGGTCTTATCTGTCCTCACACAGCAAAGGTTTTATCCTGTTTTTCCCAGGTTTAAATTTTTTTTCCCCTTTTTTTTGGGTTGCTGTTGATGAAATATTTGTCATACATCACCAGGTTTCTGAATGTTTAGAAGTGCTTCAGAGGGTCAGAGGAGGAGGAGGAGGAGGGTCGACAAACAGAGCTCTAATAGTATTACTGTCTTTTGCTCATGTGCAATAATGTCAATTAGCTATTTTATTTAAAGTGAAATTCCACGTTTTCTTTTTTAAAAGAATCAGTCTAGCATTGTTGGAGAATGAGACATTTGGTGTAGGTTCACACAAACTAATTTGGTTACGATCTCGATATGAGGTTTCTGATTTTTAAATTTAATTTTCCCTTTTTTTAGTACATGTATAACCAGTTCTCTGTTGACCTAGCTAGTGAGCTAAGACCTTCTGATTGTATTGACCTTTTAAGTTCTTATTGCTATCCCCCTTGAATCAACCAAACATTATCTACATATATACAAATATTATCTACATTTAAAAGTAATTTTACAACTGATCTAGAGATTACTATTATCTGTTCCTTTTTCTCTCTCTCTCTACCAAACATTTATTCATGGGCAAGAGTGGCGTTTGGTGAGAGTGATGCTGTATTTTATTTTTATCCCCCCCCCCTTTTTTTTTTAAACATTTGTTTAATTTCTTTGAGCAGCAGGATTGGAATGAGGGCAGGTTTGGGTTCTGCAGAGCTCCAGGCCTCTGGTGTACTTACTTAAATCATTTGACAGCGATCAGGTTCTATGATCATTGTTTAAAAAAAATTGAAATTAAAAGTGTCTGGTTGACCACATTAATACCAAATCTTGGCTTTGCCTGTGTGGTTGTTATTCCTCCTGTGCATAACTCCAGTGTGTACATGTCGAGGACCTGAATGAGAAAACTACAAGTTCACAGATTCACCTCAGATCAACTTCTGAAGTAGTTGCATGGTCTGCATTAGATGTTCAGCAGGAGAGCAGGTAACACCATCTGTCTAATCATACATCTGTGGTCCATTTAACACTTAAAGACTGTTGTGTGTATTTTATCTATTAATAATAAAAAATATATATTTTGACTGAATATGGCATTAAGTTGGGCAAAACTTTCTTATTTGGATATATTTTATACTCACTGTAGGGGCTGAGCTCAAAACAATATACAACTAGAAAATATAGAATGAAGAGTGTATTTTTGTGCTTAGCAGTTTGATATTGCAAAAAAATTCAATGTTAAAAACCAATGGTAATGAATATTAACACAAAAGGCTGTAATAATGAATGTACTGTGTATTAAAACTATTTTTTCATCAGAACATATAAAAAGGTGGTATTTAAAAGAGTTAAAATGAGTGAAAATTAATGAGTCTCAATTAGATGCAGGTGGGGCAAAAAGTACAAATAGTGAATATAGCCATTCTTATAGCGTGCTTTTTTTTAAGTACATTTTAGCCTAATTGAGGCCCACCCCTACTATTAAAACATGACGTTCACTGAAAAAGACAAATTGAAAGAAAAAGAAATGGCAGACAAAGGAGCTGAAATATCAGTGGTTCAAGGCTGTTTAGATGTTTACCTCTTCCACCTGCTTCATTTAATGTCCAGCCTCTACAGAAGCCTGACCATGATGGAGGGACTTCCAGGTGGACTGGAACAGGGACAGCAGCTGATTCCGGTTTCAGATGTTTTTGTCTTTCAGCACAGGTGAAGGTCATTATCATCTTCTGTAAAGTTTGGTAATTGGCTGATAATTTGAATCAGGTGTTTTGGAAAAGAGATCCATCTGAAACCTCCGGGACAGTTGGCCCTGAGGACCTGTGCCATAAGGACTGAAGAGACTGAGGACAGGAAGCTGCTGACCGAAACTATGGCTCCCAGACCTCTGGCCAGGACAGAAAGTTACTCTTCTTTTCTTCAAAAACATAATGTGTACCCACTTACGTGACACACGAGCCTGCTGTTCCTTTACTTTACTTGCTTTAAATGTATTCTGTTCTTTCGAACCATTTCTTCTGACTGCTGATTGGTCAGATTGTTTTTGTTGTCAATCACTGCGGAAACACGTGGTGTCATATGACTCGTCTTTTTCTCTCTTGCAGCTGCTTCAGGCTGACTAAACTGTGCATGTATAGTTTTAAATGCATTTGCAGTGAGTGGATCCCCTCACATGGATCCAGTGGGAATCCTGACATACATATGGGGAGCTTAAGTCTTCGCCCCTCCAGGCTCGCGGGGCCTGAGATCGCAAAATTAATGAATGTTATTCAATGGGAAATAAAATGCTAAAGTCGTATCTGGTTTCTCATGTGCACTGAATCACACACACATGTTGCACTTCATAATAAATGATAATTATGGATGCGTGTTTCAACTGTTTGTTAACCAACGGCTGATTCATTTGTGAGTAAAGCCCGTTAATAATTTGTACACGCCTAAACAACTTCATAGTTTGTTCAAACATTTTCAACCCTATGAAAAAAATGCTTTCAACCTGTTAATTTTTGGAAAATGTTGTAAAATAAAAATACATGATTTAAAAAAAAATATTTTTCTACACGCACATTGACGTCACCAGACTCCACGCCACAGCTGAGCGGAGTGTGACGTCAGATACGCGATGCATTGTAGTCTCTTACTAAGTCCACATAAAACCTAACGTCACGTTTGCATCTCATCAAAAACAGGTGGTCTGTCTATGCCGCATCAAATATGTAAGAGATAATATACTGCCCACGCGTGACTATAAGATAAATATTTCCCGCGACAGGGCCCAACAGCACCCCGACGCCGGAGGGGTATTGTTCCGCCCCGAAGCGAAATATTTCCCACCTTATTCTACGGGTTATCACAGTTTATTTTTTATTTTGAGAGAAGACGGACAATTGAACATTTATTTTCAAAATGGCCGAACTACCTGCGGAGTGATATGGTACCGTGAATCTGAAGTGACAAAACTCGTTGCCATGGGCAGCAGGTGTTAATGGCGCAGCAGGCGGTTATCGAAAAAATTCCGCCCGCAGAACGCTGGTAACGTCCTTTCAAATTGAATGGGAGCTGTCGCAACATTCTAGAGGGCCGTAGAATAGTTCGTATTAACCGCTATCATATCGGAATTTCAGAGCACTTGTCAAACGGAATCAGAATTTAGTTTGACTCTCTCTATTCACTCCGGGAGTAGAAGGGTGTGACTTAGCCTCTCCATTAGCAGAAAACAAACTCAAATGGCAAAGATGAACATTTAAACCCACAGTTTTTATTTGGATTCTAAAAACTATATTGACATGATTGACAACATAACCCGGCTCAGAAAGTCATATCTAAAAAAAAAAAAAAAAAGAACCAAATAAATAAAAGGATTATGTCATATCATTGTGGTTAATGTAATGTATCCGATGTAGAGATGAGTAAACTAGTGAAAAGAGCTGTGAGTGTGAACCATGATCCGGTCTGGTGGCTTTAGTGGGTTCTGCTGCTGATCCACAGGCAGGTTCAGAGTCTGGCTCGTCAGTAACACGGCAGCTTATTCTGTGACTAAACCAGTCTGAGATCCTGACGGTGAACTGTGAACTCTTCTAATGTAAACCTGTGATTCTCCATTTGACTATTCTGACATTTCCACAACCTCCATAGTGACAGTAACCGTTTTCCCCCAGTGCACGCAACACAGTAAACACACCAGGTTCCTTCTGAACTTCGATTTCTGATGAATAAATCATGTAACACGTGCCAATACTGTATTCTTAAATTATTCATAATCCCAGGTTCTACCACCCAAATGTGTCTCATCTTACTATTTAGATAAAAAAGCAGGTGCAGGACTGAACCCAACACAATTTATTCGGACTGTTATCGACATCCAGAACATCCCAGAACTGTGGGGGAGCAAAGCAGTAAAACAACCCACCTGTAAAAAGTCAAAGGCAGCCCATAGGACGCTTCCTGCACTAACACTTCCATTACGGCTGGTACGGAATAAGGACAACCGTGTTTTCCCCCCCAAAAAAATAAAATCTTAAAATAAAAAGGACATTGAGGGTTTACTTGTACAGTTTTAAAAAAGCATTAGTCACATTAATACAGAAAATAAACAAATGGCACATAGAATTCCTAATTTCAAAATAAAGTGTTGTTTAAGGAACTTTCTTACTGAGGAGACAGTTAAATAAATTACTACCATAAACGTTACATACAAATCTGGAGTAGTATATACAAAGGAGTTATTAGACACAAAAAAAAAAAATCTACAATTTCAATTTTATGTTCAACAGACAGCAGTAGAACCATATTTTACATCGCAGGGGTTTGTGTTAACAGGTGTAGGTCAGAGTGGTTTGTGTGGGTGGCAGTCTGACAAAACAATAAAAAAAAAAAAAAAAAAAAAAAAAGCTGTTAGAAAGCTTCCGGCTAAACCTTCTCTACACTTCTACCAGGTGTGGGTTTGTTTCTGTACAGGTGTTAAACACTGGTGACCACAGAACCACGGCTGCAGCGTCACATTCAACTGACAACAACAAGGTCATGTGATGGCGTTAGTCCTGACTGCTGCTCACTTCTGCCCCTGCATCACTGCACATCCAGTTTTTCGTCCAACGTCCATCTCTTTAAAAAAACACTGTAGTCTCCCCGAAATGTCCCACAATCCCCTCCATGTTGAGCTCTCCTCTACCCCTCCCTTCCTGCATCTCCATCTGTGGATAGTTTTTAAGACATCGCTACGATACGCAAGTCCCTCCTGTTCTTTCCCTTAAAATCTGAACGTTAATAGTGGTTGTGTGGAATAAAAAACGCCGGTGCGGAGCTGGGCGTTTTGTCCACATTTGTAAACACAAACGCTCCACACCTGAAAACCCACTCTCGGTTTGATCTCGACGTCTGATTCGTGCCTTTCACAGTATCATCACAGTCATCTGCCAGGACAGCAGACGGTCTCTTTCTGGTACACATTTTGGGAAAACAAAAGAAAATCCTTCATGAATGTTAAAAAGACCCCCCCCACCCCGAGTAAGTAAATATACTGTAAAGGGCTACATCAGGCAGTGAGAGGCGAGTAGAGCTCTGAAGGACTGGGGGTTTTGGTCCATCCCCCCCGCCAGCCCCGTCATTTCTGCTTCAGTCTGAGACTTGTCCAGCGTTTATTTCGTCTGGGGAATGTAAGCGCCTGCAGCTCCCGTCACCCGAGCATTTAAAGGGGCAGCAATGACAGCACAGGGGGGTGGGGGGTGTTAGTAGGGCAGAGTGCGGGTTGGATTTTCCAAGTGGGGGGGTCTGGGAAGGTCTTCATGCTGGTCCAGGCTGCAGGACGCCTCAACATGCTCTGTTAAGCGTTAACTTGTGCACATGGACATCCAGCACATATAGTGGTCAGAGAGGTGGGAGGCGTGGTCAGACGATAGCCAGTGGTTCTTCAGGGACTTGTTTTGGATTTTTTTTTTTTTTTTTTTTTCTTATTACAAAAACACTGAAACATTGTGACACAGGGTTATTAGTTCAACACTACGGTACGGAACAGAGCTTAAGTGGTGAAAGGCCCCTTCCCGTCGCTGTTGGCCCCCCTGTCGGGCGCCTCAGCTTCGCTTGTCTCAGAGTCCCGCCCATTTTTTTAGGCGTCCGACAGGCAGCTCTGAACACTGTCCATCCACAGCTGTGCGTTCAGACTGTCCTGGGCACAGAAGTTATACACTCGTTTGGTCGTCTTGAGCTGAAAAAAAAACAACACAGGAAGCAAATTAATGCGTGCACACATCCACACTACCAAAATGACATGCTCTATTTGTCTCGAGGATTTTAATAAAAACATGTGAGCGGTCTGTTGACCTGAAGGAAACCTTACAATTTTCAAGATCTATTATCTGAAGACAAGTTCTTGCATCTCACTGAAAAGTCGCTCTTTAGGTGATTATGTCTTGTTTTTAGTGTGATGATATATTTTGATTAGAAATGAGTAAAATACACTTGGTAAAATGTTGGTGTTTTTTGTAGTGAGGAGATGGATATGGAAAGAGTGACTTAAAACTGGTCAAGTTTTTGAAGTTTTCTAAATAATCTGAAAAAATAAAATAGGCAGTTATTTTAGGAAGGTGATGATATCATGGTTTTACGTTTAAAACTGCCTGGATTTGCTTTTATTTATGTTGTAATTAAAGACATTGAGGCTGGCAGTGGTGTGTATGTTTGTGTCCAGGCTACACACCAGCCTTATTCTGAGATCAAAGTCAAGTCAAACCTGATCAACATTTACATTGTCCCTTTAGTATATTGGATAATCATTAGCTGCATTAACATTTTCACATTACACCAGGTTTAACAGGAGACAGAATTAGATATACGTCAAAGAACAAACTAAAAACAGCTACAAGTTGGAAAGATCAACAAAAGTGTCGTAACCTGCAGGAAAACGCTGAATGAGCTGCTTTTTCTACCATTACAACAGTCGAACATCTGAGGTTAACGACTAAAACATGTCTGGTGGAGTTCGCCAGGGTTTTCCTGTTCTCCCACAGCCAAGTGACTCACATCGAAGAAGGCTTTCTCCTCTATATTTTTAGGTGCTCCCATGGCAGGCGTTCCTGGAGTAACAGACTCCACGTCGGCCAGTTCGATCACCCCTTTACACTCCTTGTCCCGCCGGGTCTCGTAGTATCGCAGCTGCAACAGGGACAACCAGTATGTCAGGACAAAGGTTTCCTGGACTCATTCTAAGGTGTTGGGCGGGGGTCTGCTCTCACCTGATGTTTAGTCTTGTCCAGCACAAACCACCGTGGTTTCCATGGTTTCAACAAAGCTCCTTTCTTGAACAGGATCCCTTCAAAACTCCTGAGGTCAGAGGGATAAAATCTTAACTGTGACACATTCAGACTGTGGATAAACTGGTTCCCTGCTGCTGGTGCTGAGCTTTGACCAGAGGTGGAAGAAACTAAGTACAAGTACTTCCTTTACTGGACTTAAATACTATTTTTAGGTACTTGTTATTTATTTTTCTGACATCTTTTTCTTTTACTCCCTACATTTTTGCATAAATATCTGTACTTTATAGTCTTTACATTCTCAGAATACTCATTACGTTTTCAAATTAGGCAAATGTGACAGTATGAAAAGTGAGTCAAAAATCAGAAATTGTGACTTATCCCATCATTATTTTGACTTTTTATCTTATAATTATCCATTTCTTATCTCATACTTGATTTTTTTCTCTGAATTGTAACTTTTTATCTCACAATTTAGAATTTTTATGTAATAATTTAGACTTTTTATCTAACGATTTAGATTTTTTTTTAAATCTCAGAATTATGCTTTTTTAAAACTTTTTAATCTCCTATTTATGACTTCTTAATTTTTCCTGTCCATACCCACAAAACTGAGTACCATGACCCAATCAAACACTTCATCTACACAGTACATTCACTATTAAAGACTTTATTTTTTGACTTTTTTTCCCCAACATTTTTTCTAGTTATTAAATAAGTAATATTTCATTGATGGCCAAAAAAAAGCAGTTTTACTTTTTACCTTATTCCAATTGAGAAGGTCTACTTTTTACTTTTATTTAAGTAAAGGAGATGAATCAGTACTTCTACTTTTACCAGAATATTTTTACCACTCAAGTAGCTGTACTTCTACTTAGGTACATAATGTGAGTACTTTGACCACCTCTGGCTTTGACACATGATTCCTTGGTGTGTTTCATGTAAACAGATCACAACTCTACCTTTATGTACTATGGCTGAATCAGCAGCAGTCCACCGAGTCTGCTTTACACACCTGTTCTCACTCTCCGTGCTCTGGAACTGGCTGTAGAGTGTGCTGGTACTGGGCCGACCTGCGACGGGTGTGGAGGTGGCGCTGGCTTCACACTCCAGACCCAGGCTGATGGAAGAGCCCACGCCACTCTCCTGCAGGTAAACGCCCTGTGACCGCCGCTGGTGGCTCAGGTTGGACGACATCAGCAGGGAACTGGAGAAAGACGGCTGAGGGAGGACACGAATGTGAATGTGAATTAACTGCAGTCTACGTTTCACCACAAGATGTCAGTAGAACACCCTGTCTGTCACTTGTGACTTGTGACTCTTCTGCTATTACCAGTAAAAACCTCTTGGGAAGATATGAGTGGCATCTGGATTACCAAACTATCAAGTCCATTAAAATGAGGCAAGCAATAAAGTCTGACACAAAAATACACTCACAGCAACTTTTTTGGGTACACTTTACCAGTACTGGGTGTACTTAATAAAGTGGACGGTCTGTGTATATGCAGGCACTGTTTCCCATTTGTCACAACGAGTTGTGTGTTCAGAAGTTGTTCTGTGTACCTCAGTTGTAACCTGTAGTTATGTGAGTTACTTTTGTGTTTCAGTCAACCTGAACCGGTTTGACCTGTACTGCAGCTCACTGTATATTTTCTTTTTCCAATGCCATTTTCTGTAAAAACATTCTCTGTGTGTAAAAACACAGTAGATCTGCAGTTTCTGAAACAACCAACAATAACACAGTGCCCAAAGACCCTTAAAAATCAGCTTTCTTGTCCACTCTGATGCTCAGTGTGAACATCAACAAACTGCCTCGACCGTCTATACTGAGTTTCTGTCATGCGATTAACAGTTTAATAGTTGTACCTTATAAAGTGGCCAGTGAGTGTGTATTTTTTATGTTCATTAACGTCCAAAAAAGACTCCAGGAAATAGGGAAAAAAAAGAACAAGCTTTTGCAGTGTTCAGGATGATGAATGTTTTTCACCCCATAAAATAAATGGCCTCAAATTGCTCACTAAAACAAATACATCATTTTAAACTGTATCTTGCATTTTGTGTAAAAGTGCAAATGCAGAGGGATTTTCCAGGGTATTTGAATAAAGGTGAAGTTCATTTATCTACATTACACATTCTTCTGGGCTCACCTTGCTTTCCAGTTTAGCCTCAGTCCGCTGCGTGGCTTTTATTTTATCCCACGTGTCCTTCCACTTCTCTGATGTCTGACCGAGCTCTGCCTCCAGACTCTGCAGGTCCTGCAGCAGCTTGGTGATGGCGTCGGGCACCACTTTGCTCAGACTGTCGTAGCACGGCCACACAATGTGCCGTTGCGACTTGGGGGCGCTGCTGTCGGGTTTCTCTGGCGTCTCCTCAGGTACGCGCTCTTGGCGGCCTCTCAGCTCCCAGTCGTAGGACGGCCCCTCGGACAGAGTCTCCTCCGTGTAGAAATCCCACACCTTCAGGTTGGAGATAAAGGTGTAAGGCCGCAGCACCTGAACACAACAGACAAGCACAAGATTAAACTATATACAGAGTCCATTCACCATGCCAAAGACCTTGTTTTATCTGATCTCGTAGCATGTGTGCTGGACTTACCTCGTCGTCTTCAGGAGCAAACATGTAGTTGTACAAGATGGGTGTTTTCTTGTTTAGTCTGTCAATGTAGTCCCACACAGTTTTACACACCAGAGGACTTTTCCTCTCTCCTTTCTCCTCATAGAGCACTCCTGCAAACACACATATTCAGTGTCTGATAATCTGACACAATCAAAGACACCCCAGATGCCGTTGGTTCAATCGTCTCTCCAGCTACAAAATACTGTGGTTTAAAAACCAGAAAAATCTTCAACTATCTAGTCCTACTGTTTCTGATCTACAATATGGCTGTTTGTGTTGTCGCTGCGCATTCAGAAATATTCTTACCCAGCTCTATACGTTCGTAATCCGAGTCGAGCAGAAAGGTCCGGAAGCGGTTGGACACGTAGTGGTAAGCCAAGAACTTTAGGTAGTACTGACTGAACTCAAACTCCATGGGGAACTGAAGGTGGATCTGAAAGTGGAAACAGAAGCACAGTCCAGCGTTAAACCACTGAACAACTGATATGTAATCAACACAGGAATACATGTATATCTCTACCTGTTATGTGCTTCGACATCAATTCAGTTAGTGATGGTACTTGGTACTATTATCTTTTTTAGGTTTTCATCTGTTCTATCAAGTTGTTACATAAGGAAAGGTGTTATGAAAAAGATTGGCAAAATCCTGCCTTTTTATAGCAAACTACATTCAAATGAAACCACTGTTAACTCATTAGGTAGACATTTTCAGAGCAGAGCAGAGCGCCCCCTACTGCCAGTGTTCTGGACAATTTTCATTGATTTTTCAAGACCCACAGAATATTGATTTCTATGACTGCATAAACAATGAAACTCTCAAAATAAAGTGTAGATTCTCTACTTTCATCAAGAAAAAAAGAGTTGGTTTCTACCCTTTTGTGTTCTTATTAATCACAAGTAAAAAAAAAACAAAACAAAAAAAAAACACACAAGAAAAAAATCAGCTTTTTGTGCACAGAAGGATGTCCAGTTAAACATTGACACTGACCGATATTTGTAAGTCTAGTGACAGCTCAAACATCTTAAGAGTAATTTACATTTATGTAGTAACAAAAATACAGAAAAAAATAGAACATAAAATTATAAGTCTTAAAAGAGCTACTTGTATGTGTAAAAAAACAAACAAACTATGGTTTTGTGATAAAACAAAACTATATCCAATGCTGAATATTGTACAGTTCTGTTATATATTAAATGAAGAATTTGGGTGTGAAAGAATAGCATCTAAACTGTCCTTTGGTCTGGGAGTCCTTTGAATCTGATAGAGAACCTCATCCTTTCCAGATCTGATCCGAGGTTTTACCACCACAGCCCAGGTCATCTGACAAACCCGGGTCACCCAAACCTGACCCAAATAAACAGCGAAGCCAGTCTGTGACCCACTGCGACATTCACCAGTAGGTCCACATTGATTCTCTATGGCTGATTTTACACTGCTCTTCCTTTCATCTGTGTCTTTGTCTCTTTTTCACTAAACCAACACCTTTTTCTCAGAACCGCACTGATACATACTCTGCTCTAGTCTTAGCTACCTCAACTTTTCCAGTTTCATTTATTTGTCCATCTTCTCCCTCATTCTATCACTTCCTGCTTTGCCACCACTACCTACTTATTTATTTGCATATTGTTGATAAGTAGACAAAATTATTCTATAATTATAAGCCTGATTTTCACAAACAAGCTCTACCAGATCGCCCCTCAGCCTCTTCCATTGAAAAACATGACTGACGTCTATAGACCTCAATGTCAGCCAGTGAGTTAATGATCTATCTCTGACCTGTGTTGGCTGTGATGCCTGTGTGGGAAAGTAATATAGCACAATAAGAACTAGAGCCTGGCTGACATAGGATTTATGAGCCTGATGTCAATACCAATATTGATCATTTTAAAAAAACCTGATATCCGATATGTCCATCAATGTTCAATACATTGGCCGATAACCAGTATATGTGCTGATATAAGAAATAAGATTATGTTGTCTATATTTTGTAAGCAATGACATTTTGATGAATGGTTCTTTAACATATAAGTGACAATTAATACATTGTATTAATACCCAGGGACGACTGGAGTATGACACAGTGAGGTATACAGGAAGTGCATGGACAGGGGTGGGGGTTGAATAGTTCGTGTGTGGGGACACACACACACACAAGAGCAGAGCAACAGACTCTCTGCACCAAAACAGTTAATACATCCGTCACGTATTGGCCGATGTTGATTACTCTGTGTTATGCTATATTCGGTTAATTGCCCAATTAATCACTTGGACTCTGATAAGAACTCTATCAAACCTCCTCAGACTCACCTGGTGCACACAGTCAAGGAACTGCAGGAAAACGGGGGTAAATCCGCTGCTCTGGCTGGCTAGGGTCTGGGCGCCACGGTGGCTAAATCGGTGGCCGAATGATAGCCACTCCTTCTCCACCAGAAGTCGGAAGCCATCAAATGTTCTGTAGTATGGATCCGACAGCAGCTGCACCAAAGACACCACCTGCACAAGCAGTATGTTCCATTTTACTCTGAGCTGAAAATCACCGTCAGTGACTTGTTAGGTTTCATCTATAAATCAAACCTGAGTGGTGACGTCCCAGCCATCTTCCAGGCTCACCATGACGGATGAGCCTGTGTCCAGCAGCTCCACCACCAGGACTGACACCTGCAGCACCCTGTGCAGCTGAACACACACATATGCATAGTGTAAGAAGCTGCAGAATATACACAGAGGGACAGAAAAATCCACATGACTCACCAGAGCCATCCACTCAGATTCCTCCAGGCAGCGCAGGAAGCTCATGTTGGGGTCAGAGTTTGGCGAACTTGGCACACAGGCTTTCATCAGCTTCTTGAAGCTGTTCTTCACCTGCCGTACATCACACACCTCGATGGGAACCACCTCCCATTGCTGGAATGAGTCCTGTTTCCCTCCCTGGACACAATGATTTTTTTTTTCTTTATTAGCTCACTGAAAATGTAGACCATAGTCAAGGTGTACAAACATAAAGGTGAAGGGTATGTAGAAGTGGAAAACACAAAAACAACAAACAAGGCAGTCAGAGACAGTAGACCTCCACCAAGGCTTGATTTTTCATTCACACGTGACGTGATCGAACCATAGGTGTTGACCCATCTGATGTCTGAAGGTGAGATGATGTGAATGAAAAAAACCCGCCAGATTCTATCTCGTCTGAATCCGGAGATATTACCACTGATGTGTTTTAGCTGTTGACCTTTAGTGTGACCTTTGACCTTCATTGCTCAAAGTCTAATTTAAGTTTAAAACATTCTTGTCACATATGAACTTCGTGCTCCAGGTGTAACGCTCAAAGTTCATACGACGCAAGAAAGTTTTAAGCTTATATTTCCTCCCGGCTCACTGACGATGACCTACACTGATGGTGAATGGAGATGCTACTGTACATGCATCGCTTGCAAATTTCAGCCAGTAATCATCTTGTCGAGCCTTACACCCATGACGTATTTTCCAGTTGGGAAAAATATTGACAGCAAGAAAAAATTTCAAAGAGAGCAAGCAAATTGGACGAGAGATTGAACAGCGCTACAGCTTCCACATCTGTCCTAATTTACACACTCAATATTAAAACTTTATTTGCCGCAGGACTATTTTTGACATTGTTTTATGTTTCTACACCCTCAATTCCTGATCCTGTGCTCGTTTAATTTGTATTTGAGCGCTCATGTTTATGACAACCATATGGCGCCATAGTTGAACAATGAAATTAATTATGAGCAGCAATTGTACACTGATGTGACAATTTTCATTAAGTGTATATGATATTTACTCAGAAATCAAAATATTAACAGTATTGGAAATGTGTGAACTAACCTATTCATGAAAAATAATAAGTCACAGTACACACAGATTACAGGTGTTAATATATACATGTTTCAGTTTTATCTGTAAGATGTGATTTTGTATTAAAACAGGACAAAGAGCAACAAAACAAGTGTGACCTCTCACCTTTAGCTGAGCTTTGTCTCCAATGATGTAGAGGTAGGCCTTCTGTTGGCGGAGGAATAGAGCCTCACTTGGCCCTCCGTTGGGCTGTGGAGACTCTTTCCCTGCCAGACGTGTCCCCACGTCTGGGTTATAGGCACTTAGACGCCCACTGCCCCGGATGCTGCCCCATTTACCTACAAAACACACACAGCACTGTCTTTACTGGAGTCATGATATTAAAAAGATTATTAAGAAAATATCGGAAAACACCTCTATGTATTTTCCTGTTTAACAGCCATTATTGGATCTTTCTGGTTTATTAGAACATGTCCTACATTTTAATAAATCAGAGTGATCCTTTATTATCCTTCTGTGTGATGTGAAACTGAGCCTATTAGCCATGCTGGATGATTGAACACTACCCAGTCCAGTCTGCTACATCTACCCAGCTACATGATGATGACACAGCTGACTCAGATTGTTCCTGACATTCAACAGACAGAAGAATCAAACAGGAAACAACAAACAGGACATCAGAAAGCAGGGCTGCAGCAGCAGCATGCACACACAGCAGGAACAACAGACCATTAGTCCGCAGAGACAGCACACTATCAGGGACAACACCAAACGCACTGATGCCACTGGTAAAGAGATCTGATTGGTTAGACAGGAGTGGAGGGGGAGGAGAGTGGGGGGCGTGGCCTACTGTACCTCTAGGAGGGTTCCTGGCCTTGCCAGACACTTTGGGTTGAGAGAGGGAGATGACTTTGGCCCTTTGACCCAGAGCTGAGGTCAAATGACAAAGACGGCCCATTAACCAACAGCACCACATGATGGAGGATGGTTTTTTTCTTCACACATACACACACACACACTCATTTTCCACCAATGTAAACATGACGCTAGTTCAGAGCTGGTGTAAGTTGTGTACAAACCAGTTTGCATTTTCACAGGCTGAGACCCGTTGACGATGATAGAAATCAACATGTCAACCTTAGCTTCTGCTTCTAGAGGTTGACAAATAGAGTATTTTTGTTTGGAAAGAGAGGGAGCTAGATTAAGCAGCTAATAAGCACAATAAAAAGTAAAATGTAATTTGTTAAGAATAACAAACTTTGACTCTGTGAAAGAAATAACTACCCCTACATAATATTGAAGTCAAAGCAATCAGTAAAGTAGTAACATTGGGAACTTAACATTAAATTCAATGTTAAAGAAATTAAGATACCTGTGGGTGTTTGATCTGTAATTTTCAGTCAGTCAGTAATTCCAGTTCCAGTGTGGGTCACTGTTAGAGCCACATTTTCATGATACCAGAACTGGACAGTTTTTCATGATAATAGTCCTACTGCCACTCCAGATCCAAGCAGTTTGAATTGTTATACTTTTTCTTTAAAGTGTTGGTGCTGCACGACAACCACTTCTGAACCAGCTCTGGAGCCTTAGTGGAAAATGAGTAACATACACACTACAAGGGTGAAACTTTCATTCAACATCTTCATCATCTATACATTTTATTTTGCAGCAGACCAACTAATGGTAATACATGACACATCTGTAACTCACCTCCTCGGCTGAAAGTTCCAGGAACGTCGTCCTTGGCTCCCATCACTTGCTTCATCAAAACGCCAATCTTGGGCTGCCGCAACTTATCAGATGAATCTAAAGAGACAAAAAAACCCATCAGCTCTGAGTCCAGCGTGAGGTCAGATGTGTTTGACGTCCTCCATCAGTAGCAGGTCATTGCTGGTGTGTTTGTCGACCTACCAGAGATGTTCATATGTGTGGACGTGAAGCCGCTCAGTGTGTTCCTGCCACTGTTCTCACTGTACGAAGGCATGGAGCTGATGATGGCTTGCAGGTACTTCTCCTGTTCCAGACCGGTAGAGTCTGCCTGTGAGGGCACTGTAACACACACAAAAAGCCACACAATTAGGAATAGGAGGTGAGGCTACAAAAACACAAGAGGAGAAATGGAGGTATAATACACTAAAAACAAGAAACAAAATATACCTAGCTAAGACTGTTTAGTTCACTCACACAACAATCCGATTCGAATCTCGAGTCACAGACTGATCCGATTCAGGACGATTTATAAAAATTAGGAAATGATTCAGTATGATTCGATATGATCTGAACTGATTCACTTCAGTTTGATTCAATACAATTTGACCGCAAGGATTTATTTTATGTAAATACATTTGTAACTTTTGTATGAAAATACATTTGTGAAACTTCTACTCTTAGTTCTGATATTTTATGTATCATATACATTTCACAGTGTCATCCCATTCAGAAACAAAATTATTTATATACAACTAACCCTTGCATGTTCTTTGTGTGAATTAATCTTCGTTTACATCATTATTTGTTGATTTATTTAGGCAGAGTGACATTTGATGACTATGACATGCAGGCATAGTAGTAGTAGTGGTGCATAAGAGACACAACTCTGCAATTTCCTGTTTAATGTAGACACTTGAAAATACATGTAGACCATAACCTGCTTAGATTATGTTACATACTTGATATAACAAATACAGCCACATCCAAAATGTGTATCACTACTGATTTACCTAGTTGAACACCCAATTAACTATGAGTGTTCTTTATTTTGATATATTTTTCCCCCATTTAAACACATCTTAGCATCATAAAATGTTTATATGTGTACATGGTGTGAAGATGACCAACATTTGTAGGATTTATAGAAGTTATAATTTATTTTTACCTGCAGAAGGAGCATTAGGGGACTTAAAAAAGCCCACCACCCCTTTGGCATGGAGGCCTGCAGACCGCAGCAGGACGGCCTTGGTTCTTGAGTTCCTCCAGCAAACCACAGGGAAGCGGTTCTGCCTATAGCAGCGGGATATTCTCTGGATAGTTGTGTCTGGAATGCTCTGAGGGACGATCAGCAGGCCTGGGTAACTGTGACACACAAAATGTTTTAAGTAATGAACAGATCAGATCATTATTCCACAATCTGTGTCACCCCTGTAGCAGCCTCTCACCTCCTGCAGGTGGTGTACATGCGGTTGACGGTAGAAATCCTAAACGGTTCATTTTTAGAGCGTGTCAAGCTGTTGCTGAGCGTGCCTAGGCCTAACCGCTGGTAGTCACGGCAACAGGCACGCTCCACCACGTTGCTCATAGTCTGTCGGTCTGAGGAGCGGATAGTGGAGGAGAGGGTGAGGGAGCTCTGGTCCACCTCTTCTGACACTGTGGAGAAAAACATGACCACGAATTAGTCGTTTAATGGGACAAAGATGTCTTTTTCCATTACGTCAATAGGTACCAGATTTTTAGACCTCTTCTAAAGTTCTAAATAAAATAACACCTCACACTTTTGTGGCATTTTGTTGCATTCCTTTTTAAAAAAAAACATAGTACAATATTTCATTAGAAATTTAAATGAAACTGTATGTAACAGCAAAGCTTAGCCTACGAACAGGTTGTTGGCCAAATTGGAATTTCTCAATGGACATCCAAAATGGTGTGATTTTGATGTCAACTATATGTATGTACTCCCAATCATCTAAAAAAAAATAGCTCAACTTATTTTTACTCCGGATAATCCCTTTAAGTTGTGGAAAATAGCCAAGATATGTCCAATTGAAAGGTGACATGTGAGTAAAACAAATATTTATGTTTATTCTTGGAACTATGGACAACAAAAATAAAATTTAAAAAAAGCAAAATGTTAACTAAAAGATTTTTTTTTCAGAGCTACTATAAAGGACAAAGTTTATATTGATTTGAAATAAAACATCGTCCACTTTATGACTTCAGAATTGAGAATCTGGTGGAATACACGTCAATTTCCACTACATCCTAAGTATTTTATGGTACTTCTAGCACAAAACAATATGAGCAGCTCTGCTGTGTTTGATTACCTTTGACCATCAAAATTGCTCTCAATCATTTTAGAGATGGATATCTTCCTACACGCTAAAAATATATTTTGTGAAATAAGCGAAATGTTGTTCTGACACATGTTGTTCCATCTCCTTCTCAATACCTGAGATTTCATCCTCATCTAGCTCTGACTGGAAGCTGCTCCGGTTTTCCCAGGTGGGAGGAGAATACTTTTTCCTGGTTACATATTGTCGGCCGATTGTCCTCTTGGCAGTTTTCACCAGGTTTTTAGAAAGTGTTCTAGAAAAGAGAAGACAATATGTAAATCCATTGTGCTGATTCAACAGCATGTCCAGTCCCTTGATTTCTACTTCCTGTTTGGTCTTTTTAAAGAACAAATGCGCGTTTAGTTCTTGAAGCAGCATCCAACTCCAGCTGACAATGAGCCGATTTGACTGTTGGCCCCAGTGCATAATCAACTTCCATGAAGTCACTGGTGTGTTGCCACTTTAACGTGCCACAGAGCAACAGAGAAACAGTCAGAATTCGTATGAATGGAGTCGCACACAAATGTCTGTTTCCATCACTTCTGGGGACATTACATTCATTTATTAGAGGCCTACACTAATTATAATCTTAACTCAAGTTGTTCAGTAATTTATGTTATGAGGTCCAGTGTTTTCTTCTCCACAAAGTTCTCTTAGATGATATCATGACTGGGCTACCCCTGATAGGACCTCACAAATATACAAAAACATGCCCATACACACACACACACACACACACACACAGTGCAGAGAGAAACAACAGGGCTGATAAAACGGCTGCCACATTTTCCACTGATGAATTATTCAAAGGCTTCTCTCACGCTCCTTTCATTCTGGAGGAGAATAAAGAGGGAAGTGTGTTTGCATGTGTAGGATTTCGGTAGAGGACCGACTGTTGGTTGCTAACATTTCAAATAAAGAGAACGGAAATTAAAAGGACACAGACTCTTAAAACAGACCATAAACTTGAGAAAAATGACAGAAAAACTTATTTTAAAAACGCTTCCAAAACATCCCTGAAAGGTCAACAGATGTTTAAAGTCGTGATTGTACAGACCCTCTCTCCTGCAGCTTCAACAGAAGAGTCTCAGGAGGAAGAAAGAAGCACTGAAGATGACCCATCTCAGTGGGAAAGTGACAAGTTGTAATCAGAGAGATAAAAAAGATGACCTGCATTCAACTCTGAAAGCATGTTTTTACACTAGAGACTGAACCACAATGCTGTGACGGAGACGTGCACATTGGTCACATGACACGTACTGGAAGAAAGTGCAGTCACTACTGACTGGTTCACTGTTGTCAACTAAGAGTGGATCATACTCTTCACAGTAAATATGCCTCATTTGAGTTGATGCTTGGTCACACATTCTACTGAAACAACATTTCCGCCATGACATTTTCTGAGAGCTGACCTGTTAAAAGGTCAAACTTATTCAGGTGAGACTGAGTGACACTGCAAAGTAGGGAAAACTTGAACACAGCAGCTGGGCCCTGCTGTAAATTCAGCTGATATTACAGATGTTGAACATCATCTGTGTCATCCGATGAGTTACTGTTCAAATAATGGAAGGTCTGTGTTTGACCCAGAGTATGTGACAGGGGTCAGAGGTTGAGAGTGATTTACTGTAACTGCCTGTGACACACAAATAATGTCCTTGAGTGAATATCTGGTCTCTTACTTGAGTGACTGGTTCTTGTCCTTGGTCTTGTGCTCTACTAAAAGTTTCCCACACTGACCCACAGTAAAGGCGAAGGTACCGTGGACATGCTGAGGGTAGCGCAGTTTGTGCATGTGTTTCCTGAAAACTTCCGCCAGGTCTGATGCAACCTCCTCATCAAATGCAATCTTCATGAGCTGCACATAGTCAGACAGAAGGAGAAAAAGTTATTGTCGGTTCAATCATTTCATTCTGACCTTTTAATAGGCGGCAGAGTGGACTGTCAGGTGTGGCGTGGTTGTAAATCAGTGTTACTGTGTTTGAATGGCAACACATGATAGGGGCTGAAACCTGAAGGTTACCTGGAAGGTGCATGACCGTAGCTGAAGACCTTCCTGGACAAACTGATCCATGGGTAAAGTGACTGAGATCCTCTTCTCCTTGGTCAGAGAGGCGACGGGGAATGAGCGAGTGACCACCTGCTCACCCACTGCTCACGGAACAAGACAAAGAACAGAGATTAGAAAACCCAAAGACTCAACCCCTGCCAACACAAGCCTTTCAAATTAGTAATTCTCTCACCAAGGGGGTCAGTGGGCGTGCCCTTGAAGATGAGTCTGTAGGTGGTGAGGAAGATGGCACCCTCAGCTGGGAGCAGAGGCGGTCCTCCCATCAAACCTGTGGCCTCTTCTCGGCCATCAGGGATTAGATGGACCCGCATGCCGTCCATCACTAGCTCCTCTCCTGGAAGAAGAGTCGGCCTCAGCAGCTTGGGCTGCACACAAACACAGAGGACAACAAGATGAACAATTAAGTGGAAAGAAGGAGAGTTGCAGAGGGAATATTCTTGAGAAAAATGTATTTTACAAATATGGTAAGGGGTTGCTACTTTTAGACAAAAACTAATTATTGAGTGCTGGGAAACACTACTCTAAACTCAAGTATGTCAGTGGGATGATGATGCTGCTCAGCAAAGAAAATACTTATTTCCATAAGTACACACAGTGATTATGTCCACAAAAATCCAAATGACAAAATTATTGTCTTTCACTATTTAAATAACAAGCCAATATTAATCAGCACTAAATATTTTAAATGGGACAAACAATCTCGTCACAAACATTAAAACAGAACAAGAAATAAACTCCACTCCACTCTTCAGTAACTCATGCTTTTATAACCATGCTGGGTTACTGGCTTCATGACCTGCACTGTTTAGGGAGTCGAAAGACGCTAATGTTGAAATTCTTCTGTTATTGTTGCATAACAAACACGTCAGCAGAGTGCAACTGGTGGGATCTTGGCACAGACAATGCTACAAACACGAAGACAAATACACAAAAGCAAGGAAATAATAATAATATCACTTAGATGTGTTTACTCATTCAAATGTTCATTTCATATTCGTTAAGAAATTCAGCTTGTATTTTGAGTTGGAAGTGGACCGAGACCCAAAGGAGCCAAAGTCTCCATGGGCTGGCACTCAGTGGAATGAAATATGAACCTCGCTTTGTCTCCATAAACATATATACATAGTCTATGAATCGTATCCAGACATATTCATATCATAGTTGGGTTTGCCAGGCTAGTGTAATTGTGAAATTCACTGTCAAATTCTAGAAATTCATAGTTATTTTAAAAAGTGTATGATGACCTATGAATATTTATTCACAGTTGAAGAATACAGTAAAAATGTGATTTTCTTAAAAAATACGACTATGAAGTGGATTCAATTCATTGTAATATTATAGTTAAAAAGTTTACAGTTTTAATTTCCATTGTCCATTCTGGGTCTGTTCTGCTCTTCAATAAAGAAAGTATTTCAACACAGAACTGTGTACTTTTAATTTGTGACAGTGTCTTGTATTAAAACTAGTGATATATCTGACATTTTTTCAATCTGTATGAAAACCGTGTAGAAATTCAGAAGGTTATCTAGGTGCATCTGCAGTATAAAAACATACACTGGAGCGGCAGGAGAGACCCATTCAAGATGGCAGCCATCAGTAACGTCAGCTCCAAGAGGAAGCATAAGTCCATGAGGTGTTTACGTAGATATGTCTATGTTTGTCCTCCTGCCCTTTACATCACTTCCTGAGGTCGAAGAGCTTCCTAAGGAAATCCACCTCTGACAGGAAGTGAGTTTCAAGTTTGGTCTTTCATAATCTGTCGCACAAGGCCTAATTCCACGTGTCTGCATTCTCGTTGTAGTCATACAGCAGCAATAGGGCAGTTTCCTCTGTTGGCAACTAATAGCTGTAAATGACAGATCTCAGGACATGTCCACTTTTAAAACTAACTGTATTTTAATGGCAGGAAATTAAGGATTGCTTTATGTCTATTATGTTTTATTGTAATTTATACCTTCTGGAATTGTAATTTTATTGTCTTATGTGAAGTACTTTGTTATTTCTGTCTGTGAAAGATGCTACATAAATAAACATTGCTTGGAAAGAATTTCCATTAAGATGAGAGCATTAGTAACATCTCAGAAATAATTATTATCAGGGGCCTGAAATGGACATCATAATTATGTACATTGGGCATGTGAAAGCTAGCATGAACATAGGAGTAATGGTGGCAGTCATGTGATAAATTTTTTTTTGTATTATTGCACAACAGCTGCTAGTAGATGTAACAAACTACCTGTACGCTGGTATCCATAAGGAATTACCATATGGTAGTCAAAGCTGTTTTGTTTTTCCTCCATAAAGAGTCACATAATAATTTATCAAATCAGGGAAGGGCACACACTATTGACGAGTCACACAGCTAATTTGTGTGTATACTGTACGTCATTTCTTTCAACACTTTGTTCTTGTCTGTCCACATCACAGTGCAATCTCTAAACTTGTACATTAAAACGGGGTCAACCGAGTTTCCAAAATTTTCATTTCACTGATCCTAAAACTCCACTTTAATGTGGGTGCAAGGTGTAAATATAGCAAAAGTTTACAAAGACTTCTTATTGTGTGCACATAACCCCAGACTGACACTTAAATGCTCCGGAGACTCCACTTAGTGTGATAAAAAAAGACTGACAGGACATTGTGAGAGCAGAGGGAGGAGATGGAGAGGAAGGACATAATCAGTTACATGTTCCACTCAGAAGTCTTTTGTCAAATAGAAAAACATGTCAGGTCATGCTCAGCTTAGCCACTGTCCCTCTCCAACACACAGCACAAACTTCAAGCTTCATATCAAAGGCACCCAAATCTACAGGGGCCACAAAGATCACACAGCACGAAAGACTACAGCAATCATATCGCATGCACTGCTCAGGCGTGCTGTGAGTCACACGGTTCTGTACCTGCTGTGACAGTGTGAGCCTGAGCTGTGGGGACTGGTGGATAGGGGAGTGGGCGGGGCTGGCTGTGGTTCTGCATGGCCTTTGTCCAGTGGGACGTAAAAATAGGAATTCGTTACCTTTTGGATTGGTGGCAGTCGTTTACTCTCCCTGTGGACTGCGTCTAGCGTCTCTATGTGCATCTGAACGATGTCTGCAGGAGAAAGTGACGCACAGGTCAAAGTGGAGAATAACAGTGACACATTTTATCCTTGAACTCTGTAGGAGAGGATGGTGTAAGTGCGGCATGAGGGTGTGTTCTCACCTGGTATCATGGCATGGAGAGCTTTAAGGTGCTCATTGGTCACACCACTTTCATTACACACTTTATCAACAAAGCGATTGATGAAGCGCACCACAGAGTTGGCCACATCCGAACTCTCAGCATCTTCAAAGCCGCTCTCTGTGTCATAACTCTCTGCCATGCTGCCTGCAATACTAAAAACAACACAAGAGCTTCTGTCACTGAAAGCAAGTTATCCCACATAGCATGTGCTGCAACAGAAGTTATGGACTGTATTATAAAGGTAACATTTTGGACTCTCTGGTCCTTCGCCAAAAGTGTTAGATTTAAGAGTAGGTAATAAACCACATCTCAGAAGTTAATTTAAATCTTGAGTGCACAGGTGTGGGACAGTGTGTTATCTTCTTCCTCTGAGTGTCTTTTATATTTCACATCACACCCTTCAATATTTACGCACTAAAATTACAATTACATGGCTGACTTCACATGTCATCCTTATCTGAGGTGGCTTTTTAAAAAGTACTTTTACCATCTGAGTTTCTGTTTTACCTGTTTGTAACGTAGCTGTTGCTGACGCTCTCCACGTCCCCGAGGCCGGAGCTCCGCAGTAGGCGGTTCTTGCTGGTGTCCAACGGCAGTAGCAGGTAGCTCATCCTGTTGGCGTAGTGGATGGCCTGGCTGAACACGGTACTCTCTTCCTTTTGCACACGCTCTGTTTGCATTTCCTTGCTGAGTGTTGGCCATAGTCGACTCTGCTCTGACGCCAGCTCCAGTGCGCTTACTTCCCGCCCGTCCTGTTGCTCCTGAGGCCAAGAAGGTTAATTAATGATTAATGACTTCAGGACAAAGATGACATCGACTCTTTAGGTAGGAAAATTGAATCATTAGCCTCTTACCTGTGGTGGCAAATATATTACAACAGCAGAAATCTGACTGCAGGTAAAGTACTCACCGAGTTACTCTGTTGTTCTCCATCCTCTGTCTCCAAGTACAAAGCTTTTATATGGTTTTGGACATCACTGTAGAACATGGCCTCCCAGAACTGCATGGTGGTCCAGACCATGTGCTCCTGTACGCAGCTGTAGGCAAACTGAGTAATGCCTGCTCCAAGTTTCTGCCAAAGAAAAGACAGCCTTTAATGCAAAAGAAAACTGAGAGTCAAGTAAAAGTTGGATAAGATAAACGGTATCCCAGTGACAAATGGTGTGAACATACTCTGCAGAAGGCTGTGACCAGTGGAAGCAAGGCAGCAGCAATACCATGTTCATCTATATGAGAGCAGTCCTAAACAGAAACAGAAATACGTCACTTTGTTTACTGTATTATAAAAATGCATACTTTGGTTTATAACAGTAATGTGGACATGCTGTAGTGAAAAATTATATAATTTATGCCATAACATGAACATTTTTCGTGGACTCACTTGTAACGTGCAGTTCATCATACGAACGATGTAGTCAAACTGTTGGTCATCCAGCACAGCTCGGTTCTGCAGGACGTGTTGATTGAGCTCCTGGGTCAAACAAACCCGAGCCGCCCGACCTTTCAATGCCCGCAGGACAGCTGGCATGAGCTGGACAGGGAAGAACCACAACAGCTGAATCACAAATAAACTAACAAAAAAAGCAGACAGATGAGCCTTGTGTGGATAAAAACTGCAGAAATGACAGTATGTGAGTTTCACCTTCTTGGCTTCAAGCATCTTGTTATCAAAAATGTATGTGATGCAGTTCCTGACCACCTCTAGTCTGCGGGCACTGTTAGCCATCACGTTGCCATTTCTGTCCACAATGTCTCCTGTAGGGATCAGAACAGATGATGAGACTCATTTATCATTGTGCAGCTGATCTCATTAAACACATGCTGAGAGACAGATTGTCAAGAGTCAAAAGTTTATACAGGAAGTTTGAGGTGCAAAATCAGATGTGGTGCCGAATGCAAGATAAAATGTCGAGGGCAAATGTTAAATCACCAGATGCTGCATCACAATGAGCCTCTGCAAAGTTTTGCCTCCAGTACAATGAACGGTAGAAGGTCTTTATAACATTAGTTTGCCACTTTTCTTCTACTGAAGGCCAAGAAATGACAGTAACCGCTTTTAATCCTTTTCTATAAACACAGACATATCAGAGACTGTTCTGTCTTCAACTAAGGTGCTGTTTGCTTTAACTATCCCTTTCCTCCTTTCATTTATTTCCCTTATTACTTTTATCCATTTTAATTTAGAACCAGATGACTTTGTGACTTGTCTCTTTTATTCCCTCTATGAAGTACTACATCACAGACTGAATTCTAGACGTGAAGAATTGATCCTCACCCAGTGGAGGTCCTGACGGCACCATGCCCTTCAACTCCGCCTTCACCACAGGTGGTGCGGTCTTAAGTTTGGCAGCAGCGTGATCTATGAAGAGCTGCACTGCAACCTCATCCAGAGGAGGGAAGGGCGACTGGTTTTGTGTGGTGCTCTGGGTGTTTTCTGATGGCCTCTGGACTTTGTGCATTGCTACAGCAGGGTAAGGGTTCTCCTGAAGAAAGAAGAAACGGTCAGACAGGATGAAGTGGAATACAGACGAGAAACATTATAGGAAGAAGAATAAACAATGAGTTTATAAGTTAATAACTGTAAAATTAGATTATTTTTAACAGAGGTACAGTGTTTGTCTGTTAAAAAGAATCTAATTTGAAACTTCCCTTTGGAAGATGGTATGATCCTTTATAAGACAATAAGTTAATATTGCTGTTAATTTCTTCAACATACATTTTTGAAGAGCTGTTCCGCCAGCTCTTTGATGTGGTTCATTACTTTGTGTGGATAGGCCTCCTCTTGTCGTATCCGTTCCACCTGATTGGCTACCAGCTACAGAAACATACAATAGTATCAGTTCACACTAAAACTAAACATCTTCATATTTCATCTCTGTGTGTTAAAAAAAATAAAATAAATATTTGCAAACACGAAACTCAAAAAGGGATAAAAATCAATAATAAAAATAGACCTGCAAAATTACTTAAGATAGGTGGAATTCATTTTAGATTTTAAATTGTCTTTATTAACTTTCATTCTGCTTTGTCATAATTGCATTTTGCAGATAAAACTATGCATAGATTGAATTTCCCTGCGTACTGGTGTACACTGTGCGCTGGCAGACTCACGTCATCAAACAGGTCCGTGCTCCGGTATGGAGGTCCACGCTCTGACACAAAGCCTGCAAATGCCATGCCATCCAGCACCTTCATGAGGAAGTCATCCTCTGTCAGTGCCCTTTGGCCCAGGAAAGCCGCCTGTGGAAACACATGTCAATACTTCACTCTTATCGTTCAGGAAAGTCTACACAAAGACACACACACACACACACACGTCAGACTGTTTTTGAACATTCAGTCCCCCACTTTCACTCACTAAAACACAGGCAACATATGGTGGTCCTTTTTTTGTTTCTAGTCATTGTTACTTAAGTATTCCTGTACCTTGTGGAAACGAATCACTGGCTCTGGGTGAATGCGGATTATGTGTAAACACCATCGATAGCCCTGGAAGAGATGAGCAAACAGCCACAAGAAGACCGCTCGGATCTCCTTATCCTGAAAGACACAAAACAGCAGTTACACACCTCCAAAGTACACACACTGAACACTACAGAGTCACAATTCTTCCAATAACACCTTTAACATAGCGACACAATTCTAACCTGAATTTTAAGTGCGGAGGCTTGTGTGGAAACTGGGGGGAAGGCATGATCAGCGATTTCCAGCTCTGGATCCAAAACCTATGAGGACAAAGATAGCAGACCATGAACTGAAGAGACAGATCATTGTTCTTAACTCTTGTTTTTAGATGTCTCATGTTATGTTAATTTCCATTTCCATTTGATTTAAATTATTATTTGAATGATATATGATTTTAGAAACAGCAAAGCAAAATTAAGTGTGTGCAACTGGTTAAATAAAAGCAAAAATTCTGTAGTTATAAGGATTTGGTTTTATTGGCAATTTACAAGAAATTTTGAGGGACATTGAGAAATGGATTTTTAAAATCGGTCATTACAAAACTGCTTTTTGTTCAGTTATTTGTGTTTTTCAGAATGCTGAAAAAAAAATTGATAACCAGTTGGATGGCTAGTTGTGATATTTTTTTCCTTGTGTAACATGCAACTCATAATGCAAAAATAAGAAAGCACCTACATTCAAATGGAAATGTAAGTTATGAAGGAATAATGTCATAGAAAACCAGGGCAGATGATTTTTAGGTTAAGGAGCAAAATTTCAGAAATTCTCAATACTGAGCTGAGCCACATCTAAAATATTCAGTATGTATACATGCACTTACAGAAATATGAATTATTGCCTTAGTCCAGCTAATATTGAAGTTTTCAAAGCCATGCAAACACCCTTAGTCAGACTATAATTGAACCAAACTGGTCAGTCAGACAATGCGGTTCTAATTGAGCTTCTCCATGCATGTAAACGCTGCAAACCTTAGCTGGACTAATGACTAGTCTGGACATATTCTACTTTTTTCTTGCACATTTACTGTAGGGATCAAGCTTCCGTGGTCTCATTTGATCCAACACCAGTCAGCTAATAGTAGCTATTACAAACAGTATAATCTCAGATCCATGAAATGAAAACGCACTCAGATTTGTATGTACGGAGAGCAGAGCAGCTACACCCTGGTACATGGTTGCTGCCCAACAAACTCCTGCATCATTACTGCAGTAACCCTAGAGCAAGCCAGATTGTCCTGGCAACATTTATAAACACTTTAACAAAAGCACTGGCAGTATGTTACCTTATTTCAGCAACAAGACATCATCAGTGTTGGGTAGTGTGTGAAAAAACTTGAACTAGCTACGGTAAAGTAATCTGACTATAAAAATCAAGTTGTTGTCAGGATGCTCATAACTGCCATGATGGAGAAGAAGTTTGCAAATTAACTGCACTGCATTTGTGAATGTGTGCAATACCAGTAACACACAGTGAGACTCCATTGGTTGAGGACATGGACCAGTAAATTAACGCAGTAAAGTGCTCAATGGCTTTTATCCACTTTCTAACCCTGAATATGAACCACACCACTCAACCTCTCCAGGCTATAAGTCACAAAGCAGCCTGCCACAGAAATAACAGAAAAACAGGGGAAATTAATGCAAGATTTCCTCATATTATCAGTATCTTTATGTATTATTTTAAGCCTTATCTTGTGAGCTCAATGCTCCAACTAGTAGATCAGAGTTTAGCATCTTGTTGAGTAACTTTTAATTTGTGCGTTTCTCACCAAGACAAGGACATCAGAGTAGATTAAAAGTGAAGATTAAATAATAATTAAAAGCTGAGATAAAGGACAATTCAAGCTGGAGGTTGTGTTCATGTTCTAGAAGATAAGAGGGCAAACACAGGGACAGAGAAAAGTGGATGTAGATTTACTGATCCAACAGGAGAAGAGAAGGTAGGAAGGGATGTGATTATTGAGATTTCAATCAGATAATAATCAGAATTTCTAAAAGAAAAAACACTTAATTTTTCTGTCTATAATGGTAAACTACAGGGTAATTAATAATTCAGTGGTCCAGAAAGTTGGTTTAAGGTGGATGGAAAGACAAAGAAGAGAGGATGAGAATAAATGAAACATACAAAAACTCAATCCTGCAAAGAAACGATGGACGATTAAATGCCAGCTATCCTTAAATCCACTCAGAAAAACACACCTAAACACTTTGAACACTGAGATAATTTCCATAGTATTTCCCTTAAGTAGCTTAGCATCAGCTAAATTTCATTGTTCATTCCTTCTCACTGAATCTTCCCTTTCTTGCAACAAAAGCAATACAATCCATTTCTTATACTACGGATCCTACAGAATCTGTGGGAAGTCTGATTCTAGAGGTCAGGCTCCTCACAACATCCAAACACACAGTTGCTATGTCAAGCGCCTTCAAAATAAACACATCCTTCCTTGTGACATCAGTTGTCAAAAAAAGTGCAGCCCCATGTAACAGGCACAGGGAAAACAAGCTCCATCTGTGGTAGAAACTCATCAGTCATGTCGTAAAGAGACAAATGAAGAAGTCAATCAAGCATTCTGACTCAAAACAAAACAAATCCAACACTTCAGAAAAAGTTGGATTGCACAGAAGATCCAATAAAAAAACAAAAACATCATATATACTTGGCATTTTATCGATTATTTCAAATTTTTTGGTTGTGGCTAATTTAAAAAAATAAAAAAGTTAGGTTTTTTATTCCTCTTCTTCCTATTGTGCTCAAGAACGACCAGAGCCCACAGTGTTGCCAATTTAGCGACTTTGTCTCTATATTTAGTGACCATTATTGGCAAAAAAAATAAATCATCTAGCGACTTTTGGGCCAAATCTAGTGACTATTAAACGTATCTTGTAAGTGACAAATTCATTGCCCCGCAGCCCCATCTAAGCCATTTGTTCTGGCGAGACGTCACATGCTATATGGGCATGGCTACATCATGCATGATATTGAGACGCAATCTACTGACTTTTCTATGACGGAGTATTAGAGCTACATGTGAGATTAAAGTCAAAATTTTGATTTTAATCTCATTATGACTGACGAGCTGATACTTTCAATTTAAGGAGGAAAATAGGCATTAGTTTTGTTAAGGTTTTGATGTAATGAAAGCAAAATGTTTTTGAGTTTTCTCTGTCATCTGTACTTATTGTTTTCTTTTAAAAGTTTTTTGGGGTTTTTTTGTTTTTTTTGGGGGGGGGGGGTAAATCAAATTTTTTGTGAAAAAACAAAATTGGAGATTTTATTTTTATCGCCCAGCTCTACTTGTAATTTAGAAATATTGGGTTCATGATGTTGGTCCTACACTGAAAACTAACCTTAACATATTTTCTGTCCTTGTGTTTTTGTAGCTTCAAAAGCCAGACATTGTCCAAGTCAATAAAACCTCATGGATCATGAAACTTTATTGGTTGAAGTCTTTATCACTATAACACACATTCGTGATTCATAAAAAGGGCTGGTGAGTAATCATCCTTATCACATTAGTCATCCCTTTTATCAGAAGAAGGTATATAATAGATAATGTGACAATATTGTGTTGCTGTTAGATACCACAAAGAAAATGGTCACATTAAAAAGAAGCAAACTACGATTAAAACAATTTTTTCCCTAAAAAGGACTTAAAGTATCAAAGCCTTATTATAAAAGATTCAGCAATATTTGTCAGTAAAACTAAATAAAACTCCTCTATCCAGTGCTAAAAGTGATGCTGACAAAAGATACACAGTATGTTTCCAAGCACTTAGAAATTCTAATCATTGTCTTACTCCCATTAAGGACTTAACTGGAGTTTCCCAGAAGGCTGAGTTCACATGCCAGCAAGAGAAATTCGAATTACTGCTCCACTCCAAGACACTGGGTGGCACTATACTCCATTATACTTCAGCATGTACCATAGAAGAACAATAACTAAACAAAAGTAGCGGAATTAAAGCAGATGTAATAGGAGGACAACAACACCCAAAGAAGATATAGAAGACAACAATCCAGCAGCTCAGGACATTTCGTATGTGCTGTACACTGACTTATTACATGTAACGTATAGGTTTTCATGTCATGTCTCTGGTCACTTCCAGAACTTCCATCCAGGCTAGTCTTAATGGAGCTAAGGTTGAGTGGCATTTACATGTGGGGAGAAATTCAATGGCAAACACATGACTGTTAGTTTGCCTTCTCAAACTCCAGTTTGATTCAATTATACTCTGATTAAGGCGTTTACATGACTTTTAAAACTTCTATTTTAATCGGAAAAAGGTGATAATTCGAATTAAAATCTTATTTATTTTATGATTTTAAGTTATTTGGGAAGAATCTACAGTACTGCAAACTTCAGGTTTTGTATTTTTTGTCATAAGGCGCTTTCCCACTGTAGGAACTTTTTGTAGTTCCAATAACCTTTTTAGTTCCTGGAACCCCCCCCTTTCCCACAGCATGGGAACTATATAGTTCCTAGAATCTTTTTCGTCTTTTCATCAGGGTCTTTTTTAGTTCTCTAGGAACTATATGATGTAGGTGTTTGGTGAATGGATATTCTGAAAGTGTCAGCCAAATCCATCCATAACTTTTTGAGTGAAGGTAAGGTAGCAGACAGACAAACAGAAAGACAAGATAAATGCCAGCAAAAACATAACTCTGCAGTTCCTTGGCGGAGAAATTCAGGGTATGTAATGATGGTTAACTTAATTTAAAATGTATTCCAGGTGGATTGAGTAATTCAACCACCACCAAAATGTTAAACCCAAACCATCCGCTCAAAGTACAATGTCATTTTATTGTGCTAGAGCTTAGTTTGTAAATGTACATGAATGATACTGCAGTTACTGGTTCCTGTTACATCATCAACCTAATTTGAATAACCCCTAACTTTGGGGTGCAGTGGGAATGTAATAACCAGGAATTCCTTTAACCCAAGTAAGTTCCTGATAAAAAAGTTCCTAGTAATAAAGTTCCTGGGGTTTTAGTAGGAAAGGGCTCAGTAATTCATTCTGCTGATATCAACAAGAAATAAGGAAGCTAAACATTTTATGCTAATATGGCTCACAGATAAAGGATTTCTCAGAAAGGGCTGGCACTAACAGTGGCAGACAGAGAGATGTATTTGATACAGGTTGATAAGGATACAATATTCTGATGTGTGATGAAAATTAATTGGTGAGATATTCTTTACCAAGAGTGTGGAGGTGTAAGTTTGTAAGGGAACTAAAGCAAATGTGCAAACATTATAAAAAAAAAAAAATCTAAATCCCAGAGCACTAAATTAATTTAACCTCAGGTTAAAAATCAGGAAAAAGTCAGTGGTGAGCTTTCATGCATCTTAATTCATGAAGCATCACTGGAGCATTTATTTGCTGGCAGAAGCCACACTCACACCCTAAATGAGATTTCCGAGAATGCAGCAGAGTGCACTGTGGGTGTTCAGTGCTTGAACTGCAGCTCTTACCATGGAGAGCAGAGTCTGGGTCTGCTGGAGCAGAGGTTCAGGCAGCAGTGAGATGTGGACGCACTCTGGGATTGTCACTGTACCACCGTCCAGGTCGGCGATGATCACATCCAACTGAGTAGAAAATACAAAAACATGCACACCTTTCATTTGCAGAATGTTACACAAGCTGATTTTGTACACTGAGACAAACCCGAGACAGAGAAGTTGTTTCTGTCAGCAGCTGCTCATTAAAGGATATCTATTGAACACCCATTCGCATTTCCCTGCAGACAGCAGGAAAGGCTGGCCAAACAACAACCTCTAACCCCTGACCGTGACGAATGCTTCCACATTGATAATGTGTGAGAATATGTTACAAGACATAGCATCTCGTTGTTGTGAGTAACAATGGATGGGTCAGGTCGACATACTCCATCCATTACACTCTCATCAGGCTTTAATAACACACTGGATAATTATTTGCTTTGATCATTAGATCAAGTCACTATTTACTGTCATGTGCACGACTATAATTTGCCTTGGCAACCCCTGTGAAGACCTGTCGTATTGTAATTCAATCTGACGGCAGCACGGGTGCTTTATTAAAAGACACATGAACCATTGCTTAGCAGGTCAGTGATAGTCTGTGACGCAGTAAAACCAAAACCCAAACCAAGGGGATATAATACGGTTTCCTTAAATGAGATTTTCCTTTGGTTGATGGTTGATTTGTGAGTCAATTTTAATGACAGTGATTGTTTCTTTATGGCTGATGGACTTGGATATGTGTGATGCTGGCATATGTGTCTTCAGACAGTTTAATTTCCACAAGTACAAAGTTCTGCCAACAGTCTTCCACTTCCACATCACATACTTCATCTAAACACAGATTCATGAAACAAAGCAGTTGAATCAGACATGTTAGGATTTAACACACATTCATCACATGGTATACTTAGATCCTTATTAAACAGTTCGGGTTAGTTAAGTATGTTTTTGCATCAGTAATAATAGTTCAATGTCTACAGAGCAACAGAAAATTAGACTCCAACTATCAGTCATCTCAAGCAAAAATATAGTTTGATGCTCAGCTCCACCATTTTCAGTCTTTATTTTTGGGGTGTACATAAATGCTTTTAATGTTTTGTTTTACAGATTAAAAATCTACATAATTGTTGAATACCAAATTTGTACTTCTGAATTTATCAAAGAACTAAAATTTAATTAGACCAGTTTGTTCTTACATTCTTCAATTCATACACACAACCACATTCATATTAATGCTTTTCCTCAGTTCCAGTAGTTGTATTTGAGTGACAACCCACCAGTTCTTGCGTCTCTGATCGGAAGAATGAATTGACACCAATGATAAAGGGAGTGGGTGTGCTCAGGACTTCTAGGAGCTTTCCCGGCAGGATTGGTACGTACGTGAAGCTGAGAAGACATACAAATACACATTTAACACATCGGCTGTTAGCGTCATTGATTGAAGAAAAAAAAAAAAAAAAAGGTAAATGGACCGAGCTTATATAGAGCATTTTATGCACTCATGGGGCCGAAAGCACTTTACCATTCCTCACATTCACCCATTCAAAAACACACACACACACACACACACACACACACACACACACACACACACACACACACTCATATACCAGTAGGCAGCTGCTGCCATACACGGCGCTCCCTGTCCCTACTGGGAGCAACTTAGGGTTCAGTGACTTGTCCAAGGATTCGAACTGCTGAATCACATCAGTCATTGGACAGCCTGCTCTACCAACTGAGCCACAGTCTGTCAATGTCTACAAATATGTGGAGGAGTAACAACACACCTGTACTTGAGGGGGAACATAATGGACAGTAGCCCCCGGCAGGCGTCAGTGAGTCGCTGGTAGCTGCTGGACAGGAACAGGATCTTATGTTCCGTCAAGGCAGCGCAGAACAGATACAACACATTGATTATACCTGAGACACACAAGAACAGATAACATATTAAAGTACATTATCTACAAATAGACACCAAATTAAAAAACATTTTTAAAAAATTTCAAAAATAATGTTTTATAAATATAAATAGTGAATATATGGCCCTGTGTGGAGGTAGTTTTTATGTTGGTTATTGGAGTAAATGTTTCTTGCAGGTAAGTAACAACATAAAGAGACAACAGCGGGTTTGAAAACTGACTTAAATTATCAAGAATTCAGAAAAGCAATGATGAACAAGAAAACATATTCAATAAATAGTTCTGCAGTAAATGTTCAGTACTGCTGTGTCTTTGTTCTCTTTCAGTTTAGTTGTTTTTTTGTAGATGAGAAGCTATTTTTGTCTATTAACAACAAGGAAACGAAGAAAACATGTTTATTATGTTCAAAAATATACTATGCACATAAATAAAATGGATCCTATAGGCAAAGGTTAGTATTTATGGTGAAAAGAAACACAGACATTATTAAGAAGCATTTGACAAATCACAAATGAAAACGAGTGTATTTGAAACTGATGTAGTCAAAAAGAAAAACAAAAAACAGGTCAAGACATGTTTAAGGCACACAGAGGTTCTACTACATGACACTCGACACTTACATCTGCAGTTATTTTTATTGCCGTTTGCATATTTCCTGTATATTGTGGATGAATGTTGATTGAGACTGAGAAATATATGTGTACATTTAGGTTTAACTTTGTTAAAAGAGCAAAAATAAAGGCAATGGAAAGTCTAAGTAGTTTACTGTAATTACCATGCAACATATTTCATCTTATCTGAAAGTGTTGTGACAGATGTATTGAAGTGACATTATTATGTGACAGATGTATTATCTGACATTATTGCCCATACCGAGCTGTCTGAAGAGCTGAGCTACGCTGCTGCCGCTGACGGGGAGTGAGTCATTGATGGGGGTCTGGATAACTTGCCGGTCGCCAGCACCTAATGTTATTGTCCTCTATAGAAAGATAGAGCGAGAGAAAGAGAGAGCGAGAGAGAGAGAGAGAGAGAGAGAGGGAGAGGGAGAGAGAGTGGAAAAAAAGAGATTTAAAAGGGAGGTGAGAAAACTGCAGGGTGACTGCTGTTACTCAGAAAAAGGGGTTTGACAGCATGGTTTAATCACAGGTCTGCGTGTCCATAGAGCAGCGTGAGTCAGTGACAGAGCAATGGAGAATCCCAGCAGCTTAGCAGCTACATGACATATAAAGACACAAGCCATTCCAGCTGATCAGGAGGAGAATGGAGCTGCGCAGGACTCCATGCCAATGACCTTACAGCAAAACAACATCAGAACTACCATATCAGAGATCTTAGTGACATGAAAGGTGTCATGTGTATGCCATTTTCCATGCTGGGCTCGTGTAAGCACCACCGGAAAGGGGACTAAAATGTATGGAGGATTAATTTAAGGTCTTGAAGAACTAGTGTTGTAACTGTTAAAAATGTTGCAATCCTCTTCAGCAGCATATACTCTTCACAAAATATACCAAGATGTCTGATTGGCAGAATAATATGTTGAAACACAGATAAGCAATTTGAATTTGTAGAACAGGCCATGTACTGTTGTTTGAGCCAACACATATTGACCGGTGTGTACTCTGGATAATAAGCATACATGGAAGTGGAAATGGAGGTTATTTAGTCTGCAAAAGTATAAATCAATGCAGCACAAGTGCAATCATTCAGTACCAGAGAGAGCAGCACATAGTTGGCTCACTCTGAAGCAACATCACAAGGCAAATGATCAAAGCATGCAGTTTTCACACATATCTAGTTTTTATGTCTTCCACTTTGAAGAATCAGAATTTTTCTCCTTTTTTTAACCACTACAGCCATTTATATAGTTTATTCGCAGTTTTCTCAAATAAAGTGATGATGAGCATTTTAATTAAACTACAAAAACAAAACCTGTGCTTAATATAGAGTCAATTTCAATATTCCAAGCACATAAATTACTCTCTATTACTCTCTAATTACTCTATTTTAAAGTTTACCTAGTTCGCATGTATACATATATACAAATATACAGGGCAGCTCAAAACGGGAAAGTGCAGCATTATCTCATTCTGTCCAGCAGCAGGAATAATGCAATGAGCAAGCTGTTAGCACATTAATACTGTGATCCAACAACTGATCGTCAGGTTTGATAACATCCCCCAAAAGCTTTTTCAGATTTTTCAGTGATAGGCATTTTTGCCACCAAGCATTTCAAACTGCATCTGAATCACTTAAAATCCTGGAATGCATCTACAGTAATACAGACTACATTGATGTGAAGACATCCACTGAGTTTTATTCTATCAGTTTTGTGTTGTATACTTTCGTTAATTTCCACGCAACAATATTATCCACAAGAAAAAAAGTGTTCACGGCAACAAAAAAAAAAGAGGTTTCTTATTACCAACAAGAGTCAAAAAAGATGATCAGTTGTTGGTCACATCTCTAAAGTATTTGGATTAATTATGTTATTACAAACTGTGTATGTGGATTGGCTGAGAAAAGAAAAGCAAAGAAAGTTGCGAGCTGATTGGTGACATGTGGAGAACAAAGTCAGGCTGGGCGTACCAAACTCTCTTCTCTGTCCTCTTGGCCCGGCTGCACAAGCGCACACACCCACCAACACACACACACACACACACCCACCCACACACACACACACACACACCGCAGGATAAGATACAGGTTAGAAATAACAGGAATGAGAGGCAATGGATGCTCAGACTTGACAAACTTGACAACAATATGACTGTAAAGGCATGGCAAAACATTTAAGCAGCACAAACAATGACTTCATAAGCATGAACTGAGAGGAGGCTAACATGTGACACATGCAAAACAAAGTCAAGCTATCATTTGGCATTTGGTAGTGCAGCAACAGATAAATCATTATCTCCTTTTACCACCAATCAGAGGAAAAACAGAACAACAGGATACAGTTAAATGACCATACATTCTGATTATATGTGTTTTTATTGCTGTCCTTGCCCCAAAACTCATGAAGAACAAAAAATAAACCGATGATGAAAAGACAGAAAAATTAAATGTACAAACCTGCTGTAACAAAAACACTGAAAATGGTGTATTTCAAATAAACAAAGTTATTACAGCTCTGAAGGGATGTGCTGACTATACTGTAGAGAATCACCACAACACAAGAGACTGAAAAAGAAACAATTAGACAGTATCCAAATACAATATGCAGAAGTAATTTTCACAGTGATAATAAACAGATCTCTCTGGGGGAGCTCTTCTGTACTATTACCTACATCAGGACTAATTGTCACCTCATCTAATTGTCACACTGCTGTTTAACTGTGGATTACTAACTTTCTAACATTTTGACAGTGGAAATGCCAGCATGTCTACAAATAAAGAACTGTGAAAATCTAGAAATGTCTCCCGAGTTTAGAGGAAACTCAGACTAGACACAGTCAGCTCTCAACATTTAAATGTAACTGCATTAACAGGTTGGTCCAGAGGACAGCCTGTATAGATAGCAATAATATATCAAATGGTCCGAGGACTTTTACATTTGACAATATTTTCTTATGCCATTGTCGCCAAAATCTATGAATGGGAGCTAGTGTTAACCTAATTGTCACAACTCACTTTTAAAGGAAACATACAACGTATACAAAACTAAAAAACACAATAACTTTACTTCACACCTACGCAGAAGGCATGAACCTTTGTATGGTTTTAAATGACTCAGGATTGATAAAGCACATGTGTTAACTGGAAAATTTACCTCTTCTTCAAAGAGCATGTGATGTTCTGAAACCATTTACAAGTATAAAAACTGAAAGTGGAAAAAGCAGCATTCAACCTCAACTGACACAATCTACTGATAAAAGGACTCAAGTGCACAGACTGTGTGTCACTATACTACAAAACGTGTCTCGTCAAGTGATCCACTGACAGAAATTGGTGATAACCTCGAGCAAAACAACTTGTGCAAGTTTCAGCTAAGGGCCTTTTCTGTCATTTGTGTCTCAATGATCTTAACCCAACTGTAGATTTAAAATAGAAGTGATTATTGGCACAATCTCCACAAACTATGATGGGAACTGTTGCAGAATTTCTTTTCAGATTCCTGCAAACCTCTATCTCTTACTGGATGGAGGGACAAACACTTGACTTTGTTCCAAAGTAAAAAAGAAATAATTTTAGTCCTCGGGGAAAGTTCGCATTAAAATCAATAGTCATGTAATGATCTTGTTCCTTCACAGCTAGGATGCACAAAACCCAGGCAACTGCCCCCCTCTGAACTAAAGACAGTGCTTCACCCCCCGACACTCTTCATCTGACACTTCTCCTTTCAGGTCAACAGCCTCGTGTTCACCTCTCATTAAGGTTGTGTAAACTGCTCAGATAAATAGGTGGCATGATGCAACTTCCTGGTGGGCAACCCGTTTTAAGTTATGTCACCAGACGCACAGGTCTGTAACTGCTGCTCTTCTTACATTTACTTTGAACTCTCCATTTAACAAGAAACTATACTTATATTTTTGGACATTATTGGATGTTCGGTGACATGTCTGATATTCTTTGAATTTAATGATATAAAACAATTATAACTACAAATGCACTTGGCACACATGCCTCTAGAGTTGAAAACCCTGGCTTTAATTACATTCAGGGTTTTAATTTTGACGTGCATACATTCTCTGAGTTGTTAGAATCGTTATGAACATCACAAATTATACAAAAACCTGTGAATGAATTTAGCAACAATCCATGGCATAGATGTTGATTTATTGTACAACAACAAAATTCTTCAGAACATGTTAATATTGGTCTAATGTCTACAGTTAATGTTAACAGGTAAGGTCTCTGCTAAACATAGATATTTAGTGATGTACTGAGATTAAACAGTTAAACTGCAGGAATGTGTAAGTGTGTGTTATTAAGTAGCCTGTCTTCCAGTAAAGAGGAAGTGCAGAACCATTTGTACTTGGCAGAGAAGGTACAAACTCACTTCAGGGTAGGTGTATATGTTTGCAAACCAAGCATTGGTATTTACGCAATATCACAGATATAATGCAGGTCTACATTGAAAGATGTGAAAACATTTATGAGTAAGAATCAGTTGATGAAGAGTGAAACCTAACCCTGCTTTTTAGTCTGTGCAGCGATTGTTATTTTAAGATGTGTGTTAAGTGCGAGTAGAGCAACGCATTAGCTTCTGCTGTTTGTGTCTGTATGTGTGTTAATACTGATTAGAACTGATTCTCTCATTCAGATGCTGCGCTGCCCGGCAGGAAGCCATCTGCCATCCCATATGGACACCCAACAACACAACACAACACAACACAGACCTGCACAGCAACCTTGTGTGCGGACGTTTTAAAGAGCTGAAAACAACTGGACAAGGGAGGGGGGGGGGTGGACGAATCTAAAATTCTTACACAGTTCATGACAAATGAGAGAGAAGTAAAAAGGAAAATAAATAACATGTTCAAAGTGATTAATACAATCTTGTTTGATCACAATACACACAATCAAAGCAGGTCAAAAAGAGCTGAAGCGCCATCAATCAGGCATGATTTGAAATGACTGCAAAACAGAATACATTCCTTTAATAAAAGAAAATAACTTGGCTCTGTTTGATTAACAGAATC
Source organism: Siphamia tubifer (assembly GCA_020466265.1). Lineage (NCBI taxonomy): Eukaryota > Metazoa > Chordata > Actinopteri > Kurtiformes > Apogonidae > Siphamia > Siphamia tubifer. Next base: position 56,422,818 of record CM035794.1, on the reverse strand, counting down.
AATAACATCGAGCTGGTTGTTGATTGGTGAAGCTTGCAGAATGGGAAAGTTACCTGGAGACAGGCCAGCAGCCAGTCACAGGCCTGAGGAGCCTTTACTAAACTACAAACTGGGGACTCATCTATCTGTAACACAGAGGAACCAGTATACAGTAGGGGGCAAAGAAATGACACACATGGGTTACAACATCTGGAAACCACAAAGACCGTCACACATTTTACTGCGTTTGGTTCAAATTCATGTGTCATAAGACAAAGTGGACACTTTAAGAAAACTGTGGAAACACTACTGCAAATGTTGAATTTTGTGCACTTGTACTAGAAACATAATACTTTGTGAGGTAAAGGAAAAACACGATATTTCAATAAAGCAAAGAAAAAAATTAACTTAAAAAAAATAAATAAAAAGGTTCAATAAATGGCCAAAACTTTGTGCATGTTGACATACATGAGCAACTGAAAGTGCAGCATGAAAGGCATCAACAAAATTTGGCCTCAAATGTATTAAACACGGAATAATAAATATGACCAGTAGCACTGTCTCTCAGTTATCTGCTGCAAAATACTGAAGTAAATGTAGTCAGCCCTTACGCCTGTATGTCAATCTATTTAAATATGCATGCACATAGCAGGTGTCTAGGCATGTTATAAGCACTCTTGCATGTACACAATCATTCCTCTTTACCACAAATTAGGGCTGGGCGATATGGGCAAAAAAGTCACATTGCTATGTATAGTGAAATACAGCATGTATCTCACTTACTTTTTTTTTTTTTTTTTTTTTGAATGGGGCGTGGGGGGTGAGGGGTGTCATTTGAAAGAACGCCATATCTCGAGGATGCCGTGTAAAATTTTCATTCTCTTACTTTCCCTGATTATCATCTCCTCTGGGGTATGTATCAAGACGTCATACAGTGCCTTGCACTGCAATATTTATCAGAATGCACAGATTTCCTTGGCTGAGAAGCATCACATGAAATGATTTACAAGGAATGGTATTTGTGAGTTTCCTGGTCCAGGAAAGAAAAGTTAGTTGTCAGTTTCCATTTGAACTTGTGTTAGCAATAATACAAATGATCATATCAGACAATAAGTATAGTCAATATATCGCCCACCCCTAACACACACACATATATTTCAATGAAGCTGTATAAACCTCTGACACAGACACAGTGTTAGTGTCAGCGTTGGCTGTCTTTGTTGAACAGTGGCTGCACAGAGCTGTAGCACGAAATAGTGACTGCCTGAATAAGCTGCTCTCCTGAGCAAGGCATGGAGTGCATGTGCCTCATTCCACCCAGCAAAACGCAACACCGTTTATAAAAAACAGCTTTGGTCTCCATAACAGGCCGGACTCATGCTTTTGGCAGTGAGGTGTTTAACAGAAACAAAACAGTCTGCAGTTACCTGAGAGCCTCCAGCAATGGGGATGACACATGTGAGGAGATTCCCAATGACCGTTTCCAAGGGGGCAGACAAACTGTCTACATGCACAGTGTAGATCAGACCCAGGCAGTTCTGTTTAGTAATAGAATAGATGCAGAAGTGAAGAGGTCAAAAAAATACTTTTAAATAAATATACATGCTATGAGCTCAGAGATCACCACGTTTTTCTCGTGATTTAATTTTCCGTAAAAGATCCACAACTAATAGAGTAAGAAGAATTGCAGTGGTATGTGTCCTTACCCTGAACACCTCAGTGTGGTCCAGTCGGGACACCAGCACTAGACTCTTCGGGGCAAAGACCTTAGCTTGTTTGGTAACAGCAGGCTCCTCATCCACCTCATCTGCCTCGCTGGCCTCCGCCTTCTGCAGCTGAACATAAAGGACAGGATTTACAATTAAAAACATTATAGTGATGCATAGTGTACGGTATTTGTATATAGAAACTATCAAAGAAAAATGTAATGTTAGTGGACTTGAAACTCAAATCAGAAGGACAGGGCAAAGACCCCTGAAATACTGAATATCTCTTGCGGGTCTCACCAGTGGGTTGTCGAGACCCTCCCAGAAGGTGAAGCAGGCACACGAGTGGCGTTCTGAGTTGATGTCAGTCAAGACCGCGACAAAGAAGGAGGCAGGTTGCTGTTCAGGAACCAGCTGCCAGCCACTGGGCTGACAGAACTAGAGAGAAAAGGAGGAAGGGGAGAGGGGATTGTAATCATGGTGCCACAGTTCAAAGCATGTTTCAGATCAAAAAGAGAAAAAAATATGGACTGGGATGATATTTTAGACAGTAGTGGGTCACGTGTACCCACAGCACCTCGGTATGACTCATGTAGGGCTGGGTTAACATTAATGTAATAAAACAGGTTCTGAAATAACTGTCCCCATGGTCCTGGATGAATAATGTTACAAAAAAGATTGTTTTGTTCTCATTTCTAAGCCAGTGTATGTGTTGCTATTTTATTTAAATCTGTGTTTGGGGGATGGAGTTTACAAATATTTACTTTTAAAACATAAAATGTTAAAAAAGTAATCATTAATGTATCAATGTTCACTAAGGTGAACAAACAACAGAAAGTCAATATTAGCAGTATTTTGCTGTTAAGCCATGACAATTGTGTCGATTGGTGATTATTCATTAAGCTGCTTCACCATCTAAATGACTCTTGGCTTGTGAATGACCTGTGTAAATATATTACATATGCCAATTCCTGGATGATTATATCTTAAGTCAATCCACGGTGACACCTTTTATAAAGCAATTTTAACTGCAACATTTCACAGGGCCGCCCCATTCTGTGTGCATCTACGCTGACCTAGCAGGCCTGATAACAGACCTCCAAACAAGGAAGAACTTGAAGCAGTTACTAAACTCAGGACTCTACACTGATATTAACTGACAGAGGAACAATAATTTTTTTGTAGAATTACGATAGTTGATATGTTGTAAGACAATAATCTATGATGCCTATGCCTCTGAAGAAGAAAAAAAGCCCTCAGGCAGCAAAATCATGTATGTATTTAATCACTGTCCTGTGGTCTCAATTTCTCCGAATATGAAACTGAGAGGACATAATACATAAAAGGTGCCTTAGACTTAGCTTTGTGCTTCAGTAACACACACATCCCAAGAAATTTGTGGCACTGAATGGTGTATAAAATGTGCTATATAAGTACAGTCCATTTACCATTTCTACATAGGGATGTAAACAGAAACAAGTATATGATTTGGACAGTCATCTATGTACATGTTTCTTTGTAAGAGCGTGTCATGGTAGTGTATGTACTGGGTTGGGTACCCATGTGTACTTAAAATGAGTTCTTGTGTAGACAGTGAGGTTAGTCATGGTTCAGGTCAGATTGTTGGACAAATGTACATGGCTATGGGTTTGGAAAATTGGTGGATCTGTGCAGGAGTGTGATAAGTCTAAAGTTGCATCTCTCTGTCACTGAAGACCAGGGCTTCCTTGTGCTGCATGAGAGAGAGAGAGAGAGAGAGAGAGAGAGAGAGAGAGTAAGAAAGAAAGAGAGAGAGAGAGTAAGAGAGAGAGAGAGAGAGAGAGAGAGTAAGAGAGAGAGAGAGAGAGAGACAGAGAGAGAGACAGAGAGAGACAGAGAGAAAGAGTGAAAGAGAGGCAGATAGAGAGAGACAGAGAGAATGCAAGACAGAAAGAGAGAGAGAAAGTGCGAGACAGAGAGAAAGAGAGACAGAGAGAGAGAGATAGACACAGAGAGAGAGAGAGAGAGAGAGAGAGAGAGAGAGAGAGAGAGAGAGAGAGAGAGAGAGACAGAAGCTGCATTTCCATTAATTTTGGAAATTCGCAAAATGTAAATAGCACTCTAAAGAACTAGTAGTAATGGAAACACTTGAATTTCTAAAAAAAAAAAAAAACACTCAAATCAATAAAAAGTTTTACGCTTTCATGAGGTGGTTTTTCAGACATTTCAATAGTCTAATATATTGCAAAAGCACAATGGAAACACTTTCTCCAGAATTATACGTCACAGGACGTAACATATATGTTCACATGATCACTTCTCTCTGGAGTGAAAATGGCGTGATACACACGGACAGAGGAGGAGATGGAGACTTTTAATATAATCAAATAATTCACGAGAAAAACGCAACTGTCATTTTTAGACAGCAAACAGCAGAGAAATGCAGCGTTCTATCAAGACATCTAACGGTCTATCTTACAGCAGTGAAATCTCACAGGATAATATTTCACAAGAGTTACGACGCTCCTGCCTAGAATAACCGTCAATGGAAACACGTTCAAGGGGTAAATACTTTAAAATAGTCTGTCAAAATTTTAGGAATATCTCTATTGTTTTGCGAAAAACTGTAATGGAAACACAGCAAGAGAGAGAGAGAGAGAGACAGAGAGAGAAAGACAGAAAGACAGAGGACTTTCGCCTTTGGATGGCAATGCAATAGCCCCTAATGTATAAGATACAGGGAAATGCACTGTGATTCATTTAATACGACAGACATTTCTAATATTCTTCCAGCAGGATATGAAATGTGAATAGATTTGATTATTTGGTTGTGGATAGTTGACACATTACAGATAAACAAACACACTGAAGTGTTTTTCTGAGCCACTGAGGTGGACATCTACATGCCTTTGAGTGTTGACTCACCAGTTCTATTCCTTGTGGGAACGGACTGTCCTCCCAGTCTTTCTCAGGAAACCGCTGGAGAATGCGACCTTGACCTTCACCCTCTACTACAAAGAGACACACAGGGGGGCAAGAGAGGGACGAATACTGAGATTAGTGCTTGTTATTTACATTTTCTGTTTTCTATTTGTTCACATGAATAAACAGCACTTCAATTTATTTATTTTTCTGTTTTGTTTTATAGCTTGTATATAGACAGTAATTTACAGAATGACATTAAAAACATAACATTACAGTACATTCCCTCCACTGCCTTCATGGCATCAATCTATGTAGTCATTCACTGGTAAATAAGAACCCTTATTCTCCCGAAAACAAGCCCTAGACCTAGTATTTTAACAATAAGTCTAACACTTTGTAGCAATGAATATTCTGAACAATGGGACAACTCAGTTTTCATGGTATCATGATGCCCTTGAAAATAAGGAAAAAGTTCATCAACAGATGTATTTATCAACTTGCTGCTTCGGTACTTGTACTCTATTTTCTTTTCGATTGTTCATATTATTAATATAGTCATAAGAAAACACACAATGCTATAGGCTATGTCAGGAGCATGTAGACATCAAGGTGTTGGCAGATTAAATATTAGGGAGTAGTTAAACAGTTGTGTGTTTAAAACAGTTCTGTTTTACTGTGTCACCAGATTGGTCATTGCTGACAGAACATTAAGGCCTGGGTTAAAATGCATCTCGATTTTGGTTAATGAGGCCATTTCCACCACTAGAGCTGGAGCCTGGCTCATCACAGCGGCACAATGACACGACAAAGGCTGACTTATGTAACCAGCACAAGCCCGTCTTTCAGCTTCCTCTCATCTGAAGCGCTGCGGACTGATTAATGACAGCATTCATCCAAGCAGAGAATACACTAACCTCCCAACACAAAAGGACAAAACCTCAAATAACTGGTACAAAACAAAATATTATCCTATAAATGTAGAACACACTCGTATTTACAGCAACAACTTGGGACTTTTCACTAAATGCTGCCTGAAGGAGAAAGCGACAACTGTGAGTTTTTACTACAAAAGAATCACAGACACAAGGAAACAATAGTCAAACAGAAAATAGGCCAGCTCTAGAAAACACACATGCAAATGTTAGTCATGCCCTCTCCCTGGGGAACACGTGGACACTTGCGGGGCTACAGCTCTGAGATGAAGTCAGCAAAGGCCAATGGTTAATTTACTTTTTGTTTCGAAATGTCTGTTCCATAGTACCGAGACTTAAGCTGTTCAGTAATGCTTTGGCAAAGACAGATTACTGCAACCAAGGAAATAGAGCTGAAACAACAGGTCAAATAACCGTTCAGAGTAGATTACAAATAACTGTATGAATGTGTAATGTATCTCACCCTGCCCATGGTGAGTAGGAGTGGTTACCGTCATGACAGAAGGACACAGTGCCACGAGACTATACGCTCCACAGCAGCTCTGTTAAACAAACTCTGCCTCCATATACACACTTGCAGTTTATATATTTAATAGTTGACTGCTAGTGATGTTGTGGATACTGTGTTTGACAGTAATATCTCTTCTGTTGCTGTTTCATTTATTTGACTCGTGCCACAGACATGAAGATCAAACTATCTCACAATTGATGATTAAATAAATGGAATATTGTAAAGGTTTCAGTGTATAAGACTACACCTACCACAAATGTTTACAAGAAAAGAGCTGCCACTGAAATCATGGTGATCTGCTGAATTATTTCTGCACCTCCCTTTACAGATGGTATCATGATCTCTCCAGTTTCCAGTTACTTTGCCTGGTGTGGTTTGTGGTGGTTATTTAGCTACTTCATCTGATTTTATTTATTGCTTCAAGGTATCTTCATTATCCCTCAGGGCAACTTGTTTTACAGCCAGCAGTAAATAAATAAACAACAGTAATTGACATCGGTCATACAACAACACACTGACAATTCTTGTAATTTCCAAGGCTGATAGCTGTAGAAATAAGTGAATTTCTGAACCTGTTCATTCTGCATCATGGTAAATTGTATCCGTGTCTCAAAGGAAATAAGTGGAAAAGTTACCAGAGCAATACCTTTGCCCGATTGCACACTTTCCCCACCTGCTCACTGATACCCAGGGAGTCATCTTGATTCTTAACTTTCAATCTTTTCAAAAACCTTTCTCAAAACTTGTAATACAAAACACAATAAAATTGAAAAAAAAAAAAAAAAAAAAACATGTAAAGAATTTAAATTTAATAATACAAAAAAAAGAATCAAGTGAATAGGCTGTAAGAAATCAGTCCTGCAGAGATGGGTGAAATAATTGATATTTACTTCATATATAATTTGCTCCCCTCCCTCTGGGGCATAGGCTATGACCATTCCTTTTCTAATATTGGATGATAAATGTGTGTGTTATGGACAGATGCTCTTAAGGGCAGAAGACAATCTGAAAAATCCCCAAACCCTAAGTTCATGCGCAAACTCAGAAAACAATCAAGATTATGTCTGTTTGTATTGACAGCTTCCACCAGCGTGCATTCACACATATCATCACCACAAGGTCCACAGGATTCCCAGTGTTCACTTCAATTGTGAAAGGGGTTTATTGGGTTATTGTCTATAATCAGTCGTGTCACAAGTGAGAGCATGTGGCTAAAATGATTTAAGCATATAAAATACCAAATCATATTTATATCACTTTAGATAGCTGTTTAGGTTGATGGGATGTTGTATAATAATCAAGGAAATAAAAAAAATAAATAAATCAGACTGACAAACCCTGGTACAACCCTTATGACTGGAAAATGTGTGACTTAGGTAACCCTCTTGGTACACTGATGAATCATCTTGACATGTTTCCAGAGTAGATGCAAGCTGGAACTTGATGTCACCTTCGCAAAAACTCCTGAGAGATATTAGACACAGCACTCATGCTGGCGCAGTGGTTACCACTCGTGCCTCACAGCAAGAAGGCCCTGGTTCAAAGCCCACAGCAGACCTTTCTGTGTGGAGTTTACATGTTCGCCTCCCCATGTCTGGGTGGGTTTTCTCCATGTACTCCGGTTTCCTCCCACCATCCAAACACATGCACTGATAGGTTAACTGGTTAATCTAAAATGCCCATAGATGAGAATGTAAGACTGATTGTTTATCTAATATGTTCAGCCCCGCAATGAACTGGCAACTCATACAGGGTGTACCCAGCCTTCACCCATTGTAGCTGGATTAGGCCCACACAGACCCCTGTGACCCTAGTGAGGATAAAGCGGGTTCAGATGACAAGAAGCTTTACGTTTGTCTCACACACACAATAAAAAAAAAAAAAACATACACAGGGTGACAGAGAACCTAGAGGCTGTTCCAGTTACTTTATCAGCAAATCATCAGGCAGGGTGGGGCTTTTCCAACCAGTCAGAGCAGGACATCCGGAAACTGAAGGAGGAGTTTTATGAATGAGCCAGAAAATTGGTCTGTTGAGAATGACACTCCCAGCATTACTCCCAACAGACCAATACATGCATACAAACACTTCCCCTTGGATTACACGTTAAACATACTGATATTAACCTAAAGCCATTTGCACTCGGGTGATTTATGTTGTGTCCTTGTCACAAGAAGCTCATTTTCAGACTAAGCCAACTATGTCAAGAATATATCCACGTAAACAGAAAGAATCTATGGAATGTAAACAAGACATAGGTTTCAATTGACTTAACAAAACCAGCAATTACTCGAAGAAAAGAGAAAGCACAAAATCAGCATCACAAAGCTCCACCAGGACACATATCAAGTACTATAATGCTGTTCACATTTTCCACTTAGAGCAAACATCATCCAGCTATTTAATTGTTTAGTGAGAGGACATTTTACAAAATATCAGAAGAATTCTTCTACCAGTCAACCTCTAATGCTGATAAATATTTCACTCATATCCTGTCGGAATAGTTAAAAAGAAAACCCTTCAATTCCTAATGTTACGCTCAGTGTCATGTCTTCTTGACAGTCTATAATGTAGTATGATGTAATCCTTAAAACATCCTTATGTAAAACTGAAATTAAATCAAAAGCTTGTTCAAAATTGCTTATTCAGAGCGTTGCTAAAGCTTGATCCCAGACACTGGACAGAAAAAAAGTGAAAACAACTGCTACCCTTCTGTGTAAGAGAGCTGCAGCAGCCCTAGAACAAACATCGAGCTATGACCCTGTCCAACCTGGCGAGGAGCTGCACTAATACCTTCACATCACCTGCTTGGACTCAACCTGGCACAACTTCTGGCATCCAATTAATGCCAGATCTGGTGTGATGAAATAATCAAACAGTGATGGACAGTCAGAAAAAAAAAAGACTATGATGTAAATGTTGACTTAAAGGGGACATATCATGCCCATTTTCCACAAGTTAACACAGTTCCCAGGTGTCAGTGACCTGTCTGTGACATGCTTTGGTCAAAATACCACATTGATGAAGAGATACAGCAGCCTCTTCAACCTGGTGCCTCTTGCTTTAATGCGAATGAGCCACAGTTGACTCCACCCCTCTCTTCTGCATTCTACTGACAGAGGAAGAAGTGATCGAAGAGGAGAAAGAAATGGAACTGCAAAAAGTTGAGGCAGAGAAAAAGATACAAAGACGCATATACACATACAATAAAATCAGCAGGAGAGAATCAAAATGGACCAAGCATTGAGTTTTACAGTCCCGGTGCCTTCAGTTCCAAGGCCTGTTAACGGTGCCAGTGGGTGTAGGGGTTCAGTTCGTCAGGACCTGGGCCAGCCAGACAAGTGACACCATGGTCACGGTGCCACCCAGGGACGAGCCCATCCGATCAACCCGGGTCAGATCAACCTGGGACCCGGAAGCACGGACAGCGACCAGGGCTCAGACCCCAACGCAGCGGACTCACACCAGGACTAACGATAGAGAATAATGGTGGATCTGTGAGTCCAAACAGAAGTGTCTGTGACCAGTAAGTGGGGTTAGCTAAGATGGTGGGATATTCAAATCAATCTACGCATGTGACGCACGAAGCATAGAAAATCCAAAACTGAGTGTTTTCGTCCCCCTCCAAAAAGAAATGTTAGAAATTAAATAATCAGGTGGGGTGGTTATGAGACAGACTAATGGAAAGGAATTGATGCATTAATAATACCACTCAGCAAATGTGTCAAATGTTGCAACAAGCAAAACTGTGCACTCTGCAGCCTTCAGCCATGTGAACATGTTTAACCAGTTTGTGCAAACATGCAAGTATTCATTTATAATTTGTATGCATTGTATGTAGAAATCCTCATTTCCATTGAACTTTCAGCCCAATCCTAATTCACCTTTTACCCCTACCCCTTGAAACTGAGTTGCAGGGGGTAGGGGTTGAAATACCCCCAAAAGAAATGGGACAACACTCCATGACCTGTTGCATCATTAGCATCGCTGTGACCTGCTGTTGTTTGGAAAACAGATGCAGAAGTTGACAGTAAATATAGTGGTACAGTAATTCACACAACAGCCCAAAGCTACACCATGGTCAGTCCAAGTAATTCATTGTTTGGTCCAATCCAGACAAGACCATCACAAAAATGAGCAAGTTTATCAGCACCTCTACACAGAAGTACGCCACTCTGTCAGAAGGTACTGTAAAGTCAATACTATACTGTAAACAGTCTCTACGAATAGTACCGTTAACCTGAGTTGAACCGAGTCAAGTTGGTTCTGTGTAGTGGAAGCAGCGTAAAATATGCTGCTATTAACACATGTGAAAATTCTGTTTCTGACAGTATTCACCACGCACATAGCAGTAGCTGTAAGCATCTTGGCTTTGGTCATCTTTTTGTGATTAATAACTATAATGTGATCTATTAAATGTTAAAATGCCAGTAACGATCAATCAAATGATTAAGTTATTCAAAAAGGAAGTATGTACATTAATGTTTCCTTCATCACTTTTATAAATAAAACTGAAGCTCCAGATCATATCAATTCGGACCATCAGCCATGATTAGCCCCCAGGCCAGACTTTAGACATGCCTACTGAAAAGGGATACAGGTCTGTACATAAAAACTAGGAAGAATTGTAATTTTACCCTATTTATTTCTGCATTGACTGGATGGCACTTTAAATTTCGTTGTACCTGTGACAATGACAATAAAGACATATTATTATTATATTAATTATCTATGCACATCCAGAATAAATATAAAGTCTAAGATCCTTGGTGGCTCTCACAATTTCAACCCGCAGGTATTTGTTCAGTGTCACACTTCATAGTTCACAGGATTTATTTCTGTAGCTGGAATGCATGTTTGGCTGTAACTTGAATCAAACTACCCCTTATTCAGTCTAATAATTTCCAGCTCCTGCAGGAAAGTTGCTACGTGTCAATAGATAGAAATTGCATTTGTTAGCCGTCAGTTTATTCATAGTGTGATGTGTGTGTGTGATCATAGTGAGATGAACACCAGGTCTGACACCAAACCAATCCCCGATGCCAACTACTTAACAGCAAAGAACAGGTTTAATCTTGTCTTTTAGATACCATCAATAATCACAACATTGTACTGCAGTCTGGCTCTGATAAATATCTATGAAAACACAGCAGCATTTTACTCGTATCAGGTTCTACATACATCTGTACCTGCTGTCTCATCATCTAGCTTATCTCAAGGGCTCTGAGAAGTGATAGCAATTTAAGAAAAGGTTGTTATTTAACTATTTTACACACTGATATTTTAAAAGTAGCACACACTTTGTTATAGACTAAAATTTGAACGGGGTCGTGCCGTGTCGCAAGATAGTTATCACAGTGCGACACGTTTTAATTAGTACTGATAAAACCGAAAAGTTTCACATTTATTTACCATTTACATTAATTTTAGTAAAAAAAAAAATGTAAAAAGTAACACTTGTTTTTTAAATAAGTGAAACTTATTTTGAAACTGAATCCATGGGTTATTTTGAAGGCGCTTTATATCCGGTAACAGATGCCACTGAACAGCATTGATAAAAGTGAGTTCCCTGGGTAGATAAAATGTTTAACCACGAGTTGGGTTATGGGTCTAATATACATGGTACGGGTTTGTTAAGTGGACCTGTACAGGACTCTAAAACACTGGTATTTCTGTCACATGTCCGGTACTGTAGTAGACCTCCTGTTGATGGCGAGTTTGAATATTGATCACTGTTAAGTCCTGTGTCATTGTTTAGTTGATTTTACCTGAAATTAGAAGCAACTTTGCTCACGCTAAATGTCAGACAGATGACTCATTATTTTCAAAAGCCCATAAATGTGAGGAACTGAAAAATGCAGTGAAAAAGTATAGATATAGTGAAAGATGATGATTATCATCCATTAGGAACTACAGTTAACAAAAGCTCAAGTCAGAAAGGAAACATGATCTGATTGACTATAGTACATTCCATATACTTTATGAATAGAATATTTTATTGTTTGTCCCAAATGGTGACAGAAATTCATCTTTGACATAGCTCACAAAACATTGACACATTTTTACCTCTTGAGACCCAGGAAAGTACAAGTTAAATAATTGCCTTTTTTTTTTTAGAAAACAGTACAATGCAAGAGTTTTTTCAGATGCATTTTTAAAATCGTCATTGAATCTCCTTTGCAGTGGATAACTATTTTTTTCTTCAATAAAGCTGTGAAAGTCTTCCCCCAAAAGAGGCCTGAAGTGAACAAATATATTTTAAAATAAATAAAAACATGTGACTGATTCAACTCAGTTTATCTTTACACCCCTAGTAAGTATGAAGTATTTGAGTATTTGATGTAACAAAGGTTATGGAGGGTGCTGTTCAGGCAGCGGCGGGTGCAGCTGCATAATTTGAACTGCTGATGATGTAAGAGGGCAGTTCCCAGAGAATTGCTATCAGTCTGCAGTCTGTAAGGAATGTGACCAGAGGACAGCAGCCTTTCAGAGATGTGACTGCTCACTCTCAGCTCAGCCACTCATGTAAAAAGCAGCACATTAGAATGCTACATTTTTAAATTGGTTTTGATTGGTTGATGATTTCCAGTGTCGAAATGCTTGAATCTCAAACTCAGGATATGACTACATACATGTTTAATTTTCCTGCATCACCTCACTTTTATTTTGTCTTTGTATGTGTTAAACTAAACTGAAAAAAAAACCCTAAATAATCCCTCAAAAAGTCAAAGTGACTCTTTTTGCTTACAGAATTGTCATGTCATGTATTTGACCTACCAGTTATGCAAAACAGCCTTAAATGTCCTGGCCATCATGAATGCCATTAAAGGCCTAAATAAGATCTCTTCTGATGTAAATACTATCAGATTTTTTTTTTCCATCTTTTTATAATAGAAGTGCAATTATCCATCATATACATCAATGGCCATCTTCAACATTGTGCAGCACAAGATGTATATAGAAAACCTCACTGATTATATCCATAATGGCCTTCTAGAATTTACTTTTATGGACCGTTAGTTTCAGTTACAAAATAAAACAGAAAAGAACAGGGGAGTGCACCACCTCTTACAATCATAACTTCACTTGGTAGCAGATAGCTTCACACAAAGCATATCTTACAATCAAATAAGATCAGGTCTGATCGCTTTTACGTCCTCAGTCCATTTGGACCAAATCTTATGAAATGTATCCATTTCAAAAGAAGAAATATATATTCTCTATGATAAATCTCATAAACAATTCCAATTCATTCTTCAGTGGTGGGTGGTTCTCTTTAACCATTTCCTCATAACTGATTTCTTACTGGCTGCCAATAGTACGGCCAGCAGTTTTTTGTCTTTAATGCTCCATGACTAGAATGATAGATCACCAAAATACACGGTTTCATATTTAAACAGAATGTTTACATTAAATATATTTTCTATATGTTTGTGAATCTCTTCCCAAAAAGGTTTTATAACTTGACAGTTCCAAAAAATATGGAAGTGGTTGGTTCTTGTCGACACTATTGAAAAGAGAAATGCAGGTACTTAAGAAAATTGCTGTTTATCAATCAATCGTTAATCGATCCATAAGGTCAACCAACTAATAATTAATGGATTAATCAATAATTTTCATCCCAAATCCAGACTACTGAAAGCTGCATTAACAATGACAATGTGAGCAGTCACTGACCAAAAAAACCCATCTCATTTAAGACTTGTACTGTTTTGCAAATCACTATTTGTCAGCCTGTAAAGCAAAAGGAGTCTACCAGCCTCTGAGTCCACAGTGAGCAGCACAATCAGCAATTCACAATAGATGCATTCAGTTCCTACAGTGCTGAGCAACCAGACAGACTGTCAATGTGCACACACTGAACAGGCTTTTCCTCAGATGCACAACTTTCTCTATGCTGCAGCCAACAACAGCCAAATCAGGACTTCATGGTTCCTAGTGGTTATAGCAAAGTCATTTTGTTTTATAAACCTGCCTGGCCATTTCATATGTTGGTAAAAGGGAAGCTTATCTTCACTGTTTGAGAGAGTTTGAAGTATAAAACTCTAAGAGGGATCAGTTAAAAAAAAAAAAAAAAAAAAAGAGCAAGATTTAATATTGACTAATATTTGAACTGAGAATGTCCAGTTGTTCCTACTCTAGTATTCTACAGTTTATTTTGGAACTCTTTTGCAGGAAATCCTTACTCATAAAGTGTAACAGCTTTGTTTTCTGTTTTTAGTGCGACGTTCCGCGGAAAGACAGGTGCACTTGACGAGATGACGAATTGAGGTCTTCTTAATCATGGTTCTTCATCTATGGGACTTAAGATTTAGTGAGTCTCTTCTGGATTCTGATTATATTTGAATGTATTCTGTGACAAAATACAAAAAAAAACATGTATATAATCACAACCTCATAGTAGTCACAATCAGTCAGAACAAAGCAACCAGTCAACAAAGAAGCTGATTGTGATTAAAAGAAGGCAGATCATAACAAATCCTGAGTAAGCATATGTGGAAAATAGTGGGAAGAGCTATAGGTAATTCAGGCCAGGAGGACAGACAGGATGAAATGTGGGTCAAACTTAGGGATTCTGTGTGCACATCAGAGGCAGTAGTGATGACTCTTCACACAGATGACTACTAACAATGACACTTTGTGACACATGATGGAGTAGGCCGACTGGTCATGTGATCACTGAATGATGAAAGTCAGAATTAGTGTGCGTGTGTGTGTGTGTGTGTGTGTGTGTGTCTGTGTGTGTTGTGATCTGAGTGCTGAAGCTGACCGCAGCTTCTTGCTCGGAGGCCTCCAAACCACAATGACACGACATCAGGACGTTTCCATAGCAATAACAGCAGTTGGGACAAAAAAGCTCAGAGACTTGTCTGCTTTCATGTGCAGATCTACAACTGTGCACAAGACGCGGTATGTGGTGCAGTTTGGCATTTACTTTTCATCTTTTCCTGACATTCTGAACCCGAGTAGCTCAATGTACTTCATCATACTTTACTTTGTTACTGTGTTTGCATGTCAGGAAACTACTCATGCCCGTGCATCATTTAAATTTGAGCCACATCATCAGCTCAGAGTAACAAACTGAACTGAACATCTCTAAAAAGATGAAGGTTTAAGTCTCTGAAGGAAAATAACACAAAACTATGAGATCATTATACTGAGGCTTAACACCACACCCTCTGACAGTCTGCTGTTCATCCAGTTCACCCCTGAACACAGCCATTCCCAAACATGCACAGCCACACAAATGAATATAATGCTGTGATAAAGTTAGGTTAGGAGACGTTTTCTGGAGCGTTTTACCATATTGCTTGAAAACCTCATCACAAACCTATTGCATCCACTAAAATAGAATGTTTGTCCAAAAAAAATTAAATATTTGAGTCCAGTCTAGAAGGTGTAATTCTGAGCAACCAGTGCACTAATGATGATTACAATGATTGGTTCCTGACATGTCCATCAAATCTCAGTCCGCCTCCCCCTCACCACGTTCACCGACTTGGGAACGTAGAGTCCTTCCCATAGCTCGTGCACAGACCGCACAAGGGGGAGCACGTCACCTGAACTTATCCTTGATATTTCAAACCTACAGTTTACTAACCAAGCTTAGCTAGTATGGAAGAAAAGACGACAACAACCAGTCCAAAAAGAAAGAACTGCGTTTGAAAAAACAACTGCTAGGATAAAGGACACCAAAGAATGAAACGGGATGAAAGTGAGCATCGGTACAGCTTTCCAGCACTGGTGTCAGCTAAAAGCAAAAAAGGGGTCTACAAAGCGATGCTAAGGTGGCCCTGTTTCTACTTGATAGATAAGATAACAATGTTTATATAATAATTTGAGATACTAATTGGTTAAGGTAATCGTCTTCACCTGGTCAGTGGGAAAATGTTGCGGCATATTTTGCTAAACTACCAACACTGTCTTTAAACTGCTAGCAGGTTCATGCATTTTGAAGGCGTGGTTTCGAGGAGTGGGCTGAGGAAGAGGCATGGGTGGTGTATACTTTCAAAATACAGCTTGCAGGAACTGTTCTTCCAAGCGCTCCTACCCTACCTTTAAGTTGCAACATTGCATCAACAAAATGATGACACACCAACACCCCAATGTTTCATTTAGAAAAAGAACAGGAAGGATGATGATATGACAATTAAATGATCCAGTGCATTTTCAAGTCCAACAAGCTGAGTAACGCAGCTGTTTAGGAACCAAATACAGCCATCACCCTGGAGACAAAAGCCTTTTTGCAAAAGCTCTTCAGCAAACTCACATCCTTCCCCCTCGACTACACAGACTCCCAAACAAAAAAAGGGCTTTCCAGGAGAGGAAATGGCCTCAGAGAAGAAGACAGCAGTGGCTTAAATTATTATGTGATAGCGGGTTGTTTGTAACCTAGTCAGACTGATGATTATAAACATGATGCTTGTCTCCTCTCACTTCTCATTTTCTTGTGTGCAGCTACAGAACAAAGTCTGACATTTAGTACAAGCCTGACATTTTATAGTCAGGGTAGTTTATAAATCAAATGGATGAATGCCTCAATTTGTACTTAATTCAAAGTCAACTTACCAAATCATTCATATCATTGTCACAAATAGGAGATACATATAAAAAAGCTCATTACTTTTTAGTTGTAATCAACAAAACAGGAAATTCAACTATTAATGAACTTACCACTTTTATCACTAACAAAGATGTAAAACGGTGGATGTTATATTAGATGCATTTGTACACATTAGTTGCACATATTGCATCATATGAAGAAAGGTTAATTTACATTTGTGAAGCAGAAGCTGATATTAGTTTAGTTTGTCTTAAGCCAAAGGTCAGTCTGCAAGCTTCAACTAAACATGCAGTTAATCTGATACAGATTTACTTTGCATTCAAGGCATCACTACGATAAAACCAAGTATGTTCATCTCAAGAGTTGATGTCCAGTCTGAAGAGGAGGATCAGTTCACAGCATTATGCTAGTTTTAACATTAACATCAGGTTTTCATAGGATGTTATGGCTACATCCACCAATCAAAGCACATCAGGTTATACTGTTAACAACATACGACTGATTTTTTTTAATCTCATATGCATGTCCTCTATGGGCTACATCTGTAAAACTATTTTGTACATGTTATGTCACCCAATATAGGATTTGCAACCTATGTCGTTGTGTTTATGCGACTCACGATTGTTAGGGTTAGCCACTTTCCAACACAAAACAAGATCAAGCACATCACGTCACACACCATGGGCTATTGACATTTGTGTCGCAAGAATTAATTTATGTCATGTAGGGTTGGGTATCAAAAGGGTTTCATTCGATAGTGATGTCAAAGTGATACATTCAAAATGGTACGGTATTTAAATCAGTATATTTTTTTTCCAACTTCAATTGTATTCCTTTTTGCAGTAAAGAGAACAACAACAAAAAACACAAAAAAAACAATAACAACACATGAATATTAATCTTCAAAGAAAAACTCCAAACAACAACAAAAAAAAAAAGATGGTTGCTAATTAAATATGTTACCGCATCATCTGTTACTGACGTTGCATCCAAGCACAAAAACAGAATCAGATTATATACAAGTATATACACACAAGTATGTTCTAATAACGTAATTAGTTGTCACCACATACACTTGCATGGCCTAATCACTGATTATCTGTTTGATGGTGAACTTAAACTGAAAACCCATCGGGACTTTCTAGGCAGAGGAGCGGTGACAAACTGAGAGTACGTTCTAAAAATGTTCTAATTAGTGGTCAACACATACAATTGTATCGGTTATATGCTGACAGCTATCACTGTGCAGCTGTCATTTGCAGCACAATCACACATCCTGCACATTCATATTGAATGATGTAAGACGTAAGTACATCTGAGGAGCATGTGATTGTAATGGAGGATAGTCTATAAGATATGGAGCTGTTCAGGTTTTCAGATATTGAGATATTCAGTTTGGAGCCTTTAAGACACTTGCACTTTTAATTTATATATATATATATATATATATATATATATATATATATATATATATATATATATATATATATATATATATATATATCTTGAGATGTTTTAAGTTGAAATTTCAACTCAGTGAAGGAATAGCACATTTCAATATGTTCTAAATTTTCTTGTAGAGCTGTGTTCCAAATAAAGAACTTTATGTTATCAAAATTATTGATTAATCATGTACAAATCAATATTGTCTGTATGGACAACGATTTAAAAAAAAATTACCATGTAAAACTGTGGTGTGTAAATGGAATGCGGTTGAAAAATATGGGTGCGCCTAACTTTTGTGCTTTAAAAAAAGTTAGCCGCACCAGGGCAAAAAGTTAGTCTAGAGCCCTGTACGAGTAACAAGGCCAGGGCTACTTTCTGATGTTTTATTAGTACAGTGCTAGGCCTACTTTCTGATGTTTTATTAGTACAGTGCTAGGCCTACTTGGCTCATCACAGAGGCTTTCAAAGATAGTGCATACTTCTGTTTTAACATAAACACTGTGTGTCACCAAGGGCTTCATTAAATTAGTTGTATTCCCAACTTACCATGTAAATGTCTTTTAGACAGCTGTTGCATATGGAAAAATCTATATCATGTGAAATGTAACCACACTTTCCACCTTTCATATGTTGACACTGCTGCCTGTCTGCATGCTGCTGCGTGTGCTGCCATTACCAGTGTACAGAGGGCACAATTAAACAACACCTGCATACTTGTGTGATACCAAAGTGAGATACCCAAATTCACGTTGGATTTTGGTCTGGTTACTGCCGTTAATGTTTGCCCCGGTTCCACGCATATACCGACCTTTGGTACCCAACCCCAATGTCACGTGTACTAATCGCAAAACACACTTCAGAAAAAAACAATGATTAGTCACAGCGTAGTATTATCTGTCATGCCTCTATATTATGACATATCAAGAATGGAAGACGAAAAAGAGCCCTCAACTGACACAGTGGCCATCATAAACACAAATATTGAGTAGTCTGAACCTAGAATAACAAAAATGTATTTATTTTTGTATTTATACTGTTCAAGCGACAGCAACGACCCTCCTGGAGAGATCTCCCTTTCACAGTTGGCAATGATCACCCAGCCTCCAGCAGCCACTGTGGCCAAATCACCAGCACAGTGTATTTATACAGTTAGAATAACCACCAGCTGAGCACAACTTTGCCTGAAACAGAACAAATATTTTGTATGTCCATCTCAGGTCATCTGAAAGTTAATGTACCACTATGGTTAACTGCTATCATTAAGAAGTACAATTTAAATATCATGTTAATGAGTATTGTTAATAAGTACTTTGCTTTTTAGCACCTAAAAAATACTTCCATCAAATAATTACATCTATGTGAAATGAATATATAAAGATGAGAAAGTTCATATTGTTAGCGTTATAGTATAATTGCTTAAAACATATTTCTTTCACATCGTGGCCAATGATGGAAAATAAAGAAGTAGAGTTAGGAGAGTAAAAGTAAACATCACAATTTGACCAAAAACATGGCAAAAATGATAATATGAGGCTAATGATACGAGAGTTTAAAATGCCAGAATTAGCAATTCAGCAGTGGATGAAGACCACACGATGAGGGAAGCACGTGGCCTACAAACTAACATGATGTTGTCCAAGATGTTACAGTCTTGTGGTTCTTGAAAGACAACTAGATGAGGAGGTAAACATACCAGCCTGATGAGACCATTCTGCATTTATAGGGGTTATATGATATTCAAGACAGGGACAGTAACACGGTACTATGCATAAACTTAGTCTGCTACCTTAACACTTAAATGCGTGAGTGTGTGGACCCCCCACTCTTCCATCAATGGGTTTAAGTCAATGTGTTTTCATGCCACTTTTGTCATGTTAAAAATAATAATTCATATTAAGAGGACCGTGGGTTCTACTTTTAACTCTGCTATCTATATTGCAATATGAAAAACTACTCAGGTGGATAAAATAGCTGTGTCATGCCAATGGTTGAACAAATTATTGTTTCCTCTTGTGGTGGCAGGTGCAAGGTACTGCCTACACCGAACATGTGCTTCAGTATACTCCTTGTTGTAGCTGAAATAATTACAGATATAGCTTTTCCTTTTTGGCACATATTTGTTTTTGGTGATTTTCTCTGATTAAGCATGATTGTGATTGGTGGATCTTTATGTACAGTGTGTCTCAGGTACCCAGGTTGATATTAGATGAAAACACATTGAGTTAATTTGTCTCCGATATTGCAGGACCTGAGATGTGTACACGTACATTGTGATGAAGGAAAGAATGATATCAAGATCAGCTCCGCGAAGGAAGTTATGCGTTACCTCACATTTGTTTGTCTGATTTTCAGCAAGATAACTCAAAAAGTTGTGGACGGACTTTGATTAAACTTTCAGAGAAGATTGATAATGTGTCAAGGAAGAAACCATTACATTTTGAGCTGTAAAGGTCAAAGGTTGAGGTCACAATGAAGGTCAACAGCTAAAACACATATATGGTGATATCTCAGAATCCACACAAGATAGTATCACACTTTTTTTGCATTCACTTCATCTTACCTTCGAACATCAGATGTCATGAGAGAGAGAGAGCAAGAGAGAGCGTGCATAATGGTTGTGCATTTGTGAGCCGGGAAAAATATTGTTTTCTTTTCTTGGTGACTGACTTCAACTGGTTCAAAAGGCTCAGTGATTTTTTTTTTTTTATAAATTTCACCATTCCTACCAGGAATAACTGCTTCATTTACATTCATTCATTCATTCATTCATTTATTTATGAACTCATATTTTTGTTGTTTAACAAGCAACCTAGGTTAACCAGGCAACATCTAAGAAACTGGAGTGAGTTTTTGGCCACATCATCCATGTGTAAGAAGTGTACAACCAATCTATAAACTCCAGTTTCGACCATAATCTGAAAACCCATTAAGCATGACAGCTGCACTCCGTCAGAAAGGGAAGAGCCATAAACACAGCAGCATAAGCACAGCACAGTTAGTGGTAAAGACATAAAATCAGGTCTGGACCAATCAGTGTCCTTTAATCTGCATACATTTAAACCAATCACAGGCTACACATAAGATTAGCAAAAGCCCTGTGTATGTCTGGGAAGACAGATTTGACCTGGAGGCCATCTTAATAAAGATGAGATTTAATCTTCCAGCACCAGTCACACACCCAGTGTTTCTGATGTACGTATTCATCCATGGCAGAACAGCTACCAGAGAAAATCAATGGAAACAAATTGAATAGTTAATATTTCAAAAGGACTAAAATGTCAAGCTATTAGACAGTCTCATTAGATGCATATTGAAAATAAAGGGTGGAAAAAAAACATAAGGGTATAACAGGAAAACACAGGTTCCCTAAAATCCCAAAGAGCCATCACTGAAAACATTACAAAAAGGTGTAGATCCAGGACTTAATTTTGTGAAACCACATATTAGAGCCCAACCGTTCTGTCAGCCGGGCTGATTAAGCAGGCCAATTATAGAGTCTCACCGATTAATCACTATCGGCCAATATGTAGCCGATTTATTAGTTTGTTTTGCTGCAGTGTTTCTGTTGCTGGCTGCTCCTGTGCATATGTGACCTGCCGGGAGAGCCTATCAGTTTTGCTTTTACTTTTGCTGTGACAATCAGCCTATCACCCCCACACACACCTGCACCTGATATCACAGACTGCTAGTCCCGCACCACGCCCCTGCGCACTCCAACAAGGGCCATTCGTCCGCCACTCCAAACCACCCACGCCCCACACATGTTCCAACAAGGACTGCTCCAAACCAATCTTTCCAATGTGGGTCTGAATATCATTTCCATAATTACAAATGGTCAGTAAGAACCCTGAAAAAATAAAGATCAGTTATTCATTTGCATGATTTCTGACTTGTTAGAAATCCATGGGTATTGGTGGGTATTGATTAGAATTACTATTGCTGTTATGTAGGTTTGTTCATTTTGTTCAAAGATTTTACATACATAAATCCAATGATGGTCCTGCTGAAACATACATGTAAAGGAACAGCTATAACCTCTCAGGTACAGTGGCACAAACAAAGTGTGAACCAGCCTGCCTCACCCCACAAGAACCAAGCCCCTATCTCCAAATCTTGAATCACCTTCTGGGATCTTAATGATTACTCCTTTGACAACTGAACAGCACTAAATCTGGCTTTGTCACAAAAGGGGACAGAGGAATTTTCTGAATTCCAGGGAATCCATAAAAAAGGAGGACATTACCAACGCCTCCTCACAAGCACACACATACTATTATTCTGTCTTTTCATTATTCCACTTAAAGTGACACTCTGGAATTTTGGACATCCAACCTAATTTCCAAGTGAGCCACAATGTGTAGAGAATTTTTTTTCATTATTAATTTTATTTTTTTTATTTCATGCAGTCTTTGTAAAATCAGAGGTGGCTGTTGCTAGGCTAGCGAAAGTTAATGTCCTTTATGGTAGCCGTCCACTAAAACAGCCATACCCAATCCTCAAAGCACCCAAAGCAAATCAGTTATTATTCTAGGCTGTGGAAGTAAATGTTTGTGGTGATAGAAACATGTTTGAAATGAAACTGACCTTGTATCACAAGAGTTGTTGCATGTTCAGGGACTAATTTCGGAATTTTACTTCACTCTCGTCAGTTCTGATGCCACCAGCCCACTTCAACAGTGTATCGAGAGATGTAGCTAACGTAGCTTACGCACCGAATGCTATCTTTGGAATCGTGGATTAAAAACCCTTTGTAAATCCATCTCTCTCAATTCTTCATCTGTATACTCTGGCTCGTACAGGTATGGTTCCTTGGGAAAATGCAATTGCTCCGCATCATCAAAACAATCAGGTTCACCAAACATTGCCATACTTTGACCAGGTTCCGTGTGCTCACTTAGCTATGACAGTTGCAAATGACAGTCTTATTGGAGTATTAGAGCCGGTAACATTGGTACTAGATGATATCAATCTGCAGTAGCCAAGCTTTCAAACAGGAATTGTTAGTGATTAAACAAATGCAAGGTTGGTTTAACTCCTAAATCACTCTATCAACACAGATATTTACATCAAAAGCCTGACATGATAACTGATTTGCTTTGGGTGCTTTGAGGATTGGGTATGGCTTTTTTAGTGGCTGGCTACCATACAGGACATTCACTTTCGCTAGCAACAGCCACCTCTGATTTTACAAAGACTGTATGAAAAAAACTAAAATAAAAAAATGTCTCTATACATTTCCTACACTCCAACCAACTCGAAAATTAGGTCCGATGTCCAAAATCCCAGAGTGTCACTTTAAACATGATGGGTTTTCAGTTTT
The DNA here is from genome assembly GCA_020466265.1 of Siphamia tubifer. Lineage (NCBI taxonomy): Eukaryota > Metazoa > Chordata > Actinopteri > Kurtiformes > Apogonidae > Siphamia > Siphamia tubifer. Next base: position 56,399,456 of record CM035794.1, on the reverse strand, counting down.
TACGTGATAAAACTGTCCTACATTTAGTTTCATCCCTTCCCGTTCCAGCGTTACAATAACTGAAAAAAAAAATGTATAGGTACCTTAATTGAAGACCACCCTAAGAACAACAAATGCAATTTTCACTGAATTTGTCAACATCCTTGTCATACACTGGTGAAGCCCAAACTAAAAATACTTCAGTCAAATCTAGGGCAAAAGCCAGAGCTTTTTGTTGCCCCCTGGGGTGCAGATCACATTTACTTAGCAACCCACATATTCACACATACATACCAAGTTGCCCTACAGAGCCTTGGATTACAGTTTGAGTATAAAGTATCTGACAGAAGAATAAGTATCTGCCAACAAAAGTTGTCTACAGGCCCTGTGTGTGTGTCTGAGTGTATGGAAAGGAACATGTGTGAGGAAGCATACATGTGCATCCCTACCCCCAGCACACACACACGCTTTGTCCTCTGTATCTGTGCAGTAGGAATGAGGGAATGAGGGCAGCGGTGGGGCCCTGGGGCCGTCTCCCTGATGAATAACAAGCATTCAGCACAACAGACACGCCGCTGTAACACAGACACACAAACACATAAATACAATATCGGTGGATGATCAGATTATATCAAGATGGATCTTACAGATGTCAGGACAGAGGTGGCTCGTGCGGTTTTCTATCATTAGCCACAGCCATGGTTCCACTTATAGCAGAACATATTGTGGATTTTAAAACACCAATGCAGACTAAAGCTTTATAATAGGACATATTTTCACTAACGTTTCCAGTTCTGTCATTCCGTACCTTTCTGTCGAGTATGTCCATAACATTAAGGATAAATGCTTGATTTAGCCTGAGGATTTGAAAAGATGTTATTTTTAAATACATTTTTAAAGAACATATTAAAACCAAGTTTGTCATCATTGAAGTTACATTTTTACTTTTTATTGTAATTATTCAATAAAATCAGGTGTTTGTTATGACTACTATGACACTACCAAGCCACATGATGTATGAAAAAAGGCATATTGTGGCACAATAAAGAGAATAATTACTTGGTCATCACTGAAAATATGCAGTATACTGATCATTCTATAATCTGCTTTTTGTGAATTCAAAAATATAGTCTTGAGCCAGCACTAAAAAATAAAACAAGTTGGACCTCTCTGTGCTCAAGGAAATTAATGCTAAATATTACGATGAACACACTGGACCGTTTAAGTCCACTCAAAGTTGTGCAAACACAGAAATCTTTCAGCTGTTTGTAGTTTGTCTTGACTCTATATTGGTTTTCAAATGTAAGAAAAAGTCATATTAAAACATGGATAACGACTGTGCATAAAATAGTGTGATATGATCTTCTGGACCAGAGCTGCAGGTGAACATGTACAGTAGGACTACACTGGGGAACAATCACAATGACATGATGGATTCTCTCTGACCACACCATCAGAGCAGCTACCTGGAGACATTTCCTGTTGTTTTAACTGCACAAATGCAATGTAGAAATCCATTTTAAATACTGCACCCAGAATACAGCATTTCTGTCATTTTTAAGTGCAGCCTAAACACATAAATTAAAACTTTCTAAACCTTTGCAATGAAACTGCTACAACACCTTCAATAACAATCTCTGTGAAAAAAAAAAAATATATTAGCATTATTGTAGATTATTGTGGAAAGTCTAGGCTTGTTGGTCAGTGCGTGACAAGTGATCTTCACAACCCACAAGCCACAAGGGGTAAACGTTTCCGTGGTAACGCAGGAAACACACAGACAGCCGCAACCAACCAGGCAGCCATCTGAGTGGTAGGCGTGAAAGCATCTCGCACCAATACACACAAGTGTCAGTGTATCGCAGCCACTGCCACAGCCCAGCATCTCTCTGTCCCCCCATGAAAGGCAGATTGTGAGCACTATTTCTGGAGGGCCTACAGGCTGCAGCCCAGCTCTGGAGTGATGGAGGAAGTGGCTACCCACAGGCAGGCACTGCTGGCAGCATCGCACTCACACAACTCCCCTTCACTCCCACAATGATATGTTCTTTCTTTCAATCTGGGAGGTTTCCGTTTCCTCACCGCTCAGTAGATCTTCACTGACATTCATGCTTTCATCACTAAAGGTAATTGTTCACCATAAATATAAATGACTTTGTCACTTTATGCCTCACTTTATTACAAATTTGAATTCCATAGCAGGTGTGAATCACAGATGACGACAATCTCCGTCAGATACTTTGAAGAGGAAACCCTAAAACATTAGCCTGAAGCAACAGCACAAAAACTTCTGATCTGAATATTGTTTACACCAAAAGGAAGCTCAATACACGTTAAATTTCAACACCAAATAAGAATGAATAGAGTAGAATCTGACACCAAACTTTAGTCACTGTTAAAACTTCTGGAAATATCTAATAATGTGATTGAACCTACAGTAAGAAAAGCACTGTAATATATATATATATATATATATATATATATAGTTATTGTATTTTTTTTAAACAGATATCACTGCCAAAAATCACTGCCAGAAGGTTCGGCGCAGTATATAAATATGTGCAATGCTATTATAAATGTTTTCTAGTCAAACTGACATTTACATTAATTAAAAACTTGTTTTAAAAGCACATTTTCAATCAAAGACACCTGTTTTCTGTTCAGCTCTTTATGATCCACAAGTGTTCATGTCCTTATATGAAGTTTATATTCGAGTCCGACTTGTGCTGGAACCTGGTTGTCTTTTTTTTTTTTTTTTTTTACATTCCCCAGTCTCTGTCTCTGATGCATGTGTCCATGATAAACTGTGCAATGATTTCTATAGAGGACTCCGTTTGGACTTACCATACAGTGAAAATCCAACACTAGCTACTCTTAGCCTAGAAATGCAACTAAAAATAACATTAAAAAAAACCCAACAAACTCCTGCCATAACACAACTCCACATAAGTACATGGGTGTATTCCATATTCCTTGATGCACTTTAAACAGTTCTAACCTGACAACTGAAATAAGCTTAGTATTCAGAGAAAACATCATTTCTGAGATGGTAATTAAATCATGTAAATCTGATACTGGCTTTTATTTACTGTGGTTTAATGGTACCCTAGATTGTTACAGAGGTCCCAATCATGGCAACTCTTTATGATACGAACAGAGATGGCACCAGTGTTTTTGTAAACACATCCACATGCTCTGTCTGGCCTGTGTGCAACTCATTGTGTCCTCATTGGCCTCTCTGTGCTGTGAATGGTCCTGGTTTGTGGGTGAGGGGTGAGGGGTGTGGGGTGAGTGCTGGGCTTCAGGGAGGGATCTTTGTGCCAGAGCTGTCACTCCAGCCTGAAAACAACCCTCCTACATTCTGCTGGGACCGCCAGCCCACAGCAATGACCAACACCCTCAAACTGCAGCGCCACAGGCTCACAGATGGAGCTACAATGGAGCCTGTATGTCACTGTCTGTATGTGTGTTTGAGTCTGTGGTTGTGTGTCTCTTCACTGTCTTGAATGAGACCGCCCTGCACGGACACACATACACTTACGCCCCTTTCCTGGTTTTCAGACACGCACAGTGGGACAATCTGGATTCTCGCTCTAAACATAAGTCTCCCTTGGGCCCTCTCCCCCATTTCCTGTTTAGGCCTTGGACTGTGCATCCAATTGGTTGTTAGACGTTCAGCACAGCGAAGGAACCACTGTCAAAACACAGTGACATGCTGTGGGGTTTCTCTAAAGCTCTGTGCAAAGAGAACCACACCCCGGCAACTATACACTCTTCCTAACCCACAGGCAGCCATCTTGGCTCTAAGATTCATTGACAGCAAACTGAGCATCTAGGTTGAGCACAATATGAGCAACCTGACACCATAGTCACAGATGGAGAGATTGAATAGGGGATTCACAACTCTGCCTTCAGGTTAGCATTCGTTAGTAAAATCCAACCGTCACTGCTTGTTCAAAAGCCAAAGAGCAGGAACAGCTTGATATAAAATGATGAAAAAGGTAGATAGTTCCGTTCTGTTTGTAAACACCCACAAGGTTTCTGTTGGTGATTGCACTATGAGAGGCCACGGCAGATGAGCAGCAATGATGTCAGCCCTCAAAACATGTCAGTGCCCACGCTTGCAAAACATTCCTCTGACAGAGTGACAGCTAGCAACCAGCCCACAAACTGTAAAACACACTTACTAATGTAGACAGGATGCAAGAAACATTTAGGCAGAAGAGGAAACTCCACTCTGCTACAGAATTCCTGGTATTCTTATGATGGAGCACTTTTCGTTCTTTATTTGTAGCCAAGTGTTTGCTTTGCAGGCAACTAGAAAAATCCAAATACAACTGCACCTTTCTTGTAACACTCCCCAGTAGACACTGCAGTTCATATTGATTGTAGATAGTGGAAGAAGATTTTAAGGAGAACATCATCCATATATTTTGGAAGAATTTGGTAGTACTATATGACTACCAAAAAAACCCAAAAAAAAAACAGTGGGTTGTAATAAACTGATCTGGCTGCAAAATAACTGGAAAGGAAGTTAATTATGCCAGTGCATCAAATCTAAGTATGAAAATAAGAATAATCCTGTGATGTCTACTAGAGATGTTTGCACTGACAACACATCTCCTCCAACTAGATACTTCAATGTAGCAGCAGTAATGGGGCAACATCAACATCATCATCACCCTTAAGTGTTTAGTTTTTATGAGACATGGGAGCCTTGCTCCATTAAAACCACTGTGGCTTTAATGTCTGGTTCCCAGATGCTTTTAACAGGCCTGTTGTGCTCTACGTTGCATTCAGCAGCACAGAACAGGAAGGAGAGTTTCTGCAGTGTTTGCAGTGTCCATGTTATAACATCCTGTATTCAACCCCTTCAGAAAAAATACAAGATGAAATAAGTGCGTTCATGCAATCAGAAAAGTGTTGTAGGCTGCTAAAGTGTTATAAAGATAAAACCCTTACTCTGGCTGCTTTTAGCCACATAGAGCTTGTCATGTTACGATTTGCTTCTTCTGAATAAATCATAGGCAAAAATCCACTTTAAATAAAAGAGTCGACCAAGTTACAAGCTGCATGCTTCCATTGGACAGGCTGGTTGAATATTTCATGATTAAACGGGCCATTATACTGCAAAGATCTAGGCCATGGCTCAGGCTGAAGGGAGGGAGGGAGGGAGGGGGGCTCAGATAACGGTCCAAACCCCGTCCCAACAACACAACGGAACAGCTCCGGTCCGAGGGGGCTCAAGGAGGGGCAAAGCCATCTGGGTTAATCCACACTAAACACAGACAAAGAACACAATCGCCAACCCCGCCGAGGAAAAGCGTTGATTTTCAGTTCAGAACCGCGCTTTGAATCAAGCCCAGCGGAAATGAGGAGGGTATTCGTGGTTTGACTGTCCCAAGTTAGAGCTCAGGTCCCTGAAGTCACAACATTGACAAGTCACTGTGCAGCACATACCCAGAGAAGTTCTATTTAGAACTGTCATAAGTCCAGACAACTGCACTTGTACAACTCTTGTTAAAAGACAAGTGCGGAGGATGTAACTAAAGGCGTGAAACGGATAAATAAATCCGACTTAGGTCACAGCGGACCAAGCAACCAGCCCCCCTCTAGCTAGCCCCGGCTAACGTTAGCTCTTAGCAAATAAAGTTAGCTTAACTTTACTGTCAACAAAGTAAGACAGCTCTTTTGGCTGAAGCTGAAACATGTCTTGAAGTAGAGCACTGCTACAGTCTTCTGCATTCAATATCTTCTCCCGTCATAGATGCGGGACACCAGCTGACAGCATAGCATTAAAGTGCACTAATCCCGTAAGGCCTGTTCATCCACGGCCTAAAGTTGAAGGTTAGCGCCGGCTGGCAGCACTCGGAGTCGTTCGGCTCTGAGTGACGGCCCGGCCCGTCCCCGCCTCCCTCCGCAGCTCCTGTTCACCCACAGCTAATAATACGCCGCTGAAGCTAGTTAGACAGGCTAACCCTAGCACCCACCTCGTTTGTCTAGGTCGTAACCGACCACCACAAAGTAGTCGGCGAGCCTGGCCATCTTCGGAGCTCACGGCGACAGGCCTCTCTCGCTAAATCCTCTTCTCTTTTTGCCGTCAATAGTCCATTTACGTCCTGCCGGCGACAGAGACATCACGGGCGACAGTAGCATCCTTCCAGCTGCACCCTGCCGCCATACTGTCAGTCTGCCTTGCCCTGACAGCCGAGAGTCGCGAGTCTGCGCACTGAGGGGCAGCAGGGAGGGGCCGCTCAACAGGAATGTCCCATGTGAAGAACCAGAGCAACTCAGGGTCAAATGTTTGACCAAAACTCAGGAACGCTGCTAGAAGGATGAGAAGCAGGAACCATTCTAGGTGTGGCACATCCACAAATAATGCTAATTTTAAAATATCCATTAAAAACCTACTAATTCAGTTTGGTCGGTACAGTGAAGTAGTTGGCCTGTATGTTTACCTATACACGTTTATGGCTCTGTTAGTGACAGAGTGGGATATAAACCTGTTGTTCCTACTTTTAGGTTCCATTGGCTCACTTATGACCCCATGACCAAGGGCTGGAGTCTTAACTAGTATAGATGAGTTTATCGCTGTCAGAAAAAAAACATTTAAATGCATACTTCTAAATAGACTACACTCTTTCAAATCTCCATGAACCTTTCTTATCCACATGAGCCCTACACACTTTAGACAAATAGATCATATCAGACACCTACAACCATGAGGGCAATCCTTGAACTGTAGTAGTCTCATATTCAACACCAAACTGAACATCAACACTGTATTTATTCTCATATATTAAAAAAAAAAAAAGTATAACACAGCGGAAATACATTAGCAGTCATTCTATCGGGAGTGTGTGTACATCTTGAAGTGACATTGTATTGATAGATACTGTCTAGAACCTTTAAATAGACATAATATCCCTGTTATCTATGTCCATAAACATAGATCATACAACTTTGTTTTGCTTGTAACAAAGGTCAAAATCTAAACACAGGCAGTGTCACTGAGTGCATTGTCATGCTCTTGTTCATTGAAGACATCCAAATGTATAACCACCATCCCCTTTCCAAGGTACTTCAGTTGAGTACATCCTTTTGCAGCTTGAAAATACAGAAAATGTCAGTCATCAAATAGCTTATTCAGTATTTATGGAAGTTCACTGTTTCAGCTGTTTCTTTGTATCATGAAGATAATTGAGGTAAAGATAATCACATAAATGTTGATTACTACAGGAGCTGAACAGTTGGTGTGATAATTATATTGGTAGCCTTGGCACGCTGCAGCAGTGACACTTTGGATAGGCAGATAATATATCAGTGGGATGTGAGGAAGGCTTGATGTCCTGCATCCATGTGGCCTGTCCTTGGCTGTCAGCACTGTAACAGACTCAGGAGAATTCCAACACTTCCTGCAGTGTGACCTTTGACCCAAAGTACTTATCACTCTCTCGCTGAAAACAATCATGAGCATGAGATGTCGCATTTTTCCTTAAGGGTTTTGTTTTCCCAACAACTTCTCTCTCATTTTTCTCACACAGCTATCTGACACTCAAGCCTATGCGATCGCAAGGCAGTTGCTGCTCCTTGATAAACACAGCTCTGGACAACCAAAGCAATGTTAACAGGAGATAACCAGCATCTCAAGCCATTTGTAAATACTACTTTCAGGCAGTCACACTGAGGTCACCGCCGTGGTTTGGATATATACAGCTGACGTTCACTGGATCCTAACCTTGAGCCACACTTGACAAGTTGCCAAAGTGGCAGACAACAGGCGAGAAAGATAGATATGCAAAGACAAGAGCACTACAGTCTCTCCCAGACTTTTCCCTCAGGACAAGGATACACACAATGATAAAGTGTTCTTTACTAGACAAACACAAACTCTCTGTAAAAATGTCCATATTTTACCATTCAGTTTGCTTTCAAATTCCATGAGAACACAGCATTTCACATAAAATTGACATTAGCTGGAAATTTGACCGTTCTTGACTGTTTTTGAGGAAAAAGATAAAACACAGGGACATACCTTTGCTAAGTAAAGATAATATACTGGTTATTGTGCACTAGAAATGCTGGAGCATAAATTGTGTAGCAGACCAGTCATGGTTTGTAAAATGTTTACCTTCAGTCATGTATTTTTCATGTAACTGTATTGTGAAATATGTTGTAAACAATCTGGCAGAAAAAAACCCTCACTTGATAACAGGTGTATGTGCCACATTTGTTAGGTAAATAACTTATACTTAATAAATTGTTGGGTTTTAGTAAAGAAAAAAAATAGTAAAATATAAAATTAAAATAGTAAAATAAATTTTTAAAAAAAGGCTTCTTCAATATTTTATCTTCATTTCAAAACAAAAAGATATTCACTGAAGTATCATAAATCATAAAGGAAGGCAATAAATACTCACAACTGAAATGCTGGAGCTAATGAATGTGAGCTATTTAAAAATAAATGGATGAAAGTTATGCTTTAGTTTTTAACTAATTGGTTACTGATTTCTTTCAGATTTAGATTTTATCAATTAATAAAGTAAAAATAAATTTTGGAAGATTTTTTCATGCAGATGCAATAACATATATTATTAACATTCAGCCATTTACTTTTAATGTCTTCATACCTTTTGGGAAATGAAGACAGTATAAAACTAAAAGAAGAGTAAGATGACATAAACACATAGACTCACTTTAAAGACAGTGAGTATGTGATGCAAAAATATACTTTGGTGTCATCATCTCAAGTTTCCTATTCTTCTTATCACTGTTTGTTTCTAGGAATAAAGAAGAAGAGCATGTTGGTGGTACCTGTGTCTTCACTGACTCTCTGTAACTCACACATGAAGCCTTATCAGGACACGTAAGCAAGCTCTGCAGGATGCAACCGTCATATGACTTCCTGTCAACTAACCAACAGACAGGAAGTGGCTTGAGGGCCTCATGCACATCACTGCTCTTCACAGGGCTATTCCAACACTTGATTTCCCTTCTGCACAGGTGAAGCATAGCACATGCAATGCTTCATGAAGTACTTATTAGATAAAGTCTCCAGAAAGCAAAGACACACAGATGGCTTCAGTTTCTACTCCTAACATGCAGAAGATAGCTGGTGTTTCTGGTAGTAAATCATATTAATCAACCCACAGGATTTCTTTAGTTGTGGATTTCAGCTGTGTAACCAGAGAACCTCTGTTTCTGCACGAAACAAAGAAGCAAACTACAATGTGTTTACTGTAAACTGTTGTAAATCCTGACTTGCTACAGTATGTTTTTACTCCAAACACCACAGTAAAATGACAATCAGTATTGAATTAAAGAAACTAAGTAAAACCTTTTCTAAAATCCTCCTACTATTCACTTAATGCAACGCATGTTTTTAAAGTTATTGTTTCCACTTTGCACAAAACTTCTGTTATTGCTAATAACCTGACAATTAGTTAGATGATTCACTACTGAATGTGAGAACGAATTTAGGATGTGAGGCAACACTAGAAAAAAACACCAAATTGCAGAAATGATGGTAAGAAATATGTTATTATGAATATTAAACACTGCAACAAGAAAAGATATCCTTTTCTGCAGGGTGCGTCTTCTCCAGTATGCAGAGGTGCAGATTGGATTTTTGAACAGGGGAGGGAGGGGGCTGTAATTCTCACACCCCCACCACCTAGGATGTTGTAAAAGTTGTTGGTCTTGTCAGTAGTTGGCAACACTGCCTATTTCAGACCTTACCTGACTGGTAACAAGAAATTTTGTTTTCTTATTAAGAAGCTGATTTTCTCATTTACTAATTCAAAACAGCTGTACGAGTGCACAGTCGTCTGCCACTGACTCATTCATAGTAACAAGACAAAGTGAATTATTTTTCAACACCAAGGCCACCCCTGGCCACATTGGGACCCTAAGCAGATTTGTATTTGTTTAATGTTCACATTAAAATGACTATCACAAAAAAAGACTAACAAATTCCAAGAAAGAGGAATAATACACTGACCAGAGAAACAGACAAAGAGAGGAGTTTAAACATGAAGACTACAGGGCTAGGGCAACAGGAAAAGACAAAGGACAAAAGGATGAGAGGGGGAAAGGAGTGGAAAAGGATGAACTAGGGTTGGGGGTCCATTCCTGGCACTAGAGGACCACTATCATGCATGTTTTAGATGTTTTCCTCTTCCATCAGCTGAAGGCCATTATCAGGTTCTGGTTTGGTGATAAACCGATCATTTGAATCAGGTGAGTTGAAAAAGAAATCCATTTAACACAGGGCTGTCAAACTCAGCTAAGTTCAAGAGCCACATTCAGCCTAAAATGATATAAAGTGGCCTAAACCAGTAAAATCATAGAAATAACAGGATGCCTTCTTATAAATAATGTCAACACCAAGGTTTTCTCTATATATTTGAGTGGAAAAAAGTAAAAGTTCATAATGAAAATTCAGTATTTAGAATTTGTATATGCACATTACAACTAACAGCTTACAGTGGATCTACAAATAAATTAGAATACATTATTAATCCCACCCTGGGGAAATTTTGTAGTTTCAACAGCAAAAAATAAATAAATCACACGTGGAAATCTGTTTTCCGTTTTAGCGGAGTATTGTTAATAAAATGCTTTTGACGGTGTGTTTGTCATGTCAAATAGATTGCACTGAATGGAACGTATCACACTCCAATATGGCGGCTCCACGGCTTGTCACCATCTATGGGTGGTTTCGTATGAGTACGACGTCACACTTCACAAACCACTTTACGGCAATCGCCATTTTTGCCTGTCGTCTCATTCCACCTGCTGATACCTGTCATCTGGGAAGCAGCATCAGTTGGCCTTGAGAAGCTATATTGGCCCGTTATGTAAGTTTTATAATAATAATATATAACATAAAATAATGATCTGCATTATTGTACTTACTGGTATAGTCTATGTACTGTAAATGGACGCGTTCACAAGTGCGTAGATGAAGTGTTTTGTTCATGTTCGCAGGTTCTGGTCGTAAACGGTCACAAGTCTTTTCTGGCCAATCAGCAATTAGCTGAATGCTAGTGTGTTGCATGGGAATATGCCCAATCTGTAGGTTAACAAAAGCACATGAGTAAATTTCAATTTCACTTCTGATATAAACCACATAGCAAAGTTACGAAAATAACAAATATCTTTGGAATCTAGTGAACAGGTATTTTAGAAAATATCAATTGAGCCATTTAGCCCAGTAGACCCCAATTCATTTTCTACTTGTCCACGATCACCACCTAGATGGAACTACGTCTTTTTATGGTACAATGGGCGGCAACGGAAAGTACTGAGGCTCTATTAGAAAGGTTCTGTTATTAATGTAGTCTCTGTTTTTTTTCTGCCGTCTTCCGGGTCGGTCCGAGTGTCATACGTCATTCCTTCACTGACGTTGGTAGCAGGGTTAGGGTTGTGAGTGGTAACCATAGTGACAACTTTAACACAAGATGCAATGCTATAATCGCAAATCACAAGTGTGGTCAAGGTCAATCTGAATCTGAGGTGGGCACTTTTTTCCTAAACATTAAAAATGTATTCTATGTATTGACATATATATTTTTCTTATTTTGCAGTTTTGTTTTTTATATCAGTTTAATTTACGTCAGTGGGTCAACTTAATACATTTAATTTTAACTGTACCCTCTTTTACTCATTAAGTGTATTAAATTTTGGCATCTTAGAAGACCATCTAAATGATTTAGTTGTGGGCCCCCAATCACCATCTTGCCCAGGACCCCCCACAAAGGGGGACTCTGTGTAGATGAGTATAGTTCTCCATGTCAAATCCACTGGGTGAGTTGAGAGAGAAAGAGTCTTTCTGAGCTGAGACTGTAAATTTGAAAGTCAGAATTTATGTGTTATCAGTCCTTCTGTCCTTTGCCATAATATTTCCCACACTGAAACCCAATCTCTCTCATTTATCCACCAAATGGGCAGAGCTCTGTCCTGTTCACTCCCTCCTCTGAAGTCCGCTTTCCTCCCACACACACCGCTGCATTGGTCAGCAGCCATCCCAAACAAATTAGACTAGAGAGGACTTGGACAGAGACAAGCCATTCAAACAAACTCTGTTGTGCACTGTCTCAAACAGCAATGTAAATAAAGTTTAATGCCAGCTCAACAGTGGGAAAACATCTCCAAAGTGAACCTTAACATGGATGATATTGTGTTTTATGCAAGAAATTTTATAAAATCAAGACATCTCTTCAATACAGTATTTGTTTTTACTTTCCTAGTGTATCAGTCATGATATTTGTTTTGCATTTTTACTCGGTTATTTCATGTAACCCTCATGGGAAGCATTGCAACAGATTGCCTCCAAGAGCTGCTGTAGGTTTACTTAAGAAGAGGTTCACTAGGGGGCAGCAGTCATTTGAGAACAGCCACAGTGTGATGCCTGATAGAAAGAGTTGGAAGGATTTAGTTGGGTTGAATGTATTGCAGTGTACCCCATAGACAAGCAGAACATTACTCAGATATCATATAAGCTGCTGTTGAATGTCACTTATCAATGGCTGTGTCACCTATTTGTCATAAAAGGCAGGGGAGACAATAAAGGTGTGTTGCTCAGGTGTGGTTTATTTACCTATAATCATGACTACACAAATAAAAATTACAACAAGGTCCTGGAAAATGCAGTAGATTAAATAAATTATGGGTTTATGAAAGAGTTTTTGTTGAGATAAAGTGTTGGGTCAGATTCAGGAAATGTTTTCCTCTTCACAGTTTAGACTGTTAAAAACAGGTGCAGAATTAAGGACAAACATGCACATTATTGTTTACATCTGGTTGTTTTTTTCAGAATTATGATAATCATGATGTCTTCCAAGATGAGCCAAAAGTCGTCTTACAGGTGTTGTGTGTTTGAAACCTTTGCACTTCAGCCACTTCAGATCATCCCCCATATGCCAGGATGATGGATGTGTTTTGATAAGGAAAGCCATTGGAATTCAGAGTAAGGGTATTTTTATTCAAGCTGTTGTTTATGTTTACTGTAGCCAACACACTGCAGCACATACTGAGATGGTTTAACAGTGTATTGAAAGAACTGGTTTACTCAGGCTGAGTCGCATCCTATAATCTGTCCCATCACTATTCTGGAAAGTCGGTGAAAGTCAGATTTGATCATTTGAAATGCATATGTCGATAAAAGTCACACAGAATAACCAAAGTGAACTTTAAAGCCAGAGTTATCTTTTGTAAAGACATAATACAAAATTAGACTATTCTTCTTACTATTTTTCTTGAGGTAGAAAGGTTGTGTATGCAAAGTAATATTTTGCTGAGCAGCTTTGATAATAAATGGTCAAATGTAGCTTCACAGCAGCACAACCTGAAAGTAAGCTCAGTAGTTTGCACCATCTAAGAGATGACTTTTATTCACATGCCATACCAGAATTGGAACATCACTGTAAAAATAAAGGTGCATTTAATCATTATACATTATTTTATTAATTCTTTCATCCATTCATAAAATGGGACAGGTTACTTATAGATAATTAGTTAGATGTAGATATTTAAGATAGAAATATTCAGTAACTAGGGAAATCTAAATGAATTATTTAGTAAATATGACCAAATCCAAGTATACATTCATTTTAACCCTATTAGACTACTTGATGCCCTTTTGCTGATGCTAGGAGTTGATGAATATTCACGTCCTCATTTGACAGAAGTAGGAGGCATTGTTTCTTTCTTTGGATGCTCAACGTTCTCACTTGTGAAACTTTGTCTGTATAACATCAAATGGACATTTTTGTTTTGTTTTATATTGCTTTTGTGTACACTGTTCCCGTAACAGGGACAGTGCTTTCTACTCTAACCCTTTCAGATCAGAACATCCATAATCAAACAAAGTCTCCCTGCTCTTTGATCACTTGCCGATGTCCTCAGACCTTTTCTTTTCGGGTAGATTTCAAAGCCTGGTCACACAGGGAAGCTCTTTTACCAGCATCTTCTGCTGCAATGTATGTAGCCATGCTTGTTAATTGCCGCCTAAAACAAAAGTAACAGCAGTGCACGACTGAGAGATCAAACCGGGCAGGCGGGCGTGCGGCCTGTGTTCAGAGTCCAGTTTGTGCCGGCTGTCACATGCCAGAGGACTCTTACATAAACGGGCCAGAATCAGGAGTGACCTGGTTCTAACCCTGGGAGATAAATGAGTTATTGTCAGCTACACTGGGAAATCACCATTGCCAAATCAACAGGTATTCTGCCTGAACTGGAAGGGCACGAAGGTCAAAGGTCATAGCCACAGTGTAGCAAGGTCTGTGGCATTTTCTGCCAAACTTGGATTAGTTATGGTGCGGAGATGATCAAAGAACGGCCTGAGTAGAGCCGAGCTGTAAGATGATAGCGGTGAGGGTGAGAAATTGGCAACTAACACTAACGGACTTGTCTGAGAGAATAACACTCAGCATATGCTTCACTGTACACGCAAGGAAGGATCACCTAACCCAGACATTAGCAGTAATAACAAAGCACAATACACAGAAATAGGGAATTTATCATGTTTGAAAGTACACCCATCTTTTCTTAACATAACATGTCATGGATTGGTATGTTAAATGCTATCCAAGAATTAAAGCTACTGTAGAAACCAGCCTTCTTTTAATTTTAGCTGTGAAGTCTGACATGTTACTGTAGACTAGAGATTCCCAACCTTTTTTGGCTCATGACCCCATTTTGACATCATAAAATTCCGGAGACCCCTGACATTCAAAATGGAGCCTTTTTTGGCTTTTTTTTTTTTTTTTTTATCATTTAATAATTTGCTTTACAATATTGCAATTAAATGTTAATTTTCCTTGACATTTAGGTTATATAATATATATTATTATAAACTGAGGCAGAAAAGCCACGTGTAGATTAAGGACATGTACAGTCAGTCCAGCTTGTATTTACAAGACTGACAATTAATACTGAACAAACAATAACTCAAACTATGGATTATGAAAGAACTGCAGCATCTGAAACTGACCACAATGAACATTTGACAGATAAATAGTATCACAGTGCTTCAGTTTCAGCTTCACAGTTTGTTATGTCTTTTATGGATTATGATTGTCTCTATCTACTCACCATGTATTTTGTATTAAGTCTTTATTCATATTTTTTTTATCAATTACTAGAGATATCAGGTGGCCCTATTTGAACTCCAGGCGATCACATGTAGTGTCTTGACCCCAAGGTTGAACAACACTGCTGTAAACTGAAAATACAATTCTTCTCATTAAACACAGAAAGGAAATAAATCAGTTATATGTAAGAACCAGCACCCACTTCTGTACACAATATTTTTGCTGTTTCTGTAAATGAGCTTAAGATGTTTTTTTTTTTTTTTACATCACAAATAATTCCAAATAATTATTCTGTTGTTGATTTTGTTTTTCAGCCTTTTCCCAGTGCCACTCTGCTGGTGTAACGTCACTCAAGGTGTTTTCTTAGAAACGCCTTTTCAGGAAAAATGAGGTGTAGATAATCATATGTCACTACAGCAAGAAACTGAATCTGAAAGAAAGGCAAGAACTTCAGCAGAGCTTGGATAGGGTACAAAAATCCAAATTAATAGGATGAAATGAGCTGCATTGAATTCATGAGTCATTAAACACATTACTATCCTTCATGTTTTGACGTGTGGAAATATTTGCCCTTTGTTTCTTGTGGTGAAATTGAAAACTGACAAAACTGATGATGTGAGAAAAGTCTGACATTGTATTTCCGATGGAGTGACAAGAAGACAAGCGAAGAAAAAAGCAAATCTATCATTTCTGTTCTATGATTAAACTGTACAGTAGGCGTTTCATAGTGGTGAAGTTCATGCGGATTCTGCGAAGGTTCTTCATGTCGTTCTATCTATCTTACACACTTGGCTGACTGTAGTGATAAGAGATAGGAGGCGGGTTTGGTCAAAAAGACAAACTACTGGAGAAATTCGTGAAAATGTAGGTCATTTTCCCATGAAAATGCACAGCTGATTAGGACAGTCCATATTGGTATTATGGAAGGCTGTAATAATATAAACATATGAACTTCTAATTTCAGTCCTACTGCAATAACTAACATAAAGTGACATTTTTGGAATATTTCAACTAACACATTAAATTATAAAAAGAACATAAAGTGAAACCATGAGAGTAAATCTGAGCCAAAGTGAGGGAACCAGTGTTAAATATATGAATGTGTACTTATGAGCAGTGTCTGAGAAAACATATCATTACAATCTATTTTTTACACCACAATGTTATATGGATCTTGTACAGTCATGCAAAGTTGTAACATTGGCACATAAAAATTGGACTGAAGTAACTCAGTCCAGTTTTTGCTCCAGCTCTAAATTGCAGAGTGCTGGACTTGGTCTAATTCATGTGAAGAGAAAAATCCAAACCAAATTAAAACATAATGATTGATAAAATGAGGTTGGATTTGTGATCACTACATAGAACACCAGGACCTGAGACAGTGGAAGTAGAAATATCATCCTCTGCTATGCTCTCTGAAGATGTTCCTCTTGGTATTTTTAACCATCCAGACTATGCCTGACGTTTTATGACTAAATTGAAATAAATAAGAATACCATATGAGGGTGTGGTCTTTGTGTCTTATCCAGTAACTTTCCCATCCATATTTTATGGGTCTAGGAATTTCACAAACTAGTGATCTGCCTGTATAGATACACTCACATACACTGAAGCCTAATAATACACCTTTGCTTCTGAAATTGCCCACCTCAAGGCAATAAACTCCTCCCACTCACTATTTAAACCAGCAATGTCACCAGGAGCTCAGCTTCACACTGAAGAACTTGATCTTGACCAACACGTCTGGATTCATTGGAAAAACCTATCAGTAGACTAAGACTTTAAACTAGCCACCCAGAAGGTAAGGCAGCTCCATATCTATATAATAATAATAATAATATGACTTTTAATTTAGTTTTATATATATAAATTTGAGTTGTAATTTTCAGGAGAATGTGAAATTTATGGATGTTTTAAAGTAGAAGTTTATAGACACAAGGTGCAGCTTGTTTATATATATATATATATATATATATATATATATATATATATATATATTTTTTTTTTTTTATTTATTTTTTTTTTCAATTAAAGTGAAGAACTTTAATGAATGGAAAGGCTGTAGTTGTTAATTAAATAAAATGTAGTGTATCTTCAGTTATTCTTAGCTTTGAGCAACAGGTTTAATTAATTTTGTAATCTTTTTTTTTTTTTTTTTTACTCCTGTTTGTTTCAAAGGTTTCATCAGATTTCTACTGCCACGGTTGGATTCCTGCACCCAACTTTGGATTTTTCCTCCACTTTACATTAGAACTATTTATTAATATTTATTTATTTATTCCCTCTCTTGGGATTACCGCTTCACCCGTTCAGCCCCCTCCTTCCCAGAAGAGGGTGTTCTGTTCAAAGTTGGCCCGGAGATGCGGTCTCTTCTCCCGCTTACTGTGTATTGCATCAGCCTGGTTTCCCTCCAGCAGCTGCTGGCTCTACCGGCTGCGGAGCGACCCGACACGGCCAGGTAAGACTGAACTATTACTGAGAACACACAGGAGAGCTCACCTCTGGTTAGATGGAAAAATGAATGCTTTTCATTCAGATGGATTCAATATACAGTGCTTAAAGTACCGATAAAAACCCTCTAATCCAAGCAATTATAATGATAATAATAGTTATTATTATTATTATTATTATTATTATTATTATTATTATTAACTCCGCCAAGGATGTTGTGTTTTTGCGAGCGTTTGTTTGTTTGCTTGTTTGTTTGCTTGTTTGTTTGTTTGTTTGTGTACAACATAACTCGAAAAGTTATGGATGGATTTTGATGAAAGTTTCAGTGTATGGTAATAATGGGGGAGTTCAACAAATAATTAGATTTTGGTGGTTATCCCGGGGGTCTGCCTTGGCGGAGGTCTGCGCTCTCAGAGTGCTTTTTCTTGTTATTGTTATTATCATTAGGCTGTTATTATTATGAAATCACACCTAGTTAATTTAAAAGTTAACAAGGGTAGCTTCAGACATCCACTTTGTATTAAAAAGCTTCAAATAGATGGAGATTAATAAAGATATATTAATAAATGTCTGTCTACTATTTGGCATATGTAAAATACTATATGGGCATGTACACGGGGGTTGCACTGAAAATTTCACTGACATGCAAATGCTCAGTGACAATAAAGACATCTTGAATCTTGAATCTCTTGAATCTTGTAAGGCACTAAATCAAAGCTTTTTTCTTGTTTAATTTAAGTAGTGTCCTGTCAAATCATGTTCTTTTCAGTGAAATCAGATATAACAGATTATTATTATTATTATATTGTTTTTAGATTGAATCTCCACATTTGAGTCCATCAGATATAACTTTTCTCATTTGTGGTTTAACTTTGCTCTCTTTTGCAACAACTACTTCTCTGTCATTGGATTCTTTAGCTGGTAGTGACCATAGATCATTTCAGCTTTACTGTGACAAAAGCGAAAGTCCTGTGTTGTTGTGTCGGGCAATCTGTGGGTAATGTAGTCTGCAAGGTCAAAGGCTCTCCCATGACACAATAACCCCCCCCCCCCCCCCCCCCTTTGCGATAAGCTCTGCTGCAGAGTAAATCAGCTGTGAAAGAAACTACCTGGCAGTGTGCTGGTTGGTTGCTTCATAGCCAAATAAATCACTGCCAGTAAGTAGCTTGTATATTAAAAGGTAAGGGGTTTCTTCCTCATTTTCTATCCCCTGGTGTGCACCACAAGTAGAAGTGATCCACATGACAGTAAAGTTTGTGTTAAATCACATTATCTGGCTTCAGAGTTGAGGATAAATTGAGTGAATGAAGTGTGTAATAGTTCAGATGATGCTTCCACCTCTTGTGCTTCTACTCATCATCACATGAGAAACCGTTTATAGAGCTTTTATGTGGTTACCTTGTGATTCTGAGTGGGAAACAGTTATATCTGAGGTGGGAAAACCAGTTTGTCTCTATGAATACTCAGCCCAGTATTGTGAAGGATCTACTTAGGGATTGAGTGGCACCTGTACTTTTCCACCACTGAGGTGCTGGAGCTAGCAAGCACTCCACTCATTCATAAGATATTAGGAAACACAACAACAGCCAGTCACATATATTATACATGCACGCACCCAGTTCGGTGTGTGAGGGATCCCTGCCAACTATGCAATATGTGTGAGGTGTTGCATTGTAGAGAAGCAGTGTGTGAACGCCCTCTTCTGGTTGGTTCTGGATCCACCAAAGTTGAGTCAAGAGTCATAAGAGTACACTGGTATTTCACTTAAGCCCTTACCATTCTGGGATAATTTGGCTTAAAATGCCTGAAAAATACCTCTCCAAATCAAAATGACAAATAGAAAAATCAAAATACACATTTATATGTAAAAAAAAAAAAAAAGGAGTGGTCGGGGGATTCTTTGTAAAGGTAACACCCTGTAGTTTGAACTGAAATGTTCACTCTCCCTATTTGACAGGTACAAACACTAATACATTTGGAAACCCCCCTCGCCTTTATGTTTTTGGTGAAAACAAAGGTGTGTAAAACTGCCTTTGGTAGTTATGGACTGAAACACACCATTGGCCAACAGGTCTTGGCACTTTGAAGTTCAAAGTTGATCACTTTATTTGTAAAATGTCAGTTTTAGAGCCTTTTTTTCTAGTTTTTGGTTGTTTTTTTTTACACGTTTTACACAGGGGACATTTGGGGAATTGTCTGTTTTTCCAAAGTTGCTACATTTGCAAATTTTTGGAAAAACTGAATAATGGTTGAATACTTGAAATACACATATTTTAGCACAAGTTGATGAAGATAAATATTTCACTAACAAAATTACCATTGTCAATAGTAAAATGAAGGTAAAACTATTATTGTGAACCAAAAATAGTTTTGTCTTATATTCTGGTGTTCAGCGGATCATTATCTATACGCCTGTCGACACAGATTTTACGTGCCACCTAATTTGTTGATAGATGATTGATCAGATGAAAACCTTTGAAAGCCAAAAGCCAAATTTCTCATACTTGGCTTTTCTGTGTTGTTGCTGTTGCACTTTAGAATAGTTTATATTCAGAAAGATGAGTTTGTTCAATGTCAATTGATATGTGACAAGTGGAGGTGCATTAATGTGGGAGGTGTGTATATAGGTGTTATTAAAATAATGTCATCTACATCCCAGGGCCTGAACATAAGGCTAGTGCAAGGTTAAAAACATGTGTAAAAACAAAAAATTGAGAACTTTAATCAGTTAATGATGTGTCAGCTTCAGGAATAAAGCAGTGGGAATAAACCTAATGCTGATAATATAAGTGTAAGACTGTGTGTGTGTGTGCGTGTGTGTGTGTGTATGTGTGTGTGTGTCCCAGTGATGAACACCTGCTGCTGAAACCTGACCGACTACATCCTGTGTTCGTGTCACTACAGGGATTTTACTGGTCTTTTACTGGTTCTTTTCCTCTTCATGTGTTATTTGACCTGGGCTGGTATTAACTCATAAAGACCCAAGCAGCCACCACTGCTACTAATATAAAATGTTTAACGTTTACCTGGTGATTCATTAATTTTATCTATACAAGTAAATAATTGGTGTAAAATGAAGTTTGTCATCTTTTCATGGTCATCAGATATGACCCGTTTGGATCTTTAGAGGCTACATAGTTACCATGGAAACACTGTCACCTTTTACAACATTGTTTCATCAGTAAAACTAATGGAGTTGGATCAATGACAGTAGATGGAGATATTTGTTATTTATGTTCAGTTAATGATATATTATAATGAAAAAGTCACTTTTTCTGCCTTTTTTTTTTTAAACCTTTGATACAATACCCCTCAAATTTACTTTGGTGTTTGAATGGACATCTACATGATCAGTGAATTAAACACAAGAAAACAGATGATTTTCACTGAAAACATTGTAATCAAAGGTGATGGAAAATTTAAATAAGGTTCACTATAGAGGAAAAATCATTTGGGAACTGCTGCAAAATTACCATAGGGTCTTTAGGGGTTAATATGTAATGTTAATGTAACCTGTCTGAATAGATCAACTGTTTTTTTCCCAGCATTTCCTCCCTTGTTGACCACATTTTGATAAGCAGGAAAAACTCAATAGAAATTAAACAAGTATTCATAGAATTCTAAATCCCGCCCTTATTTTGTACCAATCTCAAGTTTCTATGACAACCCGTTCTTGAATTAGAGCCAATAATGTGATTTTGACCTTTCTGCTAAATGCAACCTTGACCTTTGACCATTTGCAATACTGATAATTTCGTTATATGTATATACGTATGCATCAGTGTGTGTAATATTATGATAATATATCCAGTATTGATTAAGTTATTGCGTGATACATCTATGCTTGACACACACAAACAGTGTTACAGAAGTTTATTTTGCGACATGTCACCTTTGACCTCCAGAGATCTCAAAAACTATTGGTCGTAGGTGATAACACCAATTATGAGAATTGTACAAATCTTCATTCTGCATAATTTGGTACCAATCTGAAAGTTCTGTGACCCTCTGTTCTTGAGTTATAATTGCCTCCGCCAAGGAGGTTATGTTTTTGCCACCGTTTATCTGTTTGTCTGTTTGTCTGTTTGTGTTCAAGATAACTCAAAAACTTATGGACAGATTTTGATGAAATTTTCAGGATATGTTGGAAATGTGAACAGGAAGAACTGATTTCATTTTGGGGGTGATTGGGGTGGGAGGGGTCTACCTTGGCGGAGGTCTGCGCTCTCCGAGTGCTTTTCTAGTTGATAATGTGATTTTGAACTTTTAGTTTTTTTGTGACCTTGACTTTTGATCTTTACTCAAATGGATCATTGCATCTGATGCACTTTACCTATATGTAAATGCCCATGTAATTTCATCATGATATCTCGAGTATTCAGTGACTTATATT
This sequence comes from Siphamia tubifer, assembly GCA_020466265.1. Lineage (NCBI taxonomy): Eukaryota > Metazoa > Chordata > Actinopteri > Kurtiformes > Apogonidae > Siphamia > Siphamia tubifer. The sequence continues at coordinate 56,377,538 of CM035794.1, read as the reverse complement.
ATGATATGTCTCTGTGGACATACACACACACACACACACACACACACACACACAAAGTGATTCCAATAATCTCACCCAACCAATGTTGGACGAGATTAATTATATTAACATTCAAGATGAATTATCTTAACATTTACCTCCAGGACTATGAATCCATCTTATTTTATTCCCATGTCACTGCCACCTACTGTCAAACACAATAGAGATAGGAGGCAGTAAGTCGTGCAAAGAAAAAAAAAACCTTACAGGTCATGATTCACTGTGCTTTCTATCCACTATACAGCAAGAGGTACAGTACAGATAATATAAACACGGAAAAGATTACTATAAAAGTGATAATCAAAAGAACTTAGTGAGATTTAGTGAAAGATCATGACTATAGTGAACAGTAATCTGGTAAATAAGACCTGTGTTGTCTTTATTACAGTGATAAACATGTGGTTAGAGTTAAGACACAAATTATTTCCAAGATATCCATTAACTTTCTAACTACGTCAACTTTGCTTCTAATCGACAACACTGCAAATCCTTTGTTGCCGCCTATATGACATATACGTCAAAATGTTCGCCAAGTATTGTTATGGTGTCTTTTGGGGATTTTGTGTGATTTATGGGGCTTTTATTCAAATATCAGGAGGCTTAGATGACGTTTTACAAATTAAACTTAAAATGACTTGTATTAAGTTGAACAACTTCCATAAAAAGATGGAGCTTTCTCACCACAAACACTCAGATTCAGCCCAGACCAGACAGACACTTCTGTGAATAAAACAGTGTTGGCCAAATTCTTTTTTCTGCCTCACGTGAATATCTCCACCAGACCGATTGCTAAGGAAATTCCAGTAGGGAGAACACATTTCTTTATATGAAGCAAAGAAAACTGATAGTATTGACAGATTGCATGTGAATGTAGTTGGAAAGGCAACATTTTTCTGAAGCCCTCTGGTACTGCAGCTGACCCCAGAGTATACAAGCATATATCACTGGGACAGCACAGCAAGTCATTTACCTCCTCCATCATCCCTCCTCTGCACATCTCTCATAAATGTCCATTGTGGCTTTTATTAGAACAGTAAATTCTACCTCAACTCTTAACTCCACAGAGCACATCATGTTCTGTTACCATCACACATTGACAGGCTGATAATAACACACATGACTCTCCAATGACACAACACATTTTTTGTTGGTGCTGAGTCTGCCTGAGCTCAATGTCTTTCATTCCTTCCTTGTGGCCTGGTTGTCTCTGTGTGCCCTGATAAGGACACAACATAATCCCAGAGGAGCTGTAACAATGCCTTGTGGGTACTTTCCAAACAAGAAGCAATTGCATGTTCTGCAGATCATACACGATGCACACCCTCTTCATTGTCATTTTACATAACACTTTAAATTTGTTTTTTTTTCCTCGTACGGGGGAAATAGCCGAGGTTCAGAGCCACACAAGTTAAATATGGCTTTTGCTGCGACGCGGCATTTCAATACAGATTCCAGAAGTGGGAAGCAGCTCAGTGCCTTGAGACAGATGACATGTAAAGCTCATTTGCGGTCAGACTTTTCTTACATCGACCCGCTCTGCTCCTGCACCATCTCAACTCAAGCACGACATGACAGCTCAGAATGTGGGTGTGTGCTGTGGGCAGAAGTCTACTTTTCTGAGCCAAATAGAGCATGTTGTTTCCCTAAAAGATTTGATAAATCATTAATCCACTCTGTTCACCATCGATTTGAGCAGCGTGGGCTTCAGACGTCCATGGAGGTACTCTTAACATAATATTTACCTGAGAAACAGGCTCAGTTCATCTCACATGGGGTGGTTTCCAGCCTTGTGCACTTTACTGCACATGCTGCTGGCTTCGAGTCCGTGCATTTGATTTGCTATCTAAATTCTGACATGTTTACACCTTATCGAGGAACAACAAGAACATTATACCCACTTTATCACATATACATTCTCTGAAATCCACTTTAATGTTTGTAGAATGATTGAAACCAGAATTGCCCTCACAATAAAACAACTCCTTGTCTCATATGTTTTCTGTAATTTGTTACATGTTGTAAACAGAAATTTTGGTGTGGACTGTTTGGAGATATATAAACAGTAGTATGGCTCTATAGGGGTCAATCTGACCAAACCCTGGCTGCAGCTAAAGACGAGGAAAGGAAAAACCAAGCAGCCAGAGAATTCCTCTGTGGATTAATGGCTAAGACCTAAATTCCACCCTCCACATCCTTAAAGAGCAGGTTTCTACTCCACACAGTAAGCTGAACTGGTGTGGAGGCATGAATGCATTTATATATGTATATGTATAGAAGAGAAGTGAAGAAGTGGGAGTGTACACTGTAAAAAAAAATCCGTAGAATTTACGGTGAAATACTGGCAGCTGTGGTTGCCAGAAATTCACCGTAAAAATTACGGTTACAATGTAGAGGTTATTACGGTGTTCCTTTTTGGGAACCATAAATTTTGCGGAGAAAAACTGTTATTTGTTTAGGGTATTTTGCTGTAAAAATAACAGTTATATCGTCAATCTGTTTACCGTAATTACCTGTCAAAATAACAGTCAATCTCAGTAATAAAAACAACACAAACTGTATGATAGATTACGGTATTTTATTGTAGCTGGTTCAAATTTACGGTAAATTACTGGCAGCTGTGGTTGCCAGAATTTCACCGTACAAAATACAGTACAACGTATTAGGAATTATAGTTGGGAGGCACAGACTTTACACTCAGTAACAGCCCTAAAACCATATAGTGGCTGTAAACAATATAACAAATAAAGCCCAATGTGCTATCATTGATAAACCTGAAGAAACTGTTCTTGCATTTACACATTCTCTGAGAAAAGATAGAACTGATCCAACAAGTCAAATACACTCAAAAAGCATGTGTCCATATGAGGGATAGTCCATGAATAAACGTGGAAAAAATGAACCACTTGACCTGGTTGATCAAGGGCAAAGAGTCACTGAGCATTCACCAGTCACCAGCTCTGATTGTGGAGTCACATGTTGTCCATCACATCTTCACTGTGGCATGATCATGTCTGCAACCAAAAACAGAAACAAAGCAAAAGTTAGACTGATGTAGTGTATGAGCATGATGACTACACAGAGAAAAACTGCCATTTTGGCTAAGGTTATATTATATAACCTTAGCGCCCCCCCTCCCTGTTCCATCGCTTACCTCTAATTAGACTAAGACTGGCGTCCGAGTCACTGGGTCCAGACTTGAATGAAGACAGGTAGGACAGTCACAGACACGGTACGATGTTTGGGTAACTGGAACTTTTCAGATGTTATCATTTCTGCCTGAAGAGTTGGCACCATTTTTGACTGGGGACAGGCAAGCATGTCTCTGTAGCCAGAAAAAAAAAAAGTGAAAAAAAACTCACTAGCACTATGACCACGGCTACTACTGATAACAGCAGTAATAATGACAACAACATTAATAACAGCTATATCATGTAGTAGACAGTTGCAAAATACTTCTTTCAGCTCCTACTGATCTGTTTAAGTGCGGTGTACCATCACAGTTCAAAGGTATTGTCATCTGTGCAGTACTTGGGCCATCCTTGATAAATTGATAGTTTAGCTGTAGACCTGAGCGAAAACCCTTAAAGACATAATCATAATCCAAAATTGCCCTTCAGGATAAATTAAGTCTTTTGAATTGAACGTGTTACATCTATAATAATTTCCTCATGTACTTATTTCAACAATGAGCATTATGTGAATTTTGTACCTCTTGTATATACAGCCTGCGCATCTTTTTGACATAATAATTTTATTCAGACCATGTACATGCCCTGTATGTTAAATAAAAGATTGCCTGGTGGAGCATGTGGCAAATACATGTGGCTGCATCATTGTGGCGGTGACCTGGGTTCAAGCCTGACCTCGGGTCCTTTGCTTGCGTGTCTTCTCCTCTCCCCCCTGCCTCTGCAAATAATATTGCAAGAAAACACAATTAGGAGTAAAAAAAAAAAAAAAAAAAAAAAAAAGACCAATATAAAAGCTTTCTTTTGGCATTGAAATGGATTTGAATCTCACCATCACAAAGGCCAGCAAGTTGTTCCCTCGAAGTTGGTGACCACTCAGGAATTTGGAATTCAAAGCTTAAAAGATGGTAGAAGAAAAATACCTGAAGTTAACAACTGTTTTTAAGATAATTTATGTAAGAGCAGTGTGTGCAGATAATTAAAACATTTAGTCTTACCATATTAAAAGATTTGTTGGATATCTGATCAGTTGATTTTCCTTGAAAGAGATCTTAGTGACCCCAAAAGCCCTTAACCTATTAAATGTGGTACAGTAGCACTGAAACAAAAGGTTAAATGTTCTTCACAGGCAGTTTTATTAACTTGAATGGAGAGATACACAAAACTCTTCACATTCCATACACATACAACAGAGTGATCCAAATGTATAAATGACCAAAAAGATGATCCTGGCAATAAGAAGACAAATTAACACTCAAATTGTCTAGCATAACAGAATGAACGATCTTTAACAAAAGTGAAAATAATAATTATATCAATAATGGGAAATACTGTTGTTTTGACCTTTCTGCTTGAGTAATCATTAGCTATCCATAAGTGCAGGAAATGACTACATAACGCCAGCTCGGATTTCAAAGTACAACAAAAAAGCTTGTAAACTCACATTTTTTAGCCGTTTCAAAAAAAAACAACAAGCTTGTAAACTCATTTTTAGCCATTTCAAAGTACAACAAAAAAGCTTGTAATTAATTAATTAATATGATGTTCATTAATCATAATCAATGTTTTAACCGACATGCCACAGAAAGTACAGCTATACATCTCTTTAGCTAACTGTTCAAATTAATGCAGGCAATTGTTAGCTCACGTAGCTTACCTGTTCAACTCCGATTTTTTTTTCGAGGGAAAAACAAAACAACCTCCTAAACTACAGTAACTTCACCCCTGCAAAAGCCCTAACGAACGTTCAAGACAGCGCTAACGTTAACTCAGAAATTATGTTGTTGTGCTTACCTGAACGGGTTTCTGTCCGCAGGAGTTCGGACGGTGTATCTGTGTACACTCCACAGGTGCAGGTGCTCAGTGCTGGGCGCGTGCACGGAAATCGCGCCTAAACGTCGGTTAGAATTCAAAAGTGAACGGTGTCTCTCTCACTCTGCCGCTGTCAAAGTACTGCTCACAAAAAATGAGGCAACCTAAATCACAGAAGTCTACTCAAATAGAACGAATAGCATAACTTTCAAGGTTGTACACTCAATAAAATAAAACCCCACTGAAATTTTACATTGAAAAAAAAATATGAAAACAGAACTAAAACATACTCAATAAGCATAAAAACTTAATCTACAATGTGCAGTAGTTTCACTGAACTTTCATGCAGAAGAGAGATTCCCTCATAGGATTTCTACAACCAAAACCAAAAATACCCAGAATCCATTGTGCATAGTGTCATTGTAAAATGGGTTTTTTCTTGAAATATGGGCCATATTTTTAACATCTTGTTTCCGTAGAAATTACAGTATATTTATGCTGAATGATTAATGGTGATCTACTGTAAATTTAACATTACACATCAGTGAGCTCTGTAATTTATATAAAATACTACTGTAAATTTTACGGTAATTAACCACTATTGACTTTACGGTATTTTCTAATTCATTTTACAATTATTTCAAAAATTTGCAGTAATATTGTGTGTTTTTTACATATTCTAACTGTAAAAATAAAAGTAATGTGCTGTTTCTTGATTTACTGAAATTCAGTGTATTTACCACGGTGATATACAATTTTTAATTTAACTGTGTTTTACCGTTGCTATTTGACAGTTCTTTACTGTATTTTTTACTGACTTTTTTTACAGTGTAGTTTCAAAGGCTTAAGGCAACAAAGTAGACCTCTGAGCTGAGAAGGAACCTGCTGCTGTTTGAAGTTGTGATTGTGAATGTTTTGTCTCTTCATATCATCATCATGTGATTTCACAGATGACATGCTGTTTTTTTTTTTTTTACTCTATGGCTTCATCATGTCTGGCTCACACTAAGACTTTTTTTTTTTTGCTTGTCTGAAGTAAATCACATCCCACTGAGGGAGTTATGAAAGCAAAAAAAAATAAAAAATCCAGAACAAACAGAACCAGTGTTTTGTAAAAAAAAAAAAAAATCGTGCTTCATTTATTTCTGTCCTGTGTTTCGTTAACAACAATGTCCCCACTGTTAGTTAGTAGGAGATTATAAATGAATATTTACAGCTTATTAAGGCAACCAGAGGTAAGCTTTAGCCACTCAAGACTAGCGTTGCGCTCTGTTTGGGTTTGAAGCATGGACAGTTTGATTTCACACCTGAAAGCTACAAAAATAGAGGAAAACCAAACAAGGTAGCACAGAGGGATCAACGTGTTCCTTTATCGAACTGTGAAATCCCCTAAAATGATCTTCAGCTAGAAGGAATTTTAGCTCTGACCCCTTAAGCTAAGGTAGTTCAAGGCATCTAAAACCCAACCACGTTAATATTTAAAGACAATGATGCTTTGATCATATCTTTGATCGTCTGCCAATTATTGGTGAGGTAAAGGATTAGGCTCTTAATTATCTAATTAGTCAGATCAGATGTGGCAGATGACAGATGTGAAAGTGTTACCCCCACAAGGAGGACAAGTGTTTCAGAAAAAAAGATAAAGCTTGAGATTTATACTGTCACTGTATAAAGTGTCAGTGAATATACCCATACCTTTTTACCTGCAAGATTTTAAAACTGACAGTTATTGGTCTTTGTAAAACTTTAAATGTAAATGTTTTAAATGTAATAAAAAAAAAAGACTTTACAGGTTCATTCAGGGCTAGTGTGGGTTCCCAGACCAAACATGTTCTTTAGTCTGCAGATCTGGTGGGTGTAACTTGGTGATGTGGCACTGTTGGCACACAGAGTGGAGTCCTGGAAATAGTGCTTGCTGGTGCCTGTGGCCCAATGTTACGCAACTATTTATCCAACTGCTGTCAGTTTTAAACAGCAGGTCCAGTACAGGCCACCAGACCTGCCAGAAGTGACACAGCATCTAGAAGTAACCAAAAAGACATCCCCCTTTTCAGAGAGGAATCCCAAAACCAATGCAACACCAGACATCTGAACATGTCTCATATGTCAGTGTGAGAAATGCACAGTATTTCAGTATTTCAAAGTGAAAAACAGGGAAGAAATAGTGCAGATGCTATGCAAGAATCTTTCCTTTTTGTTTAACATTGAAAAGCAAAATCAGATGATATATGTTTTCTGAATTGGCATTTACATTACCAAAGAGGGTTACTCTTAAATAAAAGTATCCAGTAGGGCGCCAGGTACAACAGTACTCTCTTATTCATATGTTCCTACCTTTCAGCGGTGGAGATGGGTTAACACTGAGTCACACTGAGCTGTACAAACATAGTGGTGACAGTTGTGTTAAGAGCTGCAGGGTCAAGTTGTGAAAAGCAACCGTCTTTGTCAAACAATGAACAGATGGCTTCATGTTTGCTGAACGGCCCGTTCCTGCCGGTCCACAGCTGCAGAACCTGACCGTCTTAACAACTCATTAGTGTGATGCTCAAGTTGGAATTTCATTAATGGAACTTGAGTGCTATCCATGCATGCACACAGCTGCAGATTTATGACCCATATTACATATAAGATATCTGACATTTCTGATTCCTGCCCTACTTCATGTAGGACATGTGAACTCTACTGCTCTATTAGTCTTCTTCGACCTGGTGTTATAGTGTTGTGTTAAATTATAATAATGTTTTTTTTCTAAAATGAGAAATTACCCATTCATAGGTAGAGCTTTTACACTCTCTGGAGCCACTCAGCTTAACTGAGATGCAGCAGGCTGAGCTAAATCTCCCATAGCTACCATTTACTAAAACCCAGCTGGGCATTAAAATGCAGTAAGCTGCAGGTGTTGACTATATAATGTAATAGTTGAGTTACTATATGTGTTGTTTTATGGAACATGTAGAAGGCATGTGATCCTTCTGTTCTGGATTAAAAGATGAACTCATTATCCATAAGGCTGGGTGAGTCACATTGTGCTCAGACAGCAGGTAAAAATTAGTTATTTTATTAACACTGGCTTGCTCTGTTAAGCCGATTTCTGCTATTTTGCCTGCTCTCTTACAGTAGTAGTTGTTATAGTAACAGTGATAGCACCTGGACTCATGACTAAAGGCTTTTTTTTTTCCTTTTTTTTTTTTTTTTTTACAAACTTTTAAGACATTTAGATTGTGTTTATGTATTTTAACTTAAGCAGAACTCTGTCGTCAGATGTGTGTTAAAGTGATGTACATCCAGGTTAGTTTTTAAACTTTTTCCTTCTATTTCTCCTCAGGTTGGACCTCATCAACAAGCTCTTTGACCAGAGTGAAGAAAAAGAACGTAGCACTGACATTGCTGTGCCCTCGTCAGCCTCCAATCAATTCCCTAAATGGCTCTCCTATTTCCTCAGAAGTCCACCTGCCTCCAGAGTAAGAACAGCTCCTCCCAGCCTTTCATGGGCACGACCCTCTGAACAGATTGAGCAGAGAGCGCTGAGAGTTCGTCGCCATGCCCATCCCGGGTCACGAGGGGGACACCACTACCCTCACCACGCCCAGCTCATGAGGGTGGGCTGCGTCCTGGGAACCTGTCAAGTACAGAACCTAAGCCATCGGCTCTATCAGCTCATTGGGCAAAGTGGAAGAGAAGACTCATCCCCCATTAACCCCAAAAGCCCCCACAGTTATGGATGAGCCATTTCTTAGGTGGCACCTCCAAATATCCACAGCAAGTCTATCTATATCTCCAATTATTTATCCCATAATGTGTTACTGGTAGTGTTTGCATTAAAGTTTGATGTAGTTCATATTTTTTGTTACTTTTTCTGCTGTTAGACAGATGTTAAAGTCGTCCAAATTGAAATCAGGACTTGCTGAAGTTTGAAGTATCTCCTCTGAACCTCCCAAACTGAGCTCTCCCACCCCTCCCTAACATTTAGAATAAGCCAAGACGCCACAGTTTGACATTTTAATCCTGTTAATCTAAGAATGAAGGCTTGTCTTCAACACCCTGCAGCGGCCCGGTCCTGTTTATCCACTGACCTCCCAGGTGGTGACAACCCCTCGGTTCATTGATCAAACACTTGAGCCTCTAATGTGGATTTCAGCCTTGTCAAAACCAATATACACCCAAAGACTCCAAGAAATGAACCAATGAACTCTTTCACCCCCCTTTTTTTTTTTTTCCAGCACTCAATGTCTCAACTCCCAGGTCACAATTTTAATCATAAAGAGTGAGACTGAGATTCAATGACGCACCGGGACTTTATGTTTCAGGACCACAGTTTACATTTGAACCCAGCCACAGCACTTAGCTTTCACCAGAGCATTTCTGAGTCAGGACTTAACCACATAAAGTCTATGCTGAAAAAGAAAACAAGAGAGTCAGCATGCAGCATTGGTGGAAGGAATCTACCCAGAAACTGAGGTCCATAAGGATCGGTTTCAGTGTTGTATTATAGCGACCCATCACTCCACGCAGTAGGTCGCAAAGTGAACCTTGTAGCCATGGATCAGTGCTCCGTTATACCTCTGTTGGCATTTCTCCTCCCTGGGGGGGGGGCAAGCCTGGATATTAGCCTTTTCACGTGATTCAGAAGTTCTCCATACAAGTCAGGACTTCAGGTTGACGGCTAGTTTAATAAACCTGATCTAATTATGTGAGGAAAGGGGCCCTTGACCTCCCATTGTCTGGACACTCATACCTCTGCTACCTCCACTTGTAAAAAAAAAAAATGGAGGAAGTATGTAGTTGATGCAGTAAAATTTACAAAAATACCAGCATCATGATTGAGTTTAAGCCATCTACTTTTTCCAATTGGTTGCACTGTGTATGACAAACAAAACTTTGTTGACAGCAACATGCACACTTTTAGTTCACAAGTGGTCACTGAAATTGGTTTGTAAAAGTCATTGCACCATGGATAAAATCTCTTCTGTTACATTGTGGTTTCCTAACGAGAGGCCGCACCTACCAAAATTTTAGGTGCCCACTTTCAAATATGTCCATAAATAGTGCCACACAGTCAAAAAAAAATACATGCCCCACGTTTTCTTTTTACTATTTATATCCAGCTCTGAAATGGTGGGTGGATGATAGACTGGGAATAACTGAGGTCAAGCGCTCCTCAACAAGCATGCTAAAATTTGACCATCTTTAAACCTACAGAAAATGCAACCATATCTAAAAAAAACCAAACACATTTTGGTCACAAGGCAGCATCATATAATATATTATTTACATACTTCAGAGTCTTTATTATGTGGCAGTTTAATCTTAAGTCACAGAGTAGGTACTTGTTAGTGTTTTCATGTAGGAATACAGACCAAATCTTTTTTTTTTTTTTTTTTTTTTTTTACATTATGCTGTGATTTTAATATAATTTCACAAAGATATTGCAGAAGAATATGCCTCAGCTCACCAAATACCTGCTTATACTTGATGAATTGAGTAATTTCACACAATGCGATTTACATCATGTATATGTTTTTATATCCTCGTGTGTTTTTATTTCCTCCCTTTGTGTCCTGATTCTTGTCTTATGCTTACAAGGTTTTCATATATATATATATATATATATATATATATATATATATATATATATATATATATATATAGTCTTGCCAGCCCCATCCTATCACTCTTTCTCTGCTCTGTCTGTAATCAAGGGGGGCTGGATGTCACAGGGTAATAATAATCAGTGGTTCCTTGGTCTTAAGTCTAATCTGTTCAAAGGCTTGCTGAGGTGACACATGCCATTCTCTTTGCTGTAATGGAGCTAATCAATGTCTCGTGACAGATCATTAAAAGGCTTTTCGATGTTGAAAACCCTGGTGGATCTCTCTGCTTTTTAAAATGTGCGACACATGTTGTATGTGCCTGTGTATATGAGCTGGTTGTATGTAGCCTATCAGGACACTTATCTCCTGTGTTTGATCTGTTCTCTGGACCATTGTGCTCTCTAAATTTTTTTTTTTTTTGCAAAGGGTGTTATTGTGACGTCAGTCGGACGTCGGACATTGCATCAGTTTGTGTGAGCAAACTGCATGACTGTTAATACCGCCCACCTAATGCTGTCATTGCCCTCAATTGCAAAGAGACAGGAATGCGAGAGTTAGCATGTACAACTGTTTCTGTTAGTTTGGTCAGTTACAGCAAATCTTGGTCTATCTTAGCTGATTTGTTTTTGCTGATTTGAACGTCACATGATCTTCTTTAGGGTCGCAGAAAAGCACTTTAATGCAAGCACGTATGTTGATAGTTTCTCACAACTTGAATTTCACTCATTGTAATAGACATGAACGTTATTCTTGTAAATGCTGTATTTAAGATTGTCTGTGAATGTGTTTGATGATGCCATGTGGCTTTGAATGAATGTGAATGTAGTGTGCACCTGTGAATATATATTTAGCCAACCTATTTTTTACAAAAAGTTATATATTTAAGTTATCTTTGTATATTTAATATCTGTATGTCACCAAAGACTATTTATCTCATCTTTTACTGCTCCTTAAACATATGGTAGGAAAGAAAGTCTTAACTGTAGTTAAAATGTTACTGTTTGACCATGTCCATCTGTAAATAAAGAACTGTACTATAGTGTGATGGAGTATAGAGTATGATTTTAAAGTGTGTGTGCATGACTTATTAAAAGGACATACAGCTACATAACAGTATAACTAGACATTTATAAAACTGCTAATATCATAAAATGCCCTAAATGATCTTACATATTCATCATATTTTCTTTCTATTGTTTAAAATTGCCCTCATTTCACCCTCTTACATGTTCTCTTGACTCATGTGTTTCAACCCCACTTTCCCCTAAAGTCAATCATTACCAATCACTATGACAAAACTAACAAATATAATGGGGACAGAGGAAGGAAATATCAAGAAACTTCTGATCAGGGCACCATGTGACAGGGTCTGACGGAAGCCACGTTAGCAGAACAAGGTCAAATGATCGGAAAATGTTAATGAGTGACGGGGTTTGGTCAGCAGTAGGAACACGATTGGTCAATTTAGCATCTGGTAACTGAGAAGACAGACTGGGGACATGGAAAAAATACATTATTGGAAACCCATAAAGAGCTATGAATGAATAAATATTAACCTTTACAACTGTATTTTCCTCTGTCCAAGTGTTCAACACACCACTTTAAAATCCAGGAGTTCACATAAAATTACTCTACGTCCCCTCAGGTGGGAATATGACATACCTTGGGATTAGACATTCTTCTGTTTGTTGATATTTTGTCTCTGTGACTTTCTGCTATCACATTGCCCCTACATTATCACTGTGTAAATAGCAAATACAGGAAAGTCAGCAATGGGACTTATGTCATTTTGTCCTGATGTATGTCAAACCATTTGAAACTATGTCACAATTGCAATGAATGAGTGAAGGAAAATTAATAAAACCTAAATTAATAAGTGACAAAAACAACACAGTCATATGAAAAGTCAATACTGATTTAAAACCACGACGAATAAACTGTTGGTCAGGTCACGTGCCTACAGATAATTTTATTGTGAATGGAAACTCACATCAGACCAGATATGGATCATGTTGCTTCATGGAAAAATGAGAAAGACCTGCATTTATAAATAATGTTTCACAGACACGACTGGGTGCACAAATGTACGAGCAGTAAAATATTCCACAGCATCAGTGGAATGCAAACGCAGACGACATGAGTGTAAATCAGACGTTTGACAGTACACCTTAAAAAGAAGTGGAAAGACAGAAAGGGAAGGAATGCTTCAGCACAGATTCATTTATATGAAGGAGCCCAATTTGGAATAAATTCCTGTCCCATTTCTAGGTATATTGACTATGTCCTATATAGTGTATGCACAATAAAAAAAAAGCTAGTGTGTGGAAATATTTAACTGAAAACCACTGCTGTAGATAATGGTGAAGATATTTTGTTGAAGCACTTTCAACATATTGTAATTCAATCAGTCAAAGAGGACGTGAGACTCGTGATGCCCCAATTTCAGATAATTTCAGATAGTGAGTGGGTCAAGTATATGACTGACAGCGAGAGGGGGAATAGTACTCATATTCTCTATTTCAGTACAAGTACAGCTACTTTTGTGGAAAAAAGTAAAAGTACTGATTCAACTCCTTTACTTAGGTAAAAGTAAAAAAAAAAAAAGAAGAAGAAAAAAAACCCCTACAACTTCTAAATTCTAGTAAAGCACAAAAGTAAGAAGTAAAACTGTATTTTTTGCCATGAATGAAACAATACTTATTCAATCAGGAAAAATATATATTTTTTAAAGTTTATATTTTCTCATTCCACAGTGAATGGTACCAACCAGACCTCTGCACCAGGTCTGGTACCTGAAAGGTAACCTGTAAAACATGTGGGAACAGGTAAACCCCTCCCCCCCCCAAAAAAAGAAGAGTTTTCAAATGTAAAATTAAACAAAATACAGGTGGGTAGCCACCAAGCATATGAAAAAAATAAAACAAGACTGGAAAGTTTGGAAAAAGTGGACCCGTGCAGGACTCTGGTACTGACCCTGTGCTTCTTCTTTTTTCTATTTTCCCCATGAGGTGATTTATTTTACATACTGTACTGTCACATCCATTGAGTTTGAAAAATTAACAAGCCTTTGCTGAGAATGTATAAAGTATAGATATTTATGCAGAGATGTAGAGAGTAAAAGTAAAAAGTTGGCAGGAAAATAAATACTCGAGTAAAGTACAGATACCTAAAACTTTTAATTAATTACAGAAATTAAGTACTAATACTTTGTTACTTCCCACTTCTGCTGAAAGCTGTAGCTGTAGAATTGCTGGTTAGATTTTCGCTCATACTAGTCTGTGTCTCCACCCATAAGCTTGAACATGTCTTGACAAAGTTCTCCATAAGTACACGAGATGACGTCAGGTCATGTTCATTTATATTTATTTTTTTGGGAGATAGCTGCAGAGGGAAGGTGTGTGTTCTCAAATTCTGGTGCTTTTCCCTCCTGCCGGTTAAAGGGGTCATATATTTCTAAACTCATTTTTATTAGTCGTTGGTGCATTTTTTTGTGTATCTTAGTTCCAAAACGTTAAATGTGAACCTTCCGGGTGCTATACTTTAACTTCATTTTGGCAAGACATTTAGTGGATTTATACAACCTGTTTTAAGATCTTCAGAATTTATTGTGTCTATAACTAGTTACATCACAAGATTTGTCCATTAAACTCACCTCTCTGGTGTCATTACTCACAAATAGAGTTAAAGACAGGCCTGTGGAGTTGAATGAATAAAGAATTCAAACCCAAATACAGTTTATGTAGACACCACAGGGAAATGTTTTTAAATGTATAATTACATTAAAGAGAAAAAAAAGAAAAATATGACCCCTTTAATAGTTTAAAGTTACTGACCAGATGTTTTTATGATCTAAGAAAAAAAGTCTGTTATTTAGCAACATTACTCAAAAAGTTATGGATGGATTTTGATGAAAATTTCAGGATGTGTTGGGAGTGTCACAAGGAACAAATGATTACATTTTGGTGGTGATCCGTGGGAGGGGGGGTCTACCTTGGCAGAGGTCTGCACTCACAGAGTGCTATTCTACTTTATAATGAGCTTATCAGGACCAAAATAGGTTATTGCCAAATGTTGTTTCCAGCTTCCCTGACCAGGTCACATGAGACTGGACTGACTTATGTCACTATAACACCCCAAGTGGCAGAGTTGAGTGAGAAGTAAACTGAGGAGTGAGGAATAAGACCTGTCCTTTTTCCTAAAGAAAGGGATTTTTTTTGGATTTACTCAGTTCTGTTTGTCTCTTAATTAGCAAGATAACTCTAAAAGTTATGGATGGATCTTGATGAAATTTACAGGGTAGGTTGGTAATGGGGAGATCTGGATATGATTAAACTTTGGTGTGTGTCTTGATGAAATTTTCTGGTTGTGAAACAAGGAATAATTTACAAACAAAATTTTGGTGGTGATCGGGGGGGGGGGGGGGGGGAGGATTACTTTGAATACTTTGTGGCTGGGACACGTCTTATAGCAGTGGTCTGTGAATAACACTCTGGAGTTCTAGACAAAAGCAGAAGTTGGATTCCAAGGATAGGTTTAACTTTTTTTCATGAAACAGACTTATTAAACTTTACTTATTTTGTTTCAAATGTCACTTTACACTGGGTAAGTTGTTGTGTAAATAAATAAATAAATAAATAAATAAATGCAGAATTGTAACTTAGCTTCAAAATTGTAGCTTCAAAACAAACCCACCTTTACCAGAATGATGCTGTTATGACAGAAGAGCGAGTGCCCTTGGTAAGTGAAGTCTCTGGCTACGTTTATACGTTGACGATGAAAACAGAAAATGAAAAAGCGGCATCCCATCTTCAATTTTTCATCCGCAATTAGATGAATGTTTTCAGGAGGAAATCTTTTTGTTTATATGAAGATGCAACATTGGGTGAAATTCGATTGGATATGTATGCCAGGCCGACGTATGTAATTGAAACGACAGGTTGTCTGACATGTTTGTAGTTTTAGCTGCTCAGCACATTGAGTGTAAAGTAAAGGTGTATGCGGCGTAAACATGTTTTGTGTTTCATGACTCGGCTCATCTTTAAAACTCACCATTCTGGAAGGGATCTTCAGATTTTTGTGTTTTCAGACCCTGCTGGCATAGTTGCCATGTAAACAAAAGGTACTTCTGATCAAACATTTTGTCATTTTTAGATGCAATCATCCTTGTGTAAATGGCCCCTTTGTGCCTTAAAAACACCACTGATTCTGGCCCAAGGTGTCACTACAATCCACTTTAAATGACTTCTCTTTAATCAAAACAAAGAGAAAATGTGTGCAATCCACATATTACAACATTTAGAAATGTTTGACTTCTTTGGCTTGTGCACTTCATCATATAACATGTTTTCAAAAATGCAAAAAAAAAAAAAAAAAAACTTGCTGTCACAATAAAAATTAACATTAAACTTTAATGTTACTCATGGCTGCATCATTAAACCTTGATATAATGTGAATATAATTCTGATATATTACCTGTTCTGCAGACACTTTTTCATGTCATTTTCTATATTTATGGAGATGAAAACAGTACTTCACATCATGTCGAGAATGACTGTGTTTTGTTGTTGTTTTGACTGAGTGAAAGCACTTAAAGGGTCAATGCTGTTTTGTGTTAACGCACAAAAAAAGAACACAGTCATACTTTACCAGTGTGGTACAGAGATGTTTTCAGACCATCCTGTTCTTCTGTGTGACTGTGTTAAACAGACAGAAGGCAGATGTGGTCGTCACTTCATGCACCTGTCCAAAGATGTCTCTCCATCCACACTGACCTTGTCTCAATGTCATAACATTTACATTCCGATACACGACACAACTCAGGACCCAACTTTATATAATGCCACCCACTCATGTTCTGTATTTGTAATGCTCAACCAGGCCACTATACAGAAACACCTATAAAGTACAAATGAAGAACTTGGTTCCAAAACACTATACAATTTCACTGTTTTCAGAAAAAAACACTTTTATTTGGAGGAATGTGATCATTGCAATTCAGTGGTTTCCTGTCTTGAAACTTTATTAACCAATTTATTAAACATCAAAAGTATGACATTTCAAATCCTGAAATGACAGAGATTTTTAATTAACCAGGTAGAACATTTTTTTTGACAGAAAAGTTGACCGACATAAAGTATTTTGTCAATTTTCTTTTCACCAAAGCACTTCCAGCTTAAAATACTAACTACAACAGTGCCTGTTTGGGAATGGCAAGTTGAAACTACCAATTACAGGTATTGTGGAAGAATTAAAATGCACCAAAGCAAGGCTGGTCATGACCTTTACTGAATCTGAGGACTCAGTCATTTGAACAGTGCCCCCCTGGGGCGGTAATGGGAAGAAAGTGGACTCCATCAGAAGCTGTTCAGAGTGCAAAGTCTGCTCTTCATTTTAGAGATGTGGTTGGTTAAGTCCAGCATGGAAGAACGGGTCTTGAGCTCATCCAAAAAGCTCCTCTGTTGTACAAAGCAACATCAGTGAAGATGAGATAGCTTGCTGATGAGGAAGTGAGGAGGTAGGAGGAGGCAGAGCAACATGCCAAAGCAGTCTCCATGGTTAGACAGGGGAGGTGGACCAACTGGAAGAGCCAAGAGAGGAAAAGGATCACCTGGCATAACATCTGGCAGATGGAGGGAGTGCAGCTGAGATATACCATCAAAGCCATAAATGACCTGCTGTCTTCTCCTGAGAATCTGAAAGTGTTGGCTTAGAGGGTACAGTATAGTATGGAGGGGTGTAACTGGGACGCTGGGTACACCGTTGAGCCCAAATGGAGATGTTGTGGGCTTCAATCAGCGAAAACATTGATGAAGTAGGATGTCCACCTGATGAGCCCAATGATAAACATACCCTCTTTTTCACTGCTTCACACCAACTGCTACATTCAAGGGTCACCTACTCACCAAGGGACTGAAACATCTAGTTCTATTAGCTTTACATAACACAAAGCATACATTAGTTGTCTAAGGCGTCGGCCAGCATACAGCAAACATATTAAGTGCAGATATATCACCTTCTTTCTTGAGTATGTTTGCTTATACAAAATGAAACACAGTTAATATAGAGGAAAACATGAATATTTAGTCATGATTAATCAAAATGAATCCAAAACAACTCTGTGATTCCTCTGATTAAAACATTTTAATCATGTGACAGCCCTCAAACAAACATGTATTATTCTATTTTGTTTTGATGTGAGCATTGTGAGTTTTGCTCTGAAACAGCTTATCTTTCCAAATATTATAGGTTTTTGACTCAGCATTGAATATGACTAGTTTAGCATCCTGTTGACATTAGTAGCTGTAATATTACTGTTTTATCAATTACACATCTCACATTAGATTCATTTTCATTTAAAATATTGACCAAGAGAACAAGCAGACAAAATTAACAACTAAGGATTGTTTAAAAAACAAACAAACTGACAGAATTTGGTCTCTTAGACGTTTCTGCCTAAAACAACAGCCAAAGCTCATGAAACACTGAAGCATAATGCTCAGTTGTATTGTGGCAGAATCTGACCAGCACAGAGCAGCCAAAAATTGCCAACTCAACTAACAAGCAATAATGTAAGTCGGTCAAAAAGATAACAAACATGCAGGGACCACAAATGAAAGGACGATGTAGAAATCTTGGTCAATAAGCAGACATTGGAATATGTAGAGCGCTAACCACAGAGAGTTCATGACCCATTTTGGATCAGGCAGTCACTTTTTAATTCTAAGGTTAAAGAGACAGTGAGTTTATGAATGGAATTAACAAAGTAATAAAGACCCCACCCCTCATATTGTAGCTTATTTTGGCATTGATTCAGCTGATGTCATCATATCTATGCATATGGTGATGTCAGCAATAAATTGCTTCTATATAATATGTGCCAAGTCTAAAATAAATTAAAGCTAAATGGGTGTTTTTTTTATAGACATTTAAAATTTCACCCCATACAAGTAAATGAAAAATGTATTTAAAAAAGACTGCAATCTTGACCTACTTAAATTCTGGATTCACTTTTATTTTATATTTTGAATTTTCTTCAGGTGTGAACAT
The DNA here is from genome assembly GCA_020466265.1 of Siphamia tubifer. Classification (NCBI taxonomy): domain Eukaryota; kingdom Metazoa; phylum Chordata; class Actinopteri; order Kurtiformes; family Apogonidae; genus Siphamia; species Siphamia tubifer. The sequence goes on along the minus strand of CM035794.1, from coordinate 56,358,865 downwards.
ATTTTACGAAACAAATTGTGTGTAATTTAATTTGCTGATTTTCACGAAATGGTTGTATTTTTCTTTACATGCAAATATTGCTGAGTTTGAAAATCTGACAACCTGTTGTAACCTGTTGATGTTTCATATGACATGTGGTGGCACTGGTGGAGATTTATCATGTTTATTCTACGGCCCTCTAGAACGTTGCGACCACTCCCGTTCACTTTGAATGGATGTTCCCAGCCTTCAGCGGGCAGATTGTTTTCGATAACCGCCTGCTGCGCCATTAACTCCCGCTGCCAATGGCAACAAGTTTTGTCACGGCACCATATCACTCCGCAGGTAGTTCGGCCACTTTGAAAGTAAACATTCGCTACGTTGTAACAGCTCTTTTATCCAGTCTGTTAGAGTCGTAGCAGTAATAAGCTGTAATAACCCATAGAATAAGCGGGATAATGTATTGCCCACGCGTGACTATCAGAAAAATATTTCCCGATGGGGCCAAACAACACCCCGACGCCGAAGGCTTATATGCATAATTTATCCAGTTCTATGACATTACGACTGTTTGATGAATCTCATGTGACATGCTTTTACAAGTCCACTGTGCCAAATAAATAAATAACAATTCTTCAACTTAATAATATGACAGTGTTTTTGTAGAGTGAGCTGATCATTATTGTGGAACAAACCCAAACAGGTCAATGCAGAACAAATATTACTTCTGAAGAACAACTTACACCTACTTTAGCAATTACCAGTAATAATTTGACCAAAAGTGTTATTTTGAAAATTATTTCATTAATTTGGCTCAAATTATTCACATTCTAATGTTTGGAACCATTGACTCGAATAGCAGAAATAACAGACTAAACTAGTCAGATATTCAACATAATTATGAGTTTTCCCATAGTTAGCCCTTAGCAAGCATGAGCAAATGTGTTCTATGTGATGGAAATAAATGTTGTAGCATTGATGTTATTTCAATCCCGTTTATTTGAAATCATACTTTTTTAGTGCAGACAAATGTCAGCAATAGATTGATTGTAAAGTCAGTGTGAAGCTGTTTCAACTTTTTTGTTACTGAATCAAAAAGGACAAAACTAGCTGGTCTCTCAGTTATGGTGTGATATATTGTAGATATACAGAACAGTATGCGCTGGAGATATCAGTCAGCTGACAACAGTTTGGGTTGTAATAGCAGGAACAAGATTGTGTCAAGGCTGCTCCTTCAGTCGTGCTGGTTTGCAACTCGTGCTTTCTACACTTATAGTGGACTGTTGTATCTGTACTGGGTGGAAACAGCACATTATGCAGTTGATTTGACTGAGCTTTAACATGCTGTGGTTATAAAGCAGGTGCCAGGTTTATACCAACTCAAATACAATAACAGTTTAATGTATTATGACCTAAATTTCCATGTACATAATAAAACAAAACTCTACATTAGTAGCTTACAAAGTAAATGCAAGATTGTATATTACGTTTTGACCTAACATTGTGAAGCAGGAGTCACATCTTGTTTATTGTCATAGTAGCTTTTTGGCGTCATGTGACCATTTTCACTTGTTAAGGCATGATGTAATTTCCTGTTTCTGAGTTATTACTCTATCTGCTCCACCAGTGTGTCCCTGAGTCTCTAAAAACATATCCAGCTATCATTTTACCATTACTCATGTGACAATGAAGAACAAAGCAAGTGGATGAAATTGACAGTGAATGTTACTGTTAGTGTTAAACAAAAGGAAAGACACAAGGTTGGCAGTTACTAATGCAACTAACTACCGTTAGCTCCAATTACATCTGTTGAAATTACTCTTTAGCCTGATATAGAATAAAGCTTTTATGAGATGCTTCACACCTTCACACTTTATGTGTCGTTTGTTAATCATCCAGTTCAGTTCAAATAATGTAAGTTTATGTTAATATCTACAGCTGAGCATAAAGTAATAAACAGACCAGGGGATGAAATCACATACTGACAGAGTTAAAGACACACTGTAAAACCAAATAAATTAGCAGAACTGAAAAAATTTAAAGGCAATCGATTGCATCAATAATTTTAAGTTGATGAACTTTCCAGAAGTTAAAAGTTAGATGCTTATTAAAGTATACTTAAATTAAAACATTATTTATTAATTATGAAATACTTATTAACTTGGTATTCTAAGGTTCTGTCAGTCCTACTGGGGGTTCAGTGTCTTTGCCCAAAGACACTTGGACATGGACATTAAATGCTGTTATTTCTATTGTTTCAAATAAGGATGATTGAAAAAAAAAAAAAAACTTAACTGATGTAGTAGATGCTGAAATACAATTTCAGAGCACTCCAGATAACTACCAATATCTATTAGACCAAAAAAATTGCAATCACAAAACACATTAATTTTATTCAGGGGCGGCTGTGGTTCAGTTGGTAGAGCAGGTCGTCTAATGACTGAAGGGTCAGAGGTTTGCATCCCCGGGCTCTGTCTGTCCACATGTCCAAGTGTCCTTGAGCAAAGACACTGAACCCTGACTTAGTCTCCCAGTAGGACTGACAGAACCTTAGAATACTAAGTTAATAAAAAAAAATTTTAATTTAAATATACTTTAATAAGCATCTACATTTTAAGTTCTGGAAGAACTTAAAATAATTGAGGCAATCGATTGCCTTACATATTTGGAGTTCTGCTAACTTATTCAGGTTTACAGTGAGTAAATGATATGTTTGAGTAAGAATATGTACCATATAAGTATCATACAGGGGGTCAGCAAGGGTGTACAGAAGGAAAAAAAAGCATGCCTGCATCCCTGATGAACTCTGCAACACAGGAGGATTATACTGATCCATGCCAAGAGAACATCAAGATCTGAACATCAAATACTAAACTGACATGAGGCAGTTGTACATGGTGGCAATAGTGATAAAGCACAGAGATTCCTGTTGTCATTTTAAATGTATTTCAATGCACATAGAGAGTGAGAACAGGCTGTAGCTGTCATAACATACCAACTGAGGAGACTGATGTATTTAGGCTTCTATGCCGTGGTTATCGCTGGTGTTTTAGCTAGAAACAAACACAGTATACAAGGCACAAATTCCCACCAAGGGAGTATTTGAGATGGCTCATATAAGGGAAAACTAGACATGACACTGCAATCACATGTTCTGTCAAACAGTGTCTTCTGTTTGTGTCCTGAGAACCTTGAGATTGTAACCCACATCCCAACAGCTGGATGGTGATTTACTGTAATAGTGTGGTGTAAAGTTCGACAGGTTTGTAGGTTTTCAGGGTCAATGGGATCACTACATACTCAAGTCCTATCTTACAGGCTGCCAGAATAGCTTTATTACATAACATATATACCGTAATAGGAAAGGAAATCCAAGAAAGAATATATAGTGTGGGTAAAAGACACAGGAAAATGTGGAAGTCCCATGAGTGTTGGTATGCATCAGTGTCACCACCTTTTTTTCTATGATGCCAAGGATTTTGACATACATGACCAAAAAAAAAAAAAATAATTCTGGGGTTAGTCATTATGTTTTCCCATTATTTATTTATCTATTTTTTAACACAATTTTCTTTAAAAAATCACAGTTTGTAAATGATGTGATGTATTTTAGGAGGCGGGGCTTAACTGGAGGCAAAACATATTGAACATGTTAGGTTGTCAATGTGGATTAACATGCTTTAACAAAGTGGTTTTGCTGAGATGGACGAGGAAAACAAACATTTTAATGGATATGTGAGTACATTCACGTTCCAAGACTGTAAATGTTATTTTAAAAAGTTGATTTTAGCAGATTGGATGACACTGTGAGACCATTATCTTTCACACTTAAGCCTTAAACATTGCTCTTCATATATGTTGGCATTCCATTGTTGTTTTCATTTAATAGGTTATTTCTGTTGTTTAATTCAAAGCCTTTTTTTATTTTGCACTTTGATTTTTTCCCACTTTATGTGTACACATTTAAAAACAGTCAAATGAAAAAGAACAGATGGATGGTAATCATACCTACTGTCATGTAGTGTTACCTCCATCTTAAATACTAGTGCTATGTTGTCAGTGTTATATCAGGTGTCTACCCCAGTGTTCATTTCCTTTGTGAAGGCTGAGGCTGCTCTCTGAGGCGTCCTGTTCTTCAGATGACGTCCTCTAAATCAAATATGTCAAACTCATTTTCTTCAGGGACCACATTCAGTCTGATTTGATCTTCAATGGGCCATAATAACCTATAAATAATGACAACTCCCAATTTTTTTCATTGTTTTAGTGTAAAAAAAACCCATTAAATTATGAAAATACTTTTAGAAATTATCCAAGAGCAAAAATAAATAAATTTATAAGAAAAACAAGGTTTTTTTTTAACAATATTCTGCTTCAATTTATTATTTGTCCATGTGTATTATGGATCAGTTCTACAAGGACGCTAAACTCTTTGTAACAGAAGCAGAAAATGGTTCAAATTTTGTGTAATTTTCTTTAGACATTTCAGGTTGTTCACATTTGTTTAGGTTGTTCATATTTTATTGTTCCAGGACAGTTAATCTCACCCAACATTGGTTGAGAGAGATTATTGTAATCAGTATGTATGTGTGTGTTTTATGATGCTATAACTCAATGAATACTTGAGATATCAAAATGAAATTATATGGGCATATACATATAGCTAATGCACATCAGATGCAATGATCCATTTGAGTAAAGATCAAAGTATTAAACAGAAAGGTCAAAATCACATTCTTGGCTGTAATTCAAGAACGGGTTGTCATAGAAACTTGAGATTGGCAAAAAATAGGAGTGAGATTAGGCATTCTCTGAATACTTGTTTGTAAATGTAATTATTATCATCATTTAATATTATTTTTTCGAACTGGCGTCTCGTACAGGGTGTACCCCGCCTTCGCCCATTGTAGCTGGATTCCCCCCCAGTGACCCCCCACGACCCTAGTAAGGATAAAGCGGGTTCAGATTTTTCAGTAAAACAATGACAAAACATTTGAAGTCGTCATCATTTATAGGCAAAGAACAAAACTGAGAAGAAAATATGGAGTCATTTAATAAGTTCATATGCTCTTCATCGAACAGGCTGCATTAGAACCATTGGCAGGCTGCATTAGAACCATTGGCAGGTTGCATTAGAACCATTGGCAGGCTGCATTAGAACCATTGGCAGGTTGCATTAGAACCATTGGCAGGTTGCATTAGAACCATTGGGAGGCTGCATTAGAACCATTGGCAGGTTGCATTACAACCATTGGCAGGTTGCATTAGAACCATTGGCAGGCTGCATTGGAACCATTGGCAGGTTGCATTGGAACCATTGGCAGGTTGCATTAGAACCATTGGCAGGCTGCATTAGAACCATTGGCAGACTGCATTAGAACCATTGGCAGGTTGCATTAGAACCATTGGCAGGCTGCATTAGAACCATTGGCAGGCTGCATTGGAACCATTGGCAGGTTGCATTAGAACCATTGGCAGGTTGCATTAGAACCATTGGCAGGCTGCATTGGAACCATTGGCAGGCTGCATTAGAACCATTGGCAGGTTGCATTAGAACCATTGGCAGGCTGCATTAGAACCATTGGCAGGCTGCATTAGAACCATTGGCAGGCTGCATTAGAACCATTGGCAGGTTGCATTAGAACCATTGGCAGGCTGCATTAGAACCATTGGCAGGCTGCATTAGAACCATTGGCAGGTTGCATTAGAACCATTGGCAGGCTGCATTAGAACCATTGGCAGGTTGCATTAGAATCATTGGCAGGTTGCATTAGAACCATTGGCAGGTTGCATTAGAATCATTGGCAGGTTGCATTAGAATCATTGGCAGGTTGCATTAGAACCATTGGCAGGTTGCATTTGGCCGCCAGCCAGACCCCTGCTCTAATGTGTGTCCTCTTGCTGTCGTACACACTTACACTACCATTCAAAAGTTTGGAGCTGCCTGTTTTTTCTTTATTTTCATGACTGTTTACCTTATAGATTCTCACTGAAGGCATCAAAACTATGAGTGAATACATGTGGAATTTTGTAGTTAAAAAGTCTGACATAAGTCAAAACATTCAGCCTTTTCGGTTCTTCAGACTGGCCATCCTTTGCTTTTATTCCTGCTTTGCACATTCTTGGCATTCTCTGGATGAGCGTCATGAGATAATGTTTTCCAACAGTCTTGAAGGAGTTTCCAGTGATGCATCTATGGTCTATCTCATATATTTTAAATGAGAAAGTAAATACAAACATTTGACTGGTAGTGTACATTGCTGCTTTTCAGAGTATACAGTGTAAAAATCTAAATCTTACCAAGTGTGTTTTTCTCATTTCTAGTCAAAATATTTCATCACACTTAAAGATATAATCACATGAAGAGTCGCTTTTCTTTGAGATATAAGAACTTATTTTTAGACACTATATCCTGAAAATCATTTTACCACAATAATTTTCACTTCTTCCATTGGCAGATAATTTTTTCCTGAATTAAGCAAAAAACAAAACAAAACAAAAAAAACAATAAAAATTAAATAAAAATCTTGACTTAAGCAGACAATTCTGCCAGTGGAACAAATGAAAAATTATCTTGGTAAGATTTCTTAAAATACAATTATCTATTGTCTAAAAATACATTCTTATATGTCAATTACAAGTTCCTCTTTAGGTAACTTATTTTAATTGTGATGAGATATTTTGACTAGAAACAAGAGACATAAATTTTTTGAAATCTTCAATCTTGATGTATTTGGCTCTTTCCTGCATGTTGATACTACGCTGTTGCCAATAGCAACCGCTAGCTTCTTAGCCTTCCATATATGTCACATAATATGACACATTTCCTCATTCATCATTATGTCAGAGCCTCTTGCACATGCAGGACAATTCAGGAACACATTCTATTCACACTCAAGACTGACAAAAGTCACATTGACACAAGTACACACAAAAAAATGGGATTTCACCAAAAAAATATGATTTCACCAAAAAAAATCTGAATTGTGCATGATGACCTGCTGTGTGAATGTGGTGTGTTATTAGACATCATCCTCTACTTCCACTTGCCTTAAAATATCTGAGCAGTACTTACTAAAACGTGAACACATGCAATAAAACAACTGTCGTAAGGTCATAAACTGATATATCACTCATATTCACTATTTACAGATTAAAACTTTCTGTAAAATCTTTCTGAATCACTGTATAATGTGACATAAAAATATGCCTATGGACCTCACTGAGGCACAGGACTGGTCCCATATTTAATGTTTGAGGAAATTACCAAAAATAGTCACTTGCCTGATAAATGATTAAGGTGTATATTTTGAACAAATTCTAGTATTTTCCCTCTGATTTAGGTTTCTGCAGCTTTAACAGAACTTCATTACAATAAGATTAAGATCTGAGGTCATCTTTCATTTTGTCCAATGTGTCAAAATGACCATAAAGTTGATTTGATTGAATTTGATAATGCTGGAGCTCTGTAACACATATCAGTATTTTATGATAATTAAGTCCATTCATGTTTTTTTTGTCATCTTATGGAAATAATTGAGGAAATGGAAAAGGCAGAGTATGAACAGTACTGTCTGTTCTGGGTGTATCTGTGCTTCGTCGACTCAACAGTAATGTTTTACCCATAGCCGAGAAAACTAATCTGTGGAAAAACTGTCAGGTGGTCAGTGATGTCACTCACTCTGTAATCTCCATAAAGCAAAGATGGACGTGACTCTGCACCACGCTCCACATATTACACACCCATGACCAATGACCCCACCCATTTCTAACACACACATACACACAGACCACAGCCACAACTAAACATCTGATGGAAAACCTCACCAGAGTATCATACTGTAGAAAACACTCTCCTTTTTTTTTTTTTTTTTTAATTAAGGATGAGAATTATTATTATTAAGCTTTTATTCTAAATAAACTCAAAAGGTGTAAATGGAAGAATGCATGACATTGACCCTAATTCACAAAAAAAAAAAAAAAAAAAGGAAACAATCTATTTATTGGTAACTTTCTGATTGGTTTGATTGTATTTATTTCTGATTTAAGAAAGTGCTTTAAGTCCTTTCCATTAACCTCAACCACCCTGTCTCGTACCCTAAAGTAAACATATCTGTAACTTGAACTTTAGCCTAATTCTCAAACAGGATGGTCTGGTCCAAAGGGCCTCATGTTTTAACCTGAAACCAGTGCTCTGACAAACTGCAAAGCTCTTAAAAACCAGACAGTGACATTATTATCTAAAGCCTCCAAAGGTTAACCAGCGTGTCACCAACACACACTCGCACATGCTCCTACTGCTGCGTCTGCCAACTGTGAGCAGTATACGTGCAGACTGACACATCGTCTCCTCTGAAGTCACAGCCCTCGTCTT